>CM042477.1:69960565-70638780 GCA_023621385.1 Quercus gilva
GTTGAGCCATAAAGTCAACTAGAACATCGACCCGCAGGAGGGGGTAACTATCTTTAGGGCATGCCTTGTTTAGGTCAGTGAAGTCTACACACATCCTCCATTTCCCACTAGTTTTCTTGACCATTACCATGTTAGCTAGCTAGTCGGGGTAATAGACTTCCCTAATGAAATTTGCCTCCTGCAGCTTGCGAACTTCTTCTGCTATAGCTTGGTCTCGTTCTGGGGCGAATACTCGCTTCTTCTGACGAATGGTGGAAAGGAGGGTGACACATTCAGTCTGTGCACTATGACCGAAAGGTTTATTCCCGGCATGATTTCATGGCTCAAGGCAAAAACATCCCGATTATTTCTGAGAAAAGTCGTGAGTGCTTGGCGGACCGTTAGGCTGGCGAGGGTACCAATCTTGGTCATTTGATCAGAGCTTGGAGTCGTCAAAGAGTATCTCTTCAAGCCTTTCAATGGGCTCTGTCACCATCCGGTGTTCTTCTATGTTCATGGCTTGAAGGTGGTCGTCCATTTCTATCATAGCTATGTAGCATTCACGCGCAGCCACCTAACTTCTGTGTAGCTCCCCTACTCCATAATCTATAGGGAATTTAATCATCAGGTGGTAGGTTGAGTCACAGCCTTCCATGAATTGAGGGTGGGTCGTCCGATAATGGCATTATAAGTGAACGAACAATCGACCATAAGGAATGTTACGTCCTTAGTAATCTGCTGGGGATAATCGCCTACCATTACGGACAATGTGACTGCTCTCTGTTGATCCTCATCTATTGGAATGCTAGGTAGTATAGGATGTCCATCAAGCTGCCATTGTCGACCAGAACCCGGTGTATGTTGTAATCCCCTACTCGTATGCTAACGATAAGTGCATCATCATGTGGGTGATGAAGACGTCGAGCATCTTCTTCTGAGAATCCGATGACAGGGTTTTCTATCCGTGCCATTTTAGGTACGGTACCTATCAACTAGACGTTCTGAACCATCCTGAGATAAGTTTTACGGGCCTTTTTGGACGACCCCTTAACATTCATGCCCTCTACGATCATTCTTATATCTCTTATGGGAGGCCTAGAATGCTCATTCTCACGCCGAGAAACCTGCTCTTGAGGTAAGTTTGTCCTTCCCTTGTTGACGAACCTCTACAGCTTTCCTTATTTGATAAGGGCTTCAATTTGTTGCTTTAGGTCGTAGTAGTCAGCTGTGTCATGGCTGTGATCATGGTGGAAGCGGCAATACTTGTCTTTAGACCTTTTATTCAGATCTCCCTTCAGCTTGCCAGGAAATGTCAGAGCTCCTTTGTCTTTGATTTGCATCAAGACTTGATTGATTGGGGTAGTCAACGGGTGAAACTTGTGAACTTCCCCGTGGGGGGCTTGGAGTGCCTGTCCTTCTGCCGTTCTTCGGTTCTAGCCATCTTTCGCTCCCTATACTGCCATCCATTGTCTTGTCTTTCCCTCTTTCTAAGCTTCTCTTCGCAGGCCAGCAACGCGTCTTCCGCGTTCATATACTTGGTTGCCTTGTAAAGTACATCTAACATAGTCTTTGATTCATTCTTATATAGGGAAAACAAGAACTTACGCTTCCGTAGTCCGTTTATGAAGGCATCCACGAGTATCTTGTCATCAGCTTCATTGATCGAAAGGGCTTCTTTGTTAAAGCAAGTGATGTAGGATCTCAGCGTCTCGTCTTCTCGCTGCTTAATGTTCATCAGGCATGTAATAGACTTCTTATACCTGTTCCCCCCAATGAAATGTAAGGCAAACTAGGCGCTCAACTCTTTGAAGGTACTGATGGAGTTGGGCGTCAACCTGCTAAACCAGATCCTTGCAAATCCCTTCAGCGTGGTGGGGAAAACTCTACACATGATCTCGTCTGGTACCCCTTATAGGTGCATAAGGATCTTAAAGGACTCTAGGTGGTCTAAAGGATCTTTGGATCCGTCGTAATTCTCTACCTGCGATATACGAAACTTCGGTGGAAGGGGGAATGATGTGATGGATGCTGTGAATAGCGAGTCAGTTCAATGGACCAAGTCATCAAGGTCGTTAGACACTCATCCCCTAAGGGCATTCATCATAAGATCCATTTGTTCCTTCGTCATCTGCATCTCAACTAATATGTGAGATGGGATTGTATCAGTGATGGACGGCCGGCTTGTGTCTTGTTGTTCTGGCCTGCTTAGGGCGTTGCTTCCTTTCGGCCTTTCCTGGTTCCTTTGCTCAGCACTGGCGCCTTCTTGGTCTTCCTCTTGAGTATTAAGGTTAACATTTTTTGGCGTAACTGCTCTTCCAGATTGTTGTTTTGTTTGGTGAGGCATTCCATAGTTGCGATGAGAGTCTGAACTTGTCTCTCGAGTGCGGTTGGGCGTGGCCCTGAACGTTATTAGTGGTCGTCATCGAGCGAGTAAGTACCCTGCAACTCTTTGTCCAAGAAGCGATAGTATGGCTTATAAGTCATGAATTCTCACAGATGACCCCAACTGATGATGCCGAAAAATTAACAGTAAGTCACACGGTCCTCACGTGTTCGAAATAATACCTGCACAACACAAAAAGAGAAGACCTAATAGAGAGCACTAGTGTGGTGCCGGCCAAGTACCCTCTGAAGGTCAAGTTAAAACTTCTCACAACTCTAGAGTGCTAGAACTGGAGAGAATTATGCGTATCTTGGCTAGTGAGGGTTTTGGGGCTTTTATAATAGTAAATGGTTGACATTTCTTCCTTGATTTAAAAGTCTTTTCCTTATAGGAGTCCTCATGAGTGTATTTTGCAAAATCCTTTTCTTGTAGAAGTCTTTTCGACTAACACTAAGCGTGGGGCACAAGATATTTCCTTATACACGCATGTGTGGAGACCAAGTTAAGGTCATGTCATAACCGTTAGTCTTGTGCATTCTCTTCAGTTTAGTGTCGTCAACTTTCCATCTTCCACAAGTTAACCCTGTCAGTTTAGAGCTGTAGACTCCCTACTGTTGTCACTTGTCAATGGATACAAGTAAGATCGACGGGTTTGTTTAGAATGTCACTATATACTTTTCTACCGGTGAGTGTTTATATTTACAATTTTATGTGCTTAAAGGCTAAGGGAATGACTATTTATCGACACGTTACCTTAAAAAAACAATAATTCCTGGTTTCGAAGAACAGACAATAAGAAGACATGCCTGCCGCATGCGTCATGCACCTATGTAGTAGGCTTTTTTCTTTTTCAACCAAAAAAAAAAAAAAAGAATATATAAACTTATTCAGAAATAATGCCACTCTTCTTTACTATTTATTATTTAAAAATGCAAACACCTATTGTTCCACGAATTTGGTAAGTGGTTGTCTCCCGCACGCTTGTGCAGCACTCTTGTCATTATAATAATAATAATAATAATAATAATAATAATAATAATATTCCATGCGTAATTTTAAAAGAATCAAAACTCCAAAATGGATAGGTTTGTGTGTTAGTTTTAAAGCTGGTTACATCATCTATACTGGTTGGAGCCAAAATTTTAACTATTTGCCTTCGTCAAAGTTACTTTAAGATTTTATTTTAATTTTTAATATAATAAAATAATATAAATAATACAATAAAAAAATTTATCAATTATAATAAAATAATATATTTATTATAATAAACAACAATGACAACCATCATCACCACCACCGCCACCGCCATGTGATAGCAAATAATCGTCTAGTGTAATAATAATATTTTTTTAATCTCAAATTATATATATATATATATATATACTAAAATAATTTCTCAATTGTTATGATAGCAAATAAGTAATAATAATATTTTTTTAACTCAAAATTTTGTAATAATTAGTTGTGTTTTAATATAATTGTAATTTTTATTTAGTAAATTTCATTAAATGTTGGACACGTATCCCACTAACTTCTTTTTATTTTTATTTTTTTTTTCCTTCACATTTTTCTCAGCCACCCACGTTACTTCCCCATTTCCATCAAATATCTTTTCTTCTCCTCCACTCCCCAGTCAACATCTTGTCTCTTCTTCAGCTCTTCTTCCGCTCTTCTTCACCTAAAACTAAAAGATACTTCTTCTTCCTCACCCAAAAGACAAGAAGAAAGAGATATATCACACATAAAATGAGAGAAGAAGAAGCCATATCAAAAGAGGAAGAAGCTCACGGTAGAAGAAGAAGAAGAAGAAGAAGAAGAAGCCCGCAGCAGCAGTGGGTTTATGGGTTTATGTTGGAATTGAAAATTGCACATTTGATTTAGAATTTTGTAGTCTGTTTGGTTGATTAGAATTTGGAGGAAAGGAAAAGAAAGAAGAATTCGAGGAAAAGAAGAGAGAAACCTGAGAGAGGAGAGACTGAGAGAGCTGCAACGATAATATAAGATAAAAAGGAAAAGAAATTATTTAAATATTCCTTGTCAGTGTGAACGCGTAAATAAAATACAATTTTTTTTCCTTTGAGCTACCGTGCACAGCTATATTTGGCTGTGCACTGTATCGGAGAGCATTTGTTTTAGCACTGCTATATGCCATATGTTGACAAATTTTACTAATTTTGCACAAAAATCAAACTTCATCCGTACTTGTATTCAATATCTATTGAAATTTTTTTTCAATAGTGATACGTAACAATTTTACATTTAAAATTGCACTGCAACTCTATTTAAAAAAAAAACTAATATTTTATTATGTTACTTTATCAATTCCTCTCTCTCATTCGATTTTGAGTTTTTGTTTTTATTTAGGTTTTGAGATATATTATTTTATTGTATAAAAATATTATTTTAATGTGTTTTATTGTAAAATAAAAGTTGGGATGCTAAAAGTATTGTTAAATGGTATAGTATAATTGATAAAGTAGTTTTTTAAAATAGTAAATAGGATATGATAGAATTTTGAGATGTGAATACTTTGAGAAGCTAAAATATATATATTTAGCTCCACCAATGTGCTCCCATTTTTGTAGTTGGTGGTGCTAAAAATATCAATTTAGCTTTTTAACACCACCAATATTAACGCTCTTAGAGCACTAGCAATGCTGGTGCTAAATAGCCATATAGCTATTTTTAGCACCATCAATTCTAAAAAGTGAGCTACCATGGTGAAGCTAAACTTAAAAAATTCAGCTTCTCATTTACAGTGCACAGCTATCTATAGCTGTGCACTGTAGTAAGAAGTAAAACAAAAAACAAAAAAGTTTTATTAAATTTCCCATTAAAATAATGTTTCTTTCCCTTTTTTTTTCTCTCTCTTTCTTTTTTCTTATCTCTTCCCGTTACACTTACTCTCTTCGTTTCCCCCAAACAAGTTTTGTTCTCTCTTCCTCCATCTCTGCCTAGCTCCGACCATCTTTTTTCCTCAACTTGTGGTCGATAAAAGCCCCAAGCTCCAAGCCTCTATCGCTTACCCATTTTTGGCTTTGTGTATGTGTTTTGGTATGGATTTCAGTGTTTGTGTTTGTGCTTCAGTATGGATTTCAACGTTTGTGTTTGTGTTTTGACATGAATTTCGAGCTATGTTTGTGTTTCAGGCATGGGTTTGGGTTTCGGGCGTGGGTTTTGACCTCTCGATTTGTGTTTCAGGTTGGGTTGTGGGTTTTGGCCTCTCGGTTTGTGCTTCTGATCTAGGTTGGTTTTTGCCCATAGCTTTGCTAGTTTTTTTTTCTAGTTTTTTTGCTCTCTTTTTTTGTTCTTCTTCACTGGTTCTTCCATGGCTTTAGATGATGGTCATGGTGTATTTTTTGGTTGTTGAACGAAATATTATTTTATTGTGTAAAAAGCTAAAATAAAATCACTGATGTTAAATATTTTGTAAAGTGAAAAGTTAAAATAGATAAAGTAATTTTTTGTAGTGCCAAATAGTTAAACTTGGAAGGAAAAAAGGGGGTGAGCTTGACAACTTAATAAGTAACTAAAAACTTGACTAGCCTGATCAAACATTTAAATAAGCAAAATAGTAAATTGTACACAAGATCAAATTTTGTAAGCTTAAAAATTGTATCTTAGTTTGATTGGAAACTAACATATAATTTAACATTAGTTTTACAAATATCAAGTTTAAAAACATGAAAAATCATAATTTAGAATGAGGTCTAAAACATCATAATTTACAATTTACAATGAGTTCAAAAAAAGATATAAAAAATTTCATCGACTTTAAATGATTTGCATATCTAATGATATTTATATTCCTAACAATTTTATGACTATATTTACTCTATATTCCTATGAATAGGCCCATGTGTAGACCCATGATATGTCCCAAGAAAAACTAGTTTTTTTTGTCAATCTATAAGCTCTATTGGCTGGATCCAAGGTATAATTTAGATTATATAAATGAATTTTCCTGAACTTATACAGTTTTATTTCAGTCCACATAAAAAAAAAAATCATATTTTAAAAATTTACAGTTCAAACAAATATATCATTTCAAATCTTTGTTATTTTCACAAAATTGGCACATCCTTGATACAAGTTTGAAAGAAAATAAAACTTTTAAATAGCCTGTTGAACCAAATAAATGTGTAGTATTTTAATGAAAAATAAAATCTAGCTCATTCCTTTAAATCAATATAGCTCAAATATTAATTAAATAGAGGTTTTTAGGAAAAACCAAAGAATATCTTATTAATGAATAGAACATTATATTTTTAGCAAAATATAACCAGTCAAGAAAAGGTTATCTAAGTCAAAGAGACGTAAGGATTTTTTGTACTTCTCTGTTAGCCTTTCCTTCTCATTAAGATCCACAAGTCCACACCCAATTCCATCAATTTAACACTGCATATTCTATCCATCAATTTAATCACGGCATATTTTAAGCATAATGGTTACTTTACAAGTACAAAGTTTTTGTGAAGTGTAAGGAGAGGGGAGTTTTACATATATATATATATATATATATACACTGAGATTTGGGTAAAATAGAATTTCTATACTGTATGGAAAAAAAAATTAAATTCCATCTATCCATATTAGTAATACTATTTACTTAGCGATCAAATAATCAATTATAATCTTGCAACAATATTAGTAATACTAGTTACACAGCCTTTTTTAGCTGCCAATATACTATTTTAAAGGAGTTTTCTATAGATAGAAGTTGTAGATATGTTCAATATCAGGAAAGAGAAGAGAAATAGGACCATGACTTTTTATTGAAGGAGATTTTGTTACATTTTTGTACAAGGCCTTTTGATTGGATAATTGCAGATATGGTTGATAACAAACAACTTTGAATTTTGTTTATTTTCTTGGACCCCTCAAATCTTGTAATGGATCCTTGAAAATTCTTGTATTGACTATATAGCTTCCTCCTCTATGTCAATCTTCTTTTTGAGCTGTCGTGAGGGAAGAGGCTTCCTTTTTTTAAAATTTTTTATTCCCAGTCTGTTCTTGGTTTTCTTTCTTCAATGATATATTTCAATTCATCCAAAAAAATAAAAATACAAATAAAAACTTAATGGCGAAAATGTGGTTCTATTGAAGTTCCAAATTCGTAGTTTTTAAAACTATTTTTTGGATATAAAAAGGAATTTTGATTTACATACGAAGTTCATTTTTTCACCTCCCAAAAAATTGGATCTATTTTACCTCATTTAAACTATCATCTACACATTTTCTAATAGGAAATTCATAATTTTTTTAAAGCTGTTTTCTTTTTTTGTAGAATTTTTAAAGACATTTTTCAGTATCGGAGAAGGTTAGTGTAAATAATTTGTATTTTTAAAAAGATGAGTGTCTTATTCTAAATTAGAGAAAGGAGGTGATTATAATAATAGAATGCCAATGCATATTCTATCATCATCATCATCACTACTCCAACAATTACCCCAAACCATTATTTTTATTTTCATTGTCATAGTAAAATGATAAACCCAAGTAAATTAATAATATTTTAATTCTTACCATTGTGATAAAAATTATAAAAATTTGTTAAGTTTGTATTTTTGTTTTCCATTAAAAGAACTCTTCGATCACGTAAGTATTCCATTAGTGTATGAAAATTTCCTTACTGGTTAAGCATGTGTGACCAACTAAATTTTAGCAATACTCATAAATAACTCAAATTACTCGATTATGATAATTATCAAATAAAATCTGACAAACAAATTTTTTTTTTTTTTTTTTGAGAAGAAGCTTTTGAAAAATATGGTTTTGCAAATGAGTAGTTCTAAAATAATAAATTATTTCATAATTTTGACGTGACAGACTGTAAGTAATTAACCATTACTTACATTAGGATTCACAAATTTTTATTCACCAATCAGACTGCCAAATTACATTTGTAGTAAGAAGTTGTGGAAAATTCCTTGGTCACAGACTTTTATTTTGCATAGATTGGGATGGTGAAGTGGGCCTTGTGTTATCCATATTGGATTATAGTTTCTTCCTTTGTTACATTGAACGTTGTACTAAAATTGCCTTCTAGAAAAGCTAGTAATCAAGTTCTTTAACTCCACGTGCAATTTAAAAAAAGCGGAAGAAAATTTTGAAAACCACGTGTTAAATACAGATGTTCATGTGTGTGGCTGTGGCTAAAACTTCCTAACCAAGCAACTAAACGTCTGTAGTATAATATAAAATAAAATAAAAAATTCCTCGTTGAAAACAAAGAGACATTACAAATGTGTCATTTTTGTTGTCCCTCCCTAGTCAAACTTAAACTTAAAACAATTATCTGAATTCAAACGTAAAAGATAAAGAAGGGACAAGGTGCTATATATATAATGTGGGTTGAAGAATGACCACTTTGGATTTCTAGAAGTGTATGGCCGGATGTAAATCCCTTTCAGTAAGTCAGAATTGGGTCCTACTTTCCTTGTTAGAGAAGAGATTTTTTTTTAACAAAATAATTTTCTTTTAAAAAAAAATTACGTGGAGAAATTGTTGTATTGGTCTATGGATAGTAGAGTATCTTTTGGTGGATTATTACGTACCTTGCATGACCATATCACGTGGCTAGTGCAATAATTACTGGATGAAATTTATTTTGAGTAATACTTATTGCATACGAACAATTTTATACACACCCTATTTTATAATGAAAATTGTGACTTTAAGTCATGATTTCAATTCAAAATGGAATGTTTGTAAAACTGTGTGTAATAAACACAAATCATTAGTTTTTACAGGAAAAATTATTGTTCAAAATATAAAGCCTAGAAAGTCATTCTATTGTTGGGTCGTACTCATGCATCCATGGGTTAAGTATCCATGGGTTAAGTCAGCAAAGTCAGTAAAATTGTTCGAGTTGCCAAAAAAGGGTTATTTGGGTAAAGTTTAGGTCATCACTTCATAGTTAGATGTGCAAAAGCTGGGTACACTAAGCCCAAAAGTGGGATTGGGTCGTCCAAATTTGAATTCACTATTTCATCAAAACATTACAAAAGAGAACCACGGCCCAGCCCATTACAAATGCGATTACTGCATAGAAACTTTGAAGAAAAAAAAAGGCCATAATAACTTTATCATAAGTGTAAAAGCATAATCAATTCCGCAACAAATTTTGAAGTTCTTGAGATGATAGTTTGTAATTAATGTATGTAAAAGTAACATAAACAATGTTCCTATATGAAAGTAATAGACGAAAATAGCCAAATAGTACCTTTTCGCAAGCTATGTTATAATCTACTACTATTTTGAAAATATGTAAGAATCTACTACTTTTTTTATACTTGAATTTGGCGAAATCAAGTTTTCCATAGTACTCAAGTTTATGAAACTCAAGTACTACAAAAAAATTTCAAAATTGTTTAGAGTATATATTTTTAAAGAACTCGAGTTTTTGGAACTCAAGTTTCACGGCAAACTCGAGTTTTACAAACTCGAGTTTCAAAAAAGTGATAGATTTTTACATATTTTCAAAACAGTAGTAAATTGCTAATTTTTTTGCTGAATAGTGGTAGTGGGCCATTTTTGCCACCACTCTGAAGATTTTTATTTTAACTAGTCTTTTTGCACAGTAAATCCAAACAAAATGACTTTTGTGCCGCACTTATTTTGAATATTTAGTATTAGTAATACTTTAGTGATTAGATCTGAAATTTTAATCTATAGTTTCTAATCAACTAATCCTATCCTGCAATGACCGTTCAGTAAAACTATTGTTACATTTTTTCCGCGAGTCTTAAATTATTATACAACTTTATATCTGGACTTTTGAAAGGGTGGAAAATAGAGTAAATTCAAAAAATGGAATTTTATCCGAAAGGGTGAAAAATAGAGTAAATTCAAAAAATGGAATTTTATCCGAAATTGTCATGCACAGTAAAGAAATAGATGATTGGTACCTCACTTGTTATACAT
The DNA here is from genome assembly GCA_023621385.1 of Quercus gilva. NCBI lineage: Eukaryota > Viridiplantae > Streptophyta > Magnoliopsida > Fagales > Fagaceae > Quercus > Quercus gilva. The sequence continues at coordinate 69,970,854 of CM042477.1, forward strand.
ACAATATCAGATTTTTATAATGATATATGTTTCCTTAAATTATCTTTGGCTAAAATTCTCTTTAAAAATGTTAATTTTAATTATCTCAACTAATAAAATTTTTTGTTGTCATATAAGAGATTTAGTACTCGAACCTTACACCAAAAACTGATTGGTATTTTGGTCCGATAATATAGAACAATTACCATGAAATGGACACCATAAGTTGAATTTATTTGAAAAATATATTTTGGACCCATCATGTAACAAATTTTTATGTAATGAATTTTTATGTTTTTTTGAAACCATGTAAAGAAATTTTTATGGCGCAGTTATCTATCAGTATATAAATGCTTTTTTGATTTATTTTATTTTAAAACCTTCCTGAGACTTTTGGGTTTATGTCAACTACACGAACATTCTTTTTCCCAATATTGCATACTTTCCCCTATAATACAATCACTTTTGCAACTTTGCATAGTGGTTGGCTGATTGGATATAACTTTAATAGATCTACATTAAAGGTTTTTTTTTTTAAAAGGACGTTATCATACATTTTAACTAAAAAGAAAAAACTCAACGTTATAAACATCCTTTCAAGAAAGAAAAGAAACATGTTATCTGTATAACTATGCCGTGGATTTTCTCATGACAATTAGGCACAAGCTTCTCAAGTAAATTTAAAAAAAAAAAAAAAAAAAAAAAAGAAGGAATTTTATCCGGAAATTGTCATGCACAATAAAGGGTAAATTTTATCCAGAATACACCCTTGAAGATTGGGATTTTTTGGATTTTACACCCTGAAGTTTGAGAAATTGGATTTTACACCCTGAAGTTTCATTTTGTTAGCAAAACTCAACCCTCCGTTAGTGACTTGCATATGTGGTTGTTAAGTGACATGCTAACATGTTGATGTGTAATTTTGTAGGCAAATCAACTCTACAAACGACACCATTTCAAATAAAACAAAGGCGCTAGAACATTGAAACAGCACTGTTTCACCCAAACTCAATAAACAAAACCATTTGTTTTCCCCTCACTAGTTCTCTCTCTCTCTCTCTCTCTCTCTCCAACTAGTTTCTCTCTTCTGTTGGCTAGTTTTGCATCCCAGGTGGTTGCGCATCTTGGTTATTGAAATGTTTAGAAGTCGGAATAACTGAAAAATATATTTGAGTACTGAGTAATTTTGTTTGATTTGAGAGTATATTTATTATTACTTTTCATGTCTCTCTCTCCCACATAGACACGCAAATCTAGGGTTTGCTTTTACATTGTTGTTTTTTAGTATAGTTGTTTACTAACCCCAAATGTGACTTTACACCAATTACTCAAATTTGTTGTCTGAGTATCAATTTTTTGGCTTCCTTTTGAGCTTTCTATTGTGTGTTGTCTCCACGGAAAAAAAATAAGTGGGTGGAGGAGGGCTTGCTTTTGATTTCTTGATACTTTAAACCAACATGGTAGTTCCTTAGCTTTAACCATTATTTGGGTAGAAGAGAGAGACCAATTGGAGAGAAAGAGAAGAGAAACTCACCATCACCATCTTGGACCCGATCTGGAATCCTCACCGATGGAGCTGAAGGCTGGGTTCATGGCTTAACATGTTTGGTTTAGGGATTTTGGGAAAGTGATATAATGTGCTGAAATGGGTCGTAACTTGGAAGAGTAATGGCTTTGTGTTTTTGAGTTTGGGTGAAACAGTGCCGTCTTAATCTGCCAGTGATTTTGCTTTCTATGAAACGGTATTGTAGAGCTAATTTGGCTAAAAAAAAAAAATTTATGCATTAACTTGTTAGTTTGTCACTTAGCAGCCACATATGCAAGTCACTAACAGAGGTTTGAGTTTTGCTAATGGAACGAAACTTCAAGGTGTAAAATTCAATTTTTCAAATGTTAGGGTGTAAAATCCAAGCAATTCTATACTTCAAGGGTGTACTTTACAATTTATCCAAAACAAAAAATGAATTTTATCTAGAAATTGTCATGCACAATAAACAAGCAAATGATTGGTAGTCACCTCACTTATTATACATACAATATCAATTTATTACAGTGATATATGTTTCCTTAAATTCTCTTTAGTTAAAATTCTTTATAAAAGTGCGGGAGATTTGAGATTCGAACTTTACTTACATCAAAATTGATTAGTGTCTTGATTAGATAATAAATACTCCCTCCGTCCCATATTTTTTGTCCTGTTTGAAAAGTCAAACTTTTTAAGGGAACATCATTTATTATCTTGTCTACCTTTTAAAAATGTATAAGTTTCCAAAACTATCCTTAAAAAAATTTATCAAAAAATTGAATTAGTAAATTAATAGGGGTATAATAGGAACATTAGTAAATTAATGACTTTTATTTTTAGAAACAGGACAATATTTTGGGACATCTTAAAATGGAATAGAGGACAAAAAAAATAGGACGGAGGGAGTAATAATCATCATATAATGGACACCATAAGTAAAAATTATATATATATATATATATATATAAAAGTGCATTAACCGGCAGATTTTACAAGTATAATTGCAATGCAAACAAGAAGAAGTTGATAACTTAACATAACCAAAAAAAAAAAAAAAAATCCTACATTGCAATCTAAGTTAAATAAGAATTGCGTTTCAAAAACAAAGTTAAATAAGAATTTCAATTTGACTATAATTAATTCATTCATCACAAATCGTGTACTTCTTTTTTCCATTTTTTGTGGAGAAACATCGTGCACTATATTTTGATTTAAATGAATATCAATTTTCTTCTTAAAAAAAAAAAAAAAGAATATCAGTTTTATCTTTAAAATCTTATCTCTATCATCTAAATTTCTTTCCCAATCTTAAAGCTTCTCACAACTCCATAATTTATGTATTTCTTTTAAAGTGAATTGCAAATTATACCTTTAAAATTTGGGGCGTTTGAATTTTACACTCTAAAATTTTAGAATTTAAATTTTACTCTTTGAAATTTTAAAGTGTTTGGATTTTAATTACTAAAGTTTGTTAGTATTTGGATTTTACACCCTAAATTCTAAAACTTTGGGATGTAAAATCTAACCATACTCAAATTTTAGGAAGTAAAATCTAAATACTTATAAAATTTAAAGGGTAAAATCTAAATTCTAAAACTTCTTATTGTAAAATCTAAATACTCCAAAACTTCAAGGGGTAAAATTCAAATAAAAAAAAATTCAGAGTATAAAATCTAAACACTCTCAAATTTTAGAGATGTAATTTACAATTTATCCAAAAGAAAAGAAGTTAACATAATGAAAAAAAACGACAAATTAGTTATTATTTTTATCTAAAAAATTGGTAATTAACTATCATTATCGTCTTATCTAAAAAAATTAGTGAAATTTGGTGCAGCCAGCATACAGTATATAACCTGGCCACCATCAGCACTTTGATTCTAATTACCTTTTTTTTTTTTTTTTTGTTCTAATCAGAATTGACTTCTCATCTGATTAGGGTAACAGTATAAGTGATTAAGCTCTTGATTTATCAAAACTAAATAATTATCTTGTAGAACAAACAATTAATTTTAACAAGGGTAAATTGCAAAGTACACCTTTGAAGTTTGGGATTGTTTAGATTTTATACCCTAAAGTTTGAGAAATTTGATTTTACATCCTAAAGTTTGGTTTCATTAGCAAAACTACACCCTCAATTAGTTTTAGCTATTAAGTGACAAGTCATCATGCTGACTAGGCTTTTTTTTTTTTTTTTTTTTGCCAAATCAGCCCTTAAACTACCCGTTTAGCCTAAAACTCAACACAAATTCTAGAATTTTATGAGATAATGTTTCACCATCTGAACCGATTACCAAATCAAAACAATTTCTATTCTACTCATTGTGAACCCCACTAACCCAGCAGCCACAGTGACAACGAGATGATCTGACGGTTAAGAAAAATTTCTAGGCAATCCACCATGTTTGTCTCGGCCATCAGATGAAGAATTATGGTCTAAATAGAAGAAGTATCAGTTGAGGATTAAAACTCCATAAAATAAGTAGCAGAATTGCATGTAGCATATGGCTATGGGGAGAAGCTAATGGAGCTGATGATGGTGTGGCATTGAAAACGAGTTGGTCATCATCAAATTTACAGGCTTTGCTTGTACTATTGTTTGTTTGTTTCTTTCTTTATATGCGAGAGTCAGACGAATTCAAGTGCTAGTTTGGGAGAGTGATGCCTCTATTTTTATATAAGCCCTTGCCATGGCTACTTGGTTCATGGGGCACGATGAGTAGAAGAGAACCCTGGGATAGGTTTGATGTTTTGATTTGGGAATAGGCCCATTTAAGACGGTGAAACAATATCTTATAAAGTTCCAGATTTTGTGTTGAGTTTTGGGCTAAACAGGTCATTTAAGGGCTAATTTGGCACCCAAAAAAAAGAAAAAAAAAAAAGTGAACAGGATGACTTGTCACTTAACAGCTAAAACTAGCTAAGGGTGTAGTTTTGTTAGCGGAACCAAACTTTAGGGTGTAAAATCAAAAATTTTAAACTTCAGGGTGTAAAATCCAAGCAACACCAAACTTCAGGTGTACTTTACAATTTACCCTTTTAACAATTAAAATTACTAAATTATTCTATTAGTTTGATCTTATGAATACATGTTTATCCTTCTTCTTCTTCTTCTTCTCTTTCCTTTTTTTTTTTTTTTTTTTTTTTTTTTTTTTTTTTTTTTTTTTTTTTTTTTTTTTTTTTTTGGGATAGAAGTTTATCCTCATTTTTTTTATAACCAATGAAAAGTAATATTTTAAATTATTTCACTTATTTCCGAGTACCGATCAAAATTAATTAACTTTTATGTGATGTGTTCATGTTCATTTTAAATTCTTATTCAATTGATGAGAGCTAACCTTGTGGTATGCTTTTGTCTTAAAATCTCATTCCCTCTTTTTTTTTTTTTTTTCTTAAAAAAGAATAAAGAAAAATTTTTATATGCTTAGGGAGAAACTTCTGAATTATGAAAAAACTTCCTATTAAGGCCCAATTTAATGTGATTTTTGTGATAATGAGAAATGATTTTCCCCCTTTGAACTTGTGAAACGATAATTTTACTCTTGTTTGCAGTTTAATTTAAAAATTGGAGTTTTCAAGGGTTGGGAAATTGGGCTTCCACACTCTACATTGCTAAGGGCTTGTTTGGTTTAGAGTTGTTTTGGATCATATCACTTAAAACTCATAACTAAGTTATCAAAACACGTGGTACACATACAATTTTTTTTTGTTTGGCTTGATTTTCACATTGTGAAACTCAAAATTTTGAGTTAGAGTGATGGAAACAAGAAACAAGAAACAAGAAATAGGTGTTTTCAGTTTTTAAGAATTGAGTTTCAGTGACATTTTTGTAAAATTAAGCAAAGAATGGGACCCACCCGTATGACTTGTCCCATTAAGTAATGTCTCTTTTGAGCCCGTTCTTCTCTATCACTTCTCCTTCTTCATTTTTTTTTTCTTTTACCCAAAGCTCTCTCTTCTCACTGAGAGAGAGAGAGAGAGAGAGAGAGAGAGAGAGAGAGGGCTGAACCAAATCTCACAGACCTCTCTTTGTAATCGGAAGCTTCGCCGGCGACAAGGGATTTGAGAAACGATGTCGGATTGAGCCCAGGCCAGATCATGAGACACGCGGACCTCGAGATCAGAAGCTTCACTGGTGACAGGGGATTCGAGAAAAGACATCGAATTGAGCCTAGGTTGAATTGTGAGACATGCGGACCTCGAGATCGGAAGCTTCGTCGGCGACAAGGGATTCGAGAAACGATGTCGAACTGAGCCCAGGCCGGATCGTGAGACACGCGGACCTCGAGATAGTGAGACAGATGGGTTGGAGCTCCATTTTTTGGCTTCGGTTTTTTTTTTTTTTTTTTTTTTTTTTTTTTTTTTTTTTTTTTTTTTTTTTCTCTCTGTGTTGTTGTTCTTCTTCTTCGGCGATGTGGGATTTGGTTGTGGGTTTCCTGTGCATTCTTTTGGGAGAAGTAAAGAAGAAGATGGGCTTCCACGGAGAAGTAATAAGATGCGGGTAGCAACAGTAGACAACACCAGTGGTAGGGTCCACGGTTTTAGGGAAAAGTTGTAGAGATATGTAACTGAGAACTGAGTCCAAACATGTGTTTTGCAATTTTTGAGTGAAGGTGAGGTTTGAGTAGGGAGTTATGAGTTTGAGTTATGGGTTTTGAAAATTGAGTTATGAAAAATGAGACACCTCTAAACCAAATGGGCCCTGAATCTCTATAGGTCAAACTCAAGGATTTTCTTCCATGCCATCTCTTAATTGGCTGATTATGGCAAACATCAAAAGTCTCTTGCTAACTATTTTGTTCTTTGCGAATTTAATTGGAATTTCATAGAAGCAATATCTATTTCTAATGTAAAAGTAAAACAATAGAAATGTATATTATTGAATAACTAAGTGGATATAGACGAGGAGTAACAAAATGAGAAATTATACAGTTCTCATGGTGGACAACATCATTTGTCCACGATTCCACTAAAAGACTCCCAATTTAATGTGATATATATATATATATATATCCATCCAATTTCTTTCATTCAATAAAGAGCACAGAAGAAAAAGGAGTACTGCATTTGGCTTGCAATCGATATGCAAAATCTTGGTGACCTCCATAACATGCCCTACAACCTCGAGATAATGTGTACTCATGCCATCAATTGTAGGGATGGCAAATATAACCCGACTCGCGGGTACCCGATTCGGCCCAACCCGCTAAACAATAGGGTTGGGTTTGGATTTTAAAAATCAAACTCGAAGCAAGTTCGAGTCGGGTTTGGGTTTTATGCATACCTAGCCCAAACCCGACCCGTATACATATATAATATAACAAAAAAATTTAAAACCCTAGTATAAATACTCTATAACATTTCAAATTTCATTTTCTAAAACTAACCCTCACCTCTTAACTGCCCTTTCTCTCTCTCTCAAGCTCTTAACGCCAGTCACCTTTTCTCGCCCTCAGATGGTCCCTCACGGCCTCACTCAGCCTCACGGCCCCATGGCCTTGTTCAGCCTCACACTCCCCTCATGACCTTGTTCAGCCCCATAGCCTTACTCAGCCTTGCCGCCGCTTACCTTTCTCACTCTCACTCTCATTTTCTCTCATCCACCCCTCACCAGTCACTCTCACTCTCATTCACTCCTCGGCCCACCCTCACCCTCACTCTCATCACGTGGTGTTTGCTGTTTGTCATGAAGGAGCACAGGATTGTTAAATCAGAGCATGGGATTGTTAGATTGGAGAAAGATGAGATGATCAGAGGACGGGATTGTGTTCCTATTTGTGATTTGTGTTTTATTATTATTATTATTATTATTATTATTATTATTATTTTGACTAGTGAAAAATCTGTATTAACAAAGAAGAGCCAAAAAAAAAAAGAGCTAATTTGTGTTTTTGTTTATGTTTGGGTTTGTGATTTGTGGTTTTTATTTTTTATTTTTTTTGAATGAGTGAAAAATCTATATTAACAAAGAAGAGCCAAAAAAAACAAGCTAATTTGAGTTTCTGTTTATGTTTGGTTTGTGATTTGTGTTTCTATTTCTGTGGTTGTGATTTCTTGCTGTAAAATCAATTTTTTTTTTAATTGGGCCACAGCTTTAGATTAGGCCCAAAAGTGGTTGGACAGGGCCCGCGGGGTGGGTTTGGGGTTAAAAAAAAACTTCATTTATTAAACGGACCAGGTTCAAGTAACGAGGAGGACCCATGGGTCGGGCTTGGGTATTAAAAAACCTGCCCCAAACTTGACCCATTGCCATTTCTAATCGATTGCAGTTGCTGCCAATTTTGAGATATCAACATCAAGTCCATTGGTTGTGACGAACTCTTTCGCTACATCACCCAAAGGTATGTATATCTCGGTTGGTGATATTTTTGTTTAATTTATTATTATTTCGTTTTGGTGTAATTTGGTGATATTTTTGTTTAATTTATTATTATTTCGTTTTGGTGTAATTTGATAATTGTTAAGTTTATTGTGGTTGTGTGAATGTTTGTTCATTTTTGTTTGTATATTTTAGTTTATTGTTAAGTTTAACATACATATAATTTATTTGAATTTATTATTTTTTTTTGTATTTTAATTATTGTTCTAATTATAAATTAAATATATGAAATAATAATTATCAAGCCTACGTACAGTTCAACTAATGAACCCACTTGTCTAATCGGGTAACTATGCAAAGTAAACCTAAAAAAACTACATAATCAATAAAAGAAAGGAATTATTAAATGAGTTGGCATCACATGTGACATGTGACTATTCTTTTGGACCACTTTAACGGAGATCTCAACTAGATAACGTTGTTTTCTTATTCTTTGAACAATTTTCCTGTGTACAATTTATAATAATCAAACACACCAACACTGGCAACACATTGTAGCCCTCCTATAGAATTATGCTGGTCACACTGAATTGAGGTCCTAGAGAGTGTTTTTTTGATGACTTACTGCAGCTCACAAGTCACAATCTTTATGCTGGTCACTAATTAATATTGAATTTGCAGATGCAGAATTCTTCTACAATTTTGTATTTACTTGTCTGTTTATAACTGCTGGTCCATTTTGCTATCACATCCTTGGTATTTGTGCAGTAAAAGTCAGCTAAGACGCCTTCGTCTTGTATGTTGCTATTACATTGCGAATGAGAAATTGAGTGAAGTGGCTGCAAAGCTTCCATTATTGGAGGAGCTGAACACTGCGATTCCTTCATTGTCAAAAGAACCTCGGGAAGCTTTGGGGGGCTGTTGTCCTCTTTTGTAATAAAAAATAGAACCAGCTGTGGAATAGAAGCCCTCAAATAGAGGGTGATGAGGAGTATAATGGCGAAGCCAGACTATTTTCTCGGGGAGCCAATACATAAAAATTAATATATAATTTTTATTTTTATTTTTATAGAAATTACAAGGAGAAGGAGGGGTTATTTCAAAACCTAGAGGGAAATGCTTGTCCTCACCTTGAATCACTTGACATAAGGAAATGTTTCAATGTCGCTCTGTCAGGAAATTTGGTAAAAAGATGTGCTGATCATGGACCTTTTTGATGAAGATGAGTTGGGAGATTTTTATTTTGACTAGTTCTTTATTTATTTTTTTTAATATTTTTTTTTTCAAGAACCTGAAATTTTAATCTATTGTTTCTAATCAACTAAAATATTCTATCCATGCGAATGCCATCCAACATGTCTTATACAACATTATGGCTGGACTTTTGAACGGAGGAGAAATAGAGTGATAAAAAAAAAAATTTGTGTACAACCTCCTAGTTGGATTTACTTTGGAAAATATTTTGGGTCCATAGTGCCTACAATGCTTAGTTATCTATAAGTGCTCTTTTGTTCAACTTAATTTCATTTAATAAGTTCCTTGGTAAAACTTCTGGGTTATTTGAAGTTGTGAGCTACAGTAACATTTATTTATTTATTTTTAATTTTACAAATGGTACATTCCTTTGATAATGTTGTAACTTCTCATAGTGATTTCCTTATTCCAGATAACCTTAATATATCTACATTTTAACTAAAAGAAACATATTATACATTTTAATTTTGACAAAAAAAAGGTGTTGTAATCGATAATCATCCTTTGGGAAAGGCCGAAAGGAATTGGTGCTTTTGTTTTCAAAACAATGTGAAAACAAACTTCATAAAAGTGTGTTGAAAAACTATTTTTAGGGAACTCATAATGCAAAAATGTGCAGTGGGTATTACACTATCAATGTTTCTAGAATGTTTTTTAAAAATCTAAAAACACAGAATAGGATGTTTGGTACAAGTATCAGTTTTTTAGAAAAAGTTGCGTTTTTAACACAATGTGAGGTTTATTTGTTTTGCAAAATATTTTAGGTTTTTAGAATGGATGTTTTAAATATTGTAAAATTGAAAATTGTATTCTAAAAACTATATATATTAAAAATATTCCCATCCGAAATGCATTTTGCATCACCAAAAGTTACTTTATCTATGACAAAAAACCTTAGATTTTATTATTTACAATTCATCACAATAAAATATTTTATATTTTATACATACACTAGGAAAAAAGAAAAAAAGAAAAAAAAGCAATACCCCAACAACACCCAACCCAGGGCAGAGAGAGATATCATTATTTAATTGTGGGTAAAATAAAATAACTAAGTATAATGGTCCATTTGGATTGAGGGGAGAGAGAGGGAGTAGAGTAGAGTAAAATTGACCCAAAATTAACCTATTTCAACCAACTCTTCTCTACTCCTTTCCACTCCCCCTCCCTCCCCCCTCAATCCAAACAAATCCTGAGTTTATAATGCTCCGATGCCCCTTCCCAAACTTGACAAGGTCCAAATTTATAGTTTTACAAAAAAATTTTAGTAGGTATAGTTTTGCATAATTGGGTATGGGAGGCTTCTTGAAAAAAAAAAAAAAAAAGTATGATATAATTAAGCTATGCAAACCTTAGCAAAATAAATAATTTATATATTTCATCAAAAACAAAATATGTGTAAAGAGAGATGCTACGTCTACAACAATTTTACAATATTTTTACAACAAATCACAGGTGGTTAGTTGTTATTGGTTCAAATTTGAAACTAATACTAAGATTACTTTTTTGCCCCAACAATAATAACCAGTAACAACCTGCCACTTAGGATTTGTTGTAAAAATGTTGTAGAAATGTTGTAGACATATCATTTCTCTATGTGTAAATGATGATATGATTAGGTAGAATAGGGTGTTACCATATTTGTAGATTAATCGTTTTAATGTGAACTCAAAATAATCCCTTAAAAAGTTTTTGGAGAAATTACACTTTACTATCTTAAACTATACTCTATATTCCATTTTGCCCATTGGTGGCTCCATATTAGAGTCAAGGTGGTCACAGGACCACCCTAGCTTGGAAAAAAAAAATTATTATATATAAAATTTAAAAATTTAATGATTTTTTTACCTTAAAAAAAAGTGTGACCATCTTCACCATCCTAAATTTTTTTAGACCCAATATAATTAAATGTTGGACAAAATTTAGCAACAAACTTGGTTGTGGATTAAGGCTACTATAAGGTTGAATTTATTTAATCATGTGTTGGCTTTATTCCATGCCAAATTTGCTTGTATTTTAGCAATTAGATATCCTGTATTTATGTGGGAATTATGTAAGGGTTGTGTGTGAGAAAGTGTGAAGAAAACTCAAGTTGTGTGCATTCAAAGGAGTCTCGCAATTGGATCTCGCGATTGACTCTCGACTAGCAACTCGCTAAAATGCCACACGTGTGAAGCATGCAAGAAGCTGAAGGGTCACAATAGCTAGAGCACTACAGGACAAAAAGTATAGTTTGGCCAAGCAGTTATCTCGCGTCTCAAACTCATGACTCATCCCACTCATGAGACTGAGTCGCCAGAATGCCTTGTTATGCAAAAAAATGACCTTTCACATTCCTCATATATGAGACTGAGTCACCAGAATGCCTTGTTATGCAAAAAAATGACCTTTCACATTCCTCATGTACACTACTATAAATACTCTTATACCCTAGAGAAAAACCAAGATTGACTCATCCACAATCTTAGACATTTGCTTTTTCCAAATTCATCTACTCTCACCGTCTCCATTGACATATCCTTGAGAGATACATTTGCCAAATCCTTATCTCACCATACACATATCAGTGAGGAAGTATTTTGGTGCTTAGGAAGCAGTTTGGAGATGACCAATTCATTTGGTTGATGCAATGGGCTTATTACAGGATCCGAGAAGCTAAAGAAGACACGGTTAGGCTTAACCCTGTTGGAGCAAGAAGCTTGGAGGGCTTAGGTGCATTAGGTAGATTAGGCTTGCAAGGTCTACTGCTATTCATGTATCCCAACTTTATTCTTTAGTAGATCGTTTTACCGCATGGAGGGTGGCGGAGAGGTTTTTCGCTGAGTTCTTCGGTTTCCTCTTCGATAACACGTGTTGGTGTTATCTTTGCGTTTGCATCTCTCTAACCCATTCTCTTACCTTTTAATTGCTGTTGTGTTGTGGTTAATTATGGTGTAGAGTTGTTTATTTGTTTAGGTTACTGCTTGTACCTATTATTCTGTACATCTATTGTTTGGGTAAAAGCTTGTGTAGGCTTTTTGAAATTGGGGGTCTAAACATTCATTAGTCTTTTTGAAATGTGCATTTGAATAGTTTAGGGTGCAAAGTGTAATTTGGGGTATAGTTTAAGGTGGTAAAGTGTAATTTCTCCGAAGTTTTATTTATGCATTTATATTTTCACTTTCTTCTCACTTAGCATAAGGGAAGATGTCCCAAATCACATCAATGTTATAGTATTTCTTCTCCTCAACTACATAGGAGTTTTCTCTCTCACTAGGGGTGAGCTTTTCCTCCACCAACTCTTTTCTTTCTTTCCTACCTTAAGAAGTAGTACAGGTGGCGAGTGCTTGTAGAATGGATTTAGACTTCATTGAACGTATCGAGAGAATAATACTCACTTCAGAAGAAGGGGAAGCAATCACTGTCTGGCCAGTTCAATGGGCTAGGACACTTGAAGAACATTCACTTAGTGTTATAGGGAAGTTTCTCACATCTCAACCATTTAACCAAAGAGCAGCGAAGGATTTGTTACGGTCGATTTGGAAGATGGGAAACGATTTGAAGATGGTGGACGTTGGAGAGGGCCTAATCCAATTTAAGTGTGCCATGGAAAGCCAATTGAGATGGGTTATGAATAATGGACCTAGGAGTTTTGATGATCAACTCCTGGTGCTTCGAAGATGGGAAAAAGGCATGACGGCGAGGTCAGTTTCCTTTCCATTCCTACCAATTTGGGTTCAAGTCTGGGGATTACCTTTTGACTTTATAAATGAAGAAGCATGCCAGGATATTGGAAGCAGCCTAGGCCGTGGGGTGGAGGTGGATAGTAAGGCCATTGCTTCTAACTAGGCATGCTTCTTGCGGATCTGTATTGAAATTCCATTGACCAAACCTATCCATTGAGGGGCCCCTATTATCAGTCCAGAGGGAGATAAAGCTTGAGTCGCTTTCAAATATGAGAGACTTGTAGGACTATGCTACAATTGTGGCATGCTGGGCCATAAGGTACGGGAATGTTCAAAGGAAAATGAACGGTTCAAGACCCCTTTAAACCACAATAAGATTGCGTAGCCTAGATTAATTAGCCAAGTTGTTACTTAGTCAAATTAAACAATTCTAGGTTAAAACAATCAAATAATCATATCATGCATATAAAACATATAAAGCAGCGGAAATAATAAAGAACACAAGATATGATCACCCAGGAAACCACACGGAAAAACCTGGGGAGGATTTGACCCACCGATCCTCAAGGCAAACCAGAATTCACTATGAAAGAATTGAAGTTCTTACAAAAGGACTACAAACTCCCCACTCAACTTCCTAATGCTACCAACCAGTAGAACTTCCTGACACGACCACGCGCAGGCTCCGAATCCACGGACTACTTCTTTCTTGAATTCCTCAATTAGCTACAAGCTCCCCGCTTGTTTATCTTTAAGTTCCAATGGTTGCAACTGTAATGATCTTCAAGATGTTGAAATCATCTCTACCTTGAAAACCCTAAGTTTTGTGTAAAGGAAAGCTCCTCTAAGATCTCACAAGAGATTCACACAAAACCGCAATGTATGAGCAACAAAACAACTTGTGCAACTCTAAAAACGTGGCTAGGGTTTTGCCTTATATACCTAGGGCAAAAACATAAAATCCTAAACGTTTAAAGAGTTAGGGCTGAGCTGGAATTTCTGCAGAAAACACATCTGGGCCGATTTTCGATCGATCGAGTCTAACTTTCGATCGATCAAACCAGGCCGAGATGTCCCAATACATCTGCAGTCACTCGATTCCAACTTTACAATATTTTACCAACTTTGAGCAAGCCTAAACTAGACTAAGTACAATGTTTTGATCATGGTTTGCCAACATTACAAATTAGAGTTCTAAATACATAAATTCTTAAACCTTTAGAACCTAACAGAAAAAACAATGGAATGTGGCAAGCTCCCATATGGGGACTGGTTGAGAGCAGGTAACAAGAGGAAGACTGATGGTTCAGGATGGAAGCCACCCCGCCCACCTAGACGGCGTGAAACGAAAACAAATAGACCACATGCTAGGGGTCCGCTGCATCCAGAATTGAAACAGGGAGTTAATTCGGGAGTTATTGTGCAACATGGACAGTCTGATAATCAGGGGATTGAAACGGAAAGGATGGTTGATGCTGAAACGATAGCTTTAAATCCTATTGATATGGAAAATAATAGCAGCATCATTAGGCCCAAAATTCCTGGGATTGATCTAATAAGTGTCCCTATTGAATATGTAACTGAAGAAGTGTCTGTGGTTGAAGCAAAAACTAGCATAATGCATGCCTTATTTAATGGGGCACTTGAGACAACTAAGGCATCTGATAACGCACGTGACTCTGGTAAAACAGGGAAGGCAAAAAAATAGCTCGCAAACTACCTACTGATATGGTATTGGACTCACTGAGTACACTAAAAATTGCAAGCAAGAAACGGGGACACAGTGACAAAGCTGATAGGGTTTCGGAGATGGAGGAGATTGACAGAAAACGGCTTAGGATTTTGGCCGGTAACACAAAATCATCATACACAACGGTGGAGGTTGGGATACAGCCTTGCCAATCACAATGAATATCCTCAGTTGGAATTGTCGGGGGCTTGGGAACCCTCGAGCAGTAACCGTTCTCTCGCATCTTGTGAGAGTTAAAGTGCCTAAGATTGTATTTCTCTTGGAGACCAAACAATCAATTGAGGAGTTGAGAAATATAAAAGAAGATTTACAATACCAAGCGATTTTTATAGTTCCTAGTTTGGGAAGGAGTGGCTGCTTGGCAATGCTTTGGAAGGAGGATGTAGACTTGCATGTTCAAACTTTTTCCCACAATCATATTGATACCATTATGTTCAGCATCACGGGTCCACCTTGGAGAATCACAGGCTTCTATGGCCAACAGGAAGAAAATCATCGACACGAAACTTGGAATTTGTTGCGGCACCTTCATTCTCAGTACTCAATGCCTTGGGAATGTATTGGGCATTATAATGAAATCTTATCATCAAAGGAGAGACAAGGTAGATTACCAAAGGCACATGCCTTCCTACAAGCATTTCGTAGTGCACTGCTTCATTGTAATTTCATTGATCTTGGGTATGTTGGAAACACCTTCACATGGAATAATGGACGACATGACGACGCCTATGTCTAACAATGACTAGACCGGGCCTGTGCAATAGTGGAATGGAGAGAGCTTTTTCCTCATTATTGAGTCACACATTTATAGATTTCGAATTCTGATCACAACCCAATTTTTCTTACCACTCATGCCCCAAATAATTCTATTTGTAGGAAACTATTACCCCACAGGTTTGAGGAAAAATGGGCAACTCACCTTAAGTGTGAATGGATCATTCAACAAGCATGGAACCAACCTAACCCTCATGGCAGCCCGATGTTTAGGCTATTTGAAAAAATTAAAAACTACAGGACATCTTTGATTGGCTGGGCACGTTTTGCTTTTGGAAATACTAGAGTAAAAATAGAGGAAAAGCACAGAGAATTGGAGGAGTTAACAAGCCGAAATATTGGAGACCAAGTGGAAAGGATCAAAATGGTCAGAGGTGAAATGAACATGTTGCTTTACCAGGAGAAAGTATCTTGGAGACAACAATCAAGGGCAATTTGGCTACCAGCAAGAGACAAAAACACAAAATTCTTCCACCAAAGGGCAAGTTAGCAAAGAAGAAACAATCAACTAGTGGGGGTTTTTGATGATGCAGGTAGATGGTGTACTAAAGAAAATGAGACTGCTGAAGTGGTAGAAAATTACTTCAAAAATCTGTTTACAATGGCACACACAGATAATGCAAATCTGGAGGATGTCCTTGAATCAGTTGATAGACGTGTTACAATTGACATGAATAAGATTCTATTATGACCTTATACTACTGGTGAGGTTAGACGAGCCCTATTCTAGATGCATCCCTCAAAGTCACCCGAGCCTGATGGTATGTCCCCTTTTTTCTTCCAAAAATATTGGCATATAGTTGGACCCCTTGTTATTGAAGCTATGCTAGCACTAAATTCAGGTCACCTATTGCACAAAATAAATTACACACATATTGTGTTGATCCCCAAAAAAAATAACCCCCAATATCTTTCAGATTTCTGTCCCATCAGTTTGGGTGATGTGATTCACATATCTATTCAAAAGCTCATGCTAACCGACTTAAAATTATTTTACCAAAAATCATATTTGATGCTCAAAGTGCTTTTGTGCCAGATAGATTGATCATAGATAATACAACTGTAGCTTTTGAGGTGTTGCACAGGGTGCAGAATCGTAGAAGGGGAAAAAGGGTCAGATGGCAGTGAAGCTAGATATAAGCAATGCGTATGATAGGGTGGAATGTGGTTTCCTTGAAAAAATGATGATGCGATTGGGGTTTGATGAAAAATGGGTACAATTGGCAATGAAAACAGTCAATACAACTTCATACTCAGTCTTAATTAATGGGGAGCCTAGGGGTTTTGTTAATCCATCTAGGGGAATAAAACAAGGTGACCCTTTATCACCTTATTTGTTTCTTATATGTGCAAAGGGTATGTTAGCCTTGTTAAGAAGAGCAGAAGAAAGGAAGCAACTACAGGGGATCTTATCTTGTAGAAATGGAGTGCGGATTTCTCACCTGCTATTTGCTTATGACAGTTTACTATTTTGCCAAGCATCAATTGAGGAATGCCAACGACTGATAACCATTCTTGAGCAATATAAGATGGCATTGGGTCAAGCAATAAATTGGGACAAAATGGCTTTATTCTTTAGTATAAATACAAGGGCAAAGGTGAAGGATATCATCCAAGGTATGTTGGGAGCTCAGGTTATGACTGATTGTGAAAAATATCTTGGTTTACCAATGGTGGCTGGCAAATCCAAGGTAAATACCTTCAGGGGGCTTAAGGAAAAAATCACTAAGCAGGTGATGGGTTGGAAGGAGAAGTTTATCTCAAAAGCAGGATGGGAAATAAAAAATGGCACAAACAATCCCTACATATACTATGGGCATCTTTAAACTCCCAAAAATCTTGTGTGATGATATTAATTCAAATCTTGCAAAATACTGGTGGAGGCAGGCGAAGGATGAGAAAAAGATTCATTGGATCAATTGGAATAAACTTTGCAGGTCAAAAAACAATGGTGGGATGGGTTTTAGAGATATCCATGCTTTAAATTTAACTATGCTAGCTAAACAAGCTTGGAGATTGATAAAACACACCCATTCACTATTTTATAAGGTGTACAAAGTCCAATACTTTCCAAATTGCTCCTTCATGGAGGTAGAACTTGGGACCAATCCATCATATGTGTGGTGAAGTCTACTCATGGCTAGAGAAATTATCCGGAAGGGCACTAGATGGCGGGTGAGGGATGGGCGTCATATTCAGGTTGTTGCCGATAAATGGTTAGTTCATGCTCCTGTTTTCCTGGGCTCACCTCCTAATCTGTTATTTGTTAGTGACCTCATCGGTGAAGACACCAAACAATGGGACCGTGGAAAGATTCAAGCTCTGTTTTCTCCATCAACTCAACAAGAGATCCTTGCCGTACCTCTGAACAATCTGAATTCCAGTGATGAATTAGTGTGGAAGGAAAATAGCGCCCAGAACTTTATAGTGAAGACAGCCTATAAAATTGCTCTTGGCCTCACCAATCAATCCCAAGGTGAGCACTCACAAGCACGGTAGAATGGTAGAATTTGGAAGAAGGTGTGGAAACTAAATGTGCCCCCTAAGGTCCAGACCCTTCTGTGGAGAGCTTGTTCGAATATCCTGCCCACAAAAGATAATCTGCAACGCCGTAAGGTGAAGGTCAACGACAGATGCGAATTTTGCTCCCAACACGTAGAGACCACCTGTCATGTGCTTTGGGAGTGCCCTTTTGCTAGAAATGTCTGGTCATTGGCAAGTAGACGAATTCAAAAGTGATCAAATAGTGCATCAGATTTCTTTAAGTTGTTTCGGACCATGATAGCTGGGCTGAACCAGTAGGAACTTGAGTTGTGGGTAGCTATCATGTGGGCTCTCTGGAATGCACGAAACAAATATTACTTTGAAGAGACTCAACTTCAGCCACGACACATCTATGATGGTGCTTCGGGTCTCTTAACAGATTACCAGCACCTCATGACAGCACAAACAACTTGAGCATTCTCTGTTTCTATGTTGTATCCCACTGTTGCATATTCTTCTTATTCGTGGCCCCTATCCTGTTGAATACAGAACTGTGTTTTACTCTCTGGGGGTCCATTGTTTTGCTTTGTAACCTGCTTGTATTATTTCTGCTATCTTAATAAAGCTTTCTATCTTTGATCTCAAAAAAAAAAA
Source organism: Quercus gilva (assembly GCA_023621385.1). Lineage (NCBI taxonomy): Eukaryota > Viridiplantae > Streptophyta > Magnoliopsida > Fagales > Fagaceae > Quercus > Quercus gilva. The sequence goes on from CM042477.1 coordinate 69,989,258, forward strand.
AAAAAAAAAAAAAAAACACCTATTGTTAAACATTTTATGGCTTAAGTGATCCAAACCAATTGTAAACTTATGTACTTATAAAACAATCAAATTAATCTTGGTTAGTCTATGGTTAGTTCTATAATTTTTTAGTATAAAAATTAGGAATGGCAATGGTCGGGTTTGGGTCGGGTTTTTTCATACCTGGACCTGACCCGCGGGTCTGCCCCAAAAACCCGAACCCGGCCCGTTTATTAAACGGATTTTTTTCTTAACCCCAAACCCGGCCTGTTGGGTACCCGCGGGCCCCGTCAGCCATGCCACAATTTGGGCACAAATCGTGGCCCAATCCCAAAAAAAAATTTCTACCTAAAGCCCATACCGTGGCCCAAAAATTAAAAAAAAAAAAAAAAATGTTTGCCCAGATTCAAGGCTTGAATTTGGGCAAACATAAATTTTTTTTTTTATACTAGTAGGAGTATACTTAGGTAGAGAAAATCAAAGAAATCAAAGGATGAAAATTGAAAATTTGAAAAATAAAAAGAACCACTAGGAAATCATAGATGAACAAAGACCAAAGATTTATGATTTTTCCTTTCAAAATCACAAAAACAAACACAAATCCTAACACAAACACAAACCCAAAAATTTCAAATTTATAATTTTCCCATTCAAAATCACAAACACAAACACAAAAATTTCAGATTTATGTTTTCCCTTTTAAAATCACAAACACAAACACAAATCCTAACACAATCACAAACAACTCACATGACTGAGACGAAATGAACCCAGGAAAAAAAAGAAAAAGAACAAAAAAGATAGAGAACAAGGTGGTCCGGTGGAGACAAATGGAGGAAACGAGGCAGCTGGAGGTGCAATGATGGCCAGCAGTGACAAATCGAAGGTTGGGGGTGATGAAGAGTGACTGACCAAGTGAGAGTGGGAGAGGAGAAAAAGAGTAGGCAGACGGCTCAGACCTTAGAGTGATTGTGTGAAATGGGAATATGGGGTTAGGGATTTTTTTTTTTTTTTTTTTTTAAACTTATATATATACGGGGGTATTTTAGTATTTTTAACTTATAAATATAAACAAGTCGAGTCCGAGTCTGGGTTCGGGCCAGGTTTTTGCAAAAACCCGGACCCGACCCTATAATTTATCAGGCCGGGTAAAATCTGACCCATTAGGGTCAGGCCGGGCCGGGTATCCGCGGGTCGGATATAAATTGCCATCCCTAATAAAAATCCTACATTGGGTTCATTGTAAACAAGAGTGCTTTATAGAGAATATGAAGCCATCAAGGGCTTTATTGTGGATGTAGGCTGTTGAGATGAACTAAGTAAATTTTCATGTTTACTCTCTCTTTCATGTTCACTAGGCAACTTGATGTATTTGGGGGTCTAAGGTGAAAATTGAAATTGAGGTCTTTTATGTATTTAAATATGACTTTTAAAAATTTAAATATTATTTAAACTCTATTATCTTGTTTTGGATATAAAATTATTACAAATCAACATGAATCACGTAGAATTTATTTTTTAAAAGTATATAGACACAAAAAATTTGACAAAACTTTTCACATTGATGTGGTTAAATGATAGTAGTAAGTAAAAGAGTGACGGTGGCGGACTTAGGTGAGAACTAGTTAAATTTTTCCAACTCAACTATTATAAAAAATATGAATACTTTTGTGTATTGCCCTCTTTTTTTTTTTTTTTTTTTTAAGAAGTGCTATATTCACATTATTTTTCACAACAAATCCTAGGTGTTAAGCTATTACTGGTTCTAATTTAAACTTATTATTGACATTATTTTATTGTCATCAATAACAATCTGTTACTTAGGATTTGTTATGAAAGTGTTATGAACATAACGTTTCTATTTCTCTTTTTCTTTTTCTTTTTTTTTTTCTTGTTTTTCATTTTAAAAAATATATATTATTTTATTTATAGGCTAATATTTGGGCTTAATTAAATTAAAATTTAGTGCCTTTTTTATACTCGGAGCCTTAGGTGACTGCATCAATGGCTTATACTGTTAAGCCGGCACTGCTTTAATTATATATCAAAGCACAAGGTAACATGATGTCAAAGTGGGTGGTCAAAATTTTGAATCATAACTCTTTTGTAGATTTACTACAAAGAAATTAGTTTTTTTTTTTTTTTTTTTTAAAGGCACAATGGATTAGTTATTCATCTTGTGTTTCGAATATTGGCATAAGTAAAAATAATTAATCCTTTTGTCATTATACAAAAGGTCAGTTTGAGATCCGATTTTGTTTTCATTATGAGTTTAAAAAAAAAAAAATGTGAGAGGACCACATTAACATTATGAGTTTAACATATATAAGTCTATGATCCATTGTTTGTTAATACATATCCAATAAATATTATAATTTCATTTAAAAAAAATTATTATTATTATTTAAAAAGAATTTTATACTAACTAATAAAGAATTTAACAAAATCTGTCCATGCTTAAACTAATATGACATTAAATTAAAACTTAATAAGAGTTATACAATAAATAAAAGAACAAAGTTCTCTTACAAATAGTTGGTAGGTAATGAATACAAACTTTCCTTTATATCTTTTTATTAGATGTAAATTTTGACAAATTCACCATTAGATTATATTTTCTTATTATATTTTTGCAATATTTCAAAAAGATTAAAGATCAATAGATATGTTGTCAATCAAATATTTAAATTTCAAAATTTTGTAGTATTAAATTATGCATGAAAAATAAGTTTGTGGATCACATAGTAAATAATATCATATTTGAACGAATTTTCGCATGCATGCTAAGAATATAAAGAACATGCAATCAAACAGTTATATTTTAAAATTATTTTACCATGTTAATTTTTTAGTGGGAGTTTGTAGTCATTGCTTACAAACTTTGTCCTAACTAAAATTATGGTGTTTAAAACATTGTAAATAACATACTTTTACGCTTTTAGCTAAATCTAAATAATGAACAACAAAAGTACTCTTAAGCAAGAGGCATGCTAAGATGAAGCTAGAAAATCTTTAAGTTTTAAAAATAATTTAAGACTTTAAGACACTAAAGATTAGGCTTTTGAAAAGAAAAAATCTACACATCTGTGGGTACCTTAGGCATGCATGGCAATGTCCTAGGCATGCTTGGCAACGTCCTCGGACGGAGTCCTAGGAGTCCCACATCGAAGAGAAACCCCCCCACTTGCTGCCTTATAAGCTGTGAAGCCAAGGGAGTAGTGTACTATTAGGACGGAGTCCTAGGAGTCCCACATCGAAGAGAAACCCCCCCCACTTGCTGCCTTATAAGCTGCGAAGCCAAGGGAGTAGTGTACCATTAGTATTCAGACTGAATACTAATGGTACACTACTCCCTTGGCTTTACAGCTTATAAGGCAGCAAGTGGGGGGGTTTCTCTTCGATGCAGGACTCCTAGGACTCCGTTCGAGGACGTTGCAAAGCATGCCTAGGATGTTGCAAAGCATGCCGAGGACGACTTAAGACATTGCCAGGCATGCCTAGGATGTTGCCATGCATGCCTAAGGTACCCACAACATCCATTATAGAATTGCTTAATATTGTTTTTATTTTTATAAATAGTTTATAAAATGCCAACTTACTTGTTTATTTTTTTGTACCTAATTAAAAAAATCTAAAAGGGCAACAAATATATTAGTTAAGAATTATTATTTTTGAATATAACACTTGAACAAAAAAATAATAATAAATAAACATAAACATGAAAATAAATATTTTTATTTAATCTGATCCCAAAAAAACATATGTTATTATTTATTCAAATAGAAGCATGAAAATATAGAAATTTTAATGTCAATATTTGAATTTTTAAGGCTATTCATTCCCTTTTCTCCTTCATTTTTAACATACAAATCATTTTCTTTCTAGTTATTCGAAAGGAACTAAGCTTAGAGTTTCTAAGCCCTAAACAAGTTTCAATATCTATAGATAATCTGACCTTATTTTTTTATATTTTATTTATAATTTTTTATTCTCACTTTTAGGTGCATTTTTGAAGGAAAATAGAATCAATGATATTTTCTGAATCTTTTAAAGAAACCGACTTAAAGAGATGGGCTTCTAGCGGTAACCATAGTCTAAATTGATCAAAATCTTGTGGCCAACAAACTTATATCTTGTGTGGCTCCTAAATTAGTGGATCAATTTGCGACACTATCGAGAATCATACTTACAGTTTCATATATATATATATATATATATAACATGGGTGTAAATTTAAAATAAAAAAACTATTCTCAATATCATAGATGTAAAGTTGTTAGCACATATTGTGTTGGCTGCAATTTCTGTTAGCCTCATAGTTTTTGCTATTCCACTATTGTAGCAAATTTTACCTTGGTCTGGCCTGCAACTATTTTTTTTTAGTTCTCGAATTCAAAGAAATGGCAAAGGATGCAATTGAACAAAAAAATAGTGGAAAATGTACATGACACAGTTGCAATAACAACAAAGCACCAAAGTGTATAATATTATATCGCAATTCTTATGAAATTTATTATCATATTTCACATTGTAATATAATTGAAATAAAATAATTATGATTTATATTTATTTCACTTTGTATGTTTGTTATTGTGGCTTGCATGTAGTTAGGGATATCATTTAATTGATAAATTCCAACTTGTTTATTTTTTATACACAACTTAAAAGATATAAAATGGATACAAATATATTAAGTAAGAATTATTATTATTTGAATATAACAATTAAATAAAAACATAATAAACATAAACATAAACATAAAAATAAAAAAAAATAAAAAATTTGCACCCATAAACATATGTCATTCTTTATTCAAATAGAAGCATAGGAAAATATGAAAATTTACAATGTCAACATTTGAATTTTATTAGGCTATTCATACCCAGCACATTCTCCTTTGTTTTAACATACAATAAATTTTGGACTATTTATGTTATATAAGCTTAAGCTCAGAATTTCTAAGCTCTAAACAAGTGTTAGTTTCAAAAGATAATCTATTCTTGTTTTGTGTGACATTTCTCTAATTAGTAATTTCATTAATTACCTTTTGTATGCAGTTTAAAGTCACTTCTCAACATGTTAATGTAATTCTAGCAAAAGAAGACATTTGAATTTATAATAAAAATTTTAATAAATAAAACATTTGAATAATAATCAAATACAATAATGAAAAAAAAAACTCCACATTTTTTATACCAGTGTAATATGAAATTTGGAAAAGATATATATATATATATATAAGGGGAAATTTCCATTGTGGAAAATTAAAGACACTATTCTAGTTAGGCTTGTAATAGTGGTTTAGTGCTTAGTTCTAGTTGGGGTTTTAAAAGGGGTAGGTCTCAATCAAAAGCTTGATGGTGGTAGAAATACCACAACTATGTTGTTGATACTTTTGTTTGGCCTCAATAAGTGTGCCAAAATGCTGATTTAAGTCCTAAAAAGCGAAGAACGTGTTTCCAAAGGTAAGAATTTAGGGAAATACATTTAAAATTTGTATTTACCCTAACCGAACGACAAAACAAACCATCCAAGGTTTTTTTCTTTAAAAGTCAAACTTGCCATTTTTAGCAAAGTTTGACCAATGCTAACTAAACCCTAATTGGGAATGGTTAAAATGTAGAATTTTTTATCTAACTGTTTAATTTAGCTAGATAAAATTTTAACCATCTTGAAGATCATGAAATTACCTTTGAAATGACCATTCACGGCTAAATTGGAATTGAAACGAATAAAATATCAAGAAAATACCAATACCTTATATAAATGTATTATTTTTTAGGTTAAAGGATGTTTTTGGGGTGTTTTGTGCTATAAACTGTACCGATCTAACCACAACTAGTGCAATCCACCTGGACTAGATTAAATTATGATGAGTTATCTACCTTCCATAAAAAGGGCTTGACAATATCTTATCCGAATTGGGGGAAATTATTTTTTCAAAAATAGTGCTATTAAATTTTCTACAATGTGTCACTTCCATTCCAGACGCGATATCTCGACAATCGTAACTCCAAATCATGTGAAATTAGAACATATGGAAACTAGACATCTAGGGTCCATTTGGATAGAACTTATTTTGCTAAAAATTGAAAACTGAAAACACTGTAGCAAATAAGTGAAAAAACATGGATGATATTTTTTAATATGGGTACTATAGCTCAGCTGAAAGTACTGTAGCAAATAAATACAGCGTTTACTCTTTTTTTCTTTTTTTCTTTTCCTTCTTCTATTCACCGTACCCTAGCTAACACCTATGCTTTCAGAGAGTTCCACGCCCACCAGAGAAATCCACAGGGAAGACCTACATCGGTTCGACGCCGGCGAAGAGCTTAAGTGAGAAATCCATGAGGAAGACAACCCTAGTCCGACGCCGATGTGTACTCTTCCTTCCATAAACCCATTTCACCCTCTTCCCCAATTTCACTTGAGCTCCCACCCATGACACCTCTCTTCCCATAAACCCATTTCACGCTTCTGAAAAATTTGACTTGCTGACCCATTTGTTTAATTTCTAGGTAAATGGGTTTTTGAGTTTGTGAATTGTGGGTTTTTGACTTGCTGACCCATTTGTTCTAAATCACAGGTGCATATTACTTTCACAATATTCTCATTACTATGATTTGTGTGTGTGTGTTTTCTCTTTGTTTCTTTCTATTTTGAGAATTGGATTTCAATACTTTGATTGTTGTTTGAAACGCATGATGATCAAAGCTATAAACGAAGATGTGGATCTGCTAGGTCAGGGGCTTCTCTTCTGGTATAAAATTCTCAATACCCCAAACTTTTCTCTCTTCTTTATTTGTACAATTACTTATCCTGAAATCATAGTAATATTTGTATGTATATGTCATCTTCTGAAATGGGTAATTTAAAGAAAAGGGTTATTTTTAAGCAATTATTAGTGCAATCTTGTCTGCCAATTCAATTTTTGCAGTGAGTATGGGATTTTGATCATTTGGTTTTAAATGCTAGAAGACTGATTAGAATGTATTAGTAAAGGAAACAAATTGAATGGTTGTAGTTTACAGATTAGTGTTGCTGATGGCATTGCCTTTTCTTTTTAGTTTGAATGTTTAAATATTTTTCCGAGGGAGATTGGGATTTACCACTTAGCTAATGCTTAAGTATTATATCTGACATGATTATATAAAATGTAGCAAGAACTACAAAACTTTAGCCCAACAATTGGTTCATTTCAATTCTAGTCAATGTCGTTATTTATCTTCTTAAAAATAAATTATGGTCATACTTATCAAATAACAAATTTTTATGGTTTTGTGTCAAATTTAATAATTAAATAGGTTATGTGGCCTTTAAAGAAGGAAAGTTGCACAAGTATAGGGGATTTTATCAACATTGTTAGTTAGTGTGTGCCTGATATGTGTCATTGGCCCATTTCATTGCAATTTATGCTTTTTGGACTGATATTTCACCATCATGATATTATAGCTGGGTTTGGCTGAGAGCTCTTTAATTTGATTGTTTCCTGGTTTGCTGTTGGAAGGACTTAAGTAACTTTCTACTTACAAAAAAAAAATATTGAGTTTGCTTGAGACTAAAGGACCTTGCTCAATTGTCCTAAGTTTGTTTGTTTAAAGGATGGGTACTATATTTATGCTCAATTTTGTTTAGAGTACCTTGTCTTATATTAATTGATCAAGATTGATTGCAATTAAATTTCTGAAAAAACTAGATCTTTGGTATGCCAAATTGTAAGGAGAAAATTTTCTAACAGTCTGGTCATAGGCATGGTTGCTTCACCTTTGGAGTTAGATGCATAACTTTGTGCTTAAAGTGTTGCCATGCTGAAAACCATGTGTCTTCAGTAAAGTTTTGTGATTCAGTGCATGCTTGGAGTTTGGAGTAGTCTTTGTACAAAAGATGCTCAATTGATGTTGATAGATCTTTACCTAGGCTGAAGGTTAGAAAAGAATTTATAGCAGAGTGGGTACATAGGTATAATCTGAACTTTGATATTGGGATTTTGCATTGCTATAGGTGGAGAGAAATAAACTTGTTTCAAGATTATGTTTTTGAAGGAACAATGGATTAACTCTAATTCTAACAAATAAAATATATTGCCTCTAGGGCTTGCCATGCTAAATTTTATTTTATTTTATTGATAATCAAGAAATTTTATTGAGACTAGAGAAGCTCAGCATTTGTTGTTGTTGTTGCTGACCATCAGAGTAGAGAGTAGTGCAATTAGATCTCAGTAAAGTGTTTCTGTGCTGAAGTTGCATTGTCTTGGAGGCAGCAAAGTCATCAGTTTTAAGCAGCTTTGAGCTCCTCCAGTCATCTTCAGAGTTGCCAGATCTCTCTTGCCTGGACAACCCAGATCCTTTTGTAGTTATGGCAACTGCTACTAGGTAAGCTGCAAACTAGCAGTTCAACTTGTTACTAGTGAGATTGCTTATTAGTACATTGATGCAGCTAATGCTCTCTTACTCCTTTCGTTATATTGATTACTTACATATGCACCTTCTCCTTTATTTTTCTATATACACTCCCAAGATATGCCAATGTCGGAAATGAGTAACTATCTCTCCAGTTATGATGGCCATGTTTGTGACGTTGAGAACTTCATCATTAGGACTTCCCTGAAACTTCATACATTCGGTAGGAGATTTTATACTTGTCACTATTGGTCACCAGTAAGTACCATATCCAAGTATTGGCAAAATATTTGTGTTTTGCATTAAAGAACCAATTCGTTGTATTCCTATTTATGTGTTGTATTGTATTGTGCAAGATGATGACCGTGCATGCAAGTTCTTCAAGTGGTTAGACATCAGCATTTGTTGTACGCGTGGCACAGCAACAACACCTATTGTTATCACCAAATTCAAGCGATTGGAGCATGCGGTGGAAGTTGCCAATGAAGAGTCGAAGCAAGCACACGCCCTGACAGTCGTAGCATTAGAAAAGGAGCAAGTTGCAAAACAAAATGCTGAAAAAGCCAAGGCTACACGCATGATTTCTGAAGAGAGAGCAAAGAAGTTGACAATAGCTCTAATAGTATCTTGGGTCATGTGTCTAGTATTGCTTATCTTCTCTACTAGGTTTGGGGAAGTCAAAATCAGGCATTTGTGTTTGCCATAATGGGATGTGTATGTATGTAATAATACAGACTTGTATTATTACATTTGTTTTGTATGTTAATCGTACTATTGCAAGTAACAGTTTATGATGTGTATGTGGTTGTACTTCTTAAAACAATGTGGAGAAGTTTGAATTTGCTCTATGATGTTAATGGCCAAGTTGATGGAGATTGTAAGTTCTGTTGTTGTATATGTGTGTCTATATATACATACATACATATATATATATATATATATATTATATTTATTTATCTATATACACTCAGTAATTGATAGTTAGGGTTCTTGGTGTCTTTAAAAGAAATTCAGGGTAGATATTGTTTTCTCTATTTATTTTTTTTTTAAATTCCTGGCAGATTACTGTTACAATCTTAAAATCCATTGAGTTTATCTTTTGTTCAGATAAGTTTGGAGTCTATTTAGAAGTCCCCTGTAAGCTTGAAATCTACTGTTCCAATACCCATGAGTTTCAAATGTAACGATATATACAAATGCATAAATCAAAAGTATTACAATCAAGTTTTGTGAGCCCTCAATTATGCTTACCAACAATACAACAACAAATGGTATTACATTATTGAAGTTTGTGAACCATCAGTTATGGTCCCCACAAAAAAAATTCCATAATGTTAATGGTATTTTCAACCACACTAAATTTCTATTGTGACAAAAATAATAGTCATCATAATCAGTTATCGTTTGCACATATCGATGCTGTGATACTGTCACGAACCTCTTTCATCTCAATTTCGTCCAAGATTGAGATCATATATGCCATGGGATCGTAATGACCTCTCTCACTACGTCCAGATGTGCCCCTTGTAGATCTGAATCAACGTCATTGTTTATCTCATGTGCTCTAATGAAATTGTGAAGAACCATTGTAGCAACAATGATTTTCGATTGAGTGCGTATATGAAAGGGTGGCATATTTCTCAAAATTTTCCATTTATTCTTCCAAACACCAAAAGTTTGTTCTATGACCGAACGGAGTGATGAATGGAGATAATTAAATCTCTCCTCTGGACGATGCAGCACTTCATAAGGCCGAAATTTGGGGATGTGGTACCTCTCCCCCTTATATGGTGCAAGAAACCCTTTCTTCATCGGGTACCCTGAATCAACAAGATAATACATTCCTACAAATGAACAAATTTATTACATTAGCATTTTCACTACATTAATACATACTTTAATACTGTAATTAAACTGCATATTTACAAACCAACTGGAGCTTTTGGGAAGTTGTAACTCTCATTATTAAGGCAGCTTAAAAAAAATCCTCGTGTCATGCACTGACCCTTCCCATCCAACACATGCGAATGTGAACTTCATGTCAAAGTCACATGCACACATGCAATTTGTTGTGGTGATCCCCTTCCTGCCATAGTATAGGTGTTGCTCATCAACTGGTACGACCACGGGGACGTGGACCCCATCAATCGCACCAATGCAACTCTAACCATTGCCACAAAACTACCATGTGAAATGAAATACGTGGTATGACCATAAAGATAATTTAAATAAAATTAAGTCAAGATACCAAATTCAAAAAGTACCTTGAAATGTGGCCAATATCGACCTGAATGTTGAATATGTTCTGGCACATCCTGAATGTATGATCAGCAGGCTTGATAATGTTCGCTACCATAACGATGGATAACAATGTAACTATCGTGGCCACGTGTCGATGCACTATCTCACCCGAGTGCTGAAATCTATCCTGCACCATTCTGTTACCCTCAGCATAACCAAGTACCACCAATGTCATTGCCAGAGCTTCCAAGCAAACTCTTCTGGTACCGTTATATCCATACTAGCGTAATGTATTACACAATTGTCCAAACACATGGCTTGACATTCTAAAATGTCTTTGACATTTCTCCTCATTTCCAGTTAATGTATACTGTACCCATTCATACCCTGTTTGTATATTCGTATGCAATGGTACTTTGGTCATATAGGTCTCCACGTAAGCCACACATGCACACCCGGCTATATATGCTGCGAGTACAATGTCGTCGCTCAAGTCGAAGTCATTGTCCTTGCATATGTTACCGACTTTAATTGCATGTACAAATACTAATGTGATACTATAATACGTAGGCTTGGTAAAAAAAAAATGTAGGCTAAAAACAAGTTGTTAAACGTTATTGAACCTTTATTACTACTAGGGTCAAACTATGGTGGTACCAATAAATTAACAATCCTAAGCATATGCTTTCACAATTTCATCTAAGATTTCTACAAATTGTATATTCACATCTAGAGGGGAAAGTATAGAAACTCACTGGTGCTGGGAATCAGATGAGTCGTTTAGCAAATCCATCCTTTTTTATACCTTGAGACTAATTTACAGCTATTGAACAATGATCTAAAAGATATCAAGCTGAAAATTCAGAGCCTTGAAATACGAAAGATATCTAAAAGCAGGGAATCTTTGTCACTACATTAATGCATAAAAATAACTGATCTTTTGCATGTTAGGATTTTTTTTTTTTTTTTTTTTTGATAAGTAAATTGTTTGTTGCCACAGGGATTGAACCCTTAAGGGAAAATGAAAATTACAAAACATATTGTGGAGTTTATGCCTTATTCTAGGATAAGAGAATATATGACACCATAGCACCACTTTAAGCCAACAAAAGATATTAAAATGTCAAAAGTTCTAAGCGACACTTTACAAGTTACAACATGAGGTTTCTTCTGATTCCTAAAAGTTAGTTGTATCACAATTTAAGAAACAATGTCTCTTAAGACGTCATAAGTAACAATGTCTCTTAAGCTGTAAAGGGATTGCATTTGTATGGGATAAAGCAATCTAGATAGCAACTTTTAGCTACTAGGACAAATAAAAAAAGCCATAATACAATTGCACCAACAATGCAATTACAGATACTCGCCAACAAAGAAGGAGGAAAAAAAAAACTACAAATTTGAGTCATAATGAACATTCAAAATGCATAAGCAAATTGATTTAAAACATTCAAATACAAAGCCAATTCCATTGAAAATCTCACCTCTTTGCAGTAAAATACAATTTTTACAAGGATGATTAGCTAAATTTGAAGAAATATAAGACAAGGGAAAAGCTTCTGCACAGGACTATTCCCAAAGCAAAATGCATGAAGGCACATCTTCTGGGGTAAAACCCAGTAGATTGACATCCCTTCAAGGGTATGTCCCGGCAACGCTGGCATATTCCAATGGTGATATAGTAATTACTTTGCAGGAAGTTTTGTCAAAAAACTTACAATTCCACAATGGAACTTATTCAGAACTTCTAGATTCTATTAAATTTATTCTTGATAACCTTCAAGCTACTTTTATTAAAAACCACCATGATCTTTTTAAAAGCACTCTTAGAGCCCTTGAAATCCATCTTGTTAACCTTACTGCTCAGAATGAGGCTTATCTAAGCCACTATGCTAACCTTATTTCAGAAAACCCCCTTGCTTCAGAAGATGACCTTGCTTCAAATCTTGTTCCAGAAAATGGGGCTTTTAAAAGCCAACTTATTAACTATCCAAATACTACAGATGATCCCTACACTAGTTAACTCTTTGGCAAAAAGGATATCCATTCAAAGGATAAAATGACTATAATGGGCACTGATTATTCTAGATTGAGCCTTAAGTCTCAATCTATGTTAAGAAGTGTTTTTGCCAACTTGCCATCAGATATACAATCACGTATATTGAAAAGCAAGGCTATGTTTAGGTCTTTCTACCTATGGTTCAAATGTTTCAAAAAACTTGTTACAGCCACTATTCCTGATCCTGATGAACTAGATGAAGGTGATAATGTGTTTATCCAGCTGGAATGGGAGGAACACTTTGGGAGTACCCTCAGAGTGTATGAAAAGACACACCCATTTCCCGGTCTCTTAATTAATTATGATGATGGTTCATTTGTTACTGATGATGATGATGATAGAGATCCTAACTGGCTTTCTCATATGTTTGAATATGGCTTTATCAGATTCCTAAAATTAACAAGCCATTATCAAGCCAGTCAGCTTCCTCAAATTATTCAAGATGCCATTAAAAAATTTACTGGTCCTTCTATTTCCATTAGATGTTGGAGTACTTTGCCTAAATGGCAAAGAGATAACTGGATGAATGTCTAGCCCTCGAAACATCTCATCCTCATTAATGGTCACACTCATCAGGGGCAATGGCTTGAAGGAAATTCTCACATGTCCTTTAAAGATCCTTATGCTCTTGCAAAATGTTGGGGAAACTATTTTAATAATCAAATTATTGAAGTTGCTCAGAACCTGTGGAAAGATTATCATTTCATAGGAAGCACTAATAGAATTTCTGTTTTTGGTCCCAGGCCACACGTTGATGCTATTGCTCATTTGCGTATAACTGATTATTGTAATCCAAAGAGTCTTCTCATCCCAGGAAGAAGGCCAATGGGTGAGCCAATTTTATATTACAGATTTTGCAACCAATATGCTATATACCATAAGCACGAATGTGATTCTCCACAAGGACCTTTTGATCCATTTGATGGCTACCCATCCGATGCTCCTTCTACTGATTAAGTGTGTGGTCCTTAGATTATTGTTGTTCTTACTAATAATGTTGCTCCCTGTTTGGTCAAGATACTCTTGATCTCTTGCAGATGATTGATGATTGATTTCTCTATTTGTCTAGCCAGCACAATGGCTAAAAATGTTGCAATATTCAAATGATGAAGCTCCTGTGTAAACCCATGCATCTGACATGTCTCAAAGAATATTGGAGTTGTTGAAAAGAAAAAGAAATCTTTAGTCAAGTCATGCCTTGCCATGCTTCTGAAGTCCTCAAATTATGGTGCACAAGATGACAAAATGAGTTGTAGAATCTATGTGCAAGATTTCATAATACTCCTTCATGTGCCATTATATGTTCCTTTTGCTTTTTGTCCCCTCCAAGTCAGAAACTCTTCTTTTGACTATGCCAAAATTACTGGAGATTTCAAGACAAAAAGTGGAAAAAATTACTATTCACGGATTACTATTCACAGATTACTATTCACCAAAACTGTTCACTTTTCACTATTCATGACTCTATTTACTTCGAATTTTGCCTATTTAAGGGGGGCTGTCCCTTAAGGAAAAATCAGAATTTTTCTTATAATTCTCTTCTTAGAACTCCCTTCTTTTAGAAAGCCTTCTTTAAGAGAGAGTTCCTTGTTTCTACTACCTTGTTACCTTGATTCTACTACTACAAACCTTGTAACTAGGACTAATTTAAGTTTTGTAACTATTAACCTGTACTGTTGAGATCTTGTATTCACTACTACTACTATAAGTGTTTTATCTACTTTCAATAAACAAGTATTTTCAGTTTATGTTCGTTATACTACTTGTTGCTACTGCCACCTTGGACGGATTACCGCCATACCGAATGGTTCTAAATTACTTTCATTTACTTTGATTTATTTTGATATATACTGCTTGGCTGGTTCTACCGCGTTAATATTGTTCTTACATTACTTACTTACATTTACTTTCATTATATTAACCTATGCTTTTGTCTCTCCTCTTCTTCTGTGCGTCCCCTTCCCCCTTTATGGTATAAATACTATTAGTTTTGTAATCCACTTATTAGTGGTATAAAGATAGTGAGCTTCCTAATTTGTAAATGAAGAAGATCACACTGTTGAAGATAGTGAGCTTCCTGATTTCCGAAAATGAAACATCCCTAAAGTGGATACTAAAACTATTTACAAAACTAGTTGGGCTGAAACCACTTTTCATCCTGTTTACAAAGTTCAAACTATTGAACAAATATTTTCTATTTCAAAAATTCATGAAAAATGTTGCTTATTTTCCAAAATAAATATTAATGATTTCATTGCTAAAAAACTCAATTATTTGCATATTGGTATGATTCAAGTTGCTATTAAACCACTCACCCAAAAGGGTATTAATGCTTCTGTTCCCATGTGTTTACGAGATGCTAGATTTAAGATCTTTAAAGATAGCATTCTTGGTATGATCACTACTTCTTTGTATGATAGTCCTGTTTACTTTAACTGTTATCCTAATATTACTCTTGCTTTAGATGATCCTAATATTGTTAAAGCTTTAACTTTGAATATTGCTTCTTCTGGTTATCACATGGATGAAGGTAGTAAACCTTTTGCTTTGATTTATTGTATTTATTACAGACTTTTGGGTACTCAGTTAAGTCTTGGTTGTTTGAATCATAGAGAACCTTCTAGTAAAACAATGTTAATCACATGTTCAACTCCTGATGCTAAAGTTCAAGTTCCAAAAATGATTCAATGGCAAGATATTAAGCTTCCCACTGAATGGTTATTGGAACAAGAATCCCCTTTTCGTAAACCTGTTTTTGATGAGCTAGATCTCACTCGTATTCAACAATATCTTGATGGTGCTGTTAAAATAAGTTTTCAAAACAATCAACCCTTGAGGATCAATGAAGGAAGACATTCCTTTGCTAGATCTGAAAGTATTTCAAAAAGAGATCATGATCTCAATGATTTTTTGCAAAAGAGTTTTGAAAAATCCACTGACTTAAAGCTAAAAGGTGTTTCAAGTGGTAAATCCCGAGTTAGCTCTGTTTACTATTCCACTAAACCTGAACCTTCCTCCCCATATAGCAAAACTGCTAACGAAGAAGAAGATGATACTAATTCTGTTTGTCCATCGTCCTTTCAACTGATGCATTTTTTCTCTCCATTTTCTTTTAACACGGTCTTTTCAGACTTAGCAAAATTATTTTGGAAATATTTCCTTTTAGGTTTGTTTTTGGAAGCATAAATTCATTAAATACTGAAACCATATCAATTTTAAAATTTTCATTTATATATATATATATATATGATATAGAAAGTGGTGTCTTAACCTTTAGGCAGACAATTTCAACCCATGCCCATGAGACACTGATGAAAACAAATAATAAAAACAGAACGCATACCATAAGCCATGAAAATCTCAAATCTGCTCCTATAGCAAATACTGGAAATATTCATAAAAAGAACCACAAGCTAAACTTTTTAACATTAGGAAACATAAAATCATCTTAAACCCATATGTCAAATCTTTAGATTTACTCTGCTATCACATAAATATACAAAATCCACATAACCCATAAGCCTAAAATTATATCACAAAGAGGACTAGACATAAATAGAAATTTTGTATATGCTCTATTGTCACGTGAACATCCAAAATCCATAAGAATAAAAAGACATACTCACTAAGTGCCAGAACAGATTGAATTTAGAGACTACTTAGGCAATACTCAAATGAATGAAACAAAAGAGGCAGACTTACTGAATGAGCTTTCAAAAGATCACATAGACTATGAAGATGAAAGCCTCTGAATCATTATGCCATCACATGCATATATAAAATCCCCAAAACCCATAATACCACAAACTTGCAGAATATAACATCAGAGGCTCTCTATATGCTCTGTATTTAACAAATATACAAAATCCACCCACAAGCTTAAACTCAAAAAAGAACAACAAATTCAAAAAAAGAAAAAAGAAACTCAAATACTTCAGAAATCACACAATACATAGTATCAGAGCCCCTATTATGCAACAAATATACTAAATCCACCCACAAGCTCAAACCCATAAAAAGACCATTTTTTTTTTTTTTAAAGAAAGGAAAGAAAAGAAAAGGTCACATACTCTAGAAATCACACAATTAGTATTAGTCAGTATATACATATACACTTTATTCTGCAACAAATATACAAAATTCTCAAAACCCAAAAGCTCAAACTAAGAAAACCCAAATAAAAACTAACAAAATAGAAAAAAAGAATCAGAAAAACACAAACATCACATTGTCTATTCAAGCTCAAGTACTGCATATACACATAAAAACCCACAAGCTCAAACCCAACAACCTATAGACCATAAATATAAAAAAAAAAATTGAATATATATATATATAAACGAAGATATTAGAAATACCCTACTGAGAGAACATGAAGGAGAACACACGCATACCATGATGAAGAAGCTCTGTGCCCTCTACCATTCTCCATGGACAAATAAGAGAAGAAAGAGAAAGCAAACCAGAAACAATGTGATATACAGTGAAAGAAACACACCAAAGAAAGTGCTACAATATATGTACACTAATGTGTTTAATTTATTTACTTTCCCTTATAGAATTCCAAATTCAGAAGCTTATGGCAAAGTATCATAATATTTGTTTAAGATTTTAGTCATTTTGTGGGGGAAAAACTTAAAAATAAAAAAGGCTCATTTTCCAAAGAACAACCTCTCTCTCAGAGTGTGTCAAAAGGGTCTATTCCTCTCTGTCTTAGGCCTTTGAATGATTAAAAAAAACAAGAATAGAAAAGTACAGAGTGTAATCTCAAATAATGTTTTCTTCTCCAACTCCAGTCAAAAGCGTGAAGTTTTACTTAGAAACAACCAGACAAAGAAGAGCACGTTCACAGCTTTTATTCCTTATATTATAATCAACCAAATGCCATAGATTGACCAACCTTAAATAAAAACACAGACACACACAAAGCAAACAGCGAAGCAAAAACACAGCCCAAAAGCAGAATGAGAGACAGAAAGTAACAACTTTAAAAAGAGACAGATTTGTGGTAGTTATTGTTGTAAGAAACAATGTTTACCTGTAGAACTAGCTTAGGCTGGGAGGAGAGAGAGAGAAAGAGAGGTACAATGAATGAACACAATGGGAAAAGAGTTTTTGTTTTTGTATAATACTTTGATTTTATTTTTATCTGACAGAGTTCTTTAACTATTTTTCCTGAGAGACAACACTCAGAGAACCATACACACTGAAGCATGGATTGAAGGCCCAAGAAAACTCAACTTTAAGAAAATATAGAATCAATGCATATAGCAACTATCAGAAGACAGTTTTGAATATCATGATCAACATTTATAAGACAAAAATAAGTTTAGAAACCCTGTATACATGCAAGTTAACTCATCATAAAACCAATTGGTCTCTTCACAATTAAAAGACCAAACCATTACTGGAAAAAAATTTAGAAATATAGTCAACAAAATCACCAAGTTATATAATAAACCACATCAAAAGAATACAAAACATAGAATACTATATAGGGAATAAACAATTACATGATTGAATGCTGCATTCTCATGAAAAATTAATCACATAAGATGTTTTGACAGGTCAAAAAAACAAAGCATTACACAAAACAAAAACACATTCTGTTTGAAATATGCCTATTCATGAGTTCAATAATGATTTCAAGATATGCCATGAAATAGTGCCTGATAGGTAAAGAAAGATACAGTGTATTCATTTCTTAATATCTCCAAAGAGACTGCAAAAAACATATATATAAAACTTGGCATACATTAAACAGAAACCTTAAAAAAAATAAAGAAAATTTTTTACTAGTTTCACTAAAAATGAAATTCAGGGTGCCTTTGGTACTCCTTTTCTAGCCACTTCAGCTGGACGTCCTTGTCATCGCGAAGTGCTGCAAACATTGTCCTACCGTGCTCTTTTTCCATGAAGTAGAGGGTATTGAACAAATGAAGGTAATGACCCGAGTGCACCTCGGGAAGACTCAACACCATGTCCAAAATTGCTTTAACCTGAGTAGTTGCTATGGAAGCAAATGGTGTACAGGTACTTACACTTCTACTTTCAACAATAACATCTGAGATACTCTTTAAAGAGTCGGACATCTCTTGCGCAACTAAACGCTTTTTTTCTTGATTTCTTGCAAATTGGCTTGAAAAAGTGGACACTGGTTGCCAAGCCTTTCCCCTTAGTCAGTGCCGGTCCTGCGCTCGACAATGATAGACCTTCAACCTCCATTGCGTCAACATTCACAAAGGGTTCACATTGGGGGTCAACAAATTTTGTGCTATCAGCGGAGTCCCCAGACCCTTCGGTGGTTTCCTTTGGTATTTAACCACTCGTGTAGAATGCATTTTTCCCCGTTGCAACTGTGCCTCCAAACATGATGTTCATGAAGTCACAATTCAGCAAACCTTTATTTTTAAAGGTTTTTGCATTGGGACATGCCTACATGTGGACAACCAGTAGTTAGAACACAATAATATAGTTGTAGACAGTAAGGATTTTCACAATTATGTAAAGTGAACTAACCGGAATCTTTTGGGTCCACCACTCATCATTGACCTCAAGCATCCCAGTTCCAGCATCATAACCCAACCCAGTCTCATTGTCAAAACACTCGCTATACTTCTTCCACCCTTTTCTCAGATGATCCCATTTGTTTTTAATCTGCAGGTAAGTCACCACTTTTCCCATGGCACCCAACTGCACAATTATTGCATCAACCCCAGTTTTGGTCAAAAATCCTCCTTTCCTCTTGCTGTCTATGACTTGAACAGCACCGAACTCACAAAAAGCTTGTAGTTCCTTAAGGTCTTTCCAGTCAGCTCTCGAATCATTACTACCATCGTCCTTCGATTTATCCTTAACCATTTTTGCTACAACTTCCTTCTATACTCATTGAGGCATTTCAACAAACAGTTCATGTGCATGTCATAATCAGTTAGGCATGCCCACATGAAAAATGCAAAGTAAACTCACATATATCCAAATACAACAGAGATAGGAAGAGAAACAATGGTATTACATGAAGGATCAAGAAACCCACATACTAGTGTCATGGAAAATACAAAAGAACCACACACAAACGTTGAACACAAAAAACCACAGATTAATGAAGCCTCATGGGAAACAATATAACCACACACCAACAGATCAGAGAGGATGAGAAGTTAGACACAACTTACCCGTGAATGCAGAGACCCACAGTGGCGGCAACGATGTCCCAAGCAAAGAGAAGGTGAGCTCGAGCGAAGGAAGAACAGAGGGGATCTTTTCAAAGAGTTCCGTGTAATGGGTTTGCTTGTATCGTGTGTGCTCTGTTTTGATGGTTTTGTGGTTGGTGAGTAGGTGCTAGTCATTGAAGAGGATTCGGATAGAGCATTAAAGAGCTTTGAAGACATTCTGCCACGGTAGTTGAGAGAAAAGAAGAAAGCTGAAGAGAATGAAAATAGCCATTGAACTCCACGCACCATTTTGATCAGATGATATCTATGCTTGTGCAATGAATAGTACATGCACCATTTTCATTAGACCTTTGAGCGCACCGTTTATCACAGTACATGCACACGCCATGAACAGTACATGCATGCCTTGGAGTTTAATGAAACGGTGCGTCTCTTTTACGTTTTAGCTCTTTTCAATTCTTCCTGAATTTTGCTGGCAAAGGTGTCCATGAACAGTACTGAACACGCGTTTGGAGTTTTAATGAAACGGTGCGTTAAGCTTGCATTTTAGCTCTTTGAGTTCTTGTGTTTCCTCTGCGTTTATGGCGTCTACTGTTACGCGTGGGTCCAGCAAATTACAAACGCAACGCAAAACGCCTCTAAAAACGTGGATCCAAATAGATACCTAGACCTTTCTAGAGACACTAAGTTTGAAGAAATTTGAGCTCTCAAAAACCTTTAAATAGCAGTCCGAAAATATGGTGGAAGAGAGGAGAAAGATGAAAACTGAATTTGAGTGGGCAAGAAGGCAAAATTGGTGAGATGTTTTGGAAACATCTCAACCCAGCCGCCCCTTGCAATGGGAGGCAGGGTGAGCTGTTCCTGAAACGTCTCCTAATCCATAGTGCCTACAATGCTTAGTTATCTATCGTCTAAGTGCTCTTTCATTTAATAAGTTTCTTGGTAAAGCTTTTGGGTTATTTGGAGTTGTGAGCTACAGTAACATATATATATATATATATATAATTTACAAATGGTACATTCCTCTGATAATGTTTAACTTCTCATAGTGGTTGCCTTATTCTAGATAACCTAAATATATCTACATTTTAATTAAAAGAAACATATTATACATTTTAATTTTGGAAAAAAAAAAAAGTGTGTTGTAATCATACTTTGGGAAAGGCAGAAAGGGAATTGGTGCTTTTGTTTTCAAAACAATGTGAAAACAAACTTGATAAAAGTGTGTTGAAAAACTATTTTTAGGAAACTTATAACGCAAAAAATGTGTGTTGGGCATCAATGTTTCTAGAATTTAAAAAAAAAAAATTTAAAAACACATAATAAGGTGTTTGGTATGAGTGTGTGTTTGGTTCCAGCTTAAAAAGCCAGTTTATTTTACTATTTAGCTTTTTTTTATTACTATTCATGAGCTCCATTGCACTTTTTAGTACTATTTATGGGTCCAACTATACTATTTCAGCTAATTTTTACCTTTATCTACAGTACTTTCAATAAAAAATTTTCAATTTCAGCAAAATAAATAGACCCAAACAGACTCTTATCAGTTTTTATGAAAAGTTTCTTTTTTGACACAATGTGAGGTTCTCTTTTTTCATAATATTTATGAACTGTTTTCAGAATGGATGTTTAAAATATTGTAAAATTGAAAAATGTGTTCTAAAAACACTATATATTAAAATTATTCTCATCTGAAAATGTATTTCGCATTATCAAAAAGTCACTTTATCTATTTTATATTATCACTTTAATTACACACCTTCCATTCTATTGTTTATTTTACAATTCTTCACAATAAAAAATTTTATATTTTATACACACACTAGAACTTAAAATAATAATAATAATAATAATAATAGTAATAATAATAATAAATGCAATACCCCCAACAATTCCCAATCCAGGGCAAAGAGAGAGATATCATCATTTAATTCTGGGTAAAATAAAATAACCAAGTTTAAGTTTATAATGCTTCGGCGTCCCTTCCCAAACTTGATGACGTCCAAATTTATAGTTTTGTATAAATTTTTTTTTAGGTATAGTTTTGCATAATTGGGTACGAGAGGATTCTAAAAACAAATTGGTATGATATATATAAGCTATGTAAACCTTAGCAAAATAAATAATTTATGTAAGTGATATGATTTAGCGGTCGAACTGTTACCATATTTATAGAGTACTCATTTTAATGTGGACTCAAAACTATCGATCCCTTAAAAAGTTTTATGTATATATCTCTATTTTCACTTTCTATACATTTAGCAGAAGGGAAGAACACATCGATGTTGTGATATTTCAAACGCCCATTGTTAGACATATTGTGGTTTAGGTGACCCAAATCAATTGTAAACTCATGTCCTTATAAAACAATCACATTAATTTTGGTTAGCCTATGGTTAGTTATAGGGTTCTTAGTATATAAATTATACATTGGATTTATTGTAAACATGAGTGCTTAATAGAGAATATGTAGCCATTGGGGTCTTTATTGTAGATGTAGGCCGTCAAGCTGAACTAAATAAACCTTCGTGTTTACTCTCTTTTTCATACTTTTGGTCATCACTCAATCTCTCAACAACATTAACACACATGATCTCACTACATTTAAATTATAAATCAAAGCACATGGTGACAAGAAGTCTTCGTGGGTCGTCAAAATTTTGAATCATAACTCTTTTGTAGATTTACCACAATAAAATTAGATTTTTTTTTTTTTTTTGAAAGGCACAATGAAATTAGTTACATCTTGTCTTTCGAATATTGGCAAAAGAAATTATTCAATCCTTTTGTCATTGTACAAGAGGCCAGTCTAAGATTCGATCTTGTTTGCAATTTGAGTTTAAAAAATGTGAGACGATCACATTAACATTAATTATGAGTTTAAGATATATAGTCTACAATCCATTGTTTGTTAATACATATATGGTAAAGATTATAATTTCAACACATTTAAGGGTATAATTTCTTTTTTTAAATATAATAATAATGTAACATGAATTTTATACTTACTACTAAATAATAAAGAATTTAACAAAAATTTCCAATGCTTAAACTAGTATTACATTAAATTAAAACTAAATAAGAGTCATACCATAACTAAAAGAAATAAAGTTTGCTTACAAATTAGTTTATAGGTAATGGCTACAAACTCCGTCTATATATTTTTATTAGATGTAAATTTTGACAAATCCAACACAAGTCCATATACACAGGATGTTTTTAATTTTTCCTACACCAATTATCACTTATATCAAAGAGAAAAATAGCTTAACTTCGTCTTTCTTCTTCAACAAAATTTGGGCTGCTATTAGTTTCGTCACTCTTGCACACAATGAGAGCAACCACATTGAGCCTAATTTGCCCTCCCCCCCTCTCCTTCCCAAAAAAAATAAAGTATCAGCATATATGCAAGCTTTGTTTTTTGGTTGGGGGTGGGGAGCACACATGTATCCTTTGTCTTCTATATACTTGTTACAAACTTTGTATAGTTTGCTTGTTTTTTACATTTGGGCAAGTTTGCTTATGTTGTCAGCCGACACATCGTCACAAGTACTTTGATTGATAGCTTCAAATTCAGGTAGGAAGCTTGGATTACTTGGCCTAGAGAATGTTCCCATCTAGATATGTTGTTTTCTTTTCTTTGAACAATTTCTGTTTGTACAAAAGAAAATAGACAGCACACCAACACATTGCAGCCCTCCAATTGAATTATGGGCCACAAGGCCCACAACAAACCGGAGGTTCTAAAGAATATTTCTCTGATGACTTACTGCAGTTCACAATATGGTGGGTTCAAGCTATTTGTATCCAATAATGAATTTGTAGGATGCAGAATTCTTCCACCTTTTTGTATTTACTTGTCTGTTTATTACTGCCTTTTTTATCACATCCTTGGTATTTTTTGCAGTTCAAGTCAACTTAGACGCCTTCGTCTTGTATGTTGCTATAGCAATTCGGATGAGGGATTGAGTGAAGCGGCTGCAAAACTTCCATTATTGGAGGAGTTGAGCATTGCACTTTGTTCATTGTCAAAAGAATCTCTGGAAGCTGTGGGGCGCTGCTGTTCCCTTTTGAAATCATTCAAATGGAATCAACAGTGGTTTGTTACTGATGGACTTTGTCAGACAGAGTGTGATGAGGAGGCAGTTGCTATTGCAAAGAACGTGCCCGAATTACGCCACCTCCAGCTTATTGGAAATCAGCTGACAAATGATGGTTTGCAGGCCATACTTGAAGGTTGTCCTCACCTCAAATTACTTAGCCTAAGGAAATGTTTCAATGTCACTCTATCAGGAAATTTGGGAAGAAGATGTGCTGAAAGGATTAAAAACTTGTACCATCCCAGTGATTCCACTGATGACTATTTATTCGTTGCTGATGACGGATCTTTTGATGATGACTCGGATAACAATTCCACTGACTACGATTATAATTGACTTCGGGAGATTTTTATTTTGACTAGTACTTTTGTGCAATAAATCTAAACCAAAAGACTTTTGTGTCGCACATATTTTGAATATTTAGTATTAGGCTCCATTTGGCATGGATTATTTTTGTCAACTTATTTTACTATTTAGCTTATTTTTGCTACTATTTATAAGTTTCACTACACTTTTTGGTACTATTCATAAGTCACATTGTACTATTTCAACTAACTTTTACTTTTATCTACAGTACTTTCAGCAAAAAGTTTTCAGTTTCAACAAAATAAGTGGATTCTAAATGGACACTTAGTTCTTGAACTTTGATATCATCTAAGTCCTTGCTCTCTTTAATTGCTGTGACCTTTGCATGGAAGCTCTCCCGCAATGATCGAACGATTTTCCTCACTTTTTGGTACTATTCATGAGTCGCGAGTCTAAGTCGTGAGATAACAGCCTGGCCAGCCTGAGACTTTTGTCCTGTAATACAACAACTGGTATGACTCTTCAGCTCATCTGCATGCTTCACACGTGTGCCTCCTTTGGCGACTTGCACACACTACAGCTTTTCTTCACACTCTCTCACACACTACCCTTACATGAAACTCACCTAAATACATGGTTTCTAAATGCTGAATTATAAGCAAATTGGCACGGAATAAAGCCAACAAGATGGTTGATTAAATTCAACATTACAATCTCCCCCTTAGCCTATTCCGTGACAAAACCCTAAAACGAACTCTAGACTTAACATGTGAGTTGGGAACAGTTGAACAAAACTTACTCACACCTAACTCTAGAATCTGTGTAGCTCTTGAACCATAAGAACAAGTAACTCCTGAAAAACAACAACACAATATGATCATTGTATGCAGAAAACTTGTAATGCATATGGAGCAAGCACAATGCGATCAAGCAATGTAGATTAAAGTAATAAAGCATGGTTCGACCAAAAATGAACAATCACTATAAATAGTAACCACAATGCTCATTCACACAAGAAATAAACATCTGGACATGCAAGCTAATAAGCTCAATGCAAAGTATCATTTGCATGTCTAATACTCAACCAATGCAACACCATAAGGAAATTGCATTAAGGATATCAAATCCAACAAAGGGCACAAGATTGAAGTATTTAAAGAAAGTGCATAACATTTAACAACAAGTACTACGCTACAAAGCAAGGGTACAAAATAAAATACTAAATATAAACTTATATATACCAAAGTACCAACAGCTTTAAACAAAGTATTAAAACCATATCCAAGAGTTTAACCAAGTGTATTTAGCAAACCCATAATAACAATTATCCAAAACATAACACCAAAACACATAAATAACATAAAGTAAACACTGCTGAAATTAAGTTTTTGGTATGCTCCCCCTCAAGAGCTACCCGAGCTACCCTCCAAAATTGTCCCCTTTTTTAACTGGAATGGCCAAAGGGTTAGTGCTGGGTGGTGAAACTATCAAACTTTGCTGAAAGTAGATTCATCTGATCTTGGAGAGCAGTCAGCCTGCCAGATTGCTCATTTTGGACATCTCTGAGCCCATCAATCCTCTCAAGGATGATTTGGAATGCATCTAAAGGTACAACAGATGGAGATGAAGCTCTGCTCCTCTTGCCACGGCCTCTTGAACTTGAGGGTTGTCCTTCAGCTTCTGTTTCAGTCTCCATTGGTTCTCTTTCTTCTTGAGCACCCTCATCTTCATCACCCGAAAGACAAACTCTTATTCGTGTAATGGTTATAGTATTAATGGCTGAGAGAGTAGGCATGAGACTGATGTCTTGAGGCATTTCCATACCGTTTGCTCTAAAAAGCCTCATAAGTAGGCTAGGGAAGATCAACTTTGCCCTTGAAGTGGTTTTTGTCTCATCAGCAATAATGAAGAAGATGTGAGCACTTATATCAATGTAAGCTCTCTTTGAGGTCCATGAGAAAAAATGCCTCTTGCATTATTGATGGTAGTCATCTTCTTTACTGGGTACAAGTTGAACATCATGATCACTGTAAGACATCTCATGTCAGCTGGAAAAGTAGTAGTGTTGAGGCATTTCCCCTCTCTAACTCCCCCAATATGAGATTGGACAGTTTCTATGGAAAGCATTTTGTCCTTGTAGTGTGTGAAATCATGGTCCAAATCCTCAAAACCCAGTGCCTGATCAATATAATCCAGATCTATGTTGAATTCATGTCCTCATATCCAACAGTTGATTTCATCCTCTCTTAAAACAACATTAGCATAGAATTCTCTAATCAAAGGTTCACATACTCCATGCAAATCACTCAGTAGCTTATCCCAACCTCTGTCCTGAAAACAACTGGGGATGAAAGTGTCTTTCAAATCAACCAAATCCACAAATCTTTCTTGGATGATAGGTGCCTTCAAGTAGAACCAAGTGTATCTCTCAAAATGTTGAAGAGTCATCTACAAAACCACAGCAACAAAGCCCACAAAAACAAAGTACACCTATGATAACACCACAAATTAGTACCAAATTAATAACACTTAAAATGTCAAGGAGGTAAACCAAACATCCATACTACAGCACAGGTCAGACACAGCTTGACATGAGAGAACACACTACAACAAAATATAGTAGAGTTTTATCTTAATCACATCACAATGTGAGTGTGTGCTCAAAGCATGCCATGACCAACCTAGGGCAAAAAGGCACAAACACTCAACTAGAGATGCAAATACTAAACAATGTATACCAGAGACATTACACAAACAGTGTATATTACAAAAACCCTAAAACTCAAGCAAATGTCTACACAACATTTAGCAATGGATATGATATGCATAACACAAGGCAAATATGAAACATAACTCAACAATGGACATCAACCATGAAAGCAAGTGTAACAAGCATCATATTGTCATAAACAACAAAACCCATTCAGTCAAACTCACAAAAATAAACCCAACCCATAATCGAATCATCACATATTTCAAATCACCACAACAACTCACAAAAATCAAGAAATCTAGGGCAATAGATATGAAATACTTTGAAAATAGTGAAGAACACATACCTTTTCTTGAAGATTGATGTAGAAATGATGAACAACAATGGTGGTTTATGTGAGAAACACAGTGTGTTAAAGAGAGGTATAAACGAGGAAGACAATGAACAGACACAAATGTTCGAGGGAAAACTGAAAAGTTTTAAAAACTGTCCTTAAAGCGCAAAACACGCTTTTTTCGCGACTGAACCAAGTCGCAGACAAGTCGCCAATGCAAGTCGCCAGAAACCTTAAAGTCAGAATTTTTGAAAAATTGACTAAGTGTTTTTCACGACTGGAAGTTTCACCCGCGAGTGAGTCACGAAAGGAGCTGCGAAAATTTCTGTATAACCTCGCGATTGGAGCTTCCACTCGCAAACAAGTCGCCAAACCAAGTCGCAAGAACTACAAAAATCCAAAATTTTGAAAAATTTTCGAAGTCTTTTTCACGACTGAGACATTTATTCGCCAATGAGTCACGAAAATGTTCTGTGTAAGCTCGTGACTGGAGGAAAGCGACTGGATTTACCCTCGACCAAGTCGCCAGAATAGGGCAACATTATTTTTTGAAATTTTTGATATTTTTGTAAAACAAAAAAAAAATTTCCAAAAACAATTAAAACACTCAAAAATATTTTTGTGTTTAATCAACAAAAATTGAGTATGTGAAACACATTTAATCAAGTACAATCATACAAATGAATAAGGCTTTCATTGAACATAGACTTGTGTGATATATGTGGGTACCAAAGTTGAGATAGTCCTTAGTCTAATGTGAAGCTTCAATGATTAATTTAACCAAGACATACACAATTAGCACGAGGAAAAGTTACCTATCTCAATTATAGAAATATGCATATATGACCTCCCACAAAACTTGATTACATAATTTTGAAGCTTTTCATTTGGCTCCATTTACATCATAACATTTTATTTTTTTGAATCAATACATCTCTTTCAAATTGATAAGCAAGCCTTTGGCTTTTTGGGCATCATACATTTTCACAAAAGTCGCTTTCTCTTTTTCCTAGTCAAATACTAGTATATGCAAAGCCTTTTGTAGTTCATTATCTCTTTTCATTTTGAGATTTACATTTGTTGAGCTCTTTTAAACAAAAACAAAAAAACAAAAAAAAAGTGGGAAGTTATATAGGCACAAATCTATGCAAGTTTCAAGATCAACAAAACCATTGACTAATCATTCATGACAAGTTTGAAGATCTATTTACAACAGTCACATAGATTTCAAGATTTTTCCCATAATGATATAAGTGCATTGAGAACAAGCTACGCTCGTAAATGCACAAAGCCATTAGCACAAACATACAAGGCAAAACATGCTTGTGACAAAAACACAATAATGTTGATCAAACTTTTTGGATTTTCTACTTTTTATGTGTTTTTAGATTTTTGACACAAAAGCAATAAAAGATAATAAAAAAAAAATGTAAAAACATTCAAAACAAATGCAAACAAACAAACACAATTTTTTAGCACAAGCTGGAACAAAAACACAAAGCACACAATCAATCAATGTCACAAAGCATAGGAAGTATTAATGCATGGATATGTTGTAATGCTTATGCATGAGTACCCCTCTTTACCCACACAACACATGCGTTTAGGGTGATATCCTTAAAAGATTGGGTACGAGAGTTATGACTGTCAAACCTTCTGGAGAAGCTTGTCAAACAAGTGGTGAATGCATCAATCATCTTCATCATATCCATCATTCCGAAATCACCATCTTAACCTCTTGATTGCTCAACAGCCCAATTCCTTTTGTCATTTCTTGGTCCTCTTGACCTCTGATCACTTGCATTCTTCAGTGCTCTAAGCTTATAACAATTTGGTCTAGTGTGTCCTTGAAGTCCACAGTGATGGCAGAAGTGTTGAGTTCTTGGACCTCTTTGTGATTTTGGAAGTGATTTCCCTTTAATTTCAGGTCTGACAACTGATTGGTTACAAGGCTTATTCAACATCCATTGGTCAGCCACATTCTTCTTCTTCTCCACCTTTACTTTCTCAGCAGTAGGGGCAACTACTACTGATTCTTTTGCTTTCACAAACTTTACTTCCTGGGAGATATTCACAGCCGAACTACTCTCTCCGGTATATCCCAATCCGGTTCTATTGGAGAAAGGTTTTTGATGAGAAAGGACTTCATCTAGTTTCTTGGAGGAGACTCTCTCTACTTTGGCATTTGCTTGAACCACCTCAAGCTCAAGGAATTTGACCTTTGTGTACGTTTCGGTTAACTCTATATTCAGCGTCTCTATTTCACATTTGGCCTCCTTATATCTCACTAGAAGACTTCTATAGTCCTCCTTTGCCTTCTTCATCTTTTTAACGGCTGTCTTAGCCACTCTTGCATAGTCTCCCAACTTCTCAAGGAGTGAATTGTAGTTCTCTTAAAGACCAATTGTACTGTCATCTTCTTCAACATCTGATTCTTCTACAACTCCTATTGATTCCTCATCACTATGCTCCCCAAGCTCTTCTACAAGCAAACTCAAGTCCTCCGAAGACTCAACATAAGCAATAGTCATAAAAGCAGAGTAATTCCCTTCTCCGTCATAGCTTTCCTCCAAATCAGAATTGGAAGAGTCTAAGTCACTAAGAGTAGTGGCATACACCTTGCCCTTCATTCTTAAATAATTAGGACATTTCTTCTTGAAATGGCCATGTCCATTGCATTCGAAACAAGTGACTCCTTGAGTGGATTGAGACTCTTTTCCATCTTTCCTTTTAAAATCTTTTTTCTCCTTTCCGGAACTTGAAAATTTCCCTTTATCACCAAATTTTCCATTGTTCTTGAATTTCAAAAATTTTCGAAAATTTTTCACAAGGTAAGCAACATCTTTCTCAACAACATCTTCATCCAATGAGTCGTGAGCTTCTACCATTTCATTAATCGTCTTAAAAGCAAAGGATTTGCTCTTCCTTTGGGATGGCAATGACAGCTCATAAGTTTGAAGTGAGCCAATTAGTTCTTGAACTTTGATATCATCTAAGTCCTTACTCTATTCAATTGCTGTGACCTTTGTACGAAAGCTCTCCGACAATGATCGAAGGATTTTCCTCACTATCTTTGAATCCTCCGTCTTCTCACCCAAGTTGAACTTGCCAACAACCACCTCATTCAACTTGCTGTAGAATTAGTCGAATGACTCATCTTCACTCATTTTCAGCTCTTCAAATCGAGTGGTTAGCATCTGCAACTTAGTATCCTTCACCTTCTTTGTTCCTTCATAGGTGGTCTCCAACATCTCCCAAGCCTCCATGGCAACTGTTATGTGTGAGATCATGTGAAACTCATCTGGAGAAACACCACAGAAAATTGCATTCAAAACTTTACTGTTAGTGTTAGTTGCAGCAAGAGCTGCCTTATCCCAAGTGGATTTAGCGACCTCCGACCTAGTCCATCCCACTTCAACCGCATCCCAAATAGTATCATTAATTGAACACAAGAATGCCCTCATCTGGACTTTCCAAAAGGCATAGTTGTTACCATCAAAATATGGTGGAACATTTAAAGATTGAGATCAGTCCATCTCAAACGGGGTCAAGGATCGCACTAAGGTAATTAAACCACAATAAGTGCACCCGCTCTGATACCAAGTGAATGTTCAAATAGTGTATAAAACACATTGAACGTTTAGACTCCCAAATTAGAAATTACCAATTCAACCTTATTAACAAACAATGTGCATGCGAAAAATGTAAATAAGCTAAAGCAGAATTGATAACATAATCTAAACCGAATAAAATCACATCCACAGCAAAAAATTAAATGGTAAAGATTAAGGGAAGAGGGATGCAAACACAAAGACAACATAGCGATGTGTTATCGAAGAGGAAACCGAAGTCATCGGCGTAAAACCTCTCCGCCGCCCTCCAAGCACTCAATAATCCATTAGAGAATTAAGTTGGGATACATGAACAGCAAAAGACCCTCCAAGCCTAATCTACCCAGTGTATCTAAGCCCTCCAATCTTCTTGCTCCAACAAGGTTGCGCCGAACCTTTGTCTTCTCTAGCTTACCGGATTCCGCTATAGCCCATAGCATCAACCAACATCAATTGGTCCTTTCCTAATTGCTTCCCAAGCACCAAATAGCCTCCTCACATATATGGTTATGGTGAGAAAATGTTTTGGCTAATGTACCTCTCAAGGATATAACAATAGAGAGGGTGAGAGTAGAGGAATTTGGAGAAACAAGGATGAAGATTGTGGATGAGTCAATCTTGTTTTTCTCTAGGGTTTCTCTCTCAAAATTCTCTCTGGAAGCTCTAAACAATACATGGGTATAAGGGGTATTTATACTGGTATGTGTTTGGAATGCAAAATGTCAGTTTTTTCCAAACAGAGTGAACTGGCAACTTGACCTTGCGACTTGACTAAGTCGCGAGTCTAAGTCGCGAGATAACGGTCTAGCCAGCTTGGGACTTTTGTCCTGTAGTGCAACAATTGGCGTGACTCTACAGCTTCTCTGCATGCTTCACATGTATGCCTCCTTTGGCAACTTGCAAGCCGCGAGCCAGTCGCGAGGCCCTGTTGAGTTGCACACACTTGAGCTTTTCTTCACACTCTCTTACACTATCCTTACATGATTCCCACCTAAATACAGGATTTCTAAATGTTGAATTACAAACAAATTGGCACCAAATAAATCCAACAAGATGGTTGATTAAATTCAACCTTACAATTTTTCTAAACCAATTTCCTTGATTTTTTATTCTTATAT
This sequence comes from Quercus gilva, assembly GCA_023621385.1. Taxonomy (NCBI): domain Eukaryota; kingdom Viridiplantae; phylum Streptophyta; class Magnoliopsida; order Fagales; family Fagaceae; genus Quercus; species Quercus gilva. Next base: position 70,021,314 of record CM042477.1, read on the forward strand.
TTTCACTTAACATATTTCATTTCTATTTTTGATCTTTGTAAGAGATACTTACATAAGTTTTTTTTATTGAAATTGACTTCTCATTTGATTAGGGTAATAATATTATGTGATTAAGCTATTGATTTATCAAAACTAATTAATTATTTATTTTGTAACACAAACAATTAATTTTAATAATTAAAATTACTAAATTATTTTATAATTTTGATCTTATGCATGCATGTATACTCATTTTTTATAACCAATGAAAAGTAATTTTTTAATCTATTAAAATCACTTATTTTTCAATACGATCAAAATTAACTGACTTTTATGTGATATGCTCATGTACATTTTAAATTCTTCTTCAATTGATGAGAAGTAATTTTATGGAAACCTCATTTCCTCTTTCTTGAGTGTGTTTATTTCTTAAATTTTAGGTAAAAAAAAACCTCGTATATGCTTAGAGTGTGAAACTTCTAAATTTTGAAATGACAAAATCTCCTATGAAGGCCCAATTTAATGTGATTTTTGCCACAATGAGATATGATTTTTCCCCCTTTGAACCAAGGGAGTCGATTCCGTACTAGTACGTATAACCTTCTGTTTCGTACTGGAAAAAATACTGGCTGCACCGGCCAATTTCGGACAATACCGACTGGTACCGAGCATACTGGCTAGTTTTTTTTTTTTTTTTTTTTTTTTAATTTTTGAATTTTTGTTAGAGCAGAATGGTAACTTATTTACATTAACTTATTAGTATTATTTGTGTTTCTTAGTATGCAATGGTAACTTTTAAGTTTTTTATTTTTTATATTGTGTTTATTTTTTTCTTTTAATTGATACTAAAGTCTAAAACCATGAATAATTAGTTCTGAATTGAGGAAATATTTTATGGTAAACTTTTATATTTATTATAATATACATACACACACACACACACAGATACATATATATATATATATATATATTGGTACCCCATCCAATATTTCATCTCGAATTTCTGATTTGTTGAATAATTTGAGATGCCCTACTATGTCTGATTATAGATGGTACCAAGATGTTTTCCTTTCCAGGGTAATGCAACGGAAAGACTGTTTCAAGCCTTATTGGAAAGAAAAGTTTATTGACGGTCTGCCTCCTATCTTTGCTCATAAGGTAAAACAAGAATTAATTGGTAAAAATGATTCTATTGACTATGATAATTTAACTTATGGTGATATTTTAAGCACTATTAAAAAACTTGGAATTAATATGTGCAATGATGAAAAACTGTTAAAACACCAATTAAAAAATAAAAGAAAAGCTAAATATGAAATGGGTAATTTTTGTGAACAATATGGTTTACCTCCTATTGCTCCTTCTAGGCAACTGAGGAAAAAACATGATAAAAGTCACATTTTCTTTTAACACTAGGATAATATGGATAAGTTGTGGAGATCCAACTTCTCTGTCAGCTCCAGGACTGGTTGTCCTCCTGATATTGTGAATGAAGAAGATCACACTGTTGAAGATCATGAGATCCCTGATTTCCGAAAATGGAACATTCCCAAAGTTGATACTAAAACTGTTTACAAAACTAGTTGGGCTGAATCCACTTTTCATCCTGTTTACAAAGTTAGAACTGTTGAACAAATATTTTCTATTTCAAAAATGCATGAAAAATGTTGTTTGTTTTCCAAGAAAAATATTAATGACTTCATTGCTAAAAAACTCAGTTATTTGCATATTGGTTTGATTCAAGTTGCTGTTAAACCACTTACCCGAAAGGGTATTAATGCTTCTATTCTCATGTGTTTACGTGATGCTAGATTTAAGGTCTTTAAAGATAGCATTCTTGGTATGATCACTGCTTCTTTGTATGATGGTCCTGTTTACTTTAACTGTTATCCTGATATTACTCTTGCTTTGGATGATCCTAATATTATTAAAGCATTGACTTTGAACATTGCTTCTTCTGGTTATATTATGGATGAAGGTAGTAAACCTTTTGCTTTGATTTACCGTATTTATTACAGACTTTTAGGTACTCAGTTAAATCCTTGTTGTTTGAATCCTAGAGAACCCTCTGGTAAAACAATGTTAATCACATGTTCAACTCCTGATGCTAAAGTACAAGTTCCAAAAATGATTCAATGGCAAGATATTAATCTTCCTACTGAATGGTTGTTGAATCAAGAATCTCCTGTTCCTAAACCTGTTTTTGATGAGCTTGATCTCACAAATATTCAACAATATCTTGATGGTACTGTTAAAATATGTTTTCAAAATAATCAACCCTTGAGGATCAATGAAGGAAGACATTCCTTTGCTGGATCTGAAAGTATTTCAAAAAGAGATCATGATGTCAATGAGTTTTTGCAAAAGAATTTTGAAAAACCCACTGATCTGAAATTAAAAGGTGTTTCAAGTGATAAATCCCAAATCAGCTTTGTTTACTATTCTACTAAGCCTGAATCTTCCTCTCCTAACGGTAAACCTGCTACCGAAGAAGAAGATGATGCTAATTCTCTTTGTCCATCTGATTCTGATTTCCCTCCTATTGAAAATCCTGTTAACCACTTAAGAGTTTTGAATGTTTTGAATGAAAATTTTGAAGTTGACATGACTCCATTGTTTGATGAATTTATGCTTCCTAAAAATAGGACAAAAAGAAAAATTTACCAAAATGATTTTGCTCAGTCTGAGAAAAACCGTGTTAAAAGAAAATGGTTAGAAAAAATGAATCAGTTGAAAAGACATATTTTGTTCTTTGATTTTCTTGAAAACTATTATGTTTCAAAAGATGAAGTTTCCAAAAATTATTTGAATGTGATAAAGAAATCTAATTTTGTTAAAAATGACAAAACCATTGTCAGATCTAGTCATCCACCCCTTGAGACTATTTTGGTGACTACTGACAAAATTGATGTTAAAGCTACTCCTTTCAAAATTGCTGATGATCAAACTCCTGTTGTTAGCCTTATTGAACAAAACAATTTTACTAATGAATCTTTGCATGTTATTGGTCAACAGTTTGACCGTAATGAAGAAAAAATTGCTGAAAAAACTGTTTCTGTTGACAAATCTGCTTCTGTTCAAAAACCTGTTTCTATCAAGACTGAGGAACCTTTGATTAATTTACCCAGTCATGATAACAAATTCAAGTTTAGAACCTCTCAGTCTAAACTTCTTGAAACTGTTGACAAAATGCTTTCTGATTTAAAAGTTAAAACTGAAGGTACTTCTACAAGTACTCCTGCTGCTCGAACTATTTCAAAAAATGAAATTGTTTCTGATGAAAATACAGATTCTGATACTGTTTCTTCTGTCTCTGCAAAAAATGTTTTTGATGATGGTTTCCCCAAAATTAAAAGATTTGTTGGCAATTCCAAACCCATGTTTCTTACAAAAAATTGGTATTCAAAACCTACTCCTCCTGATATGCAGTTTGAAGAAAGACCTTTTCAAACTCAGTTTTCTGTTTATGCTGATAAGATTTATGAATGGAATATTGATGGCTTTTCTGAACAAGAAATTATTAACAAAATGAGACATATGTCAATGGTTGGTATTGCTTATCAAAATAATCATGATTTTGAACAATCTGAAATTGTTGACCTTCTTACTACTGGCTTTTCTGGTACTCTTCGTGGATGGTGGGATTCATATCTCACAGAAGATTCCAGAGACTCTATTAAACATGCTGTTAAAAAGAATGATGAAGGCTTGCCTATTTTTGATGATCGTATTGGTCGAGGTGTTCCTGATGGTGTTAATACCTTGATTTATACTATTATCAAACATTTTGTTGGTACTCCATCCAATGTTTCATCTCGAATTTCTAATTTGTTGAATAATTTGAGATGCCCTACTATGTCTGATTATAGATGGTACCAAAATGTTTTCCTTTCCAAGGTAATGCAACGGAAAGACTGTTTCAAGCCTTATTAGAAAGAAAAGTTTATTGACGGTCTGCCTCCTATCTTTGCTCATAAGGTAAAACAAGAATTAATTGGTAAAAATGATTCTATTGACTATGATAATTTAACTTATGGTGATATTTTAAGCACTATTAAAAAACTTGGAATTAATATGTGCAATGATGAAAAACTGTTAAAACACCAATTAAAAAATAAAAGAAAAGCTAAATATGAAATGGGTAATTTTTGTGAACAATACGGTTTACCTCCTATTCCTCCTTCTAGGCAACTGAGAAAAAAACATGATAAAAGTCACAAAAATTATGGCCATAAAAAACATAAAAAATACAGAACTAATTTTGATGATTTTTGTAAAAAGAAAAATGTTTCTAAAAAATATGTTAACCAACGGTCAGGAAAAGGTAAATGTTTCAATTGTGGAAAACCTGGTCATTTTAGTAAAGATTGTAAACAAAAACCTGGTAAGTTGAAAAACAAGTTTAACATGTTGAAAATTGATGATAATGATCAAGAAGAATTATTCAGAATCCTTGAATCAAACAATTCGTCTGATTCTCTAGAAGATGATCTTTCTTCTTCTGATTCTTGTTATCATTCTGCTGATGATTCTTCTGATTCTCCTAATATTAAACTTGGTTGTAGAGATTCCTGTTGCAATGTTGTTAAATCTGTTAATGCTCTCACTAAAGGTGAAGAAAATGAAAGCCTGTTAATAAAATTGATTGGTCAAATCGAAAATCCTGAATTACAAAAAGAATATTTGGATAAGTTCAAGAAAAACTTGTTAAAAGATGAAACTAGTAAAAAACTTAAATCAACAATAAGTTTTGAAGAAACTTTGGAAAGATTTAATAAGAAGAAATCCAAAGATTTAACTATTAATGACCTCCAATGTGAAATTAATACTGTTAAACAAGAGATAAGTGAATTAAAACTTGAACTTAAAAACATTAAAAGTGATAATCATAACCTTAAACAAGAATTTTTAATGTTGAAAATTGATCAAAATAAGTCTGATAATGAACAAGATGAGCACAAGGATGGAGATGAATCCAGTCAACAGGCTCTTCTTTCTGATGAAGGTATTGCTAATGCTCAACCTAGTCTTGTTAGTATTAACAAAATTCTTCCCCCAAAATGGTTCACAAAAGTGAAGATTTTTATTTCCCATGATTATAATTTCACTGTTATTGCTATGATTGATTATGGTGCTGATAAGAATTGTATTCAGGAAGGATTGATTCCTTCGAAATATTTTGAAAAATCAACTGAAAAATTGGTTTCTGCTATTGGTGCTCAAATGAAAATCAAATATGAATTGAATAATGCTCATATTTTCCATGATGATGTCTATTTTAAGATTCCTTCTGTTCTTGTTAAAAATATGACTGATAAAGTGATTCTTGGTTTGCCATTTATAAATGCTCTATATCCCTTCCTTGTTGATAATGATGGAATTACTACTGATCCTCTTGGACAGAAAGTAAAGTTTAAATTTGTTTCACAACTTGAAATTGATATCAATGATGCTTTAGATTCTCCTGCTACATGCTTCACAAACAATTTTGAAGGTAATACTAGTAATACCAAAATATCTACTATTACCACTGACTCTAATATTTCTAATGATCATTTGCAGGAATCGAGCACTGATGCAAGGATAAATACCACTAGTGAGTGGGATACTATTAGTATTTATACCACTAATAAGTGGATTATTATGGCTCCCTCTACTGAGAGGAAAAATAAGGGAAAAGCTCCTGTACAGGACTACTCCCAAAACAAAATGCATGAAGGCGCATCTTCTGGGGTAAAACCCAGTGGATCGACATCCCTTCAAAGGTATGTCCCGGCAACGATGGCATATTCCAGTGGTGATATTGTGATTGCTTTGCAGGAAGTTTTGTCAAAAAACTTACAATTCCACAATGGAATCTATTCAGAACTTCCAGATTCTATTAAATTTATTCTTGATAACCTTCAAGCTGCTTTTATTCAAAACCACCATGATCTTTTAAAAAGCACTCTTAGAGCCCTGGAAATCCATCTTGTTAACCTTTCTGTTCAGAATGAGGCTTACCTAAGCCATTATGTTAACCTTATCTCAGAAAACCCTCTTGCTTCAAATAATGACCTTGTTTCAAACCTTGTTCCAGAAATTGGGGCTTTTAGAAGCCAACTTGTTAACCATCCAAATATTACAAATGATCCTTACACTAGTCAACTCTTTGGCAAAGAGGATATCCATTCAAAGGATAAAATGACTATAATGGGCACTGATTATTCTAGATTGAGCCTTAAGTCCCAATCTATGTTAAGAAGTGCTTTTGCCAACTTGCCGTCAGATATACAATCACGTATACTGAAGAGCAAGGCTATGTTTAGGTCTTTCGACCTATGGTTCAAATGTTTCAAGAAACTTGTTACAGCCACTATTCCTGATCCTGATGAACTTGATGAAGGTGATAATGTGTTTATCCAGTTGAGATGGGAAGAACACTTTGGGAGTACTCTCAGAGTGTATGAAAAAACACACCGATTTCCTGGTCTCCTAATTAATTATGATGATGGTTACTTTGTTGCTGATGATGATGATGATAGAGATCCCAACTGGCTTTCTCATATGTTTGAATATGGCTTTATCAGATTTCTAAAATTAACAAGCCATTACCAAGCCAATCAACTTCCTCAAATTATTCAAGATGCCATTAAAAAATTTACTGGCCCCACTATTTCCATTAGATGTTGGAGTACTTTGCCTAGATGGGAAAGAAATAACTGGATGAATGTCCAGCTTTCGAAACATCTTATTCTCATCAATGGTCATACTCATCAGGGGCAATGGCTTGAAGGGGATCCACGTTTGTCCTTCAAAGATCCTTATGCTCTTGCAAAATGTTGGGGAAACTATTTTAATAATCAAATTATTGAAGTTGCTCAGAACCTGTGGAAGGATTATCATTTCATGGGAAGCACTGATAGAATTTCTGTTTTTGGTCCCAGGCCACGTGTTGACGCTATTGTTCGTTTGCGTATTGCAGACCATTGTAATCCAAAGAGCTTTCTCATTCTAGGAAGAAGACCTCTGGATGAGCCTATTTTATATTGTGGATTTTGCAACCAATATGCTATTTATCATGAGCATGATTGTGACTCTCCACAAGGTCCCTTTGATCCTTTTGATGGTTATCCGTCCGATACTCCTTCTACTGATTGATTGTGTGGTCCTCAGGTTATTGTTACTACTATTCCCTATTTGTCTAGCCAGCATAATGGCCACTATTCAAGTACATGCGCACATGATGATATTCCTATTGACCTTTGTCAGAGATTTTGCTAGTGATGTTCAAAGAAATATTCCTATTGACCTTTGTCAGAAATTTTGCTGATTTTATGCCTCACATGTTGGAAGTATTGCATGCTCCTAAAGACTCCCATCATAGTGCAAATTTGGCTTCTTTTGATGGCTTCTTTTAAGGACAGAAATGATGTGGCCTAAGCCTAAAAAATGAAGGCCTAGACCTTTCCGTAAGATGCTCCTGATCTCTTCATGTTCCCTCCATGATTTGGAGTCAAAAAAGAAAAAGACTCACTTTTTACTATTCATCTGTCACTATTCACCTGTCACTATTCATCTGGCACTATTCATCCATCACTATTCACCTGTTACTATTCATTCCGAATTTTACCTATTTAAGGGGGGTTGTCCCTTATGTTAAAATCAAAACTCATTAGAGAACTCATTGAGAACTTATTCTCAGAACTTATTAGAACTGTTGAGAGTTTACTTTCTTTGGAAGAGTTCTCTTATTATCTTGTTAACTACAACCTTGTTCACCATAACCTTGTTCATACAAACCTTGTAACTAGGACTAGTTCAAGTTTTGTAACTGTTAACCTCAACTGTTGAGATCTTGTATTGACCTCTACTACTGTAAGTGTTTACCTATTTTCAATAAAAAAGTATTTTCGGTTTATGCTCATTATACTATTTGTTGCTACCGCTACCTTGGACGGATTACCGCCATACTGGACGGTTTTAAATTGCTTTCATTAATTGCTTTCAATTATTTTGATATATACTGTTTTGCTGGTTCTACCGCCTTATTATATTTACTTTCACTGTATTATTACTGTGCTTCTATACTATTACTGTGCTTCCGCCTCTCTCCCTTCTTCCGTGTGTCCCCTTCCCCTTTAAAAATATATTCTCACTATATATATATATATATATATATTTATTTATAAATATAAAAAATAGCGGTAAACCCAAAACGGTACATCGGTATTGACCGGTATCCGAAATATATCGTACCGCTGGTCAAACCAGTATAGCCTTTAGTACGGTATTGACTCCTTTGCTTTGAACGCCTGTTTGCAGTTTTAACTTAAAATTTGGAGTTTTGAGGGTTGGGAAATTGAGCTTTTACACTTTACATTCTGAGAAATTATACAGTTCTCATGATGGTAGACCACGTCATTTGTTCACCATTCCAATAAAAGATTCTCCACCTATTTAAAATTATTGGATCAGTATTTAGTTTTTATTTAAAATTTCACAATTTTAAACAAGTTGCAGTCTTTTATTGAAATAATGAACTACATCACTTGCCCACTATAAAAACTTTATAATTTATCCTACATTCTCAAATATTTGCTTCGATCCCATCTCTTAATTTGCAGATTATTGCAAACATCTCTTGCTAACGATTTTGTTCGTTGTGATTTAAATTGGATTTTCATAGAAGCAATATCTTCTATCTCGGGCTCATATAAATTTTGGGCCATCCAATCAATCAAATCTATCGTAGTCGAATTAGACAGCTTTAAGAGTGAACTTTCTTGAAAAGGTTGCAATTAGCCGGTAATAAAATCTACAGACTTTCCATATGAAGATTTTGAATCTTGATTCAGAAAAGCAAATTTTAATTAAGACCCCGTAGGCTTTTTTTCTTCCTTATAAAGCCCATGGTCTATGTTTGTAATTTTGCTAATTACCAAATATCAAATACCAAATACCGTATTCTGTTATGGTATTTTTAAGTTAGGCTAAAGTGTAAAATACACTCATGAAGTTTGAAAGTTTTTGAATTATATAATCTGAAATTTTATATTTTAGATTTTACTCTTTAAAATTTTATTTAAGAAAATTTTAACTTATGACGTCCCCTTCTTAATGATATTATCATTAAACTAAAACATCAATCAGTTTTATTTTATTTGCATTAGTCGCTCTTCTGACTATATTTTTCATTAAGTGCCACATAAAATGATGCAATGTGACACTTAACAAAATGACAATTAATAGAACATATAAATGAAGAGATTTTTAATGCAAATGAAATATAACTTCAAGGATAACATTCAAATTTGAAACTTTAAGATATAAAATTAAAAAACTCCAAAATTTTAGGATGTAGTTTGCGGTTTTAAGTTTTTAACCATAGAGGTTTTATTTTTTTTTCCCCCCTAAAAAAAACCTTTATTTTGGGCATTTTTAAAAAATGACACTATTTATTTATTTAAAATAAAATTTCAATCTTTCCTCAAAAAAAAAAAATAAATAAATAAAATTTCAATCCCGCCCTGTTGATATTGTACAGAAAGTAAAATAATAATAAAAAAATTTGGCAAGTTCTATATATATTATAATAATAATAATAATAATAATAATAATAATAATAATATATACATCCATTTACGTTTCATTCTTAAATCTTAGTTCTCACACACTTCCTCTCGGCAAAAAAAAAAAAAAAAAAAAATTCTCAGACACTCCCAAACCAAACCCTAGAAATCCCAATACGACAATGGCTCGAAAAAGAGGACGGAAAAAAAAGGAGTACCGGAACTGGCTGGATCTCCCTAAAGACGTGACGGTGTCGATTCTCCAGAGGCTGGGCGCAATCGATATCTTGGAGAGCGCCCAAAAGGTGTGCATGCTCTGGCGCAATATCTGCAAAGACCCTTCCATGTGGCGTGCGATCGATATGCAGAATCTCGGTGACCTCCACGACATGCCCTACGACCTCGAGAAAATGTGCATTCACGCCATCGATCGCAGTTGCGGCCAGTTGCGAGATATCAACATCGAGTACTTTGGCACCGACGAACTTCTCATCTACGTCACCCAAAGGTATATACATCTCGATTGTTGATATTTCTGTTTGATTTATTATTATTATTATTTGGTTTTGGTGTAATTTGATCATTGTTAAGTTTATTGCTGATATTAGCCCTGTAAAGTTTCTTAATTGGTGTGTTGGTATAATGATAAAGAACACAATAATTAGAAACAAAACAGACACATAGTTTGAAATTCTATCCCAAAAAAAAAAAAAATTGTTTATTGTTAAGTTTAAAATACATATACTTTACTTGTTTTCATTATGTTTTTTGTATTTTAATTAATGTTATAATAATAATAAAAAAATGTATGAACCAACTTGTTTAATCGAGTCAATTGTTGGTTCTATTTTGATAACTATGCAAAGTAATGCTAATAAACTACATTATCAATACAATAAAGGGAATTATTAAAAGAGTTGGCATCACATGTCACATGTACCTATTACTTTGGACCGCTTGATCAAAGATCTCAAGTGTTCGGGTTTCAACTCAGACTCAGTAACAGTTAGCTCTACTCTGTTAAGCAACATATGTATCTTCTTTGTTTTCTATAGAGTGGTTACAAACTAGGAATAGTTTGATTGCTTTTGATATTTGGTTAATAAGCTTTTGCTTATGCTGTCTGCTGACACATGGTCACAAGTACTTGTATTGATAGCTTCAAACTCAGGTAGGAAGCTTGGATGATTTGGCCTAGAGAATGTTGCCAACTAGATATGTTGTTTTCTTATTCTTTGAACAATTTTTCTATGTACAATATAGAAAATAAACAGTACACAAACATACTGCAGCCCTCCTATAGAGAATATTTCTTTGATGACTTGCTGCAGTTCACAATCTATATGGTGGGTTCAAGCTATTTGTCTCCAATATTGAATTTGCAGATGCAAAATTCTTCCACAATTTTGTATTTACTTGTCTGTGTTGTCTCTTTATGGCTGCTGGTTCATTTTTTATCACGTCCTTGATATTTTTGCAGTACAAGTCAGCTTAGACGCCTTCGTCTTGTATGTTGCTATTACATTACGGATAAGAAATTGAGTGAATTGGCTGCAAAACTTCCACTATTGGAGGAGCTGGACATGACAATTTCTTCATTGTCAGAAGAACCTTTGGAGGCTTTGGGGCGCTGTTGTCCTCTTTTGAAATCATTAAAATGGAACCAGCTTTGGGATGGACGCCCTCACATTCGCATAGAGGGTGATGAGGAGTTTGATGATGATGGCGAGGCACTTGCTATTGCAAAGAACATGCCCGAATTGCGCCACCTCCAGCTTATTGGAAATAAGGTGACGAATGATGGCTTGCAGGCCATACTTGATGGTTGTCCTCACCTTGAGTCACTTGACATAAGGAAATGTTTCAATGTCACTCTCTCAGGAAATTTGGGAAAAAGATGTGCTGAACGGATTAAAAACTTGCGGCATCCCAATGATTCCACTCGTGACTACGGATTCATGGCAGATATTTCTGATATGGATCGTTTTGATGAAGATGACTCAGGAGATTTTTATTCTGACTACTAGTTCTTTAGTATTATTATTTTGTAAGAATCTGAAATTTTAATCAATAGTTTCTAATCAACTAACATAACCTATCCGTGCGAATGCCATCCAGCATGTCTTATGACTTCTGAAAGGGGGATAAATAGAAAAAAAAAATTGTTTATAACCTCCTAGTGGGATTTATTTTAAAAAGGATTTTGGATCCATCGTGTGACTAATTTGTATATCAAGTAAATTCCATGGTGCCTACTATGCTTAGTTATCTATCGATTAATCTTTTGTTCAATTTCATTTAGTAAGTAACCTGGTGAGAGACTTTTGGCTTTTGGGTTATGTGAACTACAATAACTTCTCATAGTGGTTGCCTTATTCCATATAACCTTAATATATTTACATTTTATTTAAAAGAAACATATCATACATTTTAATTTTAAAGGAATCGGTGTTTTTGTTTTCAAAACAATGTGAAAAAAACTTTATACAAGTGTGTTGAAAAACTAATTTTTTAGGTAACTTATAATGCAAAACTGTGTATTGGGTATTTGGGTATGAGTATCAAATTTTAAGAAAAAGTTGTTTTTAGTGACAATGTGAGGTCTGCATTTGGTATACCATTTCAAATAATAATTTTCAGTTTTTAAACAACATTATATTCACATACTTTTTTACTTATACGTATTTTCACATATGTTTTTAAACAACAAAACTCATATTTTTAAGTGCATATATCAAACATTCCCTTGCTACTATGTAAATAATTGGCATGGAGTGTTTTTAGAATGTTTGTTTCAAATATTTTAAAATTGAAAATTGTATTATGAAAACTCTATATATTAAAAGTATTTCCATTTGAAAATGTATTTAGCATTATTAAAAAGTAAAAAGTCACTTTATTTACTTTACATTATCACTTTAATAATGCATCTTACCTATTAAGGGTGTTTAAATTTTACTTCTTAAAGTTTGGGAGTGTTTGGATTTTACATCCTAAAGTTTTAAAATTTGGGGTACAAAATCTAAATGCTTCTTAATTTTAGGGGATAAAATTCAAATTTTGAAATCTTAAGATGTAAAATCTAAACAGCTCAAACTTCAAGGGCTAAAATCTAAATTCTGAAATTTTGGGTATAAAATATAAACACTTTCAAATTTTAGAGAGATAATTTGCAATTTACCAAAAAAAAAAAACTTTAACAACACACCTTACAAGCAACTCAAGTAAATTCAAATAAGCACAGTTAATACCATGGGAAAAAATATTTGCAAATGAACTCAATTGGTAAAATCCAAATAGCTCAAACTCTAGGAACTAAAATCCAAATTTTGAAATTTTGGGTATAAAATATAAACACTTTCAAATTTTAGGTGTATAATTTTCAATTTACCAAAAAAAAAAAAAATTAACAACACACCTTACAAGCAACTCAAGTAAATTCAAATAAGCACATTTAATACCATGGGTAAAAAATTTGAAAATGAACTCAACTGGTAAAGTGTTTGATAATTGAATAAGAGATTTGAGGTTTATTTTTTGCTTACACCAAAATTTGATTAATATTTTGATCTGATAACAAAGATAAAAAGTGGATGCCATAGGTTAAAATTAAAAAAAAAAAAAAAAAAAAAACCCATGGAAAAAACATTTGAAAATGCCACTCTATCATTTCTAAAAAAGTTTCATGTGCATTTTAGTTAGCTAAACTGGTAAAACTTTTGATGATTGAATAAGAGATTTGAGGTTCAATCTCGCTTACACCAAAAACTTAGTCTTGGTTTGTTAATAAAAAACTATCATCAATAAAAAAGAAATTTTCATACATTTCTTGTATCAAAATAATAAGGTCTTGTATCGAAATACTAATGATTTTAGGTTTTGATCCCATATGTCAAAAATCCTATTTTTAGTTTCAAAATTTTTTGGGTTCTGAGAACCCTTTAATGAATTTATAATTCAATGAAAATTTTTATAAAATACAAATACTAAAAAAAAAAAATAGAGTAAGGCTTTATGAATGCCATATTAAAATTCTTAAAAAAAAAAAATTGTTTCATTTAAACTTTCTATCATATATTTTCTATTAAATAAAAAACTATAAATGAAATATTGCCCTATCATATATTTTCTATTAAAAACAAAAAACCATAAATGAAATATTGCCCGATTTGAATAGGCATTTTAAAAAACGTCAGACTGTCAGACAAGCCCAAACCCCAGAAAATCCCATTTTCACTTTCTGAATGTAATTAAAACATTTCCAATGCCTCCAGATAGAGCATGGAAGAAAATGAAGTCCCCTTCTTCTTCTTCTTCTAGTGAGGAGTGCCGGAACTGGCTCGAACTCCCAAGGGACGTGACGGTGTCGATTCTCCAGAGGCTGAGCACAATCGAAATCCTAGAGACCGCGCAGAAGGTGTGCACGCTGTGGCGCAACATCAGCAAAGACACTTCGATGTGGAACTCCATCGACATGCGTAATCTGGGTGACCTCCACAACATGGATTACGACCTCGAGAAGATGTGCATTCACGCCATCGATCGCAGTTGCGGCCACTTACAAGATATCAACATCGAGTACTTCGGTACCGACAAGCTCCTCGCCTACATCACCCAAAGGTACCTTTTTCTTTTTTTCACTATCGACTTTTTATTTGATTGTTAAGTTTGTTAACTGGTGTATGAATTTTGTTCATTTTTTGCTTGTGTATTTTTAGTTTTTTGTTAAGTTTAATAGAATTATAAATATATACTATAAAATCATAATTGTTAAGTCCATTTAATTGGTCTATTTAATTGGGTCAATTGTTGGTTCTGTTTTGATAACCATGCTAAGCGCATCTAAATAGTGGTCGCCTAGATAGGGAAGCCACACTGGTCACCTGCCTCTAACCATTTTACCGTTACCAAAAAAAAGTTTGCGTCACATGTGCCTATTATTGTTGGGCTACTTGAACAAAGATCTCAATAGGTTACACCCATGACATCATTCTTTTCCGTGGAAGTGTATATGGAAGGCAAAGGTCCCAATGACTTTAACTTTTTTTTTGCGTGAGCAGCCGCTAAGGAGAAATTTATAACCTCTGTAAGTGGGGGTGAGTGGTGAGTCTTTTGATCAGTTGTTAATCATTTCTCTTCTGCATATGACATTTGGTCTATGTTGTTTGGCATATTGGGGTTAACTTGGGTGATGCTTTAGAGCGTTTTTGGCCTTGATGGAGTTTTGGGTGGGGGGGTTTGGTTGGCATTGAAATGCAGATATTTGGGGGTGCTATACCTTTGTCTTATGTGGCTTATTTGGGTACAGTGGATGTAATGTTTTTTCCCTCTATTCTTATTAAAGTTTTCACACTTACTGATCAAAAATACATAATGCTAATCCACAAGTATTATGAGCTCTAAGCACAACACAAGCACATGTACACAGGTTGTTTCTAATTTTTCCTACACTAATGATCATTTATATGTCATGTGATTTAAAAAGTAAAAAATAAAATACTTGCTTTATAACTACTTCATTTATTGAGCTCATCGTTCATTTCTTTTTCTACAGTTCAACTAACAAACCACTAGTTTAATCAATGAAATAGTGAACTAGTCTATTTAATTGGGTCCATTGTTGGTTCTATTCTGATAACCATGCAAAGTACTCCTAAAAAACTACATTATAAATTAAAGAAAGGGAATCAATATCTTCAATAGAAGTGTTGGCAACTTGGCATCACATGTGCCTATTCTTATTGGACTACCCATGAGTCCATGACTACTGCTGAGTCTTTCTGGTATCCATTGACCCCAAGCTTCCCCTCACCAATCACTCTTCTTCAAAATTGATCTCCTGCCTTTTCAAAGTACTACAACCAAACCATTTCCCCAATAATGCTCGATTGAAGGTGTCTAAGTTTCTCGCCCTCTGTAACCAAGGGGTTGTGTGGTAGATTGGTGTTGCATTTGTAAGCAAAGTGGTGAGTCCGTTGATAAGTTGTTAATTCATTACCATTTTGCATATGATATATATGGTCTATGGTGTTTGACATGTTTGGGTTAGCTTGGGTTATACCTAAGAGCGTTTTGGTCTTGGTGAAGTTTTGGGCAGAGGGGGTTTGGTTGGCATTGAAATGCAGATATTTGGGGTGCTATACCTATGAAGCACGGGTGCGTTTCGGGACTCGGGTGCGGGTGCGGGTGCGGGACTCGGCAATTTTTGAAAAAGTAGGGTGCGGGTGTGGCGGGACTCGGCGATTAAAAAATTATTTAAAATATTTTTATTTATATTTTCTATATATTTTTACTATTAAAATATTCTTAAAAAACACATTGCTATGCCTTGATTCACAAAACAAAGAAAGAAGAAGGCAAGAAACACATTACTATGCCTCTGAGGTCAGAATTTCGATTGTTCCGGCGAGTTTCAAGGCCGATATTGGCCTGTTTCAGCCGTTTCCGGCATGTTTCGGCCGTATCAGTAGTATTGGTCGCCGGCCGATACGACCCAATATGGCCGATATGGCCTGATTCTGGCTGAATCGAGCCGCGTCGGTGCAAATCCGAGAAAAAAAAAAAAAAAAAAAAAAAAAAAAACTCAGACGCGGCACCGACGCGCGGTCAACCGCGTCGGACTTGGGTGCGGCACGCTCCCAGCCGCATCCGTGCTTTCTTGGCTATACCTTTATGTCTTATGTGGCTTTTTTGGAGAGAGTGTAATAATCACACATTTGAAGACATTGAGTGTTCTCCCTTGGATCTAAAGTTGTTACTTCTTCGTACTCTTTTTGGCTGGATGGCCATTCTAAGTGGCCACTCTTTATAATTGGCTAGAATTTTTGGATTTATGCACTCTTAACTGATTCCCATTTACAGTGTCTGTACACTTCCTATGTACAGTGGATGTAATGTTTTCCCTCTATTCTTAATAAAGTTTTCACACTTACTGATCAACAAAACCTAAGCCTTAATCCACAAGCATTAGGAACTTTAAACACACCACAAGCCCATGTACACAGGTTGTTTCTAATTTTTCCTACTCCAACGATCACTTATATCAAAGTGAAAAATAGCTTAACTCATTCTTTCTTCTTCAAAAAAATTTGGGGTGCAATCAGTTTAGTCACTAAATTAAAGAATTCCCCCTCCCCCCAGTCCCCCACCACCAAAAAAAAAAAAACCCAAAAAGTATCAGCATATGCAAGCTTTACTTCGTATAGTTTGCTTGTTTTTTATATTTGGGTAAGCTTGCTTATGTTGTCAGCCGACATAGAGTCACAAGTAATTTGATTGATAGCTTCAAATTCAGGTAGGAAGCTTGGATTGCTTGGCCTAGAAAATGTTCCCAACTAGATATGTTGTTTTCTATTCTTTGAACAATTTCTGTTTGTACAATAGAAAATAGACAGTACATCAATACATTGCAGCCCTCCAATTGAATTATGGGCCACAATAAACCAGAGGTCCTAAAGAATATTTCTCTGATGAGTTACTGCAGTTCACAATATGGTGGGTTCAAGCTATTTGTCTCCAATAATGAATTTGTAGGATGAAGAATTCTTCCACGTTTTTGTATTTACTTGTCTGTTTATAACTGCTGGTTCATTTTTTTTTTTTTATTCACATCATTGGTAGTTTTGCAGTTCAAGTCAGCTTAGACGCCTTCGTCTTGTATGTTGCTATAGCATTTTGGATGAGGGATTGAGCAAAGTGGCTGAAAAACTTTCATTATTGGAAGAGCTGGACATTACACTTTGTTCCTTGTCAAAAGAATCTCTGGAAGTTGTGGGGCGCTGTTGTCCTCTTTTGAAATCATTCAAATGGAATCAGCAGTGGTATGCTACTGATGGACTTTCTCAGACAGAGTGTGATGAGGAGGCAGTTGCTATTGCAAAGAACATGCCCGAATTACACCACCTCCAGCTTATTGGAAATCAGCTGACAAATGATGGTTTGCAGGCCATACTTGATGGTTGTCCTCACCTCGAATCACTTGACCTAAGGAAATGTTTCAATGTCACTCTGTCAGGAAATTTGGGAAGAATATGTGCTGAAAGGATTAAAAACCTGCGTCATCCCGATGATTCCACTGATGACTATGGTTTCGTTGCTGATGATGGATCTTTTGATGAAGGCTTGGATATTGTTTATTCCCTAGATTACGCTGGGGATGATGAAGTCGTTGATGACATTCATGATGATGGATCTTTTGATGATGACTCCGACTACGATCCCACCAGCTTATATTAATGATTTGGGAGATTTTTATTTTGACTAGTGCTTTTGTACAGTGCATCTAAACAAAATGACTTTTGTGCTGCACTTATTTTGAATATTTAGTACTAGCAATACTTTAGTTATTAGATCTGAAATTTTAATATAGTTTCTATCCCTGCGAATGCCTTCTTACATTTCAACATAACTTATACATCTACCTTTGAAGGTGGGAAAATTAGAGTTAAACAAGTAGTGTAAAACCTCCTAGTTGGATTTACTTGAAAAAATATTTTGGATTCATCATGTGACTAATTTTTATGTCAAGCAAATTTCACAGAGCCTACTGTTCTCAGCAATCTATGGATATATATTAGTGCTCTTTTGTTATATTTTGTTTTAAAACCTTCTCTGGAGAGACTTTCGGGTTTTTATGAACTACAATAACATTCATTTTCCTGCTGTTACTTTGGCCCGGATAATGTAATCACTTTCTTAAACTTCTCTTAGTGGTTGTTTTATTGGAGATATGGATCTACATTTTGATTTAAAAATATATATATATATATATATTTTTTTTTTTTTTTGCTTAAAAAAAAAATATATATATATATATATATATCATCCCTTATCATACATTTTAATTAAAAGGAGAAAAAGAAGTGTTGTAATTATCCTTTAAAGTAAGAAAAGAAACGAGTTTGCAATTATGCCATGAATTTTCTCCCAACAAAAGGAATTTTGTTTGGAAATTCTCGTCCACAATAAAGAAGCAAACGATCAATAATCTCCTCACTTGTTTTGTACGTACAATATCAGTTGTGTACACCTTGGACGAGCTAATACTATTAACTCACTTGTGGGCTCACAAAATATTTGTAAAATATTTGTAATGTGGGCTTTGAGTTTTCTACCTTGGGCAATTCTTGTCAAGAGACCCAACTAATCCTCCCCCACCTCAATATTGTTCCCTTTCCCTCTTATAACTCACTCTCTATTCTCAGCCTTCTTTAGAACCCTCTCCCACTCCCCCCTTCCCAAAAATGCCCTTCTTCTTCTCCATCTTCTCTTATTTATAGCCTCATGATTAGTGGGGTGCTATGATTACTTTTGGGAGTTAGTGGTTTGAAGGGTCCAATGCTGTCATCCTTAGGTGGATGTTTGGTGAAAGTGGCTTTGGAACTAGTTCCTATTAGAGAAGGATGCTCGGCAGCAGCATCACTTAGGGCATTACCGGGCATCTGAGATATGGTTTTATCGAGCAGTTGTACTTTGTTGGAAATGAGACTCGTCGGACGTGTTCCCCCGTCGTGGAATAATGAGCAAGTAGGGCATGCATCTGTGTCCCCAGTGGGCCTTAAGCCTAACTTCTGACAGAGGAGTCAGTAACCACGACCCATTTTGCAGAATTTGGGCCCAAGGTCCAGGTGGTCTTGGGGGCCTGGTGCTGTACATTAGTGTATCAAACTTATATGCATTTCTTTAAATTCTCTATTGTTAGAATTCTTTTTAAAAGTATGAGTTCAAATTAGCTTAACTAATATAGTCTCATGTTGTCATATAAAAAATTTAAGATTAGAACATTGCTTATGCTAAAAATTAATTTGTGTCTTAAGGTGTGTTTGTTTTGGCTTCAAACCATTTCAAGAAATCATTTTATGCCTCACCGTATGTTTGGTTGCGCATGGAAAATAGAATTTTCTGAAAAAGCATTTCATTTGACCGTAAAATAAAGGCTTTGACCCTGAAATTGTTTTACGTTTCTATTTTCACTTCAAAGCATTTCCGGACTCAAATGTGCAAAGAGAGAGAGAGAGAGAGAGAGAGAGAGAGAGAGATAGAGAGAGAGAGAGTAGAGAGCCTTCGACTTTGCGCAACCAAACACGCCGACGAGATCGTGCCGTCGACTTCGTGCCGCCGAGATCGTCCCTCCGAGATCGTGCCACATGAACCCTGCCGCCGCTTGACCGGTCTCATCCTCCTCTAGGTCAGATCATCTCCTCCTTTGGGTCGATCTCGTTGTTTGCCACTCGCCGATCTATCTCGTCTCAAATTAGCTTAACTAGTATAGTCTCATGTTGTTATATAAGAAATTTAAGGTTAGAACATTGCTTATGCTAAAAATTAATTTGTGTCTTAGGGTATGTTTGTTTTGGCTTCAAACCATTTCAGAAAATCATTTTACACCTCACCGTGTGTTTCGTTGTGCATGGAAAATAGAATTTTCCGAAAAAACATTTCATTTTATTGTAAATTAAAGGCTTTGACCCTGAAATTGTTTTATGTTTCTATTTTCACTTCAAACCATTTCCGGACTCAGATGTGCAAAGAGAGAGAGAGAGAGAGAGAGAGAGAGAGTAGAGAGCCTTCGACTTCGCGCAACCAAACACGTCGACAAGATCGCGCCGTCGACTTCGCGCAACCGAGATCGTCCCGCCGAGATTGCGCCACATGAAGCCTGCCGCCGCTTGACCGGTCTCGTCCTCCTCTAGGTCAGATCATCTCCTCCTTTAGGTCGATCTCGTCGTCTGCCACTCGACGATTTATCTCCTCCTCTAGGTCGATCTCGTCTTCGATCTGCTTTCTCTCTTTGATCTCTGATTTTTTTTTTCTTTTTTTTTCTTTTTGTGGTGGTGTGGGTGGTGGCGTTTTGGTGGTTTTTGTGTTGTGTGGTGGTGGGTTTTATGTGGATAGTGGTGGATTTTCTGTGGGTGCTGGTGTGTGGGTGGTGGTGGATTTTGTGATATAAAATTTGTTTAGAAGCTGAGAAAATGGTTAAGAAAATGTGAAAATTTTGTAGAAAAATAACATTTTCAGAATGTTACCAAATACTGAAAATTGTTTTCTTATATAACTTTTAAAATGCAACCAAACATTAAAAAATATTTTCCTTTTTCGAAAATATTTTCACTTGAAAATATTTTACACCCAAAAAATATTTTCCACTGAAACAAACGCAGCCTTAGCTAGACAATGGAAAAAAATTATCCCTTGAAAAAAAAAAACATTTATTATGAAAAAATTCTTTAAAGGTGTAATCCAAAGGACTCCACTTTTCTGTGATTAACTTTATTACCGACCGCCACAGTGCCATTACGTTCTTTTCGGTAATTGAAGGTATATTTTCGGAATTAAAAAATTATACCCATATTTATTCTTTTAAAAATAAAAAATAAAAATAAAAAAAATCAAAACCGCCCACTGTACAGGAATTTTTTTATAAAAAAAATCGTGTCAAGCCTCCTATATATATAATATATGGGATAACTCATAACGTTTGATTTTCTTTTATTCTCATCTCTTTTCTCAGACGATATTAATCACAGTAGTACACACCAAAAAACCTTAGAAATATCATTACCACTCCACTGCCCAAATCAATATCAAGTGCAAAAATACCAATTTCGAGAAAACCCAAATCCCAAAATGCCACCGAAGAAGTATGGGAGAAAAAAGAGCCTCTTCCTCTTCTTCCTCCTCCTTCTGCTCCTTCATCTTTGAAAAAGCAAGCTAAGAAAGTATGGAGGAAGAAAAAGGAGACCACCCGGAACTGGCTGGAACTCCCAAGGGACGTGATGGCGTCGATTCTACACAAACTTAGGGTAGTCAAGATACTAGAGACCACGCAGAAGGTGTGCATGCCGTGGCGCAGTCTCTGCAAAGACCCCTCCATGTGGCGCGCCATCGACATGCACAATAGCTACTACAGACGTAGTCTCGGTGACCCCATTAACATGCAAATGCGATGCTATCTCGAGAAGATATGCATTCACGCCATCGATCGGAGTTTTGGCCAGCTGCTAGATATCAACATCAAGAACTTTGGCGTAGACGGGCTCCTCACCTACATTGCCCAAAGGTACATTTTATTTTTATCTTTTTTCCATCTCGATTGGTGGAACAAAATTGGGATTTAACCAAGATTTGCCAACTATGTAGTTAGTTGGCTTGGTTTTCAAAGTAATTTACATACTAACATCTCGAGTCTGAAAGACTCGATTTTGAGCCTATAAATCAAGTTTTTTAGGCACGGTTTTTGTGTTTTCATCAAATCTGATTTGGAGTAGTTGCCACTTGGCATCCACTTGGAAATCAAAACTCGATTTCCACCTGTGTGTGATGTGGCAGCCACGTGGAAGCCACATGGAAACCGAGTCTCTATGACTCGATTTCTAATAGGGCTTTTTTCAAATTTGAAGCTCTCGTCTTTGAACCAAACACTGTCACTCACCCTTTCACTCTCACTCACCGTCGCTCACTCTCTCAGCCTCGCCGTCTCACTTTCTCAGCCTCACCGAGACTAAGTCACTCACCCTCTCACCCTCTTAGCCTCATCGTCCCCAACCCACTGTCAGTCACCCTCTCACTCTCTCGGCCTCACCGTCCCCAACCCACTCTCACTCACCCTCTCACTCTCTCACTCAGTCTCTAGTCTCAGTCCACTATTTGACATTCATCAGCTTCGCCAAAAGAACAAAGATGTAGCAAACGGTCATCACAGAGGTTTGAGGTCCTTCAGTCTACGCGATCTCTAAAAAAAAAAAAAAAGAAAAAAAAAAAAAAAAAGGTGAGTCCCTTTATGCTTAATGCAACGTGTGTTTCATCGTTTGGTTGCTGAGAAACAGTGGGAAAAATCAAAGATTTGGTGTTTTTTTAGAATGAGTCCATTTAGCTTTAATTTACTAACATTTCTTTTTATTTTATGGAGAAATGTTAGGTCTAATGATTTTGTTGTTGTTGTTGTCATGAATTATGTGTTGTTTGGTATTTTGATTGATGGGCTTTGCTTGATTAGCCTCTAGCTTAACATTTCTGAATAGAGGCATAGTATTTTTATTTTTTGTTACCATGTTGTTTGCTAGCTGATTTTAGTTTTTAAAGTTATGAATTGATTGAGTGATTAGGGTGTATATGAATATCTTGAGGAAATTGGTGCTTATGTACAATAATCACTTGAAATTATGATATGTTGAAACATGGCAGCCATTAGTAGGATTTGTTATCAAAACGTGGCCATGGTTGATGTGTGTTCCTATCAACCATCATTGTTGCCTATGAACTATGAAGAGAGACAAGGTTCCATTGCTCATCCACTTCCCTTTTTATTCTTCATTTCATCAGTTTCCCATAATTTGTGTGTATTGAGTGATTTCATAATTTTCATTGCTCATCCACTTCCCCACAAGCATAATATATATATATATATATATATCTATATTTTTTTGCTACCACCAGTCAAATGGAGAGTACATGAGATATAAAAAAAAAAAAGTGGATTAAGCCAGTTACTGTTCATAGGCATTACAGTTGCCCTCTGATCTACAGAGCAAACAGATTTAACCACTACATGATGCACACAAAAAACATTACTAGCTATCATTGAACTTGCCCAAGTACTATCATTGCCGACATTATAGGCAAACGCTGCACAACATTCAGCCATAAACAAAATAACAACTGAGTCGATACAACATAGTCTACATAGTCGCCTAGCACTTGTCCATACCGAAGATAACTAGAAGTCCCACGTACAATGCCATTCCAAAATCGAGTCTTTGCTCGCCTGACAAACATTGTTGTACGATCGTTAGTTCCCAAATGCGAAGAGCAAAAACCAAATGAAATTCTAAGCATATTATATAAAAACAGTTACAGCACTTGCCTAGTTTGTAGCACTACCACTTGTCGAAGCCCCATGGGAGCCGCTTATCAAAGCCCCACGTGAATTGGGACATCTTCTGTGGTTATGCCCCTCTTCATGACACACTCCGCATCACTGCCTTGGTTGAATCTCCCTCAACTCCGAATCTTCCCTCTAGCTTCCCCGATCTCGCCGTACCCCATCCATTTCATTCCTTAATCTTGACTTCACAGGACGACCTTTGGCTCGCAACAGCTGTGGGTCAGGCACCCACTGTGGTCTGTGAACGTCCCTCCACAATGACTCTGACAGTGGCACCATAAATTGATGTGCATATGTGTCAATGACGTTCTTCAAACTGTAACATGGGTCAATATAGCTGGTGGCATTGAGGTGCAGACCTTGAAGAACTTTAATTGCATGTGAACAAGGGATCTTAATGTTTTGCCACTTTCCACAACCACATGTTCTAGCAAATACGTGCACATCATAACTGTGGTTTCCCCCTCCACCTCTATGGTCGTTGTACGGGGTAACCACTTGATATATACCAAGTTCATGATTAAAATTCCTCAAAGTGTGTCCTAAAATTTTCTGCTCATTTTTGGTATAGATCCCTATTGCATAATCACTCCACACCTTACTTTGAGAGAGATCAGAAGTAATTACTTTATTTCGATCGTGAAAATATGCAACAACTTTGTACCAAATGAACTCAACCATTGCAGCAATGGGCAAACCGCGGGCACCTTTAAGTACCCCATTAAAGCACTCAGAGATATTGGTTGTCATTGCCCCGTAACGCCTTTCACCATCATGTGGCTGGGTCCATTTGTCCAAATCCAAACTCATTAGATATTTGTATGGCATATAGCGTGTAATATTAGGATCATCAGGTCTTACACCCCTCAACATATTAATCTCGACATCCTTAATGGTTTGCATTATGGACTCAAATTTAGCTTCATTAGTCGCATATCCAGCTTTCAAGGCCAATTCCTTTAGAGTCGGGTCATCAAAGTGTGTGTTGAAGTTGCTAGCAACATGTTGCAGGCAATATTGGTGAAATACCCGTTCTCTTCCATCCTGACCTCTAGGCCACTCTCGAATGGCGCATTTGATACCTTTATGTTAGTAAAAAATAATGCAAATGCCCTCGGCAAGTATGACATGCTCTATCGAAGTCCTGAGACACTCTAAAAACCATCCCCAACTAGCCCCTGACTCCTTGTCCACAACAGCAAAGGCGAGAGGCAAAACCTTTTGGTTAGCATCGGTTGCCATTGCAATCATCAACACCATTCGATATTTATCATACAAATGAGTCCCATCAATACTGATCACCGACCTGTAATATCTGAATGCAGCAATGCATGGAGCAAATGCCCAAAATACATAGCGCAGTAACGTAGTACCATCTATGCCCCTAGGTATGGTGTAATAGTTGTACTGGGTACCCGAATCCTGATCCAAGTATGCCAACAACAACTTTCGCAACCTTTGGTAAGACTCCTCCCAATCCCCATATATCTTAGCAACTGCCTTTTGTTTTGCGTCCCATACCTTATAGTAAGAAAGTTCATGCTTATACTTAGTATGTATGATCTCCCAGAGCTCATCAATACGAGCAGTGTGCTTTTGTCGCAATTTTCCCACAATTTCTGATGCAACAAAATTAGAATCCATCATTTTACCGTCTCTTCGCAGGCCAAAGGATATATAACTACGTGGACCCACATAAGACGTGACCATCCACAAACCATTAAGTTTATCCTTCTTGAATGCCCTAATGTACCACTTACAGTTGGTGTCAATGCATGCAGCGCACAATTTAGTTGTGGTCGACCTCCAGATAATAAAATTTCTATTATCACTTACTGCGTATATTATCAATGCATGCTTCACTGCCTCTTTATTTGCAAAAGTCAACCCTTTCTAAAATGCATCCCATCTTCCTAAGTAGAAACAAATGGTATCTGAAGAGCTGAAGGATCAACCATATTTTCCCAAGTTTTTGCGTAAAATGACTCGCTAGGAGGTGCGTAGGCAGTGGTCGTATTTGTATCATGCTGGACGCCAATATCATCGTCTGCATCACCTTCATCATGGTTCTCCATATTTTCCTCTTCAAAAATGGGAACGACTTCATGGTCATCCACGTCGTTCTCAAAGTCACCTCAGTCAATCCTCTCTTCGTACTTGTCCACATCATCAACATTTTCACCATCATTCGTAGCATGATCTTCGTCTTCTTCTTCCTCCTCTAAATGTGTCTCTTGAGGATGGAAGGTTTTACCAGTATTGGCAACATGATCTTGAGTTGGGAGTGTATAACCTCCCATTGTATACTCTCCCATTGTATACCCTCCCATTGTAGTGCATCCATCATTTAAGGTTGTAAATTGTAAATATGTAATTGTTTGTTGCACCGTCTCAGTATCAACTTCTGCAAGCACCTCCAAACTTACGTACAACTCAGCAGCATTTACTTGGGGCATTTTCTGGATCCTATTAAACATCATCTTTACATGTTTGTCTTCTTTGATTGCCATATACCCGTAATTTATCCATTCATGAAGGACTTCTTGTGAATAACGATAAATAATCTTTATGTCATACCAAGCACGGTTCAAATTCAATTCGTCCATTATTTTCCTCTTCAAATCATTCAACGTCTTCAACTTACAACGTATCATCATGTAGTAGCATTCGATTCCTGGCCCTCTAAATGGGAATCCGTCAATCTCTTCAGGATTGTCAAGGGGTCCACTGAAGTATACATTTATATTAATATTCTTCAGAGATTGTGAACTTATTAGAGAGTCAAGCATAATATGTTAGTGACATATTTTATCTCTTTCATTTAACATCAATTACAAAACTTTTTCTATCTACTCAAAGTACAAAAATAACAACAAAAGTCATGACAATGTGCAAATGAATGAGTGCAATTATGTAACATCATCATTCCAGTGCAAGAAAATTCATAGCATTTACACTACTATGAATGAAATAACATAGAGCAGGTTTCATCAGACAAAAAAAATAAAAAACCACTACCGTGAATATGATCATGAGCAACTAAAATTAAACATATCATCTAATTCCAAAATCAAGGCATTAATATACAGTCAAATATACCAGATGTGATATACAAACTTAAATTTACTTCAAATTATGGAGAAAAGGAAGCAGATAACTTCACTAAAAGCTAGCGAAAGACTTCCTGGATCATGAATAAAAATATATATATATATATATATATAAAGTGGTACATATATATATAAAGTGGTGTGTGTATATATATATATAAGTAATAATAATAAAATGGGAGCATAGTACAAAATAATTCAAAGTAAATGAAAGCAATTTAGAACCGTCCGGTATGGCGGTAGTCCGTCCAAGGTGGCAGTAGCAACAAGTAGTATAATGAACATAAACTGAAAATACTTGTTTATTGAAGGTAGATAAAACACTTACAGTAGTAGTAGTGAATACAAGATCTCAACAATACAGGTTAACAGTTACAAAGCTTGAACTAATCCTAGTTACAAGGTTTGTAGTAGTAGAATCAAGGTAACAAGGTAATAGAAACAAGGAACTCTCTCTCAAAGAAGGCTTTCTAAAAGAAGGGAGTTCTAAGAAGAGAATTCTAAGAAAAGTTCTTATTTTTCCTTAAGGAATAGCCCCCCCTTAAATAGGCAAAATTCGGAGTGAACAGTGTCATAAACAGTGAAAAGTGAACAGTGTCGATGAATAGTAATTTGTGAACAGTAACTTGTGAATAGTAATTTTTTCCACTTTTTGTCTTGAAATCTCCAGCAATTTTGGCATAGTCAAAAGAAGAGTTTCTCACTTGGAGGGGACAAAAAACAAAAGGAACATATAATGGAGCATGTAGGAATAGTACTAATAGGAATCTTCAGAGACATGGCACAAAAGTGAAGTCTTTATTCCTTTTTGTAACTTCAATTTGTCAGACGCATGGCTTTGCACAGGAATATCACAGTACATCAGGTGCATGGGCTTGTTAGGTGTAGGTACTTCATTATTTGAATATTGCAACATTTTTAGCCATTGTGCAGGCTAGACAAATAGAAAATCAATCATCAATAAACTGCAAGAGGTCAGTAGAATCTTGACTAAAACAGTTCCTGATAGTGGGAGTAACATGAAAATAACTTTATCAGTGAGAACAAGAATTCCAAGAATTTCAAAATAGTAGTGTCACGAACTTAATCAGTAAAAGAAGCATCGGATGGGTATCCATCAAATGGATCAAAAGGACCTTGCGGAAAATTACATGGATGGTCATGGTAAATAGCATATCTATTGCAGAATCCGCAATATAAAATTGGCTCAAACACTGGTCTTTTCCCCGGGTCTTCTTGGATTACAGTGATTAGTTATTTGTAAATGAGCAATGGCATCAAAATATGGCCTAGGACCAAAAATGGAAATTCTATCAGTGCTTCCTATGAAATGATAGTTCTTCCATAGACTCTGAGCAACCTCAATAATCTGGTTATTAAAATAATCACTCCAACATTCAGCTAGAGTATAAGGATCATTAAAGGACAAGTGAGAATTTCCTTCAAACATTGATCTTGGTGAGTATGTCCATTTATGAGAATAAGATGCTTTGAAGGCTGGACATTCATCCAATTATCTTTTTCCCATTTTGGCAAAGTGCTCCAGCATCTAATGAAAACAAAAGGACTCGAAAATCTTTTAATAGCATCCTGAATTATTTGTGGAAGTTGGCTGGCTTGGTGATGGCTTGTTAATTTTAAGAATCTAATAAAGCCATATTCAAACATATGGGAAAGCTAGTTGGGATCAGGATCAGTATCATCATCATCATCTGAATCATCAACAAATGGACCATCAATAATAAATGGACTATCATCATAATTAATTAAAAGATGAAGAAATGGGTGTTTCTTTTCGTACACTCTGAGAATACGTCCAAAGTGTTCTTCCCAGTCCAACTGGATGAACACATTATCACCTTCATCTAATTCATTAGGATCAGGAATAGTGGCTGTAACAAGTTTCTTGAAACATGTGAACCACAAGTCAAAAGACCCAAACATAGCCTTGCTTTCTAGAATACGACATTGTATATCTATAGGCAAGTTGGCAACAACATTTCTTAACATAGATTGGGTCTTAAGGCTTAATTTAGCATAATCAGTGCCCATGATAGTCATTTTATCCATTGAATGGATATCCTCTTTGCCAAAGATTTGACTAATGTAGGCTTCAAGACGAATCCTAAGAGCCTTATTTTGAGGAATAAGAGTATTTTCTGAAACAGGGTTATGTTTGAAAATAAGGTTGGCATAGTGGCTTGTATAAGCCTCATTTTGAGCAGTAAGGTTAACAAGGTGGATTTCAAGAGCTTGGAGGGTTTTTTCAAACAATTTGTAATGATTTCGGGTAAAATTAGAATGGAGGTTATCAAGAATAAATTTACTGGCCATTATTTACTTTTACTGTTCATGATACTTTCACTGTTTACTTAGAACTTTGCCTATTTAAGGGGGGTTGTCCCTTAAGTAAAAATCATAATTTTTATTAGAATTCTTTTCTTAGAACTCCTTTCTTTTAGAAAGCCTTCTTTGAGAGAGAGTTCCTTGTTTCTACTACCTTGTTACCTTGATTCTACTACTACTTTCCCTACAAATCTTGTAACTCTAGTTCAAGCTTTGTAATTGTTAACCTGTACTGTTGAGATCTTGTATTCACTACTACTACTGTAAGTGTTTTATCTACTTTCAATAAATAAGTATTTTCAGTTTATGTTCATTATACTACTTGTTGCTACCGCCACCTTGGATGGACTACCGCCATACCGGACGGTTCTAAATTGCTTTCATTTACTTTGAATTATTTTGTTATATACTGCTTGGCTGGTTCTACCACCTTAATATTGTTCTTACATTACTTACTTACAATTTTAACACTCAATTATCATGTTTTTCTCACAACCGTTGCATTTCGTAACACATACCCTAAGCAACCCTATACCACACACATGCCCTACACGCCCTCTCTTGGCTCAAACGGGCCTTACAGTCAGGTTCTGGGAATTCACTTTACGTCTAGGATGGCGCCAACAACGATAAGAAGGGAACATAACAACGGAGCACTAAAGGTTCGGACAGATACGGACAAGATACAAAGAACACAACAACATTATCATCGGCCAGAAAAGAGTGGCTTTGATACCATAATGGGGGAAGGGGATGCACAGATGAAGAGAAGAGACGGAAGCACAGTATAATATAATGAAAGTATAATGTAAGCAAGTAATGTAAAAACAATAATAAGGCGGTAGAACCAGCCAAGCAGTATATATCAAAATAAATCAAAGTAAATGAAAGCAATTAATGAAAGCAATTTAGAACCATCCGGTATGGCGGTAATCTGTCCAAGGTGGCGGTAGCAACAAGTAATATAATGAACATAAACTGAAAATACTTGTTTATTGAAAGTAGATAAAACACTTACAGTAGAAGTAGTGAATACAAGATCTCAACAGTACAGGTTAACAGTTACAAAGCTTGAACTAGTCCTAGTTACACAGTTTGTAGTAGTAGAATCAAGGTAACAAGGTAATAGAAACAAGGAACTCTCTCTCAAAGAAGGCTTTTTAAAAGAAGGGAGTTCTAAGAAGAGAATTCTAAGAAAAATTCTGATTTTTCCTTAAGGGACAGCCCCCCTTAAATAGGCAAAATTCGGAGTGAACAGTGTCATGAACAGTGAAAAGTGAACAGTGTCGGTGAATAGTAATATGTGAACAGTAATCCGTGAACAGTAACTTGTGAACAGTAATTTTTTCCACTTTTTGTCTTGAAATCTCCAGCAATTTTGGCATAGTCAAAAGAAGAGTTTTTGACTTGGACAGGACAAAAAGCAAAAGGAATACATAATGGCACATGAAGGAGTATATCTTGTACATAGATTCTACAGCTCATTTTGTCATCTTGTGCACCATAATTTGAGGACTTCAGAAGCATGGCAAGGCATGACTTGACTAAAGTTTTCTTTTTCTTTTCAACAATTCCAATATTCTTTAAAACATGTCAGACGCATGGGTTTACACAGGAACTTCACCATTTGAATATTGTAACATTTTTAGCCATTGTGCTGGCTAGACAAATAGAGAAATCAATTATCAATCATCTGCAAGAGATCAGGATTATCTTGACCAAACAGGGAGCAACATTATTAGTAAGAACAACAATAATCTGAGGACCACACACTTAATCAGTAAAAGGGGCATCGGATGGGTAGCCATCAAATGGATCAAAAGGACCTTATGGAGAATCACATTCGTGCTTGTGATAAGTAGCATATTGGTTGCAAAATCCGCAATATAAAATTGGCTCACCCATTGGCCTTCTTCCTAGGATGAGAAGACTCTTTGGATTACAATGATCAATTATACGCAAATGAGCAATAGCATCAGCGTGTGGCCTGGGACCAAAAATAGAAATTCTATCAATGCTTCCTATGAAATGATAATCTTTCCACAGGTTCTGAGCAACTTCAATAATTTGATTATTAAAATAGTTTCCCCAACATTTTGCAAGAGCATAAGGATCTTTAAAGGACAGGTGAGAATTTCCTCCAAGCCATTGCCCCTGATAAGTGTGACCATTAATGAGGATGAGATGTTTCTAGGGCTAGACATTCATCCAGTTATCTCTTTGCCATTTAGGCAAAGTACTCCAACATCTAATGGAAATAGAAGGACCAGTAAATTTTTTAATGGCATCTTGAATAATTTGAGGAAGCTGACTGGCTTGATAATGGCTTGTTAATTTTAGGAATCTGATAAAGCCATATTCAAACATATGAGAAAGCCAGCTAGGATCTCTATCATCATCATCATCAGCAACAAATGAACCATCATCATGATTAATTAAGAGACCGGAAAATGGGTGTGTCTTTTCATACACTCTGAGGGTACTCCCAAAGTGTTCCTTCCATTCCAGCTGGATAAACACATTATCACCTTCATCTAGTTTATCAGGATCAGGAATAGTAGCTGTAACAAGTTTTTTTGAAACATCTGAACCATAGGTCGAAAGACCTAAACATAGCCTTGCTTTTCAGTATACGTGATTGTATATCTGATGGCAAGTTGGCAAAAGCACTTCTTAACATAGATTGAGACTTAAGGCTCAATCTAGAATAATCAGTGCCCATTATAGTCATTTATCCTTTAAATGGATATCCTCTTTGCCAAAGAGTTGACTAGTGTAGGGATCATCTGTAGTATTTGGATAGTTAACAAGTTGGCTTCTAAAAGCCCCATTTTCTGGAACAAGATTTGAAGCAAGGTCATTTTCTGAAGCGAGGGGGTTTTCTGAAATAAGGTTAGCATAGTGGCTTAGATAAGCCTCATTCTGAGCAGTAAAGTTAACAAGATGGATTTCAAGGGCTCTGAGAGTGCTTTTAAAAAGATCATTGTGGTTTTTAATAAAAGCAGCTTGAAGGTTATCAAGAATAAATTTAATAGAATCTGAAAGTTCTGAATAGGTTCCATTGTGGAATTGTAAGTTTTTTGAAAAAACTTCTTGTAAAGTAATTACTATATCACCACTGGAATATGCCAGCGTTGCGGGACATACCCTTGAAGGGATGTCGATCTACTAGGTTTTACCCCAGAAGATGTGCCTTCATGCATTTTGCTTTGGGAATAGTCCTGTGCATGAGCTTTTCCCTTGTTTTTCCTCTCAGTAGAGGAAGCCATAATAATCCACTTATTAGTGGTATAAATACTAATATTATCCCACTTACTAGTGGTATTTATCCTTGCATCAATGCTCGGTTCCTACAA
This sequence comes from Quercus gilva, assembly GCA_023621385.1. Taxonomy (NCBI): domain Eukaryota; kingdom Viridiplantae; phylum Streptophyta; class Magnoliopsida; order Fagales; family Fagaceae; genus Quercus; species Quercus gilva. The sequence continues at coordinate 70,053,538 of CM042477.1, forward strand.
AGAATCATTAAGAATATTAGAGTCATTGGTAATAGTAGATAATTTGGCATTACTAGTATCACCTTTAAAATGGCCAGTAAAACATTGGCACGAACTCATCCTTGGTTCATGAACAAATGTATTAGTAGGAAAATCATAAGACAGTTCTAAAGCATTATCACTATCAATTTCAAATTTCGAAGCAAATTTGAATTTTACTTTCTGTCCAAAAGGATCAGTGGTAATTCCATCATGTTCAACAAAGAAATGATACAAAGCATTTATAAATGGCAGACCAAGAATCAATTTATCAGTTATATTCTTGACAAGAACAGAAGGAAACTTGAAACAAATATTATCATGGCAAATATGAGTATTATTCAGTTCATATTTAATTTTCATGTGAGAACCAGTAGCAGAAAACAATTTTTCAGTTGATTTTTCAAAATATTTCGAAGGAATCAATCTTTCCTGGATACAGTTCTTATCTGCACCGGAATCAATCATAGCAATAACAGTGAAATTATAATAATGGGAAACAACAATTTTGACTTTTGTAAACCATTTTGGGGGAAGTATTTTATTAACAAGAGCAATTTGAGAATCATTAGCATTACCGTTATTAGAAAGAAGAGCCTGTTGACTGGATTCATCTCCATCCTTGTGCTCATCTTGTTCATTATCATATTTATTTTGATCAATATTTTGATCAATTTTTAACATTAACAATTCTTGTTTGAGATTATGATTATCACTTTTAATATTTTTAAATTAATGTTTTAATTCACTTATCTCTTGTTTAACAATATTAATTTCATGTTGCAAATCATTAACAGTTAAATCTTTGGATTTCTTTGCATTAAATCTTTCCAAAGTTTCTTCAAAACTTATTGTTGATTTAAGTTTTTTACTAGTTTCTTCTTTTAATAAGTTTTTCTTAAATTTATCCAAATATTCTTTTTGTAATTCAGGATTTTCAATTTGGCCAATCAATTTAACCAATAGACTTTCATTTTCTTCACCTTTAGTGAGAGTATTAATAGATTTAATAACATTGCAACAGGAATCTCTACAACCAATTTTGATATTAGGAGAATCAGAGGAATCATCAGCAGAATGATAGCAAGAATCAGTTGAAGAAGAAAAATCATCTTCCAAGGAATCAGACGAATTGTTTGATTCAAGGATTCTGAATAATTCTTCTTGATCATTATCATCAATTTTTAACATGTTAAACTTGTTTTTTAACTTACCAGGTTTTTGTTTACAATCTTTACTAAAATGACAGGTTTTCCACAGTTGAAACATTTACCTTTACCTGATCGTTGGTTAACATATTTTTTAGAAACATTTTTCTTTTTAGCACAAAAATCATTAAAATTAGTTTTGTATTTTTTATGTTTTTTATGGCTATAATTTTTGTAACTTTTATCATGTTTTTTACCCTTTTGCCTAGAAGGAGCAATAGGGGGTAAACCATATTGTTCACAAAAATTACTCATTTCATATTTAGCTTTTCTTTTGTTTTTTAATTGGTGTTTTAACAGTTTTTCATCATTGCACATATTAATTTCAAGTTTTTTTAATTATGCTTAATATATCACCATAGGTTAAATTATCATAATCAATAGAATCATTTTTTCCAATTAATTCTTGTTTTACCTTATGAGCAAAGATAGGAGGCAGACCGTCAATAAACTTTTCTTTCCAATAAGGCTTGATGCAATCTTTCTGCTACATTACTCTGGAAAGAAAAACATCTTGATACCATCTATAATCAGACATAGTAAGGCATCTCAAATTATTTAATAAATCAGAAATTCGAGATGAAACATTAGATGAAGTACCAACAAAATGTTTGATAATAGTATAAATTAAGGTCTTAACACCATCAGGAATACCTCGACCAATACGATCATCAAAAATAGGCAAACCTTCATCATTCTTTTTAACAGCATGTTTAATAGAATCTCTGGATTCTTCTGTGAGATATGAATCCCACCATCCACGAAGAGTACCAGAAAAACCAGTAGCAAGTAAATCAACAATTTCAGGTTGGTCAAAATCATGATTATTTTGGTAAGCAATACCAACCATAGACATATGTCCCATTTTATTAATAATTTCTTGTTCAGAAAAACCATCAATATTCCATTCATAAATTTTATCAGCAGAAACAGAAAACTGAGTTTGAAAAGGTCTTTCTTCAAACTGCATATCAGGAGGAGTGGGTTTTGAATACCAAATTTTTGTAAGAAACATGGGTTTGGTATTTCCAACAAATCTTTTAATTTCGGGTAAACCATCATCAAAAACCTTTTTTGCAAGAACAGAAGAAACAGAAGATACTGTATCAGAATCTGTGTTGTCATCGGAAACAATTTCTTTTTCATTTCTTGAAATAGTGCAATTAGCATGGGTACTTGTAGAAGTACCTTCAGTTTTAACTTTTAAATCAACAAGCATTTTTTCAAAAATTTCAAGAATTTTAGACTGAGAAGTTTTAAACTTAAATTTGTTATCATGACTGGGTAAGTTAATCAAAGGTTTCTCGGTCTTGATAGAAACAGATTTTTGAATAGAAGCAGATTTTTCAACAAAAACAGTTTTTTCAACAATTTTTTCTTCAATACGGTCAAGCTGTTGACCAATAACATGCAAAGATTCATTAGTAAAATTGTTTTGTTCAATAAGGCTAACAACAGGGGTTTGATCTTCAGCTATTTTAAAAGGAGTAGCTTTAACATCAATTTTGCCAATAGTTACCAAAATAGTCTCAAGAGGTGGATGACTAGACCTAACAATGGTTTTGTCATCTTTAACAAAATTTGATTTCTTTATTACATTCAAATGGTTTTTTGAAACTTCATCTTTTGAAACATAATAATTTTCAAGAAAATCAAAGAACAAAATATGTATTTTCAACTGATGCATTTTTTCTCTCCATTTTCTTTTAACACAGTCTTTTTCAGACTGAGCAAAATTGTTTTGGAAATACTTCCTTTTAGGTCTGTTTTTTGGAAGCATAAATTCATTGAATAATGAAACCATATCAATTTCAAAATTTTCATTTAAAACAGTCAAAACTCTTAAGTGGTTAATAGGATTTTCAATAGGAGGAAAATCAGAATCAGATGGACAAACAGAATTAGTGTCATCTTCTTCTTCATTAGCAGATTTGCCATATGGAGAGGAAGGTTCAACTTTAGTAGAGTTGAAAACAGAGCTGATTTGAGATTTATCACTTGAAACACCTTTTAACTTTAAATCAGTGGGTTTTTCAAAACTCTTTTGCAAAAACTCGTTGAGATCTTGATCTCTTTTTGAAATACTTTTAGATCCAGCAAAGGAATGTCTTCCTTCATTGATTCTCAAAGGTTGATTATTTTGAAAACTTTTTTTAATAGAACCATCAAGATATTGTTGAATATGAGTGAGATCTAGTTCATCAAAAACAGGTTTAGGAACAGGGGATTCTTGTTCCAACAACTTCAGTGGGAAGCTTAATATCTTGCCATTGAATCATTTTTGGAACTTGAACTTTAGCATCAGGAGTTGAACATGTGATTAACATAGTTTTACCAAAAGGTTCTCTATGATTCAAACAACTAGGATTTAACTGAGTACCCAAAAGTCTGTAATAAATACGATAAATCAAAGCAAAAGGTTTACTACCTTCATCCATATGATAACCAGAAGAAGCAATATTCAAAGTCAAAGCTTTAACAATATTAGGATCATCCAAAGCAAGAGTAATATCAGGATAACAGTTAAAGTAAACAGGACCATCACACAAAGAAACAGTGATCATACCAAGAATGCTATCTTTAAAGATCTTAAATCTAGCATCTCGTAAACACATGAGAACAGAGGCATTAAAACCCCTTCGGGTGAGTGGTTTAACAGCAACTTGAACCATACCAATATGCAAATAACTGAGTTTTTTAGCAATGAAATCATTAATATTTCTTTTGGAAAATAAGCAACATTTTTCATGAATTTTTGAAATAGAAAATATTTGTTCAACAGTTCGAACTTTGTAAACAAGATGAAAAGTGGTTTCAGCCCAACTAGTTTTGTAAATAGTTTTAGTATCCACTTTAGGGATGTTCCATTTTCGAAAATCAGGAAGCTCACTATCTTCAACAGTGTGATCTTCTTCATTTACAATATCAGGAGGACAACCAGTCCTGGAGCTGATAGAAGAGTTGGATCTCCACAACTTATCCATACTATCCTAGTTTTAACACTCAATTATCATGTTTTTCTCACAACCGTTGCATTTCATAACACATACCCTAAGCAACCTTATACCACACACATGCCTTACACGCCCTCTCTTGGCCCAAACGGGCCTTACAGTCAGGTTCTGAGAATTCACTTTACGTCTAGGGTGGCGCCAACAACGGTACGAAGGGAACACAACAACGGAGTACCAAAGGTTCGGACAGATATGGACAAGATACAAAGAACACAACAACACTATCACCGGCCAAAAAAGAGTGGCTCTGATACCATAAAGGGGGAAGGAGACGCACAGCTGAAGGGGAAGAGACAGAAGCACAGTAATAATATATGTTGAAAGTAAATGTAAGCAAGTAATATAAGAACAATATTAAGGCGGTAGAACTAGCCAAGCAGTATATAACAAAATAATTCAAAGTAAATGAAAGCAATTTAGAACCGTTCGGTATGGCGGTAGTCCGTCCAAGGTGGCGGTAGCAACAAATAGTATAATGAACATAAACTGAAAATACTTGTTTATTAAAAGTAGATAAAACACTTACAGTAGTAGTAGTGAATACAAGATCTCAATAATACAGGTTAACAATTACAAAGCTTGAACTAGAGTTACAAGATTTGTAGGGAAAGTAGTAGTAGAATCAAGGTAACAAGGTAGAAGAAACAAGGAACTCTTTCTCAAAGAAGGCTTTCTAAAAGAAGGGAGTTCTAAGATGAGAATTCTAATTAAAATTATGATTTTTTCTTAAGGGACAACCCCCCTTAAATAGGCAAAGTTCTAAGTAAACAGTGAAAGTATCATGAACAGTAAAAGTAAATAATGGTCAGTAAAATCTTTGACCAACGCATGCCAAAAGTGGACTTCGGAATATTTGAAAGTAGTCTTGGAAACATGAAGAATCTTCTTTTTAGGACATTATTAAAGCATGTGAGACAACAGTAGCATATTTAGCGTGCGAAAGAATAGTAACATCTTGGCCGTTGTGCAGGCCAGACAAAGAGGGTGAATCAATCAAGTTTGAGCTAGGTCATCATCATCATGTCCAAACCACTCTTCATTGTAAGGGTAGTAAGGATCTTTTGTAACAGAAGCTTTAGAGGACCGTTCATCATCCGAACCAGCTCTTTCTGCTTTTAACATTTTAAGGAGAGCATTGAGAGGTTCAGGATCCTTGCGGATTTCATCCAAATGAGAACTCACTTTTCTATGTTTAGCAGATGATTTAACAGATTTAGAAGAGGAAGCAGGTGCATCAAGGACAGGGGATTGACCATGTGAACAGTCCTTAGCAATAGGGAGAACAACAGGAGATGAAGAATCTCTGGAGATTGAAGCAATAATTTTCTGAGCATGAGGGAATTTACCCCACCATTTTACATACCAATGTCTGGAGAGAACATCACCATCCCTTTCATACTGCCATTTTAATATCCAAGGTATCTTGAAGTGTTTAACAAAGTGAAGCAAAGGAGGGAACTTAGCACCATAAGCATCAACCTTATAAAACTTCTTGAAACACTCAAAAGCATTAAGTAATGGTTCAGGAAATATGACATTAAAAGGGCCATATTGAGACCACCAACGGATGAACCGAAGAGGTAGAGAACCAGTGAAATTTTTATCAAAGTTAACAAACCAGGAATGAGACATGTTTTCATTCTGGTGAAGTATAAATCTTGACCAAGCAGTGATGTAATCATAGTAGGAATAGGGGATGGGAGAAGAGGACATTGTTCTGGTAGAACTGGGGGAAGGACCCCATTTTTCTTCAGTTATAACATTGACAATGTAAACACTGTGGTAAATAATTTTGGAGGTATCAATTTTGTCAGAAATGGTGTTAATAATGATAGATTTCTCATTAGGCAAGAGATCAGAATAATAATTTAAATTCTTATCTTTATGCTCAGGGATCTAGTGAAATCTTGGAGGGAAATAGCTTTTAGCAAGTTTGAGAGGATCAGAAATTGAGGCTCTGTTGGGTTCAATATAAAACATGTTTTGAAAATTTTGTTTCTTGATGTATTGAGGGATGTTGGAGCTTTTTGGGAAAACAATCTTAATGGGTCGGTTAACAGGGGTAATAGCATAAGGATCATAACATGAGGCAAGAACAAAGAAGTAATTGGGCTTAGGGATAGTACCTAGTGGGGGTGAAACGGTTAACAATGTCCAAAGAGGAAACAGGTTCTGTTTTAACAGTTGGATTAACAGTGGCAGGTGTCTTGTCTTTCGACCTTCTACTTGCCATTGGAACACTGCAGAAATTCACAGGTAAGGAAATCAGGGATGGAATTTTGAGATCCTTTAATATATTTAATATCAAAATCAAAAAAACTTAAAATAACTTGCCATCTGGCAAAAATGTGTTTTGAAGCAATATTTTCAACGTCTTTTTCAATAACATACTTGGCACTTTTGCAATCAATACGTAACAAAAATTTTTGGTTTAACAAATCACTTTGAAACTTTGAAATACATAATACTATAGATAAAATTTCCTTTTTAATAGTACTATAATTTAACTGTGCATTATTCCATATTCCAGAATAAAAACGGACAATTTGTTCAGGTGAATCAGGGGAAACTCTCTGTTTTAGAATACCACCATAACCAATGTCAGAGGCATCGGTTTCAACAATTTTGAAAGCATCAATAGTGGGAATACCAAGACATGGCATTGTCTTAACATGTGATTTGATTTGTTTAATAAGAGAAGTATGAACATCAGACCAAGATGGAGGATTGCTTTTTAACCGATCGAAAAGAGGTTTACATTGTTTCCTCATATCCTTGTAGAAATCAATAACATAATTCAATGATCCAAGAAATCTTTGGAGCTGGGTTTTATCAGTGATAATATCAGGAAATTTATCAGCAAATTGTATGGCTCTATCAATAGTACAAATTTGTCCTTCAGAGATGTCATAGCCAAGGAAATGAACTTTTGTTTGAAATAGTTTGATTTTCTTAGCAGAGACAACAAGACCATTTCTCTTAATAGTATCTAGAAACGAATACAAATGTTTCTAGTGTTCATCAATAGAGCTAGAGTAAACAAGAACATCATCAATATAAACAATGGTGAAGTGACTGAAATAGTTGAAAATATCATTCGTAATGTTTTGGAACTCACTGGGGACATTTTTAAGACCAAAAGGCATCACATTCCACTCGTAATGGCCAAAAGGGGTGGTAAAAGCAATTTTATACCTATCCTTTTCACTGATCTGGATTTGACAGAACCCAGATTTCATATCAAACTTAGAAAACACCACCGCCTCACTCAACCTATGGACCAGATCATTCTTATTAGAAATAGGATACCTAATCCACTCTAAAACCTTGTTCAAAGGTTTATAGTTGATAACCAAACGAGGGGTTCCTCTCTCAATTTCAACATTTTTTTGAACATAGAAAGCAGAACAAGACCAAGGGGACTTGCTATTCCTAATCAATTTTTTCTCCAACAAATCATGGATTTCTCTTTTGCAAAATTCAACAGTTTCAGTATTCATTTGAATTGGACGAGCCTTAGTGTGAATGTTTTTCTCATCAAAATCTTTAACATAAGGCAAGTCAACAATATGTTTCTTCCTATGCCAAAAGACATTAGGAATATCAGAGCAAACATCATTAACTAACAATTTTTGAAAATTATTAATTTTTGATTGCAACAATTTATTGGAAAGCTGTTCAGCAATTTTCTTGTATCTAACTTCTTGCTGAAGGAAGTTGAGATGTTTGATTTTAGCATGAATTAGATTGGAAGTATTATCAGTATCAATCTCAAATTTTGAAGCAAATTTGAACTTTACTTTTTGACCAAAAGGGTTAGTAGTAATACCATCATGTTCAACAAGAAAATGATACAAAACATTTCTAAAAGGCAAACCCAGAATCACTTTATCAGTCATATTTTTGATTAAAATAGAAGGAATCTTGAAACAGATATTATCATGGCAAACATGGGCATTATTTAATTCATGTTTAATTTTCATTTGGGAACCATTAGCAGAAATCAATCTTTCAGTTGATTTTTCAAAATATTTTGAAGGAATCAATCCTTCTTGGATACAATTCATATCTACACCAAAATCAATCATAGCAATAACAGTGAAGTGGTAATCACGAGAAACAACAATTTTAACTTTTGTAAACCATTTTGGGGGAAGTATTTTATTAACAAGAGCAAGTTGAGAATCATCAATTTTACCTTTATCAGAAAGAAGAGCCTGTTGACTGGATTCATCTCCATCTATGTGCTCATCTTGTTCATTATCAGACTTATTTTGATCAATATTTTGATCAATTTTTAATATCAACATTTCTTGTTTAAGATCATGGTTATCATTTTTTACATTTTTCAATTTATTTTTCAATTCACTTATCTCTTGTTTAACAATATTAATTTCGTGTTGAAGATCATTAATAGTTAAATCTTTGAATTTCTTTTTATTAAATCTTTCCAAAGTTTCTTCAAAACTTATAGCTGATTTAAGTTTTTTACCAGTTTTTTTTTTTTTTTTTTAACAAGTTTTTCTTAAACTTATCCAAATATTCTTTTTGTAAATCAGGGTTTTCAATTTGACTTATCAATTTAACCAACAAACTTTCATTTTCTTCACTTTTAGTGAGAGTATTAACAGACTTAGCAACATTACAATAGGAATTTCTACAACCAAGTTTAATATTAAGAGAATCAGAAGAATCATCAACAGAATGATAGCAAGAATCAGTTGAAGAAGAAAAATCATCTTCCAAGGAATCAGACGAATTGTTTGATTCAAGGATTTTGAATCATTCTTCTTGATCATTATCATCAATTTTTAACATGTTAAACTTATTTTTTAATTTACCAGGTTTTGTTTACAATCTTTACTGAAATGACCAGGTTTTCCACAATTGAAACATTTACCTTTTCCAGATTTTTGGTTAACATATTTTTTTGAAACATTTTTCTTTTTAGCATAAAAATCATTAAAATTAGTTCTGTGTTTTTTATAATTTTTGTGACCTTTATCATGTTTTTTACCCTTTTACCGAGAAGGAGCAATTGGGGGCAAACCATATTGTTCACAAAAATTACCCATTTCATATTTAGCTTTTCTTTTATTTTTTAATTGGTGTTTTAATAGTTTTTCATCATTGCACATGTTAATTCCAAGTTATTTAATAGTGCTTAAAATATCACCATAAGTTAAATTATCATAATCAATGGAATCATTTTTGCCAATTAATTCTTGTTTTACCTTATTAGCAAAGATAGGAGGTAGACCATCAATAAACTTTTCTTTCCAATAAGGCTTGAAATAGTCTTTCCGTTGCATTACTCTGGAAAGGAAAACATCTTGATACCATCTATAATCAGTCATGGTAGGGCATCTCAAATTATTTAGCAAATCAGAAATTCGAGATGAAACATTATATGGAGTACCAAAAAAATGTTTGATAATAGTATAAATTAATGTATTAACACCATCAGGAATACCTCGACCAATACGATCATCAAAAATAGGCAAACCTTCATCATTCTTTTTAACAGCATGTTTAATAGATTCTCTGGATTCTTCTGTGAGATATGAATCCCACCATCCACGAAGAGTACTAGAAAAACCAGTAGCAAGCAAATCAACAATTTCAGGTTGATCAAAATCATGATTATTTTGGTAAGCAATACCAACCATAGACATGTGTCCCATTTTGTTAATAATTTCTTGTTCAGAAAAGCCATCAATATTCTATTCATAAATTTTATCAGCAGAAACAGAAAACTGGGTTTGAAAAGTTCTTTCCTCAAACTAAACATCAGGAGGAGTAGGTTTTGAATACAAATTTTTTGTAAGAAACATGGGTTTGGAAGAACTTCCAATAAATCTTTTAATTTCTGGGAAATCATGATCAAAAACTTTTTTAGTAGAAACAGAAGAAACAGTATCAGAATCTGTATTTTCATTAGAAACAATTTCTTTTTCATTTCTTGAAATAGTGCAGGCAGCATGAGTACTTGTAGAAGTACCTTCAGTTTTAACTTTTAAATCAGCAAGCATTTTTTCAACAGTTTCAAGAATTTTAGACTGAGAAGTTTTAAACATAAATTTGTTATCATGACTGGGTAAGTTAATCAAAGGTTCCTCGGTCTTGATAGAAACAGGTTTTTGAACAGAAGTAGATTTTTCAATAGAAACAGTTTTTTCAACAATTTTTTCTTCAATACAGTCAAACTGTTGACCAATAACATGCAAAGATTCATTAGTAAAATTGTTTTGTTCAATAAGGCTAACAACAGGAGTTTGATCATCAGCTATTTTGAAAGGAGTAGCTTTAACATCAGTTTTGCCAGTAGTTACCAAAATAGTCTCAAGAGGTGGATGACTAGATCTAACAATGGTTTTGTCATCTTTAACAAAATTTGATTTCTTTATCACATTCAAATGATTTTTTAAAACTTCATCTTTTGAAACATAATAGTTTTCAAGAAAATCAAAGAACAAAATATGTTTTTTCAGTTGATGCATCTTTTCTCTCCATTTTCTTTTAACACGGTCTTTCTCAGACTGAGTAAAATTATTTTGGAAATATTTCCTTTTAGGTCTGTTTTTTGGAAGCATAAATTCATTAAATAATGAAACTATATCAACTTCAAAATTATCATTCAAAACAGTTAAAACTCTCAATTGGTTAACATGATGTTCAGTAGGAGGAAAATTAGAAACAATTTTAGGATCCTCTTCTTCCATGTGATAACCAAATGAAATAGTATTTAAAGCCAAAGTTTTAGCAATATTAGAATCATCCAAAGCAAGAGTAATATCAGGAGAACAGTTGAAATAAACAGGACCATCATTCAGAGAAGCAGCATCTATACCAAGAATGCTATCTTTAGAGTACTTAAAGCTAGCAGGAAACTCATTATTTTCAACAGTGTGATCTTCTTCATTCACAATATCAGGAGGACAACCAGTCCTAGAGCTGATAGAGGAGTTGGATCTCCACAACTTATCTATACTATCCTAGTTTTAACACTCAATTATCATGTTTTTCTCACAACCGTTGCTTTTCGTAACACATACCCTAAGCAACCCTATACCACACACATGCCCTACACGCCCTCTCTTGGCTCAAACGGGCCTTACAGTCAGGTTCTGGGAATTCACTTTACACCTAGGGTGGCGCCAACAACGGTAAGAAGGGAACACAAGAACAGAGCACCAAAGGTTCGGATAGACATGGACAAGATACAAAGAACACAACAACACTATCATTGGCTAGAAAAGAGTGGCTCTGATACCATAAAGGGGGAAGGGGATGCACAGCTGAAGGGGAAGAGACAGAAGCACAGTAATAATATAATGAAAGTATAATGTAAGCAAGTAATGTAAGAACAATATTAAGGCGGTAGAACCAGCCAAGCAATATATAATAAAATAAATAAAAGTAAATGAAAGCAATTTAGAACCGTTCGGTATGGCGGTAGTCCGTCCAAGGTGGCGGTAGCAACAAGTAGTATAATGAACATAAACTGAAAATACTTGTTTATTAAAAGTAGATAAAACACTTACAATAGTAGTAGTGAATACAAGATATCAACAGTACAGGTTAACAGTTACAAAGTTTGAACTAGTCCTAGTTACAAGGTTTGTAGTAGTAGAATTAAGGTAACAAGGTAATAGAAACAAGGAACTCTGTCTCAAAGAAGGCTTTCTAAAAGAAGGGAGTTCTAAGAAGAGAATTCTAAGAAAAATTCTACTTTTTTCCTTAAGGGACAGCCCCCCTTAAATAGGCAAAATTCGGAGTGAATAGTGTCATGAACAGTGAAAAGTGAACAGTGTCGGTGAATAGTAATCCATGAACAGTGACTTTTTCACTTTTTGTCTTGAAATCTCCAGCAAAGTTGGCATGGTTAAAAGAAGAATTTCTGACTTGGAGAGGACAAAAAGCAAAAGGAATACATAATGGCACATGAAGGAGTATATCTTGTACGTAGATTCTACAACTCATTTTGTCATCTTGTGCACCATAATTTGAGGACTTTAGAAGCATGGCAAGGCATGACTTGACTAAAGTTTTCTTTTTCTTTTCAACAATTCCAATATTCTTTAAGACATGTCAGACGCATGGGTTTACACAGGAACTTCACCATTTGAATATTGCAACATTTTTAGCCATTGTGCTGGCTAGACAAATAGAGAAATCAATCATCAATCATCTGCAAGAGATCAGGAGTATCTTGACCAAACAGGGAGCAACATTATTAGTAAGAACAACAATAATCTGAGAACCACACACTTAATCAGTAGAAGGGGCATCGAATGGGTAGCCATCAAATGGATCAAAAGGACCTTGTGGAGAATCACATTCGTGCTCGTGGTAAATAGCATATTGGTTGCAAAATCCGAAATATAAAATTGGCTCACTCATTGGCCTTCTTCCCGGGATGAGAAGACTCTTTGGATTACAATGATCAGTTTTACGCAAATGAGCAATAGCATCAACGTGTGGCCTGGGACCAAAAACAGAAATTCTATCAGTGCTTCCTATGAAATGATAATCTTTCCACAGGTTCTGAGCAACTTCAATAATTTGATTATTAAAATAGTTTCCCCAGCATCTTGAATAATTTGAGGAAGCTGACTGGCTCGATAATGGCTTGTTAATTTTAGGAATCTGATAAAGCCATATTCAAACATATGAGAAAGCCAGTTAGGATCTCTATTATCATCATCATCAGCAACAAATGAACCATCATCATAATTAATTAAGAGACTAGGAAATGGGTGTGTCTTTTCATACACTCTGAGGGTACTCCCAAAGTGTTCCTCCCATTCCAGCTGGATAAACACGTTATCACCTTCATCTAGTTCATCAGGATTAGGAATAGTGGCTGTAACAAGTTTTTGAAATATTTGTACCATAGGTCGAAAGACCTATATATATATATATAAGTATATGTATATATATTTATATATAAAGTGATTAATACAAACAAATATTTTTTATCAGGAAATGTCATGACAAATTCAATGCAAGCAACACTTTCTAAAGCAGTTATATATACTAAACAACCAACTAGAGAGTGAGGAGACCCTTACCTGACATGAGGATGTGCAAATGTACTGCTGGGATTGTATAAGAGTGAGAGGGGGAGTGAGAGAGGGAGAGTACAATGGTGAGAGTTAAGAGAGGAGCTATGTTTTGCTCTGCTACTGAAGAAGATGTGTGTATGACTGAATGTGTTGAGAGCTTTTTAGTTCTGAGAGAGGAGTAGTATGTTGAGAGTTTTTTAGTTCTGAGAAAGGAGTAGTGTGTTGAGAGCTCTACTGAATGTTTAAGAGAACGTGCACCAAAACAGTGAAGCCACATGACCAAAACAGTGAAGCCAGTGGACAACATGACCAGATGGACCAAAACAGTGAAGAAGCCAAACTAGATGGGACAGATGGGACCAGACATGACCAGTCACACTGACAATTCAAAAATCGAGTTTCTGAGACTCGGTTTTCCTTTTAGCAAACCGAGTCTCTAAGACTCGAAATCTACGTGGCGGCTACGTGGCGCTAAATCGACGCTTTAAGACTCGGTATACAACTCGAGTCTTAAAGACCCGAGTTCCAGGTGTACTCCACCTGGAATGTCGCCACGTCAAACCAATAAAACCGAGCCTCAAAGACTTGATTTATAAAGCCAAAATTGAGTCTTTGAGACTCGATATGTTAGTAAATGATATACTTTCTAATCTGGGCTTACTAACTATATAGTTTAAAAGTTATGGTTAGTTAACTATTTTCCCCTGATTGGTGATATATCTGTTTAATTTTGTTCTATTTATTTGATTTTGGTGCAATTTGATTTGTTAAGTACGAATTTTTATCCCCCTCAAAAAAAAAAAAAAGTATGAATTTTTATGTGTTTTAAATGTCAATTTTGTACTATGAAATAATAATTATTAAGTCTACTGTTCAACTAATGAACCAATGGACTAGTTTTGTTGACTATGAAAAGTACTCCTAAAATACTATATAATCAATAAAATAAAAAATAAAAAAAAAACTTTAACAACACACCTTACAAGCAACTCAAGTAAATTCAAATAAGCACAATTAATACCATGGGAATTTTTTTTTGAAAATGAGCTCAACTGGTAAAATCCAAACAGCTTAAACTCCAGGGGCTAAAGTCCAAATTCTGAAATTTTGGGTATAAAATATAAACACCTTCAAACTTTAGGTGTATAATTTGCAATTTACCAAAAAAAAAAAACTTTAACAACACACCTTACAAGCTGTTGGGATTTGTGCCCTAGAATCCTATTGTATGATGCTATGTATTATATTATGTATGACATTATGTATGACATAATGTATGACTTAATATTGTAATTAATAAAGTTGTTTTATTATTATCTAAAATAATGGTAACGTGAATATTTGAACATTATCATATAGTCCATGAGATGCATAGTATGCGATTTATGTGATTTAGTCACAGAAGATATAAGTCACAAGTTCTTTGTAAACTCAAAATTTTGGTTCGTAGTCGGTGATGAAATTGGGCATTTCATATGCGAAGACTATAACATATTAACTAAGATGATTTGTCTTGATCATGAAAGTGGTGACTTCTAGTTGATATGTTGATATGTTTTAAGAGTTAAGACATATTGAACTGGACCGCTGTGAGAATTATTATTCTCCTAATGACTGTCAATTGAATAATAAATCTCACGACTTATATTTCCATGAACTCTTAATCCTGAGAGAATAATGGACCTGATCATGAAATGTAGGTTACTTTGATATATCAGGAGTGAGATCTAAAGAAACGGTCAAAACCTCAGTATGTTGGGCAGTCACATTTAGTGTTGATGGAACATATATTTTCAAGATGGAATTCATAGTCTCTTAACGGAGATACAAAATATTCTCTTGAGATAAATTTAATGGGTTTGTTATTCAGAGAGTTAGGCCTAACCACTTTGGTAAGATATTACTAAAGTATATATTTATGAAATTGGATTTCATAAATATATGATGAATAACTTAAAAGGATTAAACCGGGTACTCAAGGATTAAGATGTAGTAATCTTCAAAGTGACAGTCTATATTTATGACTTTGAATTACTACGAATATTTTATGAAGGGGTTGCATGTATAATAAAGTTTTGGGATATAATTTATTAATAAGGCCTAAAGTGCAATTATATTTATATAGTGGTATTAAATATAATTAATGGTAACTTTGAACTTGTCAAGAGTTGACAAAAAAGCCCAAGGCCCATTGGAGCTAGTGTCTTATTAGTCCTTTTGGTCCCACTCCAAGCCATACATTAAAGCCCAATTGGAAAGGCCCAATAGGCCGGCCCAATTAGATAATCAGTTATATATAAAGGGAGAGACATACAGAATTTTTAAAAGAGAAAAAGAGAGACACCATTATGAAATGGTGTGTATGTGTGAGTGAAGCCACTCATTATTCTTCTTTAGAAACTGATTGAGTGACCACACTTCTCGGGCGTAAAGTGGAATTGGAGTGAAGATTAAAAGTGTTCCCAAGTACTTCTAATCTTTTGTTTTGAATTTCACCGCATCAAGGTACGCTATCTTGTTCTTAAATTCTGAAATTTATATAGTGCAAGTTATCGATCATGAATGAAATAAATCTTTGTTTGTTGCTTCCGTTATGTGTTTTGTATGAGATATAAAACCAGATTTAACCTACAATTGGTATCAGAGCCAGGTTTTCATATCATGATTGTATAGCATGTGATTGAATTTTAGAATCAAAGAATATCATTATCTTTGTGTTATGGGATTCTTGAATCTGCCGTGATTGTTCTATATAATCACGTTTATAGGATTTTTGATTTCATAATTTATTTTTGGAGATTGACTTTGCATTGATGTGAAGTGAATTCCTTTTAAAATGGAATTCCATCTTCAAAAGCATTTATGCATTTATGTTGGCCCACGGTTGTTTATTGTTGTCTTAAAGGATTCATTTGAATCCTTGCTATATAACAATGATTGAAGACCATTCGGTTATATAGAT
Organism: Quercus gilva; assembly: GCA_023621385.1. Classification (NCBI taxonomy): domain Eukaryota; kingdom Viridiplantae; phylum Streptophyta; class Magnoliopsida; order Fagales; family Fagaceae; genus Quercus; species Quercus gilva. The sequence goes on from CM042477.1 coordinate 70,069,808, forward strand.
TGAAGTTTCTATAGACTTCTTGAATGGTATTGAAATAACCGTCATGTGCATGTATTTAGTTATTGCACCGCTTGGCCATCTTATAAGCATATGACAATTTAATGTTAATTGTTTATACGGATTGGATGACACATGCATGTGAATTATGTTTTGCACCGATTGCAATGCTTAGTGGTAGTTATTGATTGTTGAAGTAACTGTTTGTAACTACCATGTGCGCGAACCATGTTGACTCTACCCCTTGGCTATTCATGCTTTTAATTGGTTATCACGTGTTAATTGAAAGTTGTTGCCATGATAGCCATCTTGTACGTGAGAATTCTTGGTGACCATTTTATTTAGATGTGATAAATGCCTTGAATCCGTATATTACATATATATCTTTATTTATATGGTTTCATATGCATTCAAATTTTTACATGCTTTGGATGTTTTGGATCCGTATATTGATGTGTGTTTCATAAGTTTTAATTTATATGGAGATGCGCGGAGATATATATGCTATCATATTAATGCTAGGATTAAATTATTTATTTAATGAAATTTATTCCTAATGAGATTAGGATTATGTTTTCAAGGGTTTCTAGCATTATTATGGTTCTTGATCTTAAAAACCTTTAATTTAAAATATCTAGTGGGAGAGAGATACGAGGGTTGGATTTCACGGCCTCCATTATCGGTTCATAGTAGTGTGGGTAAGCACCTCGTCTTGGCGTATATGCCTTGCGATCCCAAAGGAGGGTGTTTACTTCAAGTACTTCAAGATTGAACTAACCTGTTTAAAGTAGTGTGGACAAGCACCTCGTCTTGGCGTATATGCCTCGCGATCCCAAAGGAGGGTGTTTTGTTCCATGGTACTACAAGTTTAAACATTATAAGGGAGATGAAATGTGGCTACACATGATTCTAGATAATGGTATACACTAGACTAAATGTAATGTTAACCTCCCAAAGGAGCTATGTCATTATCATTTAGAGGCTAAAGATAATACGGCATATTATTAGTGTATGATAAGAGTTATCATGATAGCATTAATAATGAGAATAGTTCTCAATCAATTAATGTGTTTATAATAAACTTGCTACCAAGGAATTATAGACATGGATTGGTTTGTCGTTGCATATATTATTTTATGGTTTTATAAGGTTCCATATTATATGTTTATATGCTAAATTGATAATGTCTAGTTTACTTATTATATTCATGTTTGTTATTTTCAGATTTAAAATCATGGCATCATTTAGCCCACTTGTTGCTATTCTTAATCAAAACAAACTGACTGGATCCAACTATGTTGACTGGAAAGGAAATTTGGACATTGTTCTTACTGCTGAAGAACACAAATATATACTTACTCAACCATGTCCTAGCTTTCCATCATTAGATGCTCCTCTTGAGGAAAAACAGCGATATGATCGTTGGCAGAAATCTAATGAGATGGCTAAGTGCTATATCCTATCATCTATTTCAAATGTTCTACAGCATCAAATGCAGGATGTAGAACTAGTTTTGGACATTATGCTAAGTCCGAAGGAGATGTTTGGTAAGCAAGGCCGTTCTGCAAGGCAAGAAACTATGAGGCAGATTTATAATACCAAAATGGCTAAAGGTACTTCAATAAGGGAGCATTGTCTTAGGATGATCTCTAATCTGAATACATTGAAAGTTTTAGGTGCCGATATTGATGGAGAATCCCAAGTGGATATGATACTCCAGTCATTACCAGAATCATTTAAGGAATTCAGACTTAACTATAATATAAACAAAAAGATTTATACATTGTCTGAATTGATGAATGAGTTGGTAGCGGCGGAAGGCATCCTTGGTACTTCTAGTGTTGATGCTAATATGGCTGAAGCTTTTACTTCTTAACCTAAGTCGAAAGGCAAGGGTAAGAAGAAGAAGAAGAAGAAAGGCTTCTCCAAGAAAGATGGTAAACAAGTTGCCTTAGGAGTTGCCAACAAAGGAAAGAAAACCAAAGGAAAGTGTTTCCATTGTGGTGAGAAAGGACATTGGAAGACGAATTGTCCAATATTTAAGGCTGCCAAGAATAAAGGTATGAAAAGTACATTCCTTCTTGAAACATGTTTGGTACAGAATCTCACAGATTCCTGGTGTGTGGATTCAGGATGTACTAATCATATCTGCAAATCCTTGCAGGGGTTTCAAGAGACCAGAAAACTTAATGAAGGGGAAATGTTTCTTACCTTGGCTGATGGGAGCAGGATTCCAGTTGTAGCTATTGGAGTGTTTAATTTATGTTTTGAATCTAGAGTTTTAATATTGGAAGACTGTTTGTATGTACTTAATGTTCGTAGAAATTTAATTTCTGCAACTTATTTAGGTAAATATGGATATTATGTTATCCTAAAAGACAATGTTGTAATAAAGAAGGATAAAGTGTTTATCTGTTCTGGCAATATTGTGGATGGTCTTTATATTTTAACTCCTGATAAGCATGAATTATATAATTCTGAATTAGATCATAACTCGCATGTAAAGTCATTAAAGAGAAAGTTTCCTTCTACTAATGAAGCATATCTTTGGCACTTGCGTTTGGGTCATATTAATCCAAACAAAATTCAAAGACTGATCAAAGATGGACTCTTAGAGCCATTGGACTTTGATGAATTTCCAGTTTGTGAATCTTGTTTGGAAGGTAAAATGACCAAACAACCTTTTAATGCAAAAGGTAGAAGAGCCTAAGAATTGCTTGAATTAGTTCATACAGATGTATGTGGTCCTATGTCAACCCAAGCAAAAGGAGGTTATAAGTACTTCATCACTTTTACCGATGATTACTCAAGATATGGTTATGTATACCTAATGAGACGGAAGTCCAAAACTTTTGAAAAGTTCAAAGAGTTTAGGGCTGAAGTTGAGAATCAATTAGGTAAACACATAAAAGCCATCCGATCTAATCATGGTGGTGAATACCTTCTTGGGGATTTCAAGGATTACTTAACTCAAAATGGGATCATATCCCAATTGACTGCACCTGGAGCTCCCCAACAGAATGGTGTAGCAGAAAGAAGGAATATGACTCTTTTGGAAATGGTTAGGTCCATGATGAGTTACTCAACTTTACCAGTTTCTTTTTGGGGATATGCACTAAAAACTGCAATGCATATTTTGAATTTAGTTCCATCAAAATTTATTCCCAACACACCTAAGGAATTGTGGAGTGGGCGTAAGCCTAGTATGAAATATCTCCACATTTGGAGATGTCCAACACATGTGTTGAAAAGGAAGTCTGATAAGTTGGAAGCTAAAACCAAAGTATGCATGTTTTTAGGGTATTCAAAGGAAACAAAGGGTTATTTATTCTATAATCATAAAGATAACAAAGTGTTTGTTAGCACACATGCCAAATTTTTGGAAGATGATTATATGAATAATTTTGATCCTAGAAATAAAGTTGTTTTGGCTGAAATGAATGAACCTGTAAATGAACAACCAATGGATGAAACTAGGGATGATATGGCTGTATTAGATACACTACAAGATATTACTCATGAGATGACTAGTACACAGGTGCCTCGTCGTAGTGGGAGAATTATTCGGCCTCCTATAAGATTTATAGGTTTAAGAGAAACTTATGAAGCTATCTCAGAAGAGGCTGAATCGGATCTCTACACTTATGAAGAGGTAATGAATGATATAGATGCATATCATTGGATTAAAGCTATGAAATTTGAATTAGATTCTATGTATTCCAACCAAGTTTGGGATCTTGTAAAGGCGCCTAACGGCATTAAACCTGTTGGTTGCAAATGGGTTTACAAGAGAAAGAGAGGGATAGATGGAAAAGTTGAAACCTTTAAAGCAAGACTAGTGGTGAAAAGGTATACACAAAAAGAAGGTATTGACTATGATGAAACTTTTTCACCTGTAGCCATACTTAAATCTATCAGAATTCTCTTGTCCATTGCTGCTCATTATGATTATGAGATTTGGCAAATGGATGTCAAGACTGCATTTCTTAATGGCAATCTTGAAGAAGAAATCTATATGATGCAACTAGAAGGTTTCATAGCAAAGAACCAAGAGCATATGGTACATCAGATTTGATCAAGCAATCAAGTCATTTGGTTTTGAACAAAATCTTGATGAACCATGTGTGTACAAAAGACATCGAGATAAAGTAGTAATGTTCCTAGTACTTTATGTTGATGACATTCTACTCATTGGAAATGATGTAGGGGTAATGTCTTCAGTAAAAGTTTGGTTGTCAAGCCAATTTGATATGAAGGACTTAGGTGAAGCTAACTTTATTCTAGGGATTATGCTTTGGTGAGATCGCAAGAATAAGATGTTAGGTTTATCACAAACTGGGTATATAGATAAGGTTCTAGAACGATTTAGCATGCAAAACTCCAAGAAAGGATTACTTCCTTTCAGACATGGAGTTCCTCTGTCTAATGACCAAAGGCCTAAGACTCAAGAGGAAGAAAATATGATGAGACAAGTTCCTTATACTTCTGCAGTAGGAAGTCTCATGTATGCCATGCTTTGTACTAGACCAGATATCTGTTATTCAGTTGGCATGGTCAGCCGATATCAATCAAATTCAGGACCAAAACATTGGCAAGCTGTAAAGCATATTCTCAAGTATCTATGGAGAACAATAGTATATATGCTTGTTTACCGAAGTGAGGATTTGATACCCATTGGCTATACAGATTCAGACTTTCAGTCGGATCTAGATTTTAGAAAATCCACATCAGGATGTGTTTTCACCTTGGGAGGTGGAGCCATAACTTGGAGGAGTGTCAAACAATCTTGTATTGCGGACTCCACCATAGAAGCAGAATACGTTATTGCTTGTGAAGCAGCAAAGGAAGCTGTATGGCTCAAGAAATTCCTTTCTGACCTTGGTGTATTGAGAATGGAACAAGTTCCCATCACATTGTTTTGCGACAATAGTGGTGCAGTTGCACAATCAAAAAATCCAAGGAACCACAAGAAAGGAAAGCACATCGAGAGAAAGTATCACATCATTAGAGATATTATTGCTCGTGGAGATGTGGTGGTAGTAAAGATTGAAAGTACAAATAATCTAGCAGATCCCTTTACCAAAGTCTTGCCTCAAAGGACCTTTGAGTCACATTTAGAAGGAATGGGAGTTAGATTAGTGCACAATAGTCTTTAGGGCAAGTGGGAGATTGTTGGGATTTGTGCCTTAGAATCCTATTGTATGATGCTATGTATTATATTATGTATGACATTATGTATGACTTAATATTGTAATTAATAAAGTTGTTTTATTATTATCTAAAATAATGGTAACGTGAATATTTGGACATTATCATATAGTCCATGAGATGCATAGTATGTGATTTATGTGATTTAGTCACAGAAGATATAAGTCACAAGTTCTTTGTAAACTCAAAATTTTGGTTCGTAGTCGGTGATGAAATTGGGCATTTCATCTGCGAAGACTATAACATATTAACTAAGATGATTTGTCTTGATCATGGAAGTGGTGACTTCTAGTTAATATGTTGATATGTTTTAAGAGTTAAGACATATTGAACTGGACCGCTGTGAGATTTATTATTCTCCTAATGACTGTCAATTGAATAATAAATCTCACGACTTATATTTCCATGAACTCTTAATCCTGAGAGAATAATGGACCTAATCATGAAATGTAGGTTGCTTTGATATATCAGGAGTGAGATCTAAAGAAACGGTCAAAATCTCAGTATATTGGGCAGTTACATTTAGTGTTGATGGAACATATATTTTCAAGATGGTATTCATAGTCTCTTAACGAAGATACAAAATATTCCCTTGAGATAAGTTTAATGGGTTTGTTATTCAGAGAGTTAGGCCTAACTACTTTGGTAAGATATAACTAAAGTATATATTTATGAAATTGGATTTCATAAATATATGATGAATAACTTAAAAGGATTAAACCAGGTACTTAAGGATTAAGATGTAGTAATCTTTAAAGTGACAGTCTATATTTATGACTTTGAATTACTACGAGTATTTTATGAAGGGGTTGCATGTATAATAAAGTTTTGGGATGTAATTTATTAATAAGGCGTAGAGTGCAATTATATTTATATAGTGGTATTAAATATAATTAATGGTAACTTTGGACTTGTCAAGAGTTGACAGAAAAGCCTAAGGCCCATTGGAGCTAGTGTCTTATTGGTCCTTTTGGTTCCACTCCAAGCCACACATTAAAGCCCAATTGGAAAGGTCCAATAGGCCAGCCCAATTAGATAATCAGTTATATATAAAGGGAGAGACATACAGAATTTTTAAAAGAGAAAAAGAGAGACACCATTGTGAAATGGTGTGTATGTGTGAGTGAAGCCACTCATTATTCTTCCTTAGAAACTGATTGAGAGACCACACTTCTCGGGCCTAAAGTGGAATTGGAGTGAAAATTAAAAGTGTTCCCAAGTACTTCTAATATTTTGTTTTGAATTTTACCGCATCAAGGTACGCTATCTTGTTCTTAAATTCTGAAATTTATATAGTGCAAGTTATCGATCATGAATGAAATAGATTTTTGTTTGTTGCTTCCGTTATGTGTTTTGTATGAGATACAAAACCAGATTTAACCAACAATAGCAACTCAAGTAAATTCAAATAAGCACATTTAATACCATGGGAAAAAAAAATTTGAAAATGAGCTCAACCGGTAAAATCTTTAATAGTTAAATAAGAGATTTGAGGTTTATTTTCCGTTTACACAAAAATTTGATTAATATTTTGATCTGATAATAAAGATAAAAGTAGATGTCATAGGTTAAAATTTTCTCAAAAAAAAAAAAAAAAAAAAAAACCATGGAAAAAACATTTGAAAATGCCACTCTATCATTTCTAAAAATGTTTCATGTGCATTTTAGTTAGCTCAACTGATAAAGTCTCTAATGGTTGAATAAGAGATTTGGAGTTCAATCCCTGTTTACACCAAAAACTTAGTCTTGGTCTGATGATAAAAAATTATCATCAATAAAAAAAATTTTCCATACCTTTCTTGTATCAAAATAATAAGGTCTTGTGTTGAAATACTAATGATTTTAGGTTTTGATCCCATTTGTCAAAAATCTTATTTTTAGTTTCAAAATTTTCAGGGTTCTAAGAACCCTTTAAATGATTTTATAATTCAATGGAAATTTTTATTAAATACAAATACTAAAATATATATATATATATATTAAGGCTTTATGGATGCCATGGGATAAAACTCTTTAAAAAAAAAAAATGTTTCATTTAAACTTTCTATCGTATATTTTCTATTAAAAACAAAAAACTATAAATGAAATATTGCCCTATCATATATTTTCTATTAAAAACAAAAAACCATAAATGAAACTAGCCTCATCACACGTGCTTCGCGCGTGCAATGAGTCTTTTTTTTTTGTTGTCCTATTTTGTAGAAAAAAAAAACTATGTTTTTTTATTTTATATATATATATATATAATTTTTATTTTGAAATTTTAATTTATCTATATTCTATATTATTATTTAAGGGGTTTCCCCTGTTTGGATTCTTCATTTTTTAGTTCAAAAATGTTCCTACATTCTTATGTTTAAGTAGAGACAAAACTAAAGAACAATTTAGTAAAAATACAACTCTAATTGTCACTAAAATATTGCCTAAAAAAAGGACCACTCTCTTATTAATTTTCAAATTGATATATTCACTTATAAATTAGATTTTCAAAATAAAAATTATATATATATATATATATAAAATAAAATAAAACACAAATTTTTTTTTATAACAAAATCGGACCACAAAAAAAAAAAAAGCCTTATCGCACACACGAAGCGCGCGTGACAAGGCTAGTAAGTGAATAGAGAAATGATATGTCTACAATATTTTTACAATAAATCTTAAGTGGCAGATTGTTACTGCTTGTTAATTATTAGGGTAAAAAAGTAATCTTAATGTTAATTTCAAATTTCAACCATAACAACTAACTACCTGTGATTTGTTGTAAAAATATTATAAAATTATTGCAGACGTAGTATCCCTCAAGTGAATAAATCAATTTAAAAATTAATAGAAAAGTAGTTCTATTTTTTAGACAATATTTTTGTGAAAGTTAAAATTACATTTTTACTGAATTGTGAAGGAGAAGCATCTTAAACGATAGGAAGTATAGATATTGCCCGATTTGTACAGGACATTTCAAAAAACGTTTCTCAGACTGTCAGACAAGCCCAAACCCCAGAAAAGTCCCATTTTCACTTTCTGAATGTAATTAAAACATTTCCAATGCCTCCAGATAGAGCATGGAAGAAAATGAAGTCCCCTTCTTCTTCTTCTTCTTCTTCTTCTAGTGAGGAGTGCCGGAACTGGCTCGAACTCCCAAGGGACGTGACGGTGTCGATTCTCCAGAGGCTGAGCACAATCGAAATTCTAGAGACCGCGCAGAAGGTGTGCACGCTGTGGCGCAACATCTGCAAAGACCCTTCAATGTGGAACTCCGTCGACATGCGCAATCTGGGTGACCTCCACGACACGGATTACGACCTCGAGAAGATGTGCTTTCACGCCATCGATCGCAGTTGCGGCCACTTACAAGATATCAACATCGAGTACTTCGGTACCGACAAGCTCCTCGCCTACATAACCCAAAGGTACCTCTTTCTTTTTTTCACTATCGACTTTTTATTTGATTGTTAAGTTTGTTAATTGGTGTATGAATTTTGTTCATTTTTTGTTTGTGTATTTTTAGTTTATTGTTAAGTTTAATATATTTATAAATGTATACTATAAAATCATAATTGTTAAGTCCATTTAGTTTGTCTGTTTAATTGGGTCAATTGTTGGTTCTGTTTTGATAACCATGCTAAGTGCATCTAAATAGTGGTCGCCTAGACAGGGAAGCCACACTGGTCACCTGCCTCTAACCATTTTGTTGTTACCCAAAAAAAAAAAAAAGGTTTGCATCACATGTGCCTATTCTTGTTGGACCACTTGAACAAATATCTCAATAGGTCACACCCATGACTACTGCTGAAACTATTACAAGTGGAAGTGTATATGGAAGGCAAAGGTCCCAATGACTGTAACTTTTTTTGTGTGAGCAGCCGCTAAGGAGAAATTTATAACCGTGAATAACCTCTGTAAGTGGGGGTGAGTGGTGAGTCTGTTGATCAGTTGTTAATCCATTTCTCTTCTGCATGTGACATTTGGTCTATGTTGTTTGGCATATTGGGGTTAGCTTGGGTGATGCTTTAGAGTGTTTTTGGCCTTGGTGGAGTTTTGGGCGGGGGGGTTTGGCCGGCATTGAAATGCAGATATTTGGGGGGTGCTATACCTTTGTCTTATGTGGCTTATTTGGAAAATAATCACACATTTGAAGATATTGAGTGTTTGCCCTCGAATCTGAGCTGTTACTTCTTCGTACTCTTTTTGATTGTTTGGCTGTTCTTAGTGGCCACTCCTTTTCTAATTTGCTAGACTTTTTGAACTTATGTACTATTAGCTGATTTCTATTCACAACCTCTGTATACTTCCTATGTACAGTGGATGTAATGTTTTTTCCCTCTATACTTATTAAAGTTTTCACGCATACTGATCAAAAATACATAATGCTAATCCACAAGTATTATGAGCTTTAAGCACAACAACACAAGCACATGTGTACAGGTTGTTTCTAATTTGTCCTACACTAATGATCATTTATTATGTCATGTGATTTATAATAATAATAATAAGAATAAAATACTTGCTTTATAACTACTTCATTTATTGAGCTCATTGTTCATTTCTTTTTCTACAGTTCAACTAACAAACCACTAGTTTGATCAATGAAATAGTGAACTAGTCTATTTAATTGGGTCCATTGTTGTATCTATTTTGATAACAATGCAAAGTACTCCTAAAAAACTTCATTATAAATTAAAGAAAGGGAATCAATATCTTCAATAGAAGTGTTGGCAACTTGGCATCACATGTGCCTATTCTTATTGGACTACCCATGAGTCCATGACTACTGCTGAGTCTCTCAGGTATCCATTGACCCCAAGCTTCCCCTCACCAATCACTCTTCTTCAAAATTGATCTCCTGCCTTTTCAAAGTACTACAACCAAACCATTTCCCCAATAATGCTCAATTGAAGTTGTCTAAGTTTCTCACCCTCTGTAAGCAGGGGGTTGTGTGGTAGATTGGTGTTGCATTTGTAAGCAAAGTGGTGAATCCGTTGATAAGTTGTTAATTCATTTCCCTTTTGCTTTGATATATATGGCCTATGGTGTTTGACATGTTTGGGTTAGCTTGGGTTATACCTAAGAGCGTTTTGGTCTTGATGAAGTTTTGGGCAGGGGGGGTTTGGTTGGCATTGAAATGCAGATATTTGGGATGCTATACCTTTATGTCTTATGTGGCTTTTTTGGAGAGAGTGTAGTAATCACACATTTGAAGACATTGAGTGTTCACCCTTGGATCTAAAGTTGTTACTTCTTCGTACTCTTTTTGACTGGATGGCCATTCTAAGCAGCCACTCTTTTTTTAATTTGCTAGAATTTTTGGATTTATGCACTCTTAACTGATTCCCATTTACAGCGTCTGTATACTTCCTATGTACAGTGGATGTAATGTTTTCCCTCTATTCTTAATAAAGTTTTCACACTTACTGATCAACAAAACCTAACCCTTAATCCACAAGCATTATGAACTTTAAACACACCACAAGCCCATGTACACAGGTTTTTTTTTAATTTTTCCTACTCCAACGATCACTTATATCAAAGAGAAAAATTGCTTAACTCATTCTTTCTTCTTCAAAAAAATTTGGGGCGCAGTCAGTTTAGTCACTAAATTAATGAATTTCCCCTCCCCACAGTCCCCCACCACCAAAAAAAAAAAAAAAACCAAAAAGTATCAGCATATGCAAGCTTTACTTCGTATAGTTTGCTTGTTTTTTTATATATGGGCAAGCTTGCTTATGCTGTCAGCTGACACAGAGTCACAAGTAATTTGATTGATAGCTTCAAATTCAGGTAGGAAGCTTGGATTGCTTGGCCTAGAGAATGTTCCCAACTAGATATGTTGTTTTCTATTCTCTGAACAATTTCTGTTTGTGCAATAGAAAATAGACAGTACATCAACACATTGCAGCCCTCCAATTGAATTATGGGCCACATAAACTGGAGGTTCTAAAGAATATTTCTCTGATGACTTACTGCAGTTCACAATATGGGAGGTTCAAGCTATTTGTCTCCAATAGTGAATTTGTAGGATGAAGAATTCTTCGACATTTTTGTATTTACTTGTCTGTTTATAACTGCTGGTTCTTCTTCTTCTTTTTTTATTTTATTTTATTTTATTTTATTTTTTATCACATCATTGGTAGTTTTGCAGTTCAAGTCAGCTTAGATGCCTTCGTCTTGCATGTTGCTATAGCATTTCGGATGAGGGATTGAGCAAAGTGGCTGCAAAACTTTCATTATTGGAGGAGCTGGACTTTACGCTTTGTTCCTTGTCAAAAGAATCTCTGGAAGTTGTGGGGCGCTGTTGTCCTCTTTTGAAATCATTCAAATGGAATCAGCAGTGGTATGCTGTTGATGGACTTTCTCAGACAGAGGGTGATGAGGAGGCAGTTGCTATTGCAAAGAACATGCCCGAATTACGCCACCTCCAGCTTATTGGAAATCAGCTGACAAATGATGGTTTGCAGGCCATACTTGATGGTTGTCCTCACCTCGAATCACTTGACCTAAGGAAATGTTTCAATGTCACTCTGTCAGGAAATTTGGGAAGAATATGTGCTGAAAGGATTAAAAACCTGCGTCATCCTGATGATTCCACTGATGACTATGGTTTCGTCGCTGATGATGGATCTTTTGATGAAGGCTTGGATTTTGTTTATTACCTAGATTACATTGAGGATGATGAAGTCGTTGATGACATTCATGATGATGGATCTTTTGATGATGACTCGGACTACGATCCCAGCAACTTCTATTAATGATTTGGGAGATTTTTATTTTGACTAGGGCTTTTGTACAGGGCATCTAAACAAAATGACTTTTGTGCTGCACTTATTTTGAATATTTAGTACTAGTAATACTTTAGTTATTAGATCTGAAATTTTAATATAGTTTCTATCCCTGCAAATGCCTTCTTACATTTCAGCAAAACTTTTACATCTACTTTTGAAGGTGGGAAAATTAGAGTTAAACAAGTAGCGTAAAACCTCCTAGTTGGATTTACTTGAAAAAATATTTTGGATTCATCATGTGACTAATTTTTATGTCAAGCAAATTTCACTGAGCCTACTGTTCTCAGCAATATATGGATATATGTAAGTGCTCTTCTGTTATAATTTGTTTTAAAACGTTCTCTGGAGAGACTTTCGGGTTTTTATGAACTACAATAACATTCATTTTCTCACTGTTACTTTGCCCCGGCTAATGTATCACTTTCTTAAACTTCTCTTCTCTTATGGTTTGTTTGGAAGTTTAGAGAGGGAGGAGAGTAGAGGGGAGTAGAGGGGAGGGGAGTAGTGGAAAGGAGAGTAGAGGAAAATGATTCCCCTCCACCTTGTTTGGATGTTTTTAAAATTAGTAAGGGGGAAGGGAGTAATTAGCCATTCTCCTTGTGTAATTTTGTTAATATAATAAGGGTAAATTAGGTAATTTACTTAGTCAATAGTTTATGTATTCTACTCTCTCTCTAAATCTCTCCAATTTTGGGGAATTAAAAATGGGGGGCTAGAGGGAGTTGAAATCCCTCCAAACCCCTCCCTCTCCTTCTTTAAAAAACTTCCAAACAAAGTAATTAGATTACTCTCCATCCCTTTACTCTACTCTCCCTCCTTTTTTAAACATCCAAACAGGCCATTAGTGGTTGTTTTATTGGAGATATAGATCTACATTTTGATTATAAAATATGAGTTGGGTTCAAGTTACACTTTGTGTAATTCTAAGTAATACTACACTACTCAATATTTTTTAATTGGATGCAAATTTTGAAAAATCTACCTTTAGATTACATTATTTTCGTATATTCTTCATGCTTGTAAAATTTTAAGGTGATCAAAGATTAATAGCTATGTCATTAATCAATTTTTTAAATTCAAATTTTTGTAATTTAAAATAATGCATAAAAGATGAGTTTATAAATCAAATGGTAAATAACATCCAATTGACATGAAAATTAGCATGATTGTTAAAAACATATAGAACATGCAATTTAACGGTGAGATTTTCAAAATATGAATTCTATAACAAGTTATTGGGTAGTGTAACATTATTTAGAGTTACACCAAGTGTAACTTGAACCTAACCCATAATATATATATATATATATATATCATTACTTATCATACATTTTAATTAAAAGGGAAAAAAAAAGTGTTGTAATTATCCTTTAAAGTAAGAAAAGGATCGAGTTTGCAATTATGCCATGAATTTTCTCCTAACAAAAAGAATCTTGTTTGGAAATTCTTGTCCACAATAAAGAAGCAAATGATCAATAGTCTCCTCACTTGTTTTGTATGTACAATATCAGTGTATCAAACTTATATGCATTTCCTTAAATTCTTTATTGTTAGAATTCTTTTCGAAAATGTGGGTTCAAATTAGCTTAACTAGTAAAGTCTCATATTGTCATATAAGAAATCTAAGGTTAGAATATTACTTATGCTAAAAATTAATTTGTGACTTAGCTAGATAATAGAAAAAATTATCCCTTGAAAAAAAAAAAAACATTTATTATGAAAAAATTCTTTAAAGGTGTAATCCAAAGGACTCCACTTTTCTGTGATTACCGACTGCCACAGTGCCATTACGTTCTTTTCGGTAATTGAAGGTATATTTTCGGAATTAAAAAATTATACCCATATTTATTCTTAAAAAAAAAAAAAAATCAAAACCGCCCACTGTACAGGAATTAAAAAAAAAAAAAAAAAAATCGTGTCAAGCCCCCTATATATATGGGATAACTCATAACGTTTGATTTTCTTTTAAATTCTAAACGAAATTGGTAAATAACAATAAAATCTCAACTATATAGTTAGTTATCAATAGTTTCAAACTATATTTTTTTTTAGCATTTCGAGTTTAAGAAACTCGATTTAGGGGCTATAAATCGAGTATTTAAGGGTCGATTTTCATATTTTGATCGGGTCTGAGTTGACACTTTTTTTCACGTGGCATCCACGTGAAAATCGAGTATCTGAGACTTGATTTCTAAGCCAATATATATATATATATATATAAGACCAGCTCCACCGAAAAAAAAAAAAAAAGAAATCAGAGCCAGAAAGGAAAAAAAAAACCGAAGAACACGGAAAGAAGCCGAAACCAGAAGAAAAAAAAAAAAAAAAAAAAAAAAAAAAAACCCAGAAGCAGCCCCAGGTCGCACCGCGACCTAGATCTTCTGTTTCTGGGTTTTTTTTTTTTTTTTTTTTTTTTTTTTTTTTTTTTTTTTTTCTCTGATGAACACATGCATTTGAGCTTGATCTTTTTTTGGATTGTTTGTCTGTGATCTGATTGTATTTTTTTTTTTTTTTGGTATTTCGGCTTGTACATGAGACTTGGAGAATTCAAATTTTTTCAAATATTTTTGGTTTGGAAATCGAGTGTTAGAGACTCGATTTCTAGGTGGCCTGCATGTGGAAAAATATACCACATCAGACCATAGAAATCGAGTATTTGAGACTCGATTTACAAGCCAAAATCGAGCCTCAAACACTCGAGATGCTACTATATAATATAGTTTGCAAACCGAATCTACTAACCAGATAGTTAGAAAAAAAAAAAAATAGTTTACTATTTTCCCCTTAAATTCTCCTCTCTTTTCTCAGACGATATTAATCACAGTAGTACACACCAAAAAACCTTAGAAATATCATTACCACTCCACTGCCCAAATCAAAATCAAGTGCAAAAATACCAATTTCGAGAAAATCCAAATCCCAAAATGCCACCAAAGAAAGTATGGAAGAAAAAAGAACCTCTTCCTCTTCCTCCTCCTCCTCCTCCTTCCGCTCCATTTTCTGCTCCTTCTTCATCTTCGAAAAAGCAAACTAAGAAAGTATGGAGGAAGAAAAAGGAGACCACCCGGAACTGGCTGGAACTCCCAAGGGACGTGATGGCGTCGATTCTACACAGACTCGGGGCAGTCGAGATACTGGAGACCGCGCAGAAGGTGTGCATGCTATGGCGCAGTCTCTGCAAAGACCCCTCCATGTGGCGCGCCATCGACATGCGCAATAGCTGCTGCAGACGTAGTCTCCGTGACCCCATTAACATGCGAATGCGATCCTATCTCGAGAAGATGTGCATTCACGCCATCGATCGCAGTTTCGGCCAGCTGCTAGATATCAACATCGAGAACTTTGGCTCAGACCAGCTCCTCGCCTACATTGCCCAAAGGTACAATTTTATTTTTATATTTTGTCCATCTCGATTGGTGATATATCTGTTTAATTTTGTTCTATTTATTTGATTTTGGTGCAATTTGATTTGTTAAGTACGAATTTTTATGTGTTTTAAATTTCAATTTTGTACTATGAAATAATAATTATTAAGTCTAGTGTTCAACTAATGAACCAGTGGACTAGTTTTGTTGACTATGAAAAGTACTCCTAAAATACTATATAATCGATAAAAGAATTGGCATCTCATTAATTTGACTATTGTTTTGGACCACTTGAACAAAGATCTCAATAGGTCACACCCGTGACCACTGCTGACTCTCCTAGTTGTCCATATACCCCAAGCTTCCCCACACCTATGACTCTTCAAAGTACCACAACCATTTCCTCAACAATGCTTGATTGAAGAACACACTCAGCAGCTTGTTCACCCCTTAAACCTTTCCAAGTTATATTTAAACTACAGATCCTGTACCTAAATCTACAAGTATTATTAAACTTTAAAGCACACCACAAGCACATGTATACAGGTTGTTTCTAATTTGTCCTACGCCAATGATCACTTGTATCAAAGAGAGAAATAACTTAACTTGTTCTTTCTTCTTCAGTAAAATTTGGGGTGCTATTAGTTTTGTCACTCTTCAACAAAATGAGTGGTTGTTACAACCACATTGAACCTCTTTTTTTGGATATTTAATGCACATTGAACCAAATATCAATTGACGAATTAAGTAATTTGCATCTTCAACAATTTGCAACAACATTGAACCCTTTATTTTTTGGGATATTTGGGCAAGCGTGCTTATGTTGTTAGCTGACACATGGTCACAAATACTTGGATTGATAGCTTCAAAGTTAGGTAGGAAGCTTGGGTGATTTGGCCTAGAGAATGTTCCCAACTAGTTATGTTGTTTTCTTTTCTTTCAAAGATTTTTCTGTGCACAATAGAAAATAGACAGCATAACAATACATTGCAGCCCTTCTATAAAATTAAGAGTCAAATTGGACTGGAGGTCCTAAAGAAAATCTCTTTGATGACTTACTGCAGTTCACAATCTATATGGTGGGTTCAAGCTATTTGCCTCCAATATAGAATTTGTAGCTGCAGAATTCTTCCACATTTTTGTATTGACTTGTCTGTTTATAACTTCCAGTTCATTTTTTATCACATCCTTGGTGTTTATGCAGTTCAAGTCAGCTTAGACGCCTTCGTCTTGTATGTTGCGATAGCATTTCAGAAAAGGCATTGAGGGAAGCGGCTGCAAAACTTCCATTATTGGAGGAGCTGGGCATTACGCTTTTTTTATTGCCAAAAGAATCTCTGGAAGCTGTGGGGCACTGTTGTCCTCTTTTGAAATCATTGAAATGGAATCAGAAGTGGGATGCTGCTGACAAAGAGTGTGATGAGGAGGCAGTTGCTATTGCAAAGAACATGCCCGAATTACACCACCTCCAGCTTATTGGAAATCAGCTGACGAATGATGGCTTGCAGGCCATACTTGATGGTTGTCCTCACCTTGAATCACTTGACTTAAGGAGGTGTTTCAATGTCACTTTGTCAGGAAATTTAGGGAGAAGATGTGCTGAACAGATTAAAAACTTGCGGCATCCCAATGATTCCATGGATGGCTATGAATTCATTGCTGAACAGAGCTTGTATCTTTCTAATGATTCCACTGATGACTATGAATTCGTTGATGACATTCATGATGATGATGGATCTTTTGATGATGACTCTGATGACATTCATGATGAAGACGGATCTTTTGGTGATGACTATGAATTTGTTGCTGACATACATGATGATGATGGATCTTCTGATGAAGAATCCAACCACATTCATGATGATGATGGATCTTTTGATGATGACATAGACGACATTCGTGATGATGATGTATCTTTTGATGATGACTCTGACAACATTCATGATGATGATGGATCATTTGATGATGACTCCAACAACATTCATGATGATGACTCCGATGATGAATCTTTTGATGACGACCCCGATGATGATGGATCATTTGATGACGACTCTGTTAACAATCCCATTGACTCTGATGATGATGATGAATCTTTTGATGACGACCCCGATGATGAAGAATCTTTTGATGATGACTCTGATAACGATCCTATCTACTAGTATTCAATTAATGACTTCTGAGGTTTTTGGCTAGTCCTATTGTATAGTGCATCTACACAAAATGACTTTTGTGCTACACTTATTTTGAATATTTTGTATTAGGAGTACTTTGGTGATTAGATCTGAAATTTTTATTTATAGTCTCTAATTAACTAATATATCATATCCCTGAAAATGCTATTTAGTAAACGTATCATTACATTTCAGCAAGACTTAAATTATTAAATAACCTTATAGCTGGACTTTTGTTTTGTTTTGTTTTGTTTTTTATTTTTATTTTTTTTAATTATATTATTTTTAAATTTTATAATTTGATAATTACAACTTACAACAGGGAATGTGGGATTTGAATTTTGGATATTATGAACACATGATAAAGTGCAAATTAGTTAAGTTACAAGATTCTTGACTAATAAAATATTTTGGATCCATCGAATGACTAAATTTTATGTTAAACATCTTCTCAAAGAAAAATTTTATGTTAAGCAAACTTCATAGCATCTTTTCCCATGATAATGCAATCGCTTTTATAACTTCTCATAATTTTTGCCTTCTTGGAGATAACATTTAAAATTTTTTTTTAACATGTTATTATACATTTTAATTAAACGAATAAAAAAAAACTCAGTGTTGTAAACATCCTTTTAAGTTTTAAGTAAGAAAAGATGCCACCCCAATTGAGATTTTAGGCTTTCATAAAAATACTAAAACTGAGTTAAAAGCAAGATTTAGAGCATATCATTGCAAACATCATATGTCTCTTACTAAGATTTTATTCTTTGTGATTTTAATTGGGCCTACTCATGAGCAAATTTTGTGTCTCATGAACCGAAAAGATGGGTTTTGAAAACTTTCTTTTGTTTCCTTATAAAGCCCATTGTTATTTTTTGAAATTGAAAAAAAAAAAAAAAAAAAAAAAAAAAAAAAAAAAAAAAACCCGCCCGATTGTATAGGCATTTAAAAAAAAAAAAAAAAAACGTGTCAAGCCCTGTATATACTGATATACATAACTTACCATATTCATTTTCTTTCATTTCCCAGAAACTACAGCACACCAAATCCAAAACCCTAGAAATTCCAATTCTCAGCGCCGAACCCAAAATCCAAATGCAGAAATTCAAATTCCGAGACAATCCCAATCCGAGAGTGCCTCAAAAGAAAGTATGGAAGAAAAAGGAGCCTACTCCTTCTTCTTCTTCTTCTACTTCTTGTGCTCCTTCTTCTTCGTCTTTTTCGAAAAAGCAAACTAAGAAAGTGTGGAAGAAAAAGGAGATTCCACGGAACTGGCTGGAGCTCCCGAGGGACGTGACGGAGTCGATCCTCCAGAGACTCGGCGCGGTCGAGATCCTCGAGACCGCGCAGAAGGTGTGCACGCTGTGGCGCCGTATCTGCAAAGAACCTTCCATGTGGCGCGACATCAACATGTGCAATCTCTGCGAATGGGAAGACGGGCCATCCGACCCCCTGAAGATGTGCCACAACGCCGTCGATCGCAGCTGTGGCCAATTGCGAGGTATCAACATTGAGTACGTTGCTAACGATGAACTCCTCAATTATATCGCCCAAAGGTAACTTCTTTTTTTTTTTTTTTTGGGTTAAATTTTCGTTTTTGTATTTTCGGTTTTTGATAGTTGGGTTTTATTTATTTATTTATAATAAACTCTAGAAAAACCAAATGCAAATGCTAAACATCTAATTGACAATCATGGGCACTTTAATAAAATGATTTCTAAGTTGGGTTTTTATTTTCAATAAATTATGGTTGACTTTGTAATTTGGGGTATCCGTAATCTTTATTTTTTGCAAACGATTAGTCTAGAACTTTATGATTGATTGCGTTTGGATACTTGAATTTGGATTTGAAATGCCAAATTAACTATCATGGGCACTTTAAGGCTAGGATGCACGGACACGCCATATCTGTGTTGTGTCGTAAAGATGTCCTATCTGTTGTATCATGTTATGATTTTTCAAAAATTGCTCTACCTTTGGCTGTGTCTGTGTCTGTGCATCCTAGCTTTAAGGTTGGTGTTTACCCATGAATTAGGAGTCCAAGTCCTAATAGATATTACTCAAGAGCAAGGTAGTCCAAGGTGAAAGAGGCCTTGTATTGCCTGAGGTGTGAGGTGACAAAAAGGCGCTAGCCCGAGTAAAGCAAGGAGCCACATTCTCAATATATTTATTATACGTATAGAATTTAAATCATATGTACTTAGTGTATTATAATTTTATAATGAAGTGTTTTTCAATTTGTAGCATGAAGATATTAGGTCCATCAAATTATTTCAAAATAGGATTCACATGGTTTAGGCTCTGTCAGTTAGTTCAGTTAGTTCTAACAATATGATTTACAATAAGCCTCAATATAACAATAAGTCTTTTAAAACAAATTTGTAAATTAATTTAACTAACAATAGGTTTTATAACATGCCATTTGAAATTAATAATTTAAAAATAGTTTTCACAACAAACTTTTTATTAAAAAAAAAAAAACTTGAGGTTCTCGCCGTAGCACCTTTTTCATGGCTTAAGGCAGTCGCCTTACTCACCTAGACTCTAAAGGCGAGCGCCTCACTAAAGGTACCTCACCTTAGAGCCTTTAAGGCACCTTAGTGGTGCCTTGCCTCACCCTAGGCGAGTGCCCGGCTTGCCTTTGACTACACTGCTCAAGAGATATTCAGATTTTGATAATAGGAATCATGTTGTGTTATTGAAATCATGCATGGATAGAGTGTGTCTCTCTCTATCACTGCCTCTGAATAGCCCAAAGTTTTCTCTTTTCTTCTCTCTTTTTTGATTTTGAATAATGTACATGAATAATGTGTTTATGTCATGTGATGTATTTTTCTTTACTTGTTTTATAACTAAGTCATTTGTTGAGCTCATTGTTCAATTCTTTTTTTTTCTTTGAATATATATAACTTGTTTGTATTTTTTTTATATTAATTATTTTAGTAACTATAAAATGTATGAAATAATAAGTCTCAAGTCTACAATGCAACTAATGAACTGGTAGTGGACTCAATAAAGCAGTGAAATAGTCTTTTAATCAGGTCAATTGTTGGTTCTATTTTGATAACTATGCAAGTTACTCCTACTTATAAAAAATAATCAATAATTACATACAAAAAAGAAAGGGATTGAATTCAATTGTGCCTATTCTTTTGGACCACTTGAATAAAGATCTCAAGTGTTGGATTTCAACTCAGAGTCTCAGGCTCAGTAACGATTAGCTCCACTCTATTAAAGATGCCACTATTCCTTTTCCTCTAAATTATCCGCACATTAAGCAAAGAGGTGTGCCTTCCGGACAAATGAACTCCTATGCTTTTCAAAGCAGCTTCTCCAGCCAAAAAGAACAACGATAACCCTCTTAGGCTGTTAGGCGTCGTGACTGTATTCCAAACATTACAAAAGTAAAAAGCCCATAATTCAGGAGCCATTGTGCAATGGGTCAACAAATGATCCATTGTTTTCGTGTTACATTTGCACAATACAACACTAATATATGGAAGTTGTCCCTCTTTTTATGAGATTGTCCTTTGTCTAGGTTTTTTACCAAGCTGCTGTCCACAAAAAACAAAAGGCCAAATTACAAATTGCACCTTCAAATTCTGTTCCTCTCCATTGTCCATTGACCCTGAGCTTCCCTTCACCAATCATTCTTTTTCAAAATTGATCTTTTGCCTCTTTAAAGTACCACAACCATTTCCCTAGATAATGCTTGATTCTAAAAAAAAGAAAAGAAAACCTATATTTTATTGGAGAACACACAGCAGCTTGTTCACCCCTTAAATCCAACCTTTTCAAAGCTATATTCAAACTACAGATGCTAGACCTAAATCTACAAGTATTATAAACTTTAAGCACACCATAAGCACATCTATACAGGTTGTTTCTAATTTGTCCTACACCAATGATCACTTATATCAAAGAGAGAAATGACTTAACTTGTTCTTTCTTCTTCAGTAAAATTTGGGGTGTTATTATTTTTATCACTCTTGCACACAATGATTGGTTGTTGCAACCACATTGAACCCCAATTCTCTGGATATTTAATGCATATTGAACCAAATATCAATTGACAAATAAAGTAAATTGCACCTCCTACAGTTTGTCATGTGTCTTGGATCAAATGATCAGATTGACCGTTCAAACTACCTTTGCATAATAATGCCTATTGTTCAACAATCACTACATTTGGGCTCCCTTCCTATTGTTTAAATCAAGGAATTAAAAATGCTTGAGGAGTACATATATATCCTTTATTTTCCGTAGAGGAGTTACAAACTTGGAATAGTTTGCTTGTTTTTGATATTTGGGCAAGCTTGCTTATGTTGTTAACTGATGGTCACAAGTACTTGGATTGATGGCTTCAAATTCAGGAATGAAGCTTGGGTGATTTGGCCTAGATAATGTTCCCAACTAGATACGTTGTTTTCTGTTCCTTGAACCATTTTTCTGTGTACAGTGGACGTACTGCAGTTCACAATCTATATGCTATTTGTCTCCAATATTGAATTTGCAGATGCAAAATCTTTCCACATTTTTGTGTTTACATGTCTGTTTAGGAAAAAGTTTGGCTCTAAGAATGTTTGGAGCTATCTTATTTCAACCTACTATGTGACAATTGAAAAGACCATTCAAATGTTGTTTTAGCTACATTACTTTTTAATGAGTCATGTGACTTGCTTAAATTATACGCATAGATAGTCTTATAATTTGCCATAATAGGTTGGAAAAGTAGCTTCCAATAGTATAGAGCCAAACTTTGTCCGTCTGTTTATAACTGCTGGTTCATTTTTTTTATCACATCCTTGGTATTTTTGCAGTTCGAGTCAGCTCAGACGCCTTCGACTCTTTGATTGCTATGAAATTACAGATGAGGGATTGATTGAAATGGCTGAAAAACTTCCATTATTGGAGGAGCTGGACATTACGTTTGCTTCACTGTCAGAAGAAACTATTGAAGCTGTGGGGCGCCGTTGTCCTCATTTGAAATCATTCAAATGGAACCATGATGGGTATAGACTCACTGACATACAATGTGATGAGGAGGCAGTTGCTATTGCAAAGAATATGCCCGAACTGCGCCACCTCCAGCTTATTAGAAATAGGCTGACAAACGATGGCTTGCAGGCCATACTAGACAATTGTCCTCACCTTGAATCACTTGACCTAAGAAAATGTTTAAATGTCACTGTGTCTGGAGATTTGGGAAGAAGATGTGCACGGATTAAAAACTTGCGGCTTCCCAATGATTCTACTAATGACTGTGGATTCATTGTTGAAACTTCTGATAATGGATCTTTTGAGCAAGACATTCCGGTTTGGATGTTGGATATAGATGACCTCTCTGATGATTATGAGTGTTACTACGACAGCGATTTCTCCTATGATGATTACTTTAGAAAATACAGTGAGGATTGGGAATATTTTGGATGACCTCTCTGATGATTATGGGTATCAAGGATTCTCAGCGTACACCAATTTCTCCTATGATGATTTCACTGAGTATCAAAACTTTGAAATTATATTTTTTGATTAGTCCTTTTGTAAAGTGCGCACTTAAACAAAATGACTTGTTATGTGCTCTGCATTTCAGTATTCTCTACCAATATTTTGAATTTTATTTAGACATGAAGTTTGAACTTATATAGTTTCTAATAAACTAATATTAATATATCCTAATTATGCAAATGCCGTCGTTCAGTAAAAGTAACGTGACATTTTGGCAAATCTTAAATTAATACTCCTATATAACTTTATAGGTGGACTTTTGAAAAGGGGAAAAAATAGAGTTGAAAAAAAATGGTGTAATAACATCTCCTAGTTGGATTTATAATATATATATATATATATATTTATATAATTAGGATCCATCCTGTGACTAGTTTATATGTTTAAGCGAATTTCATGGGGCCTACAATTCTTAGGAATCTATTACACTATACAAAGCTCCTTCTTTTTTTTTTTTTTTTTTTTTTGGTTGGGAAGAGTGAAGAGTAATTCTTAGGTACTTTCAAAGTACGGAGAATGATGTTTTTTTTTTCTCATATTCATGATAGGATTTACTCATTAAATTTATGATAGGGTTTACTATAAATGTGAGAAAAGAAAACATCATTTTCCTACTTCAAGAATACTTAAAAATTTTCCATTTTCCATCAGTGAATCCTATGTATAAAATATTAAAAATTACATTTTATATTTGGTTTGATAAATGATATAACTTTATTGAAAAAACAAGGTCTATTATGGGACCATTAACCATTGAACTCTCAAATTAAACAGTGAATGATTAAGCAAAGATGCAATCAGATCACTGTCAGGTTGAATCATCTTGGAGTCCATCTAAATTTTAAGCTAGCTTTATGTTATTAACGAGATTATGACTTTTAGTATGACAGAAAGTACATTAACGAGCTTATAATTTAATTAATTATCACCTTTTAGTATGTTCCTGACATTTTCGGTTGAAATGTCCCTCCCCATTACAATTATTCAATTATCAAAAATATTCTTGAGATCTTTTTTTTGTTATTAAAGATTATTTAGGGAACTAATAACACAATATTTATTTATTTATTTATAAAAAATAAATAAATAAAAACCGCCCGATCGCACAGGATTTAAAAAAATCGTGGCAAGTCCTATCCCTTCCTTTAATTCAATTGAGTCAAAATTCTCAAACACGCCCAAATTCCAAACCCTAGAAAATCCCATTTTCCATTTTCAGTGGAAAACGAAACCAGAATTTCCTTAAGTATGTAAAATCTGAACCGCGAAAATGGAGTCCCCATCTTCATCTTCTTCTTCTTCTTCTTCGCCTTCTACTCGTAGTGAGCAGTACAGGAACTGGCTGGAACTTCCGAGGGACGTGACGGCGTCGATTCTGCAGAGACTGGGAGCAATCGAGATCCTGGAGAGCGCGCAGAAGGTGTGCATGCATTGGCGCAATCTCTGCAAAGACCCCTCCATGTGGCGCGCCATCGACATGCGCTGGGACACGTCTTTCGACCCCGAGAAGATGTGCCGCCACGCCATAGATCGCAGCGCCGGTCAGTTGCGCGATATCAACATCGAGTACTTCGGCACTGACGATCTCCTCAAACACGTCACCCACAGGTCTCTTCTATATTTTCTCTGAATATGCTCTCTCAATTTCATAATTAATAGTCAGTGATTTTTTTTTTTTTTTTTTTTTTTTTTATATATATCTGTTACATTTTGGTTTTTTGGTGTAATTGGAATTGTTAATTTTTGTTTATATCTTTGGCGAACATATAATTGAGTCCCTGAACTTATTCTTAAACTGTCAAATCAAGTTGGCGTCGATTGACTCTAAACATTGGCTCTAAATTGGATAATTGGCCAAAGGAATTATAGCTTAACTTGCACTTAATTCTTCTCATTTGATTGGTCTCGAGCTTGGGGACTCGTGCATATAAGTCTTTCTTTTTGTATATAATCTGTTGTATTTGTTTGGGATTCTGTAGGCTGCTTTATTCCGTTTTTGCATGAAGTAGTCTCTTTTGAATAAAATCTTATTATCTAAAAAAAAAAAAAAAAAAGATATTGGAATAAGGGATATTGAAAAGAGAACTGACTGACCCATTTAAAAGATTTGTGCTAGCGAACTCTTTTTGATTGGTCTCGATGTTGGGGTTTCTAGGATTGCTCATTCAGCAGAGAGTTCCTTGTCTCTCTTAGAATAGCCGCTTGATCTTTGTTCTCTTGGGTTCATCATCATGAACTCGTTGTTTTCCTTTATATATATATAGAGAGAGAGAGAGAGAGAGAGAGAGAGAGAGAGAGAGAGAGAGAGAGAGAGAGAGAGAGAGAGAGAGAGAG
Source organism: Quercus gilva (assembly GCA_023621385.1). NCBI lineage: Eukaryota > Viridiplantae > Streptophyta > Magnoliopsida > Fagales > Fagaceae > Quercus > Quercus gilva. The sequence continues at coordinate 70,095,173 of CM042477.1, forward strand.
AGAGAGAGATGGGTTGAAGTTACACCTAGTGTAACTTCAAAAGAGTACACAATTTTTGGACCATTGATCACTATTAGATCTAAGGGTGAAAACACACTCACGGTAATGTCATTATTATTCTCTAGAAATTAGTGATTTAGACAGTAACTCTTCTTATCAAAGAAAAAAAAAAGGTGGCATTAACTCTCCATCTCTGCGCAATCATCTTCTTCCTCTCTCGCATAATCTTCTTGCTCTCGTGCAAACAAATCGCAAGACAAATATTGATTGTATATTTAGCTACTTAGGTTTGCCGTGATTTTCACCGTAGAGGTTATTTTGGAGTATGGCAAGCATTAGACTGTGGGGCCATATCATGGAGGATGTTAAGGTTCAACTCCAAGGTGGTGGTCCCTGGAGTGTTTGTTGATTATACAAAGACAAATAACGCCATGAAAGTACTAGCCTATTTTGCCATAAACCATGATGCTTTGCATATATTGATGTAAGGGAGCCCATCTTTTTTAAGATCATTCAAGGACCATAGTGGGAGATGATGATATATGGCTAAGAGATAGTGTTACATTGTTAGAGCACTAATTTTTTAAATTGACTTTGGCCATGGGTTCTTTTTATCCTTAGAAATACTCATCCTCAACAATTTTTCTCTAAAATGATTGTGACTATTTCTAAAATTTTCCAGTACCTCAAGACAATATTGTTAAGAAATCAATGGTGGTGACTTGAAAGTACGTAGTGTAGGAAAAAAGATGTGAGAGAGGATGAGAGGAAGAAGATGATGATGTGGAGGAAAGTGGGAGTTAATGCTTTTTTTTTTCCTTTAATAAGAAGAGTTAATGCCTAAATCCCTAATTTTTAGAAAATAATAATGACATTACTATGAGTGTTTTTTCGCCTTTAAATCTAATAATAATCAATGGTCCAAAAAAAGATGTAAATCTTTTATATATATATATATATATATATTGTCAATATAACATTATAACTACACTGATTACCTATCAAAAAAATAAAAAAGCGATCCCAGCTTTAAAAATCACATGCAAATTTAATATTCCATTATTGAGATCCCCCTCGTTTATTTGCTCCAAATACATATGCACTGAAGTGTCTTTATTTACTGCAATTGAATACAAATCTGGGTATCTCTCTTTCAGTACATGATTACTACACTCTGGGTTCATGACCCATTGGGTGACTGTATAACTTACAATTAAAAAACAAAAAGAGTACAAGATTACTGTGCCTTGTATAGAAATTTACCCTATGACCATCCCCAATCTCATAACAAATGTACCTCGTGCACTTATCCTATCCCACCCTTACACTCCTCCATAGGCCACACCCATGAGCATGACTGGTGTGTACCATTTACATTGTCCATTGGCCCAAGTTTCCTCATCATTTTACCCTTATACTCCATAGGTCACACCCCTGACTACTGCTGATAGACCCCATTGTCCATTGACCCCAAGCTTCCCCAATTCCCGCACCAATCACTTTTCTTCAAAATTGATCTCCTGCATCTTCAAAATATTATGACCATTTCCGCAATAATACTTGATTGAAGGTGTATAATTTTCTCACCCCCAATCCCCCATATTTTATTTGGGAACACACTCAACAGCTTGTTTTCTCCTTAAAAATCCAATCTTTTCAAGCCATATTCAAGCTACAGGCCCTATACCTAACCCTAAAATCTACAAGTTTTATTGAATATAAAGCACTCCACAAGAACATGTATACATGTTTCTAATAATCTAATCTGTCCTACACCAATGACAACTTATGTCAAAGAGAAAAATGGGTTAACTCTTTTTTTCTTCATTAAAATTTGGGGTGCTATCAGTTTTGTCACTCTTGTGCACACTGAGTCGTTTGTTGTATACTTAATGCACATTGAGCCAATTATCAATCGACGAATAAGTAAATTTGCATCTCTAGCAATTTGTTGAGGACTTTAATCAAACTGACCATTTAAACTACCTTTGCATAATATTGCCTATTGTTCAACCCTCAGTACGTTTGGACTCCTTTCATGTTTTAATTAAGGATTTAAACATCCGTGAGGCTTGTGTAATTCATTACAACCTTGGTCTATTATAATTAGGTCTAATTGGTGCAGCAGTGACTTCTCTAAAATGATGCCACAAGTGCAATTTTATTATGTAGTATTATAGTTGGCCTATAATAAAGAAAGCCTTTTTTTTTTTCCCAAGTATCAGCATATGTAAACTAATACTCATTTATAGGGCTATGACTATATGTTACTAGATACTGATTACTAGTCTACTACTTTAGGCTGTATTCTGTGTTTTCAATTGATGTGTTACAAACTTGGAATGGTTTGCTTGTTTTTGATATTTGGGCAAGCTTGCTTATGTTGTCAGCTGACACATGGTCACAAGTACTTGGGTTGATAGCTTCAAATTCAGGTAGGAACCTTTGGGCATGGGATTTTATTAATTGGTTTTGTGCATGATTTGGTTTAGAGAATGTTCCCAACTAGATATTTTGTTTTCTTTTCTTTGAACATTTTTCTGCGCACAATAGATAGTAGACAGCACAACACATTAAAGCCCTCCTATAGAATTATGAGCCCCAATGGGCTGCTGGTTCTAGAAGAATATTTCTTTGATCACCTACTGCAGTTCACTATCTATATATGGTGGGCTCAAGCTATTTGTTCTCCAAAAAGGGATTTGTAGATGCAGAATTCTTCCACAATTTTGTATTTACTTTATAACTGCCTGTTCTTTTTTATTTTATTTATCAAATCTTCTGGTATTTTGGCAGTTCAAGTCAGCTTAGACGCCTTCGTCTTGTTTCTTGCCGTTGCATTACGGATGAGGGATTGAATGAAGCAGCTGCAAAACTTCCATTATTGGAGGAGCTGGAGATTTCACTTCGTTCATTTTCAAAAGAACCTCTGATGGCTTTGGGGCGCTGTTGTCCTCTTTTGAAATCATTCAAATTGAACCAGAAGGGGTATGGAAGCCTTCACATGGAGTGGGATGAGGAGGCAGTTGCTGTTGCAGAGAGCATGCCTGAATTGCGCCACCTCCAGCTTTTTGGAAATAAGCTGACAAATGATGGCTTGAATGCCATACTTAATGGTTGTCCTCGCCTTGAATCACTTGACCTAAGGCAATGTTTCAATGTCAATCTATCTGGGGATTTGGGAAAAAGATGTGCTGAACGGATTAAAAGCTTGCGGTTTCCCAATGATCCCACTGATGACTATGAATTTGCTGCTGAAATTGATGACAGTGGATCTTTTGATGAAGACGACCCGTCTGGGATGTCGGACATAGATTACCTCTCTGAGGCTTATGGGTATTATGCATTCTCAGGGGAAAGCGATTTCTCCTATGATGATTTCACTGACTATGGTGATTTTTATGACTTCGGAGATTACTATTTTGGCTAAGTCCTTTTGGTCCTTTTGTAAAGTGCGTCTAAAAAAAATGACTTGTGTGCTCCTGTATTTGTGTATTTGTCTACCGATATTTTGGATATTTTATAATCTAATTAATATATCCTACCCATGCAAATGCCGTCCATTATGAAGCAACGTTATATTTTCAGCAAGTCTTAAATTATTATACAACTTTATAGCTTGACTTTTCGAAGGGGAAAAATAAAATATAACTTGAGATCAAGTTATACCTGATGTGCCAACGGGGGCCTTGGCTCAGCTGGTAAGGTTCGGACGCTTCGTGCAACACACCTAGATTCGAATCTTGCTACTAGCAGGAGTCCGTTGGTGGGCATCCTTAGTGGAGGGTGACTCCCACACAGGTGTGTAAGATCGTCTGACCGGCGAGATCATCCGCTGACTTTGACTGCCACCTGGCGCCGTGCCCGGGAGTGTAATATAACCATAAAAACCTCAATTTTTGTTTCTAAAAAAAAAAGTTATACCTGGTGTAATTCTATAGAAGTTATATAATTTTTACATTGTAGATCTATACAGCTTAAAAAACATAGTTGACTATTTATGCTTTCCAACTCATTTATCTAATTAATAGCAATTTTTTCTCTCTCCTTAATTATTCCTTCCCGCCCAGCTTCCATTTCTTCTTCTTCTTTTGGTAGAACTACTCTACTAAATTAGAAGCAAGTTCACATTTTACATTGTAAAAAACAGAGACAGCCTATTAATATTTTAAACAAGCAAATAGCCGAAACTATCTAGGAAAAAAAAATGGAAAGATTAGTTTAATTATAGTTGACGCCACTACAAATAATCAAGATCATGAATAAATATCAGCAGATATTGTTGCCAAAAGGCTGAATAAAAAAATTGGTTCATAATGCAATTGTGAGTGGGTGAACAACCATTGGTATCTCCTTGCTAGGAAAATGTCTTTGGTACCTTATTAAAACACAAGTTGTGATATAGTTAAATGCCCTATCAAGCCACAGATTACTGAAGATAACATCTTTACAATGTTTTTTGTTTGTTAAGAAATAGTGTCAATAAGAAAACCTTTGGTCAATACTTCAAAAATATGGCGGGGTGACCTACAAGGCTGAAATTGGAGGTTTTGGCTATGGCGGGGTGACCTTTAAGGCTTCAAAAGTTTCTTCAAAAAATGGCAGAATGACATTTAATGAGATGGAAAACAATAGTATCTCAACCATTAAAAAATAAAAAATATGGAAAGTAATAAATAAGGAGAGAAAAAATGCTATTAATTAGGTAAATGAGTTGGTAAGGAATTAATATTTAATGGTGTTTTTAAACTGTTAGATCTCTTAAAGATCAATGATTTTTTTTTTAAAAAGCGTAATTTCAATAGAGTTACACTAAGTGTAACTTGAATCCATTCCATATATATGTGTGTGTGTGTGTGTGTGTGTTTTGCACAAATTTCATAGCTCCTACTATGTTTAGCACTGTTATCATTCTATTGATACATGGGTCTCGTGTGTGTGTATGGGGAGAAGCCCCCTTATAAATGCCCGAGGCATTATGATTAAAATACATTAACACGCTTGAGGTTAATAATTAGAGCACCTAATTTTTTTTTTTTTTTACAAGATATAAATTCTACTTTAACCTAATCTAAGTGTATATGTGTGTGAAGCTCCCTTCTAGAGACTTGAACCCCAACCCTTGCCCCCCACATCCCACAAACACTTATACATGTAGAGTGATTATCGCACTAAGGGTGTGCGATGGTAGAACCCCCAAGTTACTATCCACACTTTTGAACTTGACATTTATAAACTTGTACGGACACAATCAACTTTTTTTTTTATTTTTTTATTTTTTTTTTATTTTATGATATCCAATTTATTCTAGAACAGAACAAATATCATACTCCTTAAGTTATTTTTTCCGTTCTAATAGATTGTTTTGATTGCACAAGTGTCCTAATGACTGCCGTTTGGTAACGTTGTTCTAGTAACATTATTTGTATTTCTTAGAAATATGTGTGAGTGAAAAAGTGTATAGAAATGCGTGTAATATTGTTTAAAAATTGAAAACATGTGTTTAAACTCCTATACCAAACGGCCCCGAATTATAATAATTATGGCAAGAATGGATCTAGTGCTTTGTGTACTGAGAGAAGCCAATCGCAGCTGCATTTCTCGAGCTTCGGTAAAAAGCAATTTTATCCATCTGTGAATGTACACCTAATGGATTATTTGATCCATATTGATGCAATGTGGCTAGATGAAGAAGACTGGCGCCTACTAAGATATGGAAATTTAACAAAAGTTTGACACATGTGAGCATCCTAACCAGTCTAATGCACAAGAACATTAGAACTAAGCCAGTTCCTAATAAGTATATGTGCGATAGATTGTGTACATAGTCAATGATAAATAAATAGAATTGAAATATGGAAAAAGGAAAAAAAAAAAAAAACATTAAACAATATTAAATAACATTTGTAGTTTACTTACAAAATAAATTAAATATTTTGAAAATGTTTTGATAGTGGTTAGTCTTTTTTTTTTTTTGAGGGACAACACGTCAAAACTTTTATTAAAATAAGCCTGATAAATCAGTTTGTAATATAGAAAGAAATTGTGATGGAACATCCTCCATGCAAACTAAAAAATCTGGAATGCAAACTTTATTGTTTGCATAATTTATTGATTTAATATGGTGAAAATACAAATTTTCTTGCATTTTTTTGGCAACTAAACACAAAAATAAAAATCAAATTTACCAATTTCCAACTCCGATAGACACATGTATCAACTCAACAACTATAACAAACTCATAATATGACCAAACTGACTTAAATTTTAAAATGACAAGAACCAATTTGACTGCTATCAAAATGTAAAACCAAATTTATAGTGACTTGTAAATGGTATTTTGGGCTTTTAATTTTACACTAATAGACAATTTTTGTTTTTACTATTTTAAATTATTAAGTATTACTTATTACATTGAAATCTAATTGGAGAAACAAAAACGCGTGCAACACCATCTTTGGTAGACACTAAGGCTGAGCTTGATGACAAAGAGAGAGACCCTCAAAACTGTGATCATTGTTGCCATTCCAACTCCCGATACCTTAAATTCTAAACTCTAAAGTATAAACTTTAGTGTTTAAGATGGTGTTGATACTCATTTTTGCAAATTTGCATTGGGAAACCAATGAGGAGAAAAGCCTAAGAAAGCCCTAAGAGATGGGTTAAAGTATGAGCAAAGAGATAGTAATCGAGCCGTATTCTAAAAGCCCAAAGAGAAGAGAGTGCATAAATTAGGTCCAAGTGATGGCCTAAAAAAGAATAGTACTTTGAGAATGAAAAATAAAGCCCAAAGGTAGGCTTATGGGCCCCTTTTGGGAGTGGTGTAATAGGAGGCCCTTCTTGAAGAGTAAGGTTGAGAATAAAGATGAGTAATAGGAGGCCCTTCTTGAAGAGTAGAATGGGTATTAGAAAAAACCCAAAGGTAGAGAAAAAAAAAATAAAGCCCAAAGGTAGGCCCACCGGCCCCTTTTGGGAGTGGTGTAATAGGAGGCCCTTCTTGAAGAGTAATGTTGAGACTAAAGATGAGTAATAGGAGACCCTTCTTGAAGAGTAAAATGGGTATTAAAAAAACCTAAAGGTAGAGAAACAAAATGGAGCCCAATAAGTAAGGCCTAGCAAAATAAATGAAGAGAAAAGAAAGTAAAAGGGTCAAGAGGCCCAACCCAATGTAGTGAATAAATGAAGAGAAGAGAAAGCAAAATGGGTTAGAAAGCTTAACCTTATAAATGGCAGAAAGCCAATAATGCCCTTGTATAAGGAGATAAGGATGAATTCTAATTCTGCGGAAGTAAAGTAAGGTGAAACCGTGCAAAGGCACAGTGGCAAGAAACACATAAAGAAACAAGACAAAACCACAACAGCAAGAAATGCATGAAGAAGAAACAAGACAAAGCCACAGCGGCAAGAAACGCATGAAGAACAAATAAGACAAAGCCATAGCAGCAGGAAACTCATGAAGGATAAACAAGACAAAATCAAAGGTAGCAAAAATGCATGAAGAGGAAGAAGCCAAAGAACAAGAAGTGGAGCAGTTAGAGCCCTGTCGACTTGAAATCCAGCCAATGCAAGGGAGGCAGGGCTCATGGCTGAAAAGGAACAGATGGGGTGGTTTGGTGGTGGGAGAAAAGACCTAATTTTGGTATCCTGCCAAGACTCCTTTTGGGAGATGCTTTGTTGGGAAAGCATACTTACCAAAATAGGTAGGAAATTGGTGGGAACCATTTGATGCATGTTAGAAAGTAAGGACAAGAGAGATTAATAAGGGTTTGTCATTAAGAGAGAGAGAGAGAGAGAGAGAGAGAAATAGTTGTATTGTGGCCGAATTGGCTTTTGCCCAAAAGTGGAAAGAAATTTGTCTCTAAGCAAGTAGTGGGAGTGAACCCACTACCAGCGACCAAAAGATAGTGGGAGTGAACCCACCTGTATACGGCTAGAACGTGCTGAGTGCCTACGGCAAACAAAATAGTTGGTGAAAGCAAGGGCAAAAGGGGAAATCACCTAGGATTGATTTTGGGTATGAAAGAAACATTACCCATTAAAATGGGAACAGCATAACAGTAGAACGATCATGAGAAGACGGACGACAACAAGAATGAGAGAACAACACAATGAAAAGGATGAGAGAATAGAGAGAAACATCAACAATGGTGTGAAAAACATAGTACCAAAGGGAATTAGAATAGTGAGTTGAAAGTGAAAGAAGAGAGAAAGTGGAAATGAAAGTGAAATGTAAGAGTATAAAGAGTTGAGAGAGTAGAGTATACAAAGCAAACCTAACATGCATCACTTGGCAACCTTTTCCCTCCCTCATACAAAACCATACCCTCTATCATCTCAATCAAGAGGATAGCTACTTTGACACATTCTCCAAACTACATGACTTTATGGCCTTGTAGGTAATAAGATTAAGTAACTTCGAATTTGGGCTCTGTTTAGTATATATCTTGCGGAGAACCCTTTTACTTTTGTTATTATGTTTGTTGTTATTACTATTTATTTATGTTGCTAACATTCTTGGACTAATAGTTATTCTGTTGTTACTATATAAATATAGTCATATATATTTCTCTTTGTTTGGAGTGTGTGGTCTTATGCACAGACTGGTTCCAAGGGAATCATGTGGAGAGAGTTAGGCCTAACTTTCCTACCCTAGCAAAAAGCCTTAGCACAATAATGCAAAAAGGCACCCACAAATGGTATGGCTGAAAAGCCTAATGGACATAACAAAGTAAATGTATACATAAAAATAATAATATAGAAGAGGTTTTGGGCAAACCAATAGACTCTCGGAACATCAATATCAAAGCTATCATCATGGTTGATAGTTGTTATTGGTGATTACAAATGTTTAGCCTCAAGGCTTATATTTCATGATTAAATAATGTTTAAGTTTTATATATTTTTTCCTAGATGAAATTTTATTTATTTATTTGTAGTGTTGCATTGCGCTTAATGTAATTAAACTTGAAAAGACTAGATTCAAAATCAATGATGGCAAAATGAAAAAATAAGCATCATTCCTTTGAACATATGAATAAACATAAGGTGATGCATTATTTCTTCTACATCAAAACATTGCTTGTGGCTAATCCTTGAAACATAAATATATATTCTTGGGTTATAGCGTCGCCTCTTGTCCTTTGCTATAGTCATAGCCTTGCGTTTTTTATTTTCTTTACTTGTTGACATCCGAAATGTGTACATGGAACCTCCTTATTAGTTGCCTTCTATCTGAAAAATTCATGTTATTCGGTTCTCAAACTTTTAACAACAATATCTTCCTACTATTCAGGAGATAAGATTAGGAGATTAGGTTATTTGTTTTTAGGAGTTGTTATCTTTTTTTTTTTTCCTCATATGTACATGTAACTTGAATTGATTGTAGTTGGCTTGGCTACCACGTGTCCTTAAGACACAACATTTTCCTCCCCTTCAAAAATTCTTGTCCTCAAGATTTAAGCCTTACTGTTGCAATGTGTGGGTGGTTCTCTTCACCTTTTCTCTTAAACCCCATTATGATTTAAACAACATAATCATAAAATACATCATCATTTTAATAGTAGTAGTTTTAAATCATGGTGCATATGTACATGGTTTCTTACGTTTTGGTTTGTTAGGTACTTTAATGTTAATAACATGGGGTTCTAATATTTAAAATATATATACATATGTTTATACACGGAACTTATAATCTAATTACATTTAGAAAAATTAAGATTTAACTTGCAAATAATAGGGCTCTTTGAAGGGGAGTGCTTCCTCCAATAGGGGGTTTAAGATTTAACTTGAGAATATAGCCAAGAAAATGTCAGTTACAAAACACATAAATAAAATTTCCTTAATAAATTAACATACACAGATAAACATATAATCGCCATTAAAAAATTGGATAAAAAATGAGGTGACAAGTTATTACATTGTCAAGTGTCAAGGTTTTTTTTTTTTTTTTTGTAAATAAAAAAGAAATTATTGGGAAAAACTAGTCTAGCAGGTAACGTGCATTATTATTGCAATCACACCTAAGCCGGAACATATTACTTAGCACTAAAAGATTCACCGGTATACATACTAACCCTCAACTAATTCCATATAGGCCATCAATTCTAACAAATTGTTTAACTGTGAAAATATCAAGCTAGAGAGAGCTTACCATTGTTGCCAACTCCTAACAACCTAAATTATAAAGGATAAAAATTAGAGTTTAAGACAAAAAGTATGGCCGAAAAAGCCTAATGAATATTAAAAAAAGAAAACGTATACATAAGAAATAATAATATAGAAGAGGCTTAGGGTTGGCCAATAGACTTTAGAAAGAGAGGTCAAAGCTATCGTCATGGTTGATAGTGTTTATTGGTGACTACAAATTTTTAGCGCCAAATCTCATACTTCATGATTAACTAATGTTTATGTAATATATATTTTTTTTCTAAATGAATAATCATTTGTTATAGTGCTGCATTGTGTTTCCAAATTAATAAAAGATGAAAAGACCAAATTCAAAATAAATGATGATAAAACGAAATTAAAACCATGTTTACACATTATTCTTGATAAATTTTTTTTTTCTTCAAACATATAAATAAACATAAGTTTATACATTATTTCTTCGACGTTAAACATTTCTTGTGGCTAATTATTAAAATACAAATATATATTCTAGGGTTGATTACAATTTAACACATGTGATTAGTCACGATATCACATTGTCACCTATGGTTTAAAAATATGTTACTTTAATCATCTAAGGTTAGCTCAGTTAGAGATCATTTACCCACCTCATCAATTCACAGTTAAAACATAAAAAATGTAACAAAATTAAAGAAATCAAAAACAAAATAAATTTGTTTGGGTTGTGTAATATGAACAGCTCTATTCAACGCAACATCTCACTAAAAGTTTAGACAACAAAACACAACCCATTTCAATTGACAACAAATTAAGGTGTTGCCTCTAAATATTTAGGTGTTTTTGGTTCATGAGTTTTCCTTGTTTGGGTGGTTGTTTGACGCTAAAATTGTGGTTGATGATGGGTTGTGATGGTAATGGGTGCAAGTTAATTGGAGATTTTCGACCATTGTTGTGTTTAATGGAGTTCCATAAGAATTTTTAGTGGGTTTCATAGAAGAAAAAAAGGAAAGGGGGAGCTCATGCCTTGTACAAATTACCACTTTTTTCTTGTTTTCTACCACTGCTAATTGTATTTTATTGGTGAGAGTCTATTTGATATGTGTTCAGAATCAAGTCCTCCAAGAATATCTTTCTTCCATGCTTTTAGCCAAGCAGTTCATACCAATTGATCACAATGTATCTAGAACATACTCATCTCTTTTAGGCTCATATTTTAATTTTGAGCTCCGAATGTGCAACACCTTTAAGCAGAAATTTTGAGATACATGCAAAATTAGCAATTTTAAGGTAGATTATCAATGTGGTTTATAGAGTTGATAAATAGGTTTACAATAGTGTATAGTTGAAATAAAATTCTATATTTTTTTTTTTTGAAAAATGAATAAAAGTTTATATATTTGAGTAAATTTGAGATTTTCTTTATTAGTTTTAAAGTAAATTTAAAAAAATATTATTTAAAGATTCAAATAATTTATTCTCAAAATTTATTAATTTTCAACTCCGTTAGATGCACATATCAACTCAGTATTTAAAACAAACTCAAATATGTACCCAAAATGACTACAAATTGAAATTAACACGAACCAATTTAATTGCTATCAAAATGTAGAAACCAAATTGCCAATGACTCCAAAATGATAATGATATTTTAGGTTCTTATATTACCCTAGTAGCTAATTCTCTTTTTTTACTAATATTAAATTATTAAGTATTATTACATTGAAAATTGTAAAATAGTTGTGGAAAAAGTTGTGGTTTTTATGTGGTACTAGAATTACACATTATCTTTTTTTTTTTTTGGTTGTTGACATGTAACACAAACTTTTGACTTTTATTTTTTATTTTTTATTTACTAATTCAATCTCTAATTTGAAAAATTAGATACAAATGTAACATTTAAAAAAAAAAAATGTAGTTAACACTTTGTTTAGGCAGTAGAATTTGGTATTTCTTGAGAATGCATTCTCTAGTTTTGACACCAGAAAATGTAATTTTTATATTATATATAAATATATATATACCATAAAGGGGGAAGGGACGTAGCGCAGAAGGCAGAAGCACATATTATAATATAAGAAATGGAGAGTGAAATTAAGGTTATCAAAATAAGGCGGTTGAACCAACCAAGCAGTTTATATCAAAGTAATTCAAAGTAAATGAAAGCTTTAAATCCGTCCGTTATGGCGTTAATTCGTCCAAGATGGCAGAAGCAACAACAATATAAGAAAGAGTAATAACTAAAAATACTTGTTTATTGAAAATATAAACAATAAACTTACAGCAGTAGTGGTCTCAAGCAAGGTTGAGAAACATGGATAGAGTTACAGGTTACAGGGTTACAGGTTACAGTAAACAGGGAAACAACAGTTCTCTCTCAAAGGGGTCTCTCTAGAAGGGAGAAATGGGAGAAGAGAATTTTTCAGAAAAATAAGTTATACTTAACAAAAGGGACAACCCCCCTTTAAATAGGTAAAGTTCGGATGAATAGTAAATAATGAACAGTAACAGTGAATAGTGAACAGTGAATAGTAACATGTCACTTTTTCATCAATTTGTCTCTTAAAGCATGTGGATGTATCCAAATATTGCCAAAAGAGATAATGGTCAGCATTATGAAGCGACCAAATGTATCAATATCATCATTTAGGGGAAAGAAATAGTGAGTGCTTTAACAATCTGAAATATTTGAAATATTGTAGTATTTTGGCCTTTGTGCAGGCCAGACAAATAAGAGCATCAATCTTCCGCCAAATCAGGATCTTCATCATCTTCGTCATGACCAAACCATTCCTGATTATATGGATAATAAGGACTTTTTGTAGCAGGTGTGTCAGAACACTGTCCTTCAAAAGATAATTTCTCTCTAGCCATCATTTGCAGGAGAGAATACATTGCATCAGGATCCTTTTGGATATCATCTAAAAAAGAAGCCATTTTCTTTTTAGGCTTAACAGGTGCTGCAATGGTTGTATCAGAGGAAGAAGCAGGGGCATTTGCTATCTGGACAGGAGTAGAATTTACAGCTGTAGGCAAAGTAGTAGCAGAGGAGGGGATTTCTTTGAAAACATTATTAACTACTTTGTGAGCATGAAATTTGGCCCACCATTTAACATACCAACATCTTTTGAGCACATCTCCTTCTTTAACATATTGCCATTTTAAGATCCAGGGAATCTTATATTTTTTAACAAAATGGATTACAGGGGAGAATTTTGCATCATAAGCACATACTTTGTTAGTGTTGGTAAAATGCGACAAGGCCTCCCTTAGTTGCTCAGGAAATATTTCCGGAATAGAACCAAATTGAGCCCACCATCGAATGAACCAGAGGGGCAATTTTGAATTAAATTCTTTACCAAAATTAACAAACCAAGAATGAGACATGTATTCATTCTGGTGTAACATGAATCGGAACCAAGCTGTGAGATAATCATGGTAATAGTAGGGGACCGAAGATTTCGGTAACATTCTTGGGGCAGTAAGGTTGGAACCCCACATTTCTTCAGAAAGAAAGCTATCAATAGTAACTTTGTGATAAATCACCTTAGTAGTATCAATCTTGTCAGTAACAGGGCTAATCTTGATAGACTTTTCATGACAAAGGATAGCAGAATAGTATCGTACATCTTTATCATGGTGTTCAGGAATCCAATGAAATTTTGGGGAGAAATAACTAGAGGCCAATCTGAAGGGATCAGAAATATTGGCTCTGTTTGTCTCAACATAAAACAGGTTTTGGTCACTAGGTTTTTTAACATATTTAGTAGTATAAGAGGTACTGGGGAAAGCATTTGCTTTAACAATTTGATCAGGACTGGAATAAGGATCATAGGCAGCTGCCAAAACAGTAAAGTAATTTGGTTTAGGTATGGTGCCTAAAGGGGTAAAATGGCTAGTAATCTCCAAAGGAGTAATAGGTTCAATTTTTGCAATTGGTTTAGTAGTAGGGGTTTTGTCATTTGACCTTCTACTTGCCATGGTAATTCTGTAGAAATTCACGGGTAAGGAAATCAGGGATTGAATTTTGAGATCCTTTAATATATTCAATGTCAAAATCAAAAACACTTAGAATAGCTTGCCATTTGGCAAAAATATGTTTTGAAGTAATATTTTCAACATCTTTTTCAATAACATACTTAGCACTTTTACAATCAATACGCAATAAAAACTTTTGGTTTAGCAAATCACTTTGAAATTTTGAAATGCATAATACTATAGATAAAATTTCTTTTTTAATAGTACTATAATTTAGTTGTGCTGTATTCCAGATTCCAAATTGAAAGCGAACAATTTGTTCAGGCGAATTTGGGGAAACACGTTGTTTCAGAATACCTCCATAGCCAATATCAGAGGCGTCAGTTTCAACAATTTTAAAAGTATTGATAGTAGGAATACCAAGACACGGAAGTGTCTTAACATGAGTTTTTATCTGTTTAACAAGAGAAGTGTGATTAGCAATCCAAGGAGGAGGATTATTCTGCAACAGATCAAAAAGGGGTTTGCATTGTTTCCTTAAATCCTTGTAGAAATTAGCAACATAATTCAAAGACCCAAGAAATCTCTGAAGCTGAGTTTTATCAATAATAACATCAGGGAATTTGTCAGCAAATTGAATGGCTCTATCAATAGGACGAATTTGTCCTTCAGAGATATCATAACCAAGAAAACGAACTTTTGTTTGAAACAATTTGATTTTCTTAGCAGAAACAACAAGACCATTTCTTTTGATGATATCTAGAAACGAGTACAAATGTTTCCAATGTTCATCAATAGAATTAGAGAAGACAAGAACATCATTAATGTAAACAATGGTGAAATAACTAAACGAATTAAAGATATCATTCATAATATTTTGGAATTCACTAGGGGCATTCTTGAGACCAAAAGGCATAACATTCCACTCATAATGACCAAAAGGAGTGGTAAAAGCAGTCTTATACCTATCACTTTCACTGAGTTGGATTTGCCAAAACCCAGATTTCATATCAAACTTGGAGAACACAACAGCCTCACTCAATCTATGGACCAAGTCATTCTTATTAGGAATAGGATACCGGATCCATTCTAAAACCTTGTTCAGGGGTTTGTAATTAATGACAAGGCGAGGGGTACTTCTCTCAATCTCAACATTCTTCTGGACATAAAAGGTAGAACATGACCAAGGGGACTTGCTATTCCTTATCAATTTCTTATTCAACAGATCATTAATTTCATTTTTGCAAAATTCAACAGTTTCAACATTCATTTGAATAGGGCGAGCTTTAGTAGGGATGTGTTTTTCATCAAAATCTTTAACATAAGGCAAATAAACAATATGCTTTTTTCTATGCCAGAAAGCATTAGGAATATCAGAACACATACTATCAATTATTATTTTCTGAAAATTATCAATTTTTTAGAGTAATAGTTTATCAGAGAGTTGTTTAGCAATTTTCTTATATCTAACTTCTTGTTGAAGGAAGTTAAGATGTTTTTCTTTAGCATGAATCATTTTGAAAGCTTTGTCAATTTCAACTTCAAGTTTTGAAGCAAATATGAATTTTACTTTTTGTCCAAATGGATCAGTAGTAATCCCACCATTTTCTACAAGAAAGGGATACAAAGCATTTATAAAAGGCAATCCAAGGATCACCTTATCAGTCATGTTTTTACAAGAACAGAAGAAATCTTGAAACAAACATTATCATGGCAAACATGAGCATTAGACAATTCATATCTAATTTTCATTTTAGTACCATTAGCAGAAACAAGTGATTCAATAGATTTTTCAAAATATCTTGTGGGAATTAATCCCTCTTGAATACAATTCATATCAGCACCAGAATCAATCATAGCAATAACATTGAAATGATAATCAGGTGAAACAACAATTTTTACTTTTGTAAACCATTTAGGAGGAAGATATTTCCTAACAAGAGCAAGATTAGGAGAGTGTCAGAACAATCATTAATAATAGAAGAATCATCAATAGTATCATGAATAATACCTTCATTAGAAAGAAGAGCCTGTTGACTAGGATCATTTCCATTCTTGTGCTTATCTTATTCATTATCAGAATTAATAGTTTTATCAAGGTTTTTATCAAATTTTAATGTTAACAGTCCTTGTTTGAGATTACTGTTATCATTTTTAATATTTTTAACTTCATGTTTTAGTTCATTTATTTCTTGTTTAACAATATTAATTTCATGTTGAAAATCATTAACAGTTAAATCTTTGGATTTCTTTTTAGATTTGTTAAATCTTTCCAAAGTTTCTTCAAAGCTTATATTAGTTTTTAGTTTTTTACCAGTTTCATCTTTTAACAGGTTTTTCTTAAAGTTATCCAAATATTCTTTTTGTAGAACAGGGTTTTCCATTTGCCCAATTAATTTTAACAGCAAATTATCATTTTCTTCACTTTTAGTGAGAACATTAACAGATTTAATAACATTACAACAGGAGTCTCTGCATCCAATTTTAATATTAGGTGAATCGGAAGATTCAGCAGAGTGATAATCAGAATCAGATGACGAAGAAAAATCCTCTTCCAAGGAATCAGACGAAACGTTTGATTCAAGGATTCGGAATAGATCTTCTTGATCTTCATCAACAATTTTTAACATGTTAAACTTGTCTTTTAGTTTACCAGGTCTTTGTTTACAGTCTTTACTGTAATGACCAGGTTTACCACAGTTGAAGCATTTTCCTTTATTAGGATTCTGCTTAGTAGATCTTTTAGAAATATTTTTCTTTTTAGCATAAAACACATCAGGTTTAACATAATTAGTTTTGTATTTTTTATATTTTTTATGGTTATAATTTTTGTGAATTTTATCATGTTTTTTATTCTTTTGTTTAGAAGGAGCAATAGAGGGCAAACCATATTGTTCACAGAAATTACCCATTTCATATTTAGCTTTTCTTTTATTTTTTAATTCGTGTTTTAACAATTATTCATCATTACACATGTTAATATCAAGTTTTTTAATAGTGCTTAATATATCACCATAAGTTAAATTATCATAATCAATGAAGTCATTATCATCAATTAATTCTTGTTTTACCTTATAAGCAAAGATAGGAGGAAGTCAGTCAATAAACTTTTCTTTCCAATAAGGCTTGTGACAATCTTTCCGGAGCATAACCCTGGAAATAAAAACATCTTGATACCATCTATAATCAGACATAGTAGGGCATCTCAAATTATTCAAATATTCAGCAATACGAGACGAAACATTAGAAGGAGTACCAACAAAGTGTTTGAGAATAGTATAGACCAAAGTATTAACACCATCAGGAATACCTCGACCAATATTATTATAAAAACTAGGAAGTCCTTCATCATTCATTTTAACAGCATTTTTAATAGATTCTTTGGAATCTTCTGTGAGATATGAATCCCACCAACCACAAAGAGAACCAGAAAAACCAGTAACAAGCATGTTAACAATTTCCGGTTGAGTAAAGTCATGACCATTAGCATAAGCAATTCCAACCATGGACATGTGACTTATTTTATTAATGATTTCTTGTTCAGAGAAACCATCAATATTTTGTTCATACATTTTATCAGCAAAAACAGAGAATTGAGTTGAAAAGGATCTTTCTTCAAACTGCATATCAGGAGGAGTAGGTTTAGAATATCAGTTTTTAGTAAAAGATATAGGATTAGGTTTTCCAACAAATCTTTTAATTTTTGATAATTTTTCTTCAAAAACATTTTCAACAGTAGTAGAGGACAAAGATTCAGAATCTGTAATATTTTCAGAGACAGTTTCAGAATCATTCTTTGAAATAGCACGAGCAGTACTAGTAGAAGTACTCTCGGTTTTTACTTTTAAATCAGCAAGCATCTTTTCAACAGTCTCAAGAGTTTTTGTCTGAGGGGTTTTGAAAATCATATTTTCTCTTTGACTATGTAAACTAATCAAAGGTTTCTCAGTTTTGATAGAAACAGGTTTTTGAATAGAAGCCGATTTTTTAATCAAAATAGTTTTTTCAACAATTTTTTCTTCAATACGGTCAAGCTATTGACCAATAATATGTAAAGATTCATTAGTAAAATTGTTTTGTTCAATAATGCTAACAATAGGAGTAGCATCATCAGAAATTTTGGAAAGACAGGCCTTCATTTCAACTTGATCACAAGTTATGACAACTGTATCAAGTGGAGGATGAGTAGACCTAACAGTAGAAGTATCAGCTTTAACAAAAGTTTGCTTTTTTATAACATTCAAATATTGTTTTGAAATCTCATCTTTTGAGACATAATAATTTTCCAAAAAGTCGAAAAACAAAATATGTCTATTCAACTTTTTCATTTTTTCAAACCATTTTCTTTTAATACGATCTTTTTCAGATTGAGCAAAAGTATCTTGATAATAATGCCTCTTAGCTTTATGTTTCTTAGAAGCAAATTCATCATATAGAGATTGTAAATCAATTTCAAAATCAGCATTTAAAAAATTTATGACTCTGAATTTATTAGTTTCAAAATCATTAACAGATGGAGCAACAGAATCAAAGTCTTCTTCTTCATCATTAACATTTTTAACAAAAGAAGAAGAAGATTCTTTTTTTGTACAATAAAAAGGGGTGCTAACTTGAGAGTTAGTAGAAATACCTTTTAATTTCAAATTTTCAATATTTTTTTGTAACATTTCATCAACATCTTTGTCTCTTTTTGAGAGACTTTCAGATCCGGCAAAGGAATGCCTTCCTTCGTTGATCTCTAAAGCAGGAGTATTTTGAAAACTTATTTTAACAGTTATATATATATATATATATATTCTTGTTAAATTTTAGGTGTAAATGCACTTTTAGTCCTTACATTTTGGTTTTTTTCCATTTTAGTCCCTACATTTTAATTTTACCACTTTTAGTCCCTAAATCAATTAACGCGTTCCATTTTGGTCCTTTTCGTTAGCCCACTAAAGAAAATTGCTTAGGTGGCAAACTGAGTGCATTACTGGCACATTAAATGCTAACGTGGCCAATTAAAAAATAATAAAAAATTTTAATTAGCATTTAAAAAAATTTCATGTCAACTTCTAAATATAAAAAAAAGTTATTAATCAATTTTAATGAGATTAAAAAAGAAAAAACAAAATTAAAAACAATAAAATACTTCAATTCAAATCTAATTCATTTTGAACAAGAACATACAAGAACAAAATCATAGATTTAAACATCAATACAAGAACACAAAACACAAACCCAAAACCAAACACAAAAAACACAAACTCAAATTTAAACATTAACACAAAATCACAAACACAAAGAACACAATAACAAACATAAACCATTTACTCTCAAACTTTTGCTTACTCTCAACAGTCAATGCTGCCATCAAATCAACACAATTACACAGCCCACCCAAACCCAGACTACACCTTCGCCATTTCCTTCCTCAAATCCCAAGCTCACTCCCTCAACCTCCAAACACAAACTCTCCATTTCACTCCAAAGAAAAACAAACCCATTCTCCTCCTCTCCTGACTTGGCTCCAAGTTCCAACCCTTCCCTCCCTTCTCTCCTCTTCAACTCCCACGTCATCTTCGTCCCTGCCAAACCATCCAAATGGTCCCACCTTCCTTTCTCTACCATCTGATCTTCTAATGGTCGCATCTACGCCAATGGAGCTCAAGAAGACAAGTCCATCACCACCCAATCCCTCTCTCCTATTTGATTCAAATTCGGATCATACCAGTACCAGATCCAAATCTCATGCCTCAGAAACCCACCTTGACTTCGACTTCGACTTCATGGTCGTCATCGCTGCCACTGCTATCGTCGAGAATCATTTGCTGTTGCTGGTAGTGAGGGTGGGTGTGAGTGTGAAGGTAAGGTTGAGGAGCGTGGTGAGGTGGCAAGACGCCAGCGCCATCATGTGGGTTTCTAGGTAGATCTGAAACCCCTCTCCCTCCTCACTTTCTCATCTCACACTCTCTTTATCTGGGTTAAGTATGCTATATTTCTTTTGGATTTTTGATAAATTTGAAAAGAGATAATATGGGTTTGTGAAAGGAAATTTTTGAGATCTGGGTGGTAGTGGTCAGCTAGGCTCACAGGTAGTGGGTGGATCTAGATTTTTTGGCCATTGGTGGGGTTTGAAGGTAGTGGATCAGTGGAGGATTTTCTGGGTCTATTGTTTTGTTTGGTTGAGTTTTGATGTTTGGTGTTTAGTTGGTTGGGTCCGATAGAGATGTTTTAGTGTTTTGGTTGAGATGAGTTTTGGTATTTTTGTGATTTTTGGGTTTTGGTCTCATTTGAAGATTGCTGTGTGTTTTGCATGTTTGGTTGCTAAGAAAATGCAAGAAGAGAAACAAAAATATTGATTTTTATTATTTCTTGGGCAATGAGTTATTTGAGGAAGAACATGAACCATTCTGGGGAAGTGAGGAAGAACATGAATAGTTATGGGAAGAACATGAAGAACATCACAAAGGCATGATCTTCGAACAAAATAATAAAAAGAAAAAAGAATGATGAAAAGAATGGGAGGCGGAGAAATTGAGAAATATCTGGGGAAGAAGAAGAAAATAGAGAAGAGATTTGGGTTACACACTGCTATTTCTTTTGTTAGGTACTTTTTGATATTTGACTGTTTGGTTGCCGAGAAAACAATAAAAGAAACTTTTAGATCTGGGTTGGTGTTTTTGGTGTTCTTGTTCAAGAAACTTTTAGATCTTAATTAATGTGAATTTTGGTTTTTAATTCTGATATTTTTTTTTATTTAGTTAAAATTAATAAATTAATTTTTTTAATTTATATGCTGATGTGTCATTGGTGACATGGATTTTTAATAATATTTAAGTCCTTCGTCAGTCACCTCAGATATTTTTGTCTGTTGACTGACGGAAAGGACTAAAATAGAACGCGTTAATTGATTTAGGAACTAAAAGTGGTAAAATTAAAATGTAGAAACTAAAAAGGAAAAAAAGCCAAAATGTAGGGACTGCATTTATGCCTAAATTTTATTTTGTGATAAGATTATTATATTGTATATTTCATAATCTTTACAACTAATTTAGAAGGAGAATTCTTATTCAGCATTTTGCTTCTCAATTTTAATTATAAACAAATAATTTGTATGATTCGATTTTTGTCAATGTAATTTTGATTTTTTTAGAATGCAACAAGGAAATAAAAAAAAAATGTAATTTCCTCTTTCCTTAAATTGTATTTAGAAATTAAGCTAATGTAAACTTTCTTCTAGATTATAACAACAACCAAGTCATGTAATTTTAATTTGTTAATTGTATGCACTTATTGTGTCTGTTGACATGTGGCTTGAATTGATTAAGTCAAGCTTTGCCTTTGATGATATTGAATTCTACTTGGAATAAAAGTACAAATTATTAATTATCTTTTTATTAAAAATATTTCAACCCTGATTATCGTCTTAAGATGTTGACAATTTCTACACCTCAACACGGCAATCTTCTAGATTTTGAGGAAAGAGGCTCACGCAAGGAGAATAACAACCACATCCATTGGACATTAAGCATATCTTATATATGGAATGGCATCCCAAAACCAATTACCACTTTCTAATCAAGTAATCAACAATAAGGGCACTATCATCCGTAGTTGTAAAAAAATATAATTTTAAAACATTAAAAAAATATTTTATTATTTTTGCACACCATTTTATAATACACTCTACGTCACATTTTATATTCTTCAATTCAATACATTAAAATAATATATGCAACATATTAAAATAATATTAACTTAAAACTCAACTCAATACAAAACATGTTGCCAAAATAAACCAATGGTCACCACCACTTCCACCACACAACCACCGCATCCTCAACAATCCAAAACACAACTCAAAACAAATCCAACCAAATCTAGCCAAATACCCATAACAAACCCATTACCAAACCGCTAACCACGAACAACCACCACCGTACAAAAACACCAAACAACCACCTCATCCTCCACAATCCAAAACACAACTCAAAACAAATCCAACCAAATCTAGCCAAATACCCACAACAAACCCATTACCAAACGCATAACCACCAACAACAACCACCATACAAAAACAACAAACAACCACCGCAAAAATACCATAAACCACCACCATACAATAACAATCACACCCCAAAACCCATAAACCCAATTTGAAAATTATCCAAGACCCATGGCAAAAACAAACATAGTGAGAAAGTGAGAGAGAGAAACCAAGCAATGGTGAGTGGAAGTGGTGAGCAACAACGTTTTACTAGAGGGCCAGCCATGGGCTTTTTGAGCTATGTGAGTAATGGCGTTTTGTTGGAGGATCGCCATGGGAGAGAGGGAGAAAGGAGAGAGGAGAGACCGGCCATGGGAGGAAAAAGACAAGGAGAGATGAGAAAGAGAAGAGAGAAATTTGATCTGGAGAAGAGGAGAAGAAAGACATAGAAAGAGAAAAAACTAATAAAAATTTATGGCATTTGTTACTGTGAGAGATCGCCAAAATTGGGTGCCTCTCAAAAAAGAGAGATTTTTGGAGTACTTTTTAGGGAACCTTTCTTTTTGGGTAAGTGGTGTGGAGTCGACACTTATTTTTTATACAAAAATATCAGAAAAAAAATACTAATTACAAAATACATGACTGAATTGTTCTCTTCATTGATTGAATAAAAAATTACATATTTGCAAAATTGAAAAATTACATGGTTTTGGGTCCTAGTTACAAACTACCAAAATACATGGTTTTTTGTCCTAGTTACATTCTACCCAAAATAAAAAGTAAAGACAAGGCTAGATCTACTTAATCAAAGATCTAAATTCAGAGGCTGGGTTATGGAATGGGAAGGTGTTAGGCACCCATTCCACCCAAACAGAGTTTGGGCTTCTAGACTCTTGTGACCAATGTACCTTTTTATGCATGTCATGAATGATATGTTGAATATGTGACACCAAAATTAAATCACACAAATTTATTTACGATTGAAGTCTCTTCTTTTGAAAAGAATCAGATCTGTTTTGATTGGTAAAAAAAAAATTGATTTTGATTTGTCAAAATACCAGATCTGTTTTGTATGATGTAGAAAAAGATGGTTTTTGGAGATAGAAAATTTAGATCTGTGTTGTGATGATAAAAAAAAATGTTTTTTTTTACAATAGAAAAATCATATCTGTTTTGTATATGCTTTAAAAGAATTAAAAAAAAGAAGAAGATTTTTTAGGAAGAGAGTTTCACTCATAATTTAAATTCATGCAACATGAATTAAATAAAACAAACACAAATACAATCATATTTTATCTTTTCTTTATTTAAAAAATATACATGCATTAAAAATAATCAGATCTATATCTAAGAAAGATACAAATCAATTTTTTGATAAAAAATGTTCGGATTTGCATCTAATGAAGACACAAACCAGTTTTGATTAAAAAAAATCAGATCTACATCTAAGGAAGATGCAGATCTGCTTTATTTTGAAGAAAAATTCAGATATACATTTAAGGAAGATGCAGATATGTTTTATTGTGAAGAAAAATTTCAAATCTACATCTAAAGAAGATGCAGATCTGTTTTATTTTGAAGAAAATTTCTGATCTACATCTAAGGAAGATGCAGATCTGTTTTTATTTTGAAGAAAAATTTAGATCTACATCTAAGGAAGATGCAGATCTGTTTTTATGAAAAAAGAGGTGTTCACATGTAGATTATTGACATTCAAGAAAGAGACTACAACAATCACATAGAAAAATAATCATGCTTTAAACAAAACAATGATGAATCATTCATATTATGGATAAAAACATTCATCAATAAAAGAAGCATAAAAAGGATAGGTGATAGAAACAACCTCTTGCATGAGTACTCTTTGTTTTTGAGATGATGTTTTAGGGTTCAAAGAAACTTATTTAGTTAACTTTGAAACCTAAAAACCCTAATTTAAGCAGCAAATCTCAGAGAGAATCAGCAATTTGAAAGCCTCAAAACGTGTGTCTCTCAGAGCGTAAAAAAAAGGTGCTGACTTATAAGGTTCAGTCTCTATTTATAAAGGTTGGAAAACTCTAAAAAAATTAGCCCCGAAGTGTAGAATGCAAATCACTCATCCTTCTGCGAAAAGATCGAAAAGGGTGTGCCTTATCATCACCCGAAGGCCATTGGGCCAAAGCCCAAAAAGGGGAAATTCGGCCCTTTTAGAGTGCCGTTTGGCACTCCAAAAATGCCGAATTGGCTCTTGGACACCGAACGCTCTTTCGTGTTCGGGTGCCGTTTGGACTCCTCTTTTAGGGTTTTTTGATAGGTCCTTGCACCTAGACGCGTTTTCATCCTCCATCTATAAATTTTTTTTAAAATTTTTTTATTATCTCTTTTCTAGATAATTCAGGCTTTTTAAGAACAATTATCTTGTAGATAAATACCCTAAAATAAAACTTGATAAAGTTCAGATTATCCATGATTTTATTGTTATCCAATCATCCATTTTATTCCTATGCATGCATCCTTATTTTAAACACTAATTATCAATCAATCACAAAATATTTTAATTAATTTTAATTGTTTAACCAATCATAATTGATTTAAATTAATCATGTGTGGTCGACTCTACCTAGACACAATGCATGTTGATCGTACAAACTTGATCATGTAATATCTTTCGATTCGATGGTCCGATTTGAAAACCGGAAATACTGTTGCGACCGTTAGAATCTCAAGATCATTTTTACGATATGCAATGAATGAATTAATGTATGTAATGCAAAGACAAATTGATGCATGTAATACAAGAACAAATTGATGCGTGTAATGCAATCATGATTTTTAGGGTACATGAATGATCATTCAACTCATTCTCCTTGATTAAATAGAATGGATACTAAGACCTAACATAGTTGGCATTTTGCTTTGCTCTCTCTCTCTCTCTCTCTCTCTCTCATGTTGGTGGGTTTTTGGTGTCTAGTATGCTAAATGCTATACATTTAACATTTAGCAAACCTGATGCTAATGCTCTAACGGTTTGTTATTTTGAAATGTAATTCCTTATATGAAAAAGACACATTTGTATACTAGGAACACCATCTGATTTATTTATGGAATGACACTTCAAAAAAAAAAAAAAAAAGAAGATCGTTGCTAGATAAAGTAAGGTTGAAAAATATGAAGGCAAAATCAAGAGAAGTCATTATAAAAAAAGGAAAAGAAAAAGGAAGTTAATACATGTTATCGTTTTGAAGTTTAAACTATTTAGTATAGTATACATTCACATTTTTTATTTTTTTTAGAAAAAAAAAAAAAAAAAGTGCACACACATCCATATTTGATTGAGTGATACATAATATAAGGCTAAAATATTGTTTTTGTCCCTAAAGTTTGTATGAATTTTGATTTTCTTTGCCATTTTTTTTTTTTTGGGTTCTTAAACTATTTGTTGTGTCCCAAGAACACATGGCAGCCAAGCGATTCAAATAAGCTACAGTCATGTTGCATTTGATTTCAAGTAGTAGTAGTTATTGGTGATTATGAATTTTTAGCCCCAAGCCTCATACTTCATGATTAACTAATGTTTATGTATTTTTTTTTCCTAGCTGAATAATCCTATTTATAGTGTTGCACAACACTTTTATAGTAATAAAACAAGAAAAGACCAAATTTAATTCAAAACCAATGATGGCAAAATGACAAACTAACCATTAGTCCTTTGAACATATGAATAAACATAAGTTTATACATTATTTATTCTACTTTAAAACATTGCTTGTGGCTAATTCTTGAAATATAAATATATATTCTAGGGTCATAACGTCGCCTCTTTTCCTTTGCTATTGTTACAGTATTTTTTTTTTTTTTTTTTTTTTTTTTTTTGTGACATCTGAAATGTGTACATGGAACCTCCTTATCAGTTGCCCTCTATCTTAAAAATCCACATTGTTTGATTCTTAGAATTTTAAAAAATATCTTCGTATTAGGGAGATAAGATTAGGAGATTAAATTGTTTGTTTATAGGAGTTGTTATCTTTCTTTTTTTTTTTTTTTTTTTTTTTTTTTTTTTCTCATATGTACATGTAATTTGAATTAATTGCAATTGGCTTGACTAGCTTGTGTCTTTAAGACACAATATTTCTCTCCCCTTCCAAGAATCTTGTCCTCAAGATTTAGGTCTTACTGTTGCTATGTGTGGGTGGTTCTCTTCACACATTCTTTTTCCTTTTTTTCTTTTTTTTGCTGAATTTCACACATTCTCTCTTAAACCCCCTTTGTGATTTAAACCCCCCCCCCCCCCCCCTTTTTTTTTTTGAGAATTGGATCCCAAAACTAGTGAATGTTTGCTACAATGACACATATTTGATGAGATAGCAAAAAATTACCATCTATGGTTCGTCCAAGGGAATCGTCCATGATCGCCAGTCAGCCAAATGGCCAGACCATCTCTGATTCATCCAGATAGGTCGTCCATGAGTATTGATCAATTGAATAAACCTCAGGCAATCAGGTCAGAAGAGTCGTCCATGTGCAAAGCTCATGGACGACCACACAACATCAATCTATATAGAAAGAGTCGTCCATGGGCAAAGCACATGGACGACCATGTAACACTTGAAAAATTCTGGAGTGGTTAATCAACCCGTGTTCATTGCCAGCAATTTCTCCTAAGTATGTAACTTCCATCAGCGGTTACTACTTCTATAGCCGTTGGGGAAGTTATTTTCGTAATTTCGGACTTCCACGAATCTTGGGGAGGTTACTAAACCAAATAACTGCCCTAAGGTTCCCTATATAAGGACCGGTCTGAATCAGGCAAAGGTATGAGAGCATTCTGGCATTACTCTAATACAATTAGAATTCCATTTGTGGGGAAGATACTAACTTAGCCATCGGAAGGTCTTAGGCCAGTCCACCCTGGTCTCCTTTGATATTGTTTCTTTTTCAGGCCTTCGCTACCACCTTTAGCCCATCGAAACCGAATTGTCCAGCCTACTGATTCTGTTCAGCATCAGTTGGCGCCGTTTGTGGGGGTATAAGTTTTACTAAATTGTTTTACGATTCATATTTCCGAGACAAAAGGTTGAATGGTTCGGACTAGATCGAGGGCTACTAGCCCAGGCCATCAGGGAACCAGAGACGCTTCAAGCAACCCCTATCGCGATCGCAAATCTGCACTCGTCATGTCGGCTTCCTCTGTCCAACATGTACAATCTATGGCGGCTGCAATGGCGGAGTTAACCTGCAAAAACCAAGAACTAAGAAGGGAGATCAACCAAAGAAGGCAGACACATAAAGATCAGGAAGGAGGAGGGCAGACGCAAAGGCAAGAAGATAGAGAGGATGCAGAAAATGGAAGTCAGTCCAGAGGCACCACTTCACGAAGGGTGCCACACTTGGAAAACGAGATGGGCTAGATGAAGAAGTCATGGAAGAAATGAAAGAAAATCTAAGAAGGGCTAATCCCGTAGAAGATTTGGTCCACAGAATCGATTCCCCCTTCATGGTTTCCATCAACGGTCACCCTCTACCACCAAAGTTCAAGTTGCCTTCCCTAGATTCATATGATGGGGCGCGAGACCCTTTTGATCACATAGCCACCTTCAAGACCACTATGCATCTTCAAGGAGTTCCTGATGAAATAATGTGTAGATCCTTCCCTACCACTCTCAAGGAGCCAGCGCAAGTGTGGTTCAGCAAGATACCTCCAAACACGGTCAGTTTTTTTGAAGAATTGAGTAAGTTGTTTGTCAATAAATTCATTGGAGGACAAAGGCACAAGCAACTATTGGCAGCCTTCCACAATGGGATTAACTCAGACTTATTCACAAACTGTATGAGAAAGAGCCCCAGTCCATGGCTAAACTCGTCCATTCAGCCCAAAACTTTATGAATGCAGAAGATGCAATCATAGCTAAGAAGAGGAAGAGAGCTGATAGAATGGAAGCAAACCCCACACGTCATTCTGACCAAGGGCCTCGTCCAAAGAAAGGACGAATGGAAGATATGAAGGAACGAGACAGAGATAATAGGAAGGCAGGCCCTTCAGCAAGGAATCAGAATTATACACCCTTAAATGCCCCACTTGATCAAGTGCTCATGCAAATTAAGGATAATCCTTCCTTGAAGTGGCTGGAGAAGATGAAAGGAGATCCGAACAAGCGCAATAAGAATAAATATTGTCGCTTCCATAGGGATCATGGACATGACACGGACGAATGTTATGATTTGAAGCAGCAGATTGAGAATCTCATCAGACAAGGAAAGTTGAGGCACTTCATTGGAAGGGATCATAAAGATCAAAAGCTGAAAGGGAAGATGGAAGAGTCATCACGGCCCCCACTCGGAGAAATAAGAGTTATCATTGGTGGGAGTTTGACAGGACAATCTTCCAAAGCAAAGAAGACATATCTCAAAGTGGTGCAAAACGTCCAACTCTCTGGACGATCCCCAAGGACGAGGGAGACAGACGAGCCAACCATCTCTTTCACGGACGAAGAAGCTAAGAGAATCCATCATCCGCATGACGATGCGATTGTCATTACCCTACTCATCGCATATTATACAACTAAGAGGGTGTTAGTGGATAATGGAAGCTCAGCGGATATATTGTATTATCCCGCCTTCCAACAGATGAGGCTTGGACGAGCTAACTCCGTCCAGCATGTTCACCACTGGTAGGATTTGGAGGAATGAAAGTGCAACCCGTGGGCATCATTACATTGCCTGTGGTGGTGGGATCCTACCCACAGCAGATAGCTAAGGAAGTGAATTTCCTTGTGGTGGATTGTTCTTCCTCGTACAATGCCTTCATTGGAAGGCCAACCTTAAACAGTTGGAAGGCAGTAACATCTACCTACCATTTATTAGTCAAATTCCCTACAGAGTACAGGATTGGACAGGCGAAAGGAGATCAGTTGGTAGCCAGAGAATGTTATCTAGCCATGTTGGCTCTGGACGAGCAGGCACAGACTATGAGTATAGAAGAAAAAAAAGTTGTTGCGGAACCTACTGAAGTGTTAGAAGATATTTTATTACAAGAAAGTGATCCTGAGAAGTTCACTAAAATTGGAACAAGTATGAAGGTGAAGGAGAAAGAAGACCTCGTCCAGTTTCTGAGTAAGAATACCGATGTTTTTGCATGGAGTCATGACGACATGCCTGGTATTGATTAGAGTGTAATTACTCATCGGTTGAATGTGTTCCCCTCTTCTAAGCCTGTTCGACAAAAGAAAAGGGTGTTCACTCATGAAAGAGACAAGGCTATCAAGGAAGAGGTTCAGAAACTGACCACAGCGCAATTCATCCGGGAAGTCTATTACCCGGATTGGTTAGCGAATGTGGTGATGGTGAAGAAGGCAAATGGCAAGTGGAGGATGTTCGTAGATTTCACTAACTTGAACAAGGCTTGCCCCAAGGATAGTTATCCTTTGTCACGCATTGATCAACTGGTGGATTCTAGAGCTGGCCATTAGTTGTTGAGCTTCATGGATGCCTTCTCAGGATACAATCAGATCAAGATGGACGAGGCTGACCAAGAAAAAACCTCTTTCATTACCAGTCAAGGTTTGTTTTGTTATAAAGTGATGCCCTTCAGTTTGAAAAATGCAGGGGCAACTTATCAAAGGTTGGTGAATCACATGTTCCGTCCGTAGATAGGACGGAATGTGGAGGTGTATGTGGACGACATGCTTGTGAAGAACTTAGACGGGGGAAGCCACTTGGATGACCTTCAAGAAACCTTTGAAACACTTAGACGATACAAGATGAAGCTAAACCCAAGTAAGTGTGCATTCGGAGTATCGTTAGGAAAGTTTTTAGGATTCATGGTTTCACAGAGAGGAATTGAGGCAAATCCAGACAAGATCCAAGCCATCTTGAACATGGAACCACCGAAGAACATCAAGGAAGTCCAATCCCTCACTGGACGAGTTGCAGCTCTGAACAGGTTTGTTTCAAAAGCTACAGACAAGTGTTTACCCTTCTTCAAAGTCCTTAGGAAGGCATTCGAATGGACGGACGAGTGTCAAAAGGCCTTCCAAGATCTAAAGGATTATCTTACCACGGCTCCATTGTTAAGCCCGTCCGTACTAGAAGAAGAGCTCTATCTATACTTGGCAGTGTCCCCACATGCCGTGAGTTCAGCATTGATCAGAGAAGAAGGGAAGGTGCAAAAGCCTGTGTATTACACTAGCCGAGCACTCAGAGGCGCAGATGGAAGATACTCGTTGATGGAGAAGTTAGCTTTCACCTTGATAACAGCTTCCAGGAAGTTAAGGCATTACTTCCAAGTTCATATCATCAATGTTATGACGGATCATCCGCTCAAGAAGGCAATGAACAAACTGGAAGCTACAGGACGACTGATACAATGGGCAGTTGAACTTAGTGAATTTGACATCCGGTACCAACCAAGAAATGCAATAAAAGCTCAAGTTTTAGCAGATTTCATTGCAAAATTCACTCCAAGTTATGAAGGCTTAGGTGAAAGAGGAAACAATAACAAGTGGGTTGTCCATGTAGATGGATTGTCTACACAACATACAGGGGGAATAGGAGTGGTTTTGTAAACACCAGAAGGAGATAAATTGAATCACAAGGTTCAATTGCAGTATCAAATAACTAGTAATGAAGCGGAATATGAAGCCTTTCTTAAAGGGTTAGAGTTGGCTAAATCTATGGAGGTAGACTCAATACTCGTCTTGGGAGATTCTCAATTGGTCATAGGCCAAGTAAATGGAATGTGTGAAGCCAAAGAAGACAGAATGAAGAAATATTTGAAGAAAGTGATACGCTTTGTGAAGAAATTCAAAGAAGTTAATTTTGTTCAAATCTTGAGGGAAGAAAACATAGAAGCAGATACTCTAGCGAAGGAAGCCTTCGCTAATGAAGCAATGAACAAGTTTGATGAAATACAATACATGCCAAGCATAGACCTCCCAAAGATGTTGCAGATAGAAGGTGAGGGGAATTGGATGACCCCAATAGTATCATACTTGAATGACGGAAGGCTTCCAGAGGGGAAGGACAAAGCCAGGAAGCTCATAGTTAAATCAGCCAGATACATCCTTATGGACGAAGTGCTGTACACAAGAGGTTTTTCACAACCTTACCTGAGGTGTTTAGCTCCAGACGAGGCGAACTATGTATTGAGGGAAGTTCATGAAGGAGCATGTGGTAATCACTCAGGAGCTAGATCACTCGTTCACAAGGTCATCTGTGCAGGGTACTATTGGCCAACCATCCAAACTGATGCTAAGGCATTTGTTAAGGTATGTGATCAATGTCAACGTTTCAGTAATATTCCTAGACAACCGTCAGAATATCTTACCCCGATGATGGCCCCTTGGCCTTTTGCACAGTGGGGTTTGGATATTTTAAGCCCATTTCCAACTAGAACTAGACAAATGAAGTTTTTGGTGATGAGAATAGATTATTTCACAAAGTGGGTGGAAGCTGAACCCTTAGTGAAAATTACACAACAAAATGTCAAAAATTTCGTTTGGAAAAGCATTGTATGCAGATTTGGAGTACCAAGAGTACTAGTATCTGACAATGGACGACAGTTTGACAACACCTCCTTCAGAGAATTCTGTGAATAGCTTGGAATCAAGAATCATTATTCGTCACCCTCCCACCCGCAAGCTAACGGACAAGCAGAAGTAGCAAACCAATCCTTGTTGAAAATCATCAAGACTCGGCTTGAAGGGGCAAAGGGAGTATGGCAGGATGAATTACCAGGTGTTTTGTGGGCTTATAGAACAACAGTGAGGACTCCCACAGGAGAGAATCCTTTCAAACTGGCTTATGGGAGTAAAGCAGTCATACCTGCAGAAGTACAAATGGCCAGCCATAGGGTGATGAAGTACCAAGATGAGGAAAATAACGAACAGCTTCGTCTTAATCTCGATCTCATAGACGAGGTAAGAATGGATGCGGAGCAGAGAACAGCAAGGTACAAAAATCTCATAACAAAGCAGCATGATGCCATGGTGAAACCCAGGCGCTTCAGCATTGGGGATCTCGTCCTTAAAAGGGTTTCTTTAGCCACCAAAGACCCAACTCATGGGAAGTTGGGACCAAATTGGAAAGGACCTTACAAAGTCATCAACTCCAAGAGGCAAGGATCCTACTATTTGGAAGCCCTGGATGGACGAAAGCTAGAGCACCCTTGGAATGTTGAATACCTAAGGAGATACTATCAATGAAGGGTGACCATGGACGAGCATTTCCGCAGGACGAACACCATGAAAGTTTGAAGTAATTTATTGCAAGTGTTATTTCCTTATATTTGCTTGTTACTATTGTGTTTTAGATATATAAGTACTTTATGTTGACCATGGACGAATTTGTGTTGTATAAGTATTTTTAATTCCCTAAAGGCACTAGCTCTTAAGCATGTGCCATGCCTGTGGATGAATGTTTACATAGTGTGGATTTCTAAATATATATGAGGTATTTTCAAGTATATATGATTGTATAGGAATCCTCCATTTTTGTGATTTCATTCAGAATAGTCCACGAATGGCAAACAAGCCAAGACGAATAAAATCCTTGGATGAAAGGATGTACCGCCTAAGCATTCCTCAAAGTAAGGATAAAGCAAGAAAAGTGAACCTAAGGCATGTCCGTCTAAAACTTAGACGAGATAATACCTAAGGCATTAAGACGAATAAAATCCTTGGATGAAAGGATGTACTGTCTAAGCATTCCTCAAAGTAAGGATAAAGCAAGAAAAGTGAACCTAAGGCATGTCCGTCTAAAACTTAGATGAGATAAAACCTAAGGCATGTCCGTCTAAAACTTAGGCGAGATAAAACCTCAGGCATATCCATCTAAAACTTAGACGAGATAAGACTAACTTATGATCGTCTAAACCATGGACGAATAATGTGCGTGCAAAAACACCACAAAGTCCATAGACGAGTCTGACCAGCTTAAGTTGAGTACATGGATGAGCGTTCGCTGGTAAAAAGACGAATATAAGATCGTCCCAAAGTTTGAATAATGAATAAAAGCTAAAAAGCACGCCTATCACGGAAAGGTTCGTCCATATGCTCAAGACGAGATAAAACGTCCACAAATGGGTGAACCACACAACCATGGAAATAACATGGACGATACAAATAAAACTTATTCGCAGTTTATAACATATTCAAACATAATAAATATTGAAAACAAAAAGCATTCATTCATTCATAAAAATCAAAAAAGGGTAGACGACCATCGTCCAAAAACCCTTGGAAGTAATGAGTGATTATAAGTAAAGCTCGTCCAAAAATCTTGGACGAGGAAATTGTACTGAATGAATTCTAGATGAAAAAAGTAAAAGCCTAAAACAACGGGCATCTCCAACAGAATGAAACAATAAAATTTTCGAAGGAAAGGAAAAATTCATTTGGATAAACCACTGGCAGCATTGCCACCAGACTTGGGATCATCCTGGGTAACTTCATTGTTGTCATTGTCCATGACATTGACGTCTTCAGAACTTGTCTGCAGCAAGGAGCTTTCTGTAGCAAGGGGAAGCTAGAAGGAATCAAAATTCAACCCAAGGAATGCTTCCTTGGCATCAGCACGGAAGTCCTTATAGCCAGCAGCATAGTGGCTGTCTAGACGATTCTTGTATTCGTCAGATTTCTTGAAGGCTGCTATGGCTTCTTCACGTGCTTTCTCCAAGGACGAGGCAAATTCTGTAGCTTATCCCTCCTGATAAGCGATGCGAGTATCTTTTTCAACAGCATCCGCTTTGAGTTCCTCCACCTCGTTCTTTAACTTCGTCTCACTTGCTAGCAAACGATTGAAGTCATCAGTCAGCCTAATCACCTCCCCCTTTTTCAACAAAATTTCATTGTTTAGCTCCTTAGCCTTCTCTTTCGCCGTCTTGGCCTCCTCAGCAAGTTTCTTGGCCTAGCACATCGCTGTGTAAAACTTTGACATAGCCTATGCGTGGACGAAAGAAAGTTAGAAATTCTATTTTTGAAAAATTTATTGAAAACACACAAAGACGAATAAAACTCATACCTTGAAGAGATCATGGATACTAGAATGTTCAAATTCCTTCACTGACATATTATAACATTCGTTAATTTCATTGTCAGTGACGACACCTTTGAACGTCCTCCATGCATATCCCTCGTCTAGCACCAGGTTCGAAGAACGATCAGATGATTCAGACAGATAAGGCTTGCGAGGAGTCTTGTTTGAAGGGGGAGTAGGGTCAGTCTGGACGGGATGAACTATCTGGACAAGTTCCACATCCACCTAAGGGTCGTCCATTAACCGTTGAAGCTGTGAATTTGGGAACCTTAGGGAGAGAAGTCTTGCAGGCTTTTGTTTCTTGGAACCTCGACGACTAGGAAGATCGTCCAGATCCACAGCACTGGATATTGATTTAGATTTTCTCTTCCTTGTCTGGACGGAAGGCTTTTGGACGACAGGTGGTGCAGTCACATCCTCATCCCCACTAGCTGTAGTTTTTTCCTTGTTCCCCCCTCATTGTAATTATTCCTATGACGTGGAAAATCAATTTAAAAAAAAAGAAAGAAAAAAAAAAGAAAGAAGAAGAGGAATAGACGACACTTACTTCGACGAGTGGTTTCCTCGTGACCTAAATTCTCGGCGATAGGTTCTGGGCCAAGCCCCCATGTGGCTAGATGACTAAGAGTGATTAGATCGTGGAAGGTTCTCCCAGGGAAGGCACGCACTTGGTCGATTCGATCCAAGTAAAATTTGTCCAAACCTGGACGAACAACAGCTGCATCAATAGGAAAGGGGGTTAGACGACCAAGAGTTTGAAAATAAAGAAAAATAAAATAAAAATGGAAGGAAACATACCCTCAGGACGAAGACGACCTCGAGGACTAGTAAAAGGTGGGAAGGGGGCATTACCCACATCAACTGGGTCCTCAGCCCAATTTCCAGAAATAATGAAAAATTCTTTTTTCCTTAACCTGTCAGATGAGCTACGGCCCTTAATTAAACTATAATATGATCTCTTAGACGAGAACTGGTAAAAACCAGCAAACTTCTTTATTTCTAAGGGCTTATAACAGTAAAGGAATTCGTCCACTATGATAGGACAATTCCCTTCCAACGCCTCATGCATAGCACTTGCATGGTAATTATCATCCTCCATCCATTAGGGTTGAGCTGGTTAGGTCCAATACCCAACCTGTGGAGAAGACCTCTACAAAAAGAATTTAGAGGGAACCTAAGGCCAACTAAAAGATACAAAGTATATACTCCTAAACCAGAAGAAGGAGAGCAACACCACTCTCCTTCCGTGGGTAGACGAGGGTTAAATTCAACAGGGATCTGGTATCTATCTATGAGAGTTTTCAACTTTGGGGCGTCTAGAGTGGACGTTATCTCAGGAGGACAACTGTATATGACATTTTCTTCATCCTCGTCTTGAGAAGGGCTAGGAGGCACTTTAGACGAGCTAGTCCCAGCTCCAGAGGTCGTCCTGCGTTATATCTCCTGGAATTCTTCTATGGAAATACCAGGGACCCCAGACGAATAACGCTCATCCAAGGAACTACTGCTATAGCTTGTGCTACCCTTACCACTCTCATAACTCCCAGACGAGTCGTCCTGATATTCATCTATCTCTCTCTCTATACTACTAGACGAAGACATGATTGAAATTAAGATTAAGACAAAAAACCTAAGAAAGGAAGAGGAAATACCTGAGAACTAGGATGAAGAGCTAGACGAGATTCTTGGACGAGATGGCAGAAGGGAGATTATGAGAAAGGTGAAGGGTAAGAAAGAGAAAGTGTCTATTTATAGGGCCCAGAAGTGGGACCAACAAAGCGACACTATCCATTAAGATAACAACACGTGGCAATCACTTGGGAAAATGTAATCGACACAACGTGTTAACCAATCAAACCATGACACGTAGCTACGTAAAAGCGTGGGTTAAATCCCCACAATATCCTTGGACGATCCTTGGACAAGGGGGCAACTGATGGGATAACAAAAAATTACCATCTATGGTTCATCCAAGGAAATCGTCCATGATCGCCAGTCAGCCAAATGGCCAGACCATCTCTGATTCATCCAGATAGGTTGTCCATGAGTATTGATCAATTGAATAAACCTCAGGCAATCAGGTTGGAAGAGTCGTCCATGTGCAAAGCTCATGGACGACCACACAACATCAATCTATATACAAAGAGTCGTCCATGGGCAAAGCACATGGACGACCATGTAACACTTGACAAAATTCTGGAGTGGTTAATCAACCTGTGTTCATCGCCAGCAATTTCTCCTAAGTATGTAACTTTCATCAGCGGTTACTACTTCTATAGCCGTTGGGGAAGTTATTTTCGTAATTTCGGACTTCCATGAATCTTGGGGAGGTTACTAAACCAAATAACTGCCCCAAGGTTCCCTATATAAGGACCGGTCTGAATCAGGCAAAGGTATGAGAGCATTCTAGAATTACTCCAATACAGTTAGAATTCCATTTGTGGGGAAGATACTAACTTAGCCATTGGAGGGTCTTAGGCCGGTCCACCCCGGTCTCCTTTGATATTGTTTCTTTTTCAGGCCTTCGCTACCACCTTCAGCCCATCGAAACCGAATTGTCCAGCCTACTGATTCTGTTCATCATTAATATTATCTCTTAAAATATACACACGAGAACTTCCTATATTTAATTGATAGGGTAAATTACAAAGTTAACCCATATCCTTTACACCATATTTCAATTTAGTCCCTAACTTTTTAATTATGTCAATTTGGTCCTTAACCTTTCAGTACTGTCTTCATTTAGTTCCCATCATTATCTCTTAGATGAAAATTGATGACATGACCCACGCTCAAATAAAAAATTATTTTTTGACATTGACACGTGTATTGCCACGTCAATTAAAAAAAAAATTAAATCTGAATTATTTCCCTAAAATCCAAAATTTTTAACTTTCTCCATCTCTTCTTCCTCCATCTTTCTTGTTCGTCACCACTCTTCTCTATCTCAGACTGCTACTGACCTTTATCTTTTTCCATTTTTCGTCTGCTGCGGTAAAGAAGACGAATTAGAGTACCAACAAACCCTGCATTTGTACATAGTTGCTTCTTTATATAGCGTCGATAAATCTCAGGAAAAAGTTTCCCATCATTAACAAAGAAAACAACTGTGGGTGATCTTATGTAGCGGTGGCAAAATTGGACACGACTCACAAACTCGACACGACATGACACGAAATTAGCAGGTTATGGGTTGAGGCTTAATGAATTCGTGTCATATTCGGGTTGACATGACGGACCCATTTGATAAAGAGGTTGGATTAGTGTTCAAACTATGGAACCCGTTTAACCCATCTAACCCGTTTCATTAAATGAAATTTTACCAATATACCCTTCAAACCTTAGGTATATAAACTTATTAGTTGTTGTGGTTTATTTTCTTTGACATGTAGTGATTGATTATTTGTGATATTGAAATATGCTTTAATTTTGAATGATTATTTGTGATGTAGTTACTCATTAGTTCTGAATTTTATATCTAAAATATTTATTTGTTTGTTTTCTCATAAATTTTTTTCTTCATCTTGATAAAATATGATAAACAGGTCAACATGACTAACTCGTTTAATAAATGGGTCGTGTTAGAGTTCAGGAATCTTGACCCGTTTAATAAACATGTCAGGCTAGTGTTGATCCATATAGTTGGATACACATGAGTTAATACGACACGAACCTGACACAAAAACATGAATTGCCACCCCTAATCTTATGGCAGCCTCCCAAAAGAAATCAAGATACACCATATCATGGAGTGGTTTATTTATACAATACATTCAAAAAATACACTATTTGCATTAAAGGAGAAAAAATTCATAAAACAACTCTACTTCCCCCTCCCTGGCATATGTTAGCGTATCTTAATCTTGAGGAATTGAGATTGGCTACATAAATCCTTTTTCGTCTTCCAACCATACCAACAATCATATAATCATGCTTTTTGGGTGGTGACTAATGAGAGAAAAGAAGAACGAAGAAGAGATGAAGATGAGTTATTAGGGATTTTGGATTTTAGAAAAATACGTGTTACAGATTTAATTTGGGTTTTTTTTTATAATAAAAAACTGATGTGGCTGTACAATATCTGTTGATGTGGAAAAAAGTAAATTTTTATTTGGGTCATTTGTCACGTCAACAATTTCCATCCAAAAGATAACGACATGGACTAAATTAACACATTACTGAAAGGTTAAGGACTAAATTGACACAATTGAAAGATTATGGACTAAATTGAATATGGTGTAAAGAATAGAGACCAACTTTGTAATTTACCCTAATTGATATTCTATGGGCAAACAATGACACATGTCTAGCAATTATTTGCACAAGTTAATATGTTTTCCATGTGTCTATAATAAAGAGAAATAAAAAAAAAATAAAAAAAGCCCTTTAATGTTCAATAATAATTTCATTAATATTCTACAATATTTCTGGTGATTTGGGTTTATATTAGGACAATTAAATATGGCCTTTAAATGTCATATATGTCGTTTTGTGTTACACATCAAGTAAGGAAAAGAAAAGAAAAACGGTCATATTTAAAGAGACTACACGTGCTCCTTTTTTGTTTTACACAACTATTTATTGCCCATCGGATTTAAGTTTTGGAGTAAACAAAAACAAAAATAGACACCTGGTGGTTTCTCTCCCTATTCTACTGTAATATATTGTTCCCTCTGATACCGTGAGGAAGAGCTGTCCCCTCTAGCACACTATTAGCTAGTAAGGGTAAGTGAGTTCCATCATTATTTTTGTCTGTTGTGTTGTATTTTCTTTGGCTGCAGGGATGGAGGACCTAACACGGAATTGGCAAAAGTTATCCCTTACCAATAAGGAAGGGGTGAATGTGGATCTTACTAAGAGTAGGAAAGTTCAAGGTTTTGCTCTTGCTGCTAAATTTTTCACTCGGAGGTCGCTGAATATTGATGCAGTGGTTCGGACATTTAGACCCTTGTGGCGCACGAAAGGGTGTTTTCGAGCAAGTGATGCAAAACAGAATTGTTTGGTGTTCACTTTTGATCTGGAAGAGGATGTTGAAAAAGTTCTCATGGGAGAACCATGGTTGTTTGATAGACACCTGGTGGTTTTTAGAAGGTATGATGGAGTAACCCCTATGCAGGAGATTAGTTTTGATGGGGTCTCCTTTTGGGTGCAAATCCACCACCTACTGTTTTCCTTGCTGACGGAGGAGGTGGCTTTCAAGTTGGGAGACACGCTTGGTAATGTCATAAGAACTGGGGATTCATCAGACATGCGAGGAGGGACTTTCATGAGAGTGAGGGTGTCTTTGAACATCTTGGAACCTATCTGTCGTGGCCACCGTGTTACTTTTGGACAGAACTCAGAGGGATGGATTTCTTTCTCCTACGAATGCCTACCAAACATCTGTTATTGGTGTGGAAGGCTGACCCATGATGATAAGGAGTGTTTCGTATGGCTGCAAAGCAAAGGTTCTATGGTTGTGGAGGATCAACAGTTTGGTGCTTGGCTTCGAGCTCCTCAGTTCAATCCTTCTCGCCGGTCGTATGTGGAGGTTAAAGGTTTCGAGAAGGAAGAAAACTCTATTCGGGTTGTGGTGGGGAAGTCCGATTCGGGGGTTGTAACTCCGGCAACCAACTCGGCGGCGTGCTTAGGAGGTAATGTGCTGGTTAAGGAAACCTTGGATATTCCGGAATTTATTGGCTGTACGAAATCATCAGCGGATTTTGAGGCAACACTTCAGGACATTGATGATGAGTTACAGAGGTTTTCAAATTCAAACTTGTCTAATGCTATAGTCATTAAGGGATCAGACAAAAGTGTGGCTGAAATTAAGGGAGTGGAATGTGCATCGGAAATCTCGGACATCTCAGATCCGGTCACTAAAGATTCGGTGATTGATGAGGATTTGCTGTTTGGATGGAACGGTCACGGCATTAAATTCTGTGGAGTTGAGGGAGCTGAATTTTGAATTGGGCTGGGTTGGTAAGATGAATACAAAGAAGGGAGGCCCATCTAAAATGCGTGGGAAGGACAAAAATAAAGTTAGTGGGCTTGGTGTTATTCATGCCACTCTTGGGCTAGACCAAGACTCTCTTATGCAATATTGTCCAAAGCAGGCTTCAGAAGTTAAGTGTCTCATGCAGAATGGTCCAAAACACAAGGGAGAGGCCTTAGACTTGGTCAGTTCAGAATGTGGGGAGAAGGAAAAAAGGGTGAAGCGAGAGAAGGTTATGTCTGACACATCTATACACATGGGATTGGCGAAGGCTGCTGGGCAGTCCCGCTGGGTCCAATGAGTCTGATCAGTTGGAACTGCCGAGGGCTTGGGAACCCTCGGACAGTTAAAGCCTTGCAAAAGGTTATACAGAGAGAAGAGCCCATTTTAGTCTTCCTTATGGAGACTAAACTCAATAAAGAAAAGGTAGAGAAGGTACGTGATCAGTGTAATTTTCGCTTTAGCTGGGTGGTTCCTAGAGTGGGGAAAAGTGGAGGTTTAGCTCTTTTTTGGAAGGAAGGTATATCAGTTGAAGTTCTTGACTCTGATCAGTCACATATTGATACGGTAATCAAGGGGGTGTTTCATCAGATTGGTGGCATTTTACTGGGTTTTACGGAGCACCAGATATTGAAAGGAGCGATGAGTCTTGGGCTTTATTAAAAAGGATTAGGGACAAGTCGAGTTTACTGTGGTTGAGCATTGGAGACTTCAACGAGATTATGAGGGAGTCTGAAAAAGAAGGAGGCAATTCGAGACCGAGGCGACAAATGAAGAATTTTATGGACTCTATTAACTGGTGCGGTTTAAGGGATATGGGATTTATTGGACTGAGATTTACGTGGCTCTATTAGAGAGCTAATGGAGTCCAGATTAGAGAGAGACTGGATGGTGCATTGGCTTCATTGGATTGGGTGGGGAGGTTTCAGGATGCAAAGGTGTATCATCTGACTAGTTCAGCGTCAGATCATTCTCCGTTGGCATTGCATTTTTTCTGGAAACAGCAAAGAAGGAGAGGGAGTAAAATTTTTAGATTCGAATCTATGTGGTTGAAGGACCCGAAGTGTGAAGAAGTGGTTAAAATGGCATGGGCTGAAGGGTGTATCGATAGTGTTGGTTTTTCGATTTCTCAGTGCTTGGAGTTGTGTCGTAACAGATTGGAAGTTTGGAATAAGAGTGACTTCGGACATGTTGGGAGAAAAATTTCAGAGCTTCAGGGTAAGTTGGAATGGTTAGAGCATCAACCAGTTTCACCCACTATTATCAGTGCAACCCGTGAAACAAGAATTGAACTGAACTGTTGGCTGGACAAAGAAGCAGATATGTGGCATCAACGGTCTCGTTTGAATTTATTTCAGTCAGGAGATTAGAATACTCGGTTTTTCCACGCTAGAGCATCATTTCGGTATAAGAAAAATGTTATCACAGGTTTGCTGGATTCGCAGGGGGTATGGTAGGAGGAAGAACACAAGATAGGAGAGGTAGTGGTCGATTACTTTGCTGACCTCTTTAGATCAAATCGGCCTACTGAGTTCACTGAGCTTCTTAATGCCGTGCAACCAAAAGTTTCAGATGACATGAACAGAATACTTAATATGCCGTTTCAAGCTACGGAAGTGTTTTCAGCTTTAAAACAAATGTATCCTTTGAAGTCTCCTGGTCTGGATGGGATGCCACCGCTCTTCTTCCAGCACTTTTGGCCTACCATTGGTAATACTGTCACCAATACAGTTTTAGATTTTCTTAACTTCGGGTTTGCCCCCCCTAAGTTCAATGATACTTATGTAGTTTTGATCCCAAAAAATAATGATCCTAAAAATATTTCTGATTACCGTCTTATAAGTTTATGTAATGTGATTTTTAAACTTGCTTCTAAAGTGATTACTAACAGGCTGAAGAAAATTCTGCCCTTTATTATTAGTAACACCCAAAGTGCTTTTGTGCATGGAAGGTTGATTACCGATAATATTTTGGTGGTGTTTGAGGCGATGCATCACATCAGTCAGAAGAAAGTGGGTAAAAAAGGGACAATGGCTTTGAAGCTAGATATGAGCAAAGCATATGACCGTGTGGAGTGGGTCTGCCTTGAAAAAATCATGGAGAAGCTTGGGTTTAATCTGAGTTGGAGGAGGTTGATTATGTGGTGTGTGACTACGGTCTCCTATTCGTTCAAAATTAATGGAACGGTTTATGGTTCAGTTCAGCCTATAAAAGGGATCCGTCAAAGGCATCCTTTATCTCCCTATCTATTCCTCATTATGGCTGAAGGTCTCTCATCCTTGATCAAAAAATCTGTGGAGGATGGTACTTTGGAGGGTGTAGCTGTGTGTCGTGGTGGTCCAAAACTCTTACACTTGTTCTTTGCAGATGATAGCCTCATTTTTTGTAAAGCTACCATTACTGAATGTGAGTCTTTGCAACGAATTTTCCAAGTGTATGAGAATGCTTCTAGGTAGCAGTTAAACCTTGCTAAAACTTCTCTATTTTTTAGACGAACACACCTAGGGAGGTGTAAGAGGAAATTTGGGAAAGATTTGGAGCACAGGTGATTCAACAACATGAAAAGTATTTGGGTTTGCCATCGCTAGTGGGGAGAAATAAAAAAGCAAGTTTCAATGCTATTAAGGATAAACTTTCCAAGAAGTTAGCGGGTTGGAAAGGAAAGTTGCTCTCAAAAGCTGGTAAGGAGGTATTGATTAAAGCGATGGCGCAAGCTATACCTACCTACACCATGAGCTGCTTCAAAATTCCAGATTCTTTGTGTGATGAGCTTACTAGCATGATTCAGAATTTTTGGTGGGGTCAAAAAGGGGAAGAAAAGAAGATGGCGTGGTTGAGTTGGGATAAGCTTTGTGAACCCAAGGAGAGGGGTGGGATGGGGTTCAAACGTCTCCAACAATTGAACTTAGCTTTATTAGCTAAGCAAGGATGGCGGCTTCAAACTTGCCAAAACTCTTTGCTCTGCCGTGTTCTGAAGGCCAAGTACTTTCCCTCATGTGATTTCCTCCATGCTACTATTGGTAATAATCCTTCATACACCTGGCGGAGCATCTTAGTTGCAAAGACCATTGTAGAGAAGGGTATTCGATGGTGAGTCGGGAATGGTACAGATATTCGGGTTTAGGGAGATAGATGGCTTCCAAGAGCTTCCAACTATGAAGTTATTTCTCCTAGGATTTTTCTCCATCAGGACTCTAAGGTCAGTGAGTTTATTTGTCAAGATAGCTGTTGTTGGAAGGAGGAAATTATTAGACAAATTTTCCTACTTGTGGATATGGAGGCAATTTTGAGTATTCCTATTAGTTCCAAACTACCTAGGGATCGTTTGATTTGGGCTGAAACTAATAATGGTGGCTTCACTGTTCGAAGTGTGTATAAGGTGGCTATGAGCCTCTACCAATCAGGCGATGTAGCTTTAGCCTCATCTAGCAACCAACACCGGTCCTTTTGGAATAAAATATGGCATTTACTGGCTCCCCATAAGGTACGACATTTTGCTTGGCGTGCTTGTCGTGAGATTCTTCCCACCAAGGAGAATTTGCGAGTTCGCCGAATTCTGTTGGATAGCACCTATGAAGAATGTGGTTTAGCCCCAGAGACTTCAGGTCACTTGTTTTGGTCTTGCTCAAGAGCTCAACAGATATGGAGTTGCACGAAGCTTTCTAGCTCTCTTAGATCAGGTCAGTTTCACTCTTTCTACAATCTGCTCTAGTTTTTACTGATGATAGAGTCTTTCAATGAGGAGAAGATTGCCTTAGTAGTAACTGTTGCTTGGGCGCTATGGAGTA
Source organism: Quercus gilva (assembly GCA_023621385.1). Taxonomy (NCBI): domain Eukaryota; kingdom Viridiplantae; phylum Streptophyta; class Magnoliopsida; order Fagales; family Fagaceae; genus Quercus; species Quercus gilva. The sequence continues at coordinate 70,139,019 of CM042477.1, forward strand.
ATCGGAATGATGTTAGACATGAGGGAGTACGGAAAAACCCAAAAGCTTTGGTACAGTGGGTCACTCACTACCTCATGGAGTATACAGCTGCGATAGAGATGGTGGAACCAGTATCAGAGGACGTGACTGTCCTGTGGAATCCTCCTCCACTTGCCTTGATAAAAATTAATGTGGACGGTGCCATTTCAAAGCATCAAAACCGTGCTGGTGTGGGGTCAGTTATCCGTGATGATACTGGGCGTTTAGTAGCAGCCATGAGCAAAAGCATTTCAGCGCCACTGGGTCCCTTAGAAGTGGAGGCAAAAGCTTTTGAAGCTGGTCTTCAGTTGGCTAGGGACCTGGGTTATCAAGATGTAATTCTGGAAGGTGACTCATTGATTCTCGTCCGTGCTCTCTGTGGTCTTTCTTCGCCTCCCTCTACAATAGATTCTCTGGTTGTGGGGATGCAGTACATGTGCTCTGAATTTCGTATGGTTTATGTTTCACATGTTAGGAGGCAAGGGAACAAACCTGCCCATATTTTAGCAAAGTATGCTTTAAGCCTAAATGAGTCTGTTGTATGGTTAGAGGAGAATCCTTGTTGTATTGAACAAGCCCTCATCCAAGATTTTGTATCTGTTTTTGATGTTTGAATAATATTTGGATGTTTTCCTAAAAAAAAAACAAAAAACAAAAAACAAAAAAACAAAAAAACAAAAAAACAAAACAAAAGTAGAAGGGGGAAGAAAAATGAAATATTGAATCTATATAATCCGTTTCTTGTAACACATATTAGGGTTGAGTTTAATTGAAGAGTCAAGACTCTATGCTTTCCTCAATAAATCATTGAATCATTAAGTTTTAGAATTTTGTCTTTTTACTTCTCTCTTTGCCCCCACATCCCTATCCTTATAAATACATTTTCTCACAAATCTTTGGACCTCCATTATTGGGTTCAAGTTATACTTGGTGTAACTCTAAATAATGTGTTCGAGGGCCTTTTTCAGTTGCTTAGCCACGTGTGATCCGTTGGGGGGGGTGACCTTGCTAGGCCCGGGTTGTGTTTAGAGAGTTGCGTCCAGAACTCAACATTAGGTCATGTGGTCCAATGACTACCGGCGTATTTTTAAGCCTATACAAAACCATTAAATCCAAAGTCTAAGAATCATAATAATGGTCGAATAAATATATAATATGCGTTTGATATAATAGCTTTGATTAGTAGTTATAATAATAGTTGAAATAAAGTAATATTTATTTAGAGGTAAAGTAATCATGTACTCAATGAAGTAAATTTAAAGATATGGAAGCAGAGTCACTTATCTTTGTATGGTTTGCAGCTCCTGCTGCATAGCATCAGTGAGTTAATAGCATTCCAACAGAGTGACTCCAGCGGTGGAGAGGTAGTTTGCCATGATAACTTTAATATTAAAGGAGAAAAATTGGTGCAACTAGAGGGAGGGAGAGAGAGTGTGTCCAGCTGTGTGTTGAGGCTGGTTAAGCTTGCCCCTTTTATCAAGCATTTAAATGAGTTTAAGTTTTCATTAATAGTTGTAATAGTAGTTGGAATAAAGTAGTAATATGTATTTAAATGTGAAGTAATCATGTACTTAATGATGTAACTTTAAAGATATGGAAGCAAAGTCACTTATCTTTGTATGGTTTATAGCTCCAGCTGTGTAGCATCTGTGAGTTGATAAGATTCCTAGCAGAATGACTCCAACGGTAGAGAGGTTGTTTGCCATGATAACTTCAATATTTGAAGAGGAAAAATTGGTGCAACTAGAGGGAGAGAAAGTATATCCAACTGTGTGTAGAGGCTAGTTAAGCTTTCCTCTCTTATCATGCACTTAAATGAGTTTCTCCCTTGACAATGCTCTTTTACTTGCTGTGAAGTTATGAATAGTGTTGCCTTTCATGAGAAAGGCTTTTGCATGAAGTATTTGTGCCTTCTAAGAGAATGGCTTTATGTAAGATAGATTCGTGCCTTCTAGGAGAAGGGCTTTGATATGAGATCTTGGTGCCTTCTAGGAGGACTTTAATAATAAAAGTTCATGCCTTCCATGAGAATGACTTTTAGTATGAGTGCTTGATATCTCTTGAGAAGTGTGGAGATAGTAAAAGATATAGATGTTTTGTGGGATGTAATTTGTAATATGTATGATATATGGAAGTATGAGAGATATGGAGGTTAAAGATAGTAAAAATATGAGATTATAACTGTTGGAGAAGTTGTAGAGATTGCTTTACAAGATGAAAGATTTTGTAAGAGAAGAGTATGGAGATGTGTTTAGGTATTTGGAGATAAGAGCAATAAGATAGGTGTATTTTCTGAATATGGAGAGTGAGAGAATGAGTATAAGAGGGGTAATGGTGTTGTAGTGTGTTTAGAAAAGCTGTTGGGATCTTCTCCTAGAGGATGTATGATGGCTTATGAAGGGTATTTATGAGCTAAGGGCTGAAAAGTTTAGTTCCTAATTTGGAAACCAAAAACCCAGAAGCTTAGAACTTCATAAAGAGCTTCAGAAGATAATTAGAGGGAGAGAGAAGTTTATGAGAGAGTTCTTCCCTATCGGTGTCCCCTTGAGGTGTTGACGAAAGGTTCTGTTTAGGGCTGAGTTTAATGGGGTTTTTAGCAAATAATAGCAGCCAAAATCTGTCCCAACTAGCAATGAATCTTTAGAAATTCCATCCTAAGATTTAGCCAAAAAAGGTATGTTTAGCTTTAAGGTGTTCTTACTATTTTGGGTAAGAGCTACTGGGGAAAGAGTAGCAAAAAAGGAAAGTATTTTGGCAAGAAAAAGATAGTTTCTTTAGTTGGTTTTGGTTTTATCTAAATGTGGAAAAATCAGTAATGCTCAGGCTGCTGGGCTAGCTGTTACATCTGTTCTGAAAAAGCTGTCTTAGCTGTCAGGAAAAGCTGTGACAGCTATCATGAGACAGCTGTCATAAGACAGCGATTGCTTGGGGCAAAAGCAAATGAGGTCAGATGTCAGGCTGATGGGATTTGAGCATTAAAAGACTAATGATGTCACTTCCAGCCAGGTGTCAAGTGCTGAACACACCGCTGGAGTTCAGTTGAAAATATTTCCTTTTTTGGGTGTTTGTGTTTTTGGTCCAAGATTTTATTACAACACGTTTTTAGTAAGCAATAGAAGGATTGATTGAAAGTTAATGAATTTTTAAAGATTTGGTCAAGGTTTCATTATGTTGTGACTTAATCTTGGTGAGCAAAAAAAGCATTTAATACTCTGCTCTAGTAGCTGGCAGAGAAATATTTGGTCTGATTGTGACAGACAGCAGCTGGATATTCAAGATATCATGAATATTTTATATATTTGGAGATTAAAGATAGCCAATCAAATTAGGCCATGTGTTTGAGTTGGATTTTAGCTAAAAGAAGTAATAAGATTTATGTAGAATAATATAATGAAGTTTCTAAATTTGTATAGGAACAACTGAAGGTTGAATGAATAGCTGTTTGTTCAGCATTTAGATGACTGGAGATATTGAGTATTTGTCATATATTGAATATTAAGTTTTAGAAAAAGCGCAATATGAAATTTTATCATTTTAAGTGCTATGTGATAAGAGATGCTTACCATATGTTACCCACTACACATGGACTCATCAGAGTTCAGGAAGTTGGAGAAGACACGCTAAGCAACATGTTTCTTTTATCAACTTTAAACCACTGGAACTTTACTGAACATACCTTTTGGCCCTCCAAACCACGACTCCCAAAGTTTCCCTAAAGAGACTTATGAGCTTGGATCATAAGCCAAAGATGAGATGACATACTTTGGGTTTTGTTGTCGTTTTGTGTAAATATGGGCTTTTGTTGAAAAAGCCACTTGCCATAAGTGTAAGAGAGGTAATATGGGCCATGAGTTTTGATTCATTGCTTGAGCCCGATCTATATGTTGATGTTAATGATGTCATGGGGTTATGATCCCAATTGATGAAGAGGAATTGTGGACCATGAATCCGCCTCCTGAAGTAAGGATCTTGCGAGCCATGTGAGCCCAATCCATGAGATATAAGCTTATTTTGGGCTTGAAAGAGATTTACCTAAAATATCAATAATATGTTGATGTGGCGTAGGTTGACAATGAAGTAGTGCCATGTGGGGCGAAAAAAGAGTCCTCAACATAATGTTACACCAACTACTAGTTTTTAATTGGATGCAAATTTTGACAAATCCATTGTTAGATTACATTATCTTCGTATGTTCTCAATGCTTGCAAAATTCTAAGTGATCAAAGATCAATAGCCATGTCATCAATCAATTGTTTAAATTCAAGTTTTTGTAATTTGAAATAATGCATAAAAGATTAGTTTATAAATTGAATGGTAAATAACATTTGATTGGCATTAAATTTGGCATGTATATTAAGAACATATAGAACATGTAATTCAACTGTTGGATTTTCAAAATATGAATTCAATAAAAAGTTATTAAGTGATGTAACATTACTTAAAGTTACACTAGGTGTAAATTGAATCCAACTTATATATAATTGAATGATTTTTTATTTATGAGTTATATATATATAACTAAAAACAATTCAAATTTATAAGTCATTTATGCAATATGCCATGGCTATGTATTGTCCATTACTAACTAGGTAATATATATATATATATATATATTGCTTTTTCAAACCAAAGTTTAGAGAAAATTCAATTAGAATAAAAAAAAATTGCTTTTGTTAGCTTTCCATATAAATTAAATTATTTAGATTTTTGCTATTATTTTTGTCTAAACTAATGAGCATATTTTATATTGTTTTTATTCAGATATTTTACATGCGAAGATATTGAACGTAACATATTGTAATTGAGCTGAATGATCCCATGCACCTATCCCCATTCATTTTAGGAAATATTATTTGACCAATTTATTATTTTATTTTGTGTTATAGTTAGTAGAATTTCACAGACAATAATTATAAATTGATATTGTATATGTAGTATTCAATAATGATTTTTAAAATTATATATGTAATAGCAATATAATGAGAAACTTGGTATAACCATTATCATGAAAATTGAAAGAAAAAACTATTTTAGTATCTTCGAATGTCCTAGCCGAACTATGTCCTATATGTTTAATAACTCAAACTAACATCAATAACATCACTACAATTCATAATTTTCATGCGTAAACACGGGTTACAAACTAACTTGTATAAACTAAGGAGTTTATTCTCTAAAGTGAATCCAATAGAAATTTTGGCCAAAACTCAGCCCTTTCATGCCATCTAATATTGCTTTTTTTTTCTTTTTCTTTTTTAATAACCTCTGGAAAGGAAATGCAATTTGTTAAAATCTTCCTTTTTGTTTTGGTTGTGATTTACATCACTGATCTACTAGATTAAAAAAAAATAAAAAAAGTTTACATTGTAAGAACAATGAGAATGGCTAGATTTCACATATATACTACTTTCAATGTATCCAATGTTTACATCAGGGATAATTTAAATAGTTTTACTTTGTTATGCTTGACAATCTCATTTATTTTTTCATTATCGTTCTAGGTTTTATGTTCCTTATTTAAGAGAGAAAGATGGAAAAAAAAAAATGATGTCTTTCATATGACATTTTAATGTATATAATTAGATGTACTTTTGAGAAAACATCATGGTAATATTTTCGTGTATCACACGGGCTACAGACTAGTATTTATAAAATATGGTGCATATGTACAATGTTTCTTAAGTTTTGGTTTGTTAAGCGCTTTAATGTTAATAAAATGGGGTTCTAATTTTCAAAATGCATATACATATGTTTATACATGGGACATATAATCAAAGTGCATTTGGAAAACTTAAAATATAATTTGCAAATTATAGGGCTCTCTGAAGGTTTAAGACTTCCTCCCATAGGGGTTTAAGACTTGGGAGTATAGCTAAGAAAATTTTAATTATAAAACACATAGACAAACTTTTCTTAATAAATTATAAAACATATTGATAAACAATACGTCTAGACCAAAAACAGAATTAGAAAAAAAAATGAGGTGAAAAGTTATTATATCGTCAAGGTTTTTTTTTTTTTTTTTTTTTTTTTTTTTTTTTAAGATATTATTAAGAGTTGGTACCTTTTCCCCCTATTTTTCTCCAAACTATGGACTCAACATTGGGAAAAAGTAGTCAAGCTGTTTTCACGGTGGATATTTCATATGAAACTAGTGCTTTCAAATTTCACAGTTGAAACTAATGTAATGGAACAAAGTATTGCACAAAGACCTTTATTTCTAACAAATCGATTAGCTGTGGAAAATATCAAGATTGTGAATAATTTATAATTGTTGTGATTTCAGCTCCCAACACTCCAAATTCTAAAGGATAAACATTATAGTTCAAGATGATGGGTATGGTTGTAATGTCTAATGGATATTTTTTATTAAAAAAATGTATACATAAGAAATAATAATATTGAAGAGGCTTAGCGTTGACCAATAGACTCCAAGAGGAGAGATATTAAAACTATCATCATGGTTGATAGCAGTTATTGGTGACTACCAATTTTTAGCCCCAAGTCTCATATTTCATGATTAGCCCATGTTTACTTCATGAATAATTCTTTGTTGTAGTGTTGCATTGCGCTTTCAAAGTAATAAACATCAAGTGGCCAAATTTAAAATAAATGACGGCAAAGTGACAAAATAAGCATCATTTCTTTGAATATAAGAATAAACATAAGTTTATACATTATTTCTTTTACATTAAAACACTGCTTGTGGCTAATTCTTGAAATATATATATATATATATTCTATGGTTAATTACAATTTGCTCACATGTGGTTTGTCATGTTATCACTCTACTACTTGTTGTTTATTAAAAGTCACTTTACATATCTAGGGTTAGCTTAGTTAAAGATCTATTACCCACCTCATCACTTCATAGTTAAAACATAAAAAACATAACTAAATTAGAGAAATCAAGATCAAATGGTTAGAGTTTTGTAATATAAGCAACTCTATTCAACACATCATCATACTAAAATTTTAGACAACAAAACACAACTCATTTCAATAGACAATAAGTTAGGGTGTTGCCATTGGATATTTGGGTGTTTTTCATTCATGAGTTTGCCTTATTTGTGTGGTTCGTTGATGATAAAATTGTGGATGATGATGGGTTTGGGATGGTGATGGGTAGTGCTGGCTAGTTGGAGTTTTTCAGCCATGGTGGTGTTTAATGGGATTTCATGGGAATTTTGAGTGGGTTTCATAGAATAAAAAAGGGATGGGGGCAGCTCATGTCGTGTACAAAACTACAAATTACCACTTTTCATTTTCTTTTATTGGTGATAATCTGAATGATATGTGTTCATAATCAAGTCTTCCAAGAATATATTTCCTCCATGATCTTGGCCAAGCAGGCAGTAATTGATGATTGATCACAACCACCTTTGAGTATGAATTTTGAGCTAAATGCAAAATTAGCAATTTTAAGGAAAAGTATTAATGACGATACCAAAATATTACTCTTACTTGGGAATGAATTTTTATAAAGTCAATAATTAGGTTTGCAATATTTCATAAAAAAATAAAATGGGTTTGCAACATGTAAAACTAAAATAAAAGTCTATATTTGTTTCTCAAAAAATAATAAAATTTTATAGTTGAGTAAAATTGAGATTTTCTTTAGTGTTTTTAGTGGATAAAATATGGCTTAAAAAATTATTTAAAGATTCAAATAAGCTATTCTCAAATCAACTAAAAAAATGTATTGTATCATAAGTACATATAGACCATATTGATCAATCACATGATACATAAGCAAGTAAGTATTTTTTTTAGAGAGTTTCAAACTATGGTGTCCATTCATGATCATAGTTCTTTATTATTTGATCAAGACACCGGTCGATTTTTTGTGTAGACGAGGATTGAATCCTAAATTTCATATTCAACCATAGACAAGTAAGTTATAATTCTTTATTTTTTTTCCTTTTTATGGGAGTGGTGGGGGGAGTTAGAATATATAATTTGAGTTGAATCCAACAAATTGTTAGACTTGTTTTTAACATTAAACTATGAATTACGTACTTGGTGAAGCTCCATCAATATACGCATTCATGAGTTTGTTATTTGTTGTTGTTTTTTTTTTTTTTTTATTCTCTTTCTAATACAAAATTTAGACCACACACCTCACACTTTACTTTTATATACAAGTTCATTTTCTATACTTTGAAAAGAGATTAAATGACAAAGGATATAGTAAATGTTCGAAATTGCAAAGAATGAAGATGTTAATGATGAAATGGTTTTGCAAGATGATGATAACATCAACTTGAACTATGGAAATGAAATTAATTTGGCAATAAATGTGATATAACTTTTAAGTTTTACCAGTTTGTTTCTCAAAAGAAAAGAAAAAAAAGTTTTATCAGTTTGAATGTAGATATTTAAGATATATTTTAATTTGATTTATTTTGTTAACTTTGTTAATATTATTGTATAGATAATGATTAAATTAGTCATTAGTTGAATATTTTTCAAATTTATTAAAAACAGTTCTACGTTATATATATATATATATATATATCAATAAAATTATAAAAAGTTAGTGTATTTTACAATACATAATACAATACGAAACAACAAATGAAAATCACTTCACATTGTGAATTACATTTTGACAATTATGAGTACGGAACGTAGCCATTTCATGTAGCTTCTTTTTGTTGTCGAATGTTTGGTTGCTTTGCTCCAGCAACTTTAATCAATATGATACAGAGTGGTTTGATCTGAGCCTATTTTGTGCTAGGAAAGTTACTTGCTCCAGTAGCTTTAATTGGGAAGATGATACAGAGTGGCTTCGGTGGAGAAGACAACATAGAAGACAAATCATCATTAGTTTAATACGTGTGATATCTAATTTGTTTATGAGAGAATAAGCTTATGAGTTGTGAAGCATTTTGTGAGAGCTGATTGTGGCCTTCCAAGAACGCTCCATTGCGATGAGTTCACTTGCAATTTTGGGCTTTGTAGTCCAACCCATGCAACAAACAGAATATGGGCTGAAGATTAGAAAATAGCATTCGACAGGGATATCCAAAGGAGCCTCAATTAGAAGTATGGCTGTAAACAAGTCAAACTTTGTTGAGTAGTGAATGTTCAAACTCGGCTCGACAGCAAAAGTAGAGTATTCAAGCTTGGCTTGAGCTTGATACGAGCCTACAAATAATTTTGAAGTTTGAACTCGTTATAAAGTATAAAGCTTGAGCTCGACTTGACTTGGTTTGATTTATTATTCAAGCCGAATTCGAGCTCAATATCGAGCCCAAACTCAAGCTCAATATCATGTTTTTGAGATAGAAATCCAACACAAATATATTATTTAAGCCAAACTCGAGCTTAATATCAAACCCAAACTCAAGCTCAATATCATGTTTTTGAGCTTGAAATCCAACACAAGTATATTATCAAGTCTATATTAAGTTTATTATCTAGCCTATTTAGTTTGGATGAGTGGTCTCAAATTATAATTAATTAAAGTCTTAGAAGGGTATGAGTTTACTTGTCAAGCTCATATCAATTTTATTACCAAACTCATAAATAAGCCTAGGCTCAACTTGTTTTGTTACTTTTGTATCGAGTTTTGATGTTCACAAGCTTGTTCATGAACAATATTTTTTACTCGGGCTCGGCTCATTTATTAAACAAGCCTAAAACTAAAGCTTAAACTTGGCTTGTTTATAAACAAACAAACATGAACAAACTTTTTATCGAGCCAAGCCTAAGCTGTTTATGAACAGCTTGGTTCATTTACAACCCTTTTAGAAGTCCCTCGAACTAAGTTCTCCTTAATCCTTCAGAATCCAAGGGAAAAACCACTCCAAGGAAAATTTTCCCCAACAAGATAAATAATTAAATGCTTTATGATAAGATAAGTTTTACAGTCCTAGAAAAATATTTTCCTAGGCTTTATAACTCTTAAACAACTTACAATAAATCATTTTTACTGCTTTAAAACAGTTGAACTCTTCAACCATATAGATCTCTTCACAGATGACACACGTACCTACTATACAACCAGAACCTCCAATTGACTTTGAGAACCTTTTGAATGTTTTCATTACAGCAATAAGTATGCGGTAACACAGTGGCTTTAGCTTCTTCACCAAATGATATTTAGATCTACCTTGATATCTTTGGTATGATGAAATTAAGAGATATTCATACAAAATCTAGGCGCACAAACTCAATTGTTTCTTTTCTATAAAACATTATATAAGTCGATTTCTATCAAGTCTCTTTTACACACTAACAAATAAGGCTGAAATTCAAATACTTTGTCAACTTAAATGACTGATTTAAAGCCTAATTCTAACTATCTAAATAAATCAAGGTAGATTATTATTATTATTTTTAGGTCAAGAATCCTCTTTCTTGAGTTGATCTTTAGATATTCATCTTATTCTTGACTTACAACTATAAGACACAACAAGACTCACAATTTGACATAGTTTGTCAACGCATATGATCCTAATACATATAATGGTACAAATCTATATAAACAAAAGCTTCGACTAATTTTGTTTAATATTTTTAGATTAATTTTGGTTTTTAGTATTTTTTTTCAATCTTGCCTCCCTTAAACTGAAATCTTGACTTTGCCACTGACCATATAGATGTCATCATAGATGACACACGCACCTACTATACAACCGGAACCTCCAATCGACTTTGAAAACTTTTTGAAAGTTTTCATTATAGTAATAAGTATGCGGTAACATTGTGGCTTTAGCATCTTCACCAAATGATATTTAGATGTACCTTAATATCTTTGGTATGATGAAATTAAGGGATATTCATACAAAATCTAGGCGCACAAACTCAATTGTTGCTTCTCTATAAAACCTCATATAAGTCGATTTCTATCAAGTCTCTTTTACACACTAACAAGTAGGGCTTGAGATTCAAATACTTTGTCAACTTAAATGACTGATTTAAAGCCTAGTTCTAACAATGAATAAATCTAAGTCAAGGTAGATTATTATTATTATTATTATTATTATTATTATTATTATTATTATTATTATTATTATTATTATTATAGGTCAAGAATCCTCTTTCATGAGTTGATCTTTAGATATTCATCTTATTCTTGACTTACAACTACAAGACACAACAAGACTCACAATTTGACACAGTTTGTCAACACATAAGATCAATAAATACAAATTCTCTATACCACTTTTTGTGTTCTATTTTATATTTCACCAATCAAAATTTATCATGTATTTAATTTTTTTTTTTTTCATTTTAATTCAAGATCCTCATACATATAATGGTACAAATCTATATAGACAAAAGCTTCGACCATTTAATGGTCAACATCCCATTCATGAACGTAAAGTTTGGTCCATAAGTAAATCCTTATCGACAAAAATTTCCTGAACCCAATTAATAAGATCCTCTAATGGCTCTAATTACCTTGAGATGATTTGACTGATCTCATAGAGCAATTATATAGGTCAGGATTGCAGTGGACAACAAGGCCAAATTACTTTGAAACTCTACCTAGATGGATACTAAGACCTAATAATATAGCTGGCATTTTTCTTGGCACCGCCCTCTCTCTCAAACTCCCAAGTTGTTGACAAAGCGATTTCCCTATATATATATATATATATATTTTGCTCTTAACCCAACAATTTTCCATGATATTTTAGTAACAATGAGCAAATTTTTCCGACAAGACTTTGATTATAGTTGTTAAAATCAAAGTCAAACCATTAAATATATGATGACGATCATCGTAATTGCCAAGTTGGGCTTGAAAAAAAGCGTCATTTAAAGAAAGAAAGTCATCCCATATCTCTTTTACCCATGGAATTATAATTAGCTTCAATCCCATTGCTAATTATGGGAAAACTGACAACACCCCCATCTACATCTACCTTTATCATCGAAAGGTATCTAGAAAGAACGTGTCAAATGTCAATATGTGTAGACCCATTGTAATTTATTTACGAGATACGTAATTGGCAGTTGGCATATGCAAGCTTATACATTTATTTATTTATTTTTAATGATGTTAGGATACTGCAAATTTTACTTATATAACTTTTTAAATTGAACTGACAACAAATATGAAATGTGGGTTTCAAATTTTACTAAACAACATGTCATCTGTACAAGCTTTACAAAAAGTTAATTCAACTATATATATATGTATATATATTTATTTATTATATTATTTAAGTATTACCATTTTTTTTTCTTATGATTTCGTAAGATTTTATAGTAAAATATGTAGTAGTTATAGCATTTTCTAAATAATAAATGAATGTTTCAGTTGCAAAAAAATAAATAAATAAATAAATAAATTGTATAAAAAAATTAGAAATGCTTTGTCCATAATATTTTCACAATAAATTTATGTGACCGGTTGTTATTTGTTGTTATCGGTAGGCATGAAAGTAATTTCAGTAGTGGATTCATATTAAAACCAGTAATATCATGCCACCTAAGATTTGTTAAGAAAATATTGTGAACGTAGTACTTCTTTAAAAAAATAAATATTTAAATCACTTTGTTATCATTATGTAAAGATTATGCAGTACCATTTGCAATACTTTTAACATTTTTCCTTTCTTTTTTCGCCACCACCCTTTATCTCATTTTGATCTTTTCTAAGGATAAAGTTTAACTACACATTTAGTTGTAGTCAATTGCTATAAATCCACTCAATATCTTTAAAATAACTAAATATTTTGGAAATCTAGCTATTGGATTTAATTTTCTTTATGTTCTTAACACACATGTCAAATTTCATGTCAATCAAATATTATTTACTATTTGATTCATAAATTTATTTTTATGAATTATTTTTCACTACAAATATTTGAAATTTAAATATTTGATTGATGACATAACTATTGATCTTTGATTTTTTGAAAATTTTGCAAGTACAGAAGATATAAGAAGAAAATGTAATCAAATAGTGAATTTTTCAAAATTTGCATCTTATAAATAAATATTGAGTGGAGTTGTAGCCACTAGTTATAACTAAATTTGTAGTTAAACTTTGTATCTTTTACAATTATCTTTAACTTTTTTAAGGATAAACTACAAATAATTATCTTTAACTTGAGATTCATTATCATACACCTTTCGTCTCTTTCTAAAAAAATTTGAGAATTAGACCAACTGAAAGGATCACATACGTCTAACCTTGACTAAGAGTCTTGTAGTAACTAGTCTTGGATATTTTTAAAATTTATAAATATATATATATATACACACACACATTTTACATATGTATATCTATAATTTTTCTATGAAGTTTACAAAAATTTAGTGTATTTTACAATATATAATACAATCACATACAACAAAATGAAAATCACTTCATGTTATGAATTACATTTTGACAACTATGGTCATCTTCTATGTCACCCTCTTAAGATGATACGTGATGTTTTTTCCCAATTCACCAATTTTTTTTTATCTAGGCAAGGATTGGATTCTCAGATCTCTTATTCAACTATTAAAAATTTTATCAATTGAACTAACTAGAATTCATACTGTTATGAAATTGTTGTGAATTTTTTATGTCCCTAGATTTATTTACTAGATAGGGTGCAAATTTATTTAATGGATAGAGTGCAAAGAGTTTCACATCTTAGTGATTGATTCAAATGAAGATGAAAATGAAAGTTAACAAAAAAAAAAAAAAATTTATCATGTAAGACATTAACTAAGGTTGATATTTATCTTGTAGAAGTGAAGGATTTGTTAAAAAAGCTATTCTTTTTCCTTCTGATTTATAGATCATTGTTGGACTAACAGCTTAGACAAAGAAGACTTTGAATAAAAATGTAAAAAAAGAAGCTATTTGTGTTAAAGATAGAAACAAAAAATTGAAGATAACTTTGAATAACTCAGAAAACTTTATATATAATCTTGGTTTTTGGATACAAAAACAAGCCAAAACAAAATTAAAAGAAACAGCAAATGATTGACTTACACATTTTCTTATTTGATTTTCTTCAAGACATGGAGGAAAGGGTCTCAAGCAAGGAGAATAGTAGTCGCATCCATTGAACATTAAGGGTATATATCTTCTATATATGGAATGGCATCTCAAAACCACTTTACCTTTTCTTTTCAACGGTAACGGTCTGTCATTTTGAAATGTCAGTCCTTATATGGAATGGACACAATTTGTATATGTGGAACATCTGATTTATATATGGAATGACATTTCAAAACCACTGACCGTTGCTAGATGAATTAAGGCTAAGAAAAATAATGATATACATGCATATTTTGAGAAAATATGAAGGAAAGAGAAGTTATTATTTTTTTTAAAATAAATAAATAAAAAAGAGGGAAGTTAATACATGTTATGGTTATGAAGTCTAAACAAATTAGTATGGTACATATCCACATTGTTTATAGTAATAAATTTGAAAAAAAAAAACACACACACACATTCACATTTAATTGAGTGAGACATAAGATAAGGCTGAAATATTGTTTTAGCCTCTAAAGTTTGCATAAATTTTGATTTTCTTTGCTTTTTTTTTTTTTTTTTTTTTTTTGGAACTTAAACTATTTTTTGTGTCCCAAGAACACATGACAACTAAGCAATTCATCAAATAAGCTATTGTTGAAGATGTTGCATTTGAATTCAAGTAGTAGTAGTCATTTGCAGGGGCGGAGCCACGTAGTGGCTTGGGGGGGGCCCCGACCCCTGCAAAATAAAAAATTTTCATTAGAATAGGTAGAAAAAAAAAATTGGGCCCCCCCAACATTGGACAACTGCCCCCCCCCCCCCCCCTAATGCCTAATTCTCAATTACTCTCCCAACCCCAGTTCAAATATTCTCCCAAGCCCAGCTTAGTTTTAGGCCTTATCACCTTATATACTCCAAATAAAACAAGCTAGCCCGCTCAAGTCCAAACACTAAAAACAAAACTTCACTTTCTCTTTATCTAAAAAATCCACCCATTGACCCATAGAATCTCTTTCTTTACTTCTTATTCTTTTGTTTTGTCTTCCTTGATACACTTTCATTTGCACTGGTAACGTTGCCTACCTACCAACCCCCAAAACTCCAGTCCTCTATACTCACAGTTCGAAGGAAAAAAAAAAAAAAAATCCTGACTAATTTTTTCTTTCTTCATTAGCTTTAGTTTTGGGACTTGGTGACTAGTGAGTTTTTTTCTCTTTCTTAAGCATTAGACATTCATCTCTTTTTAGTGTCTTTTTTTTATTTCCTCAACTATCTACACCTAAATATTCACATGCTCTTTATATTTTCATAGATTTTTAGAGAAATACATGATTGAAGGCATGGGGAGATTGTTTGTGATGAGTCTTGAAGGAAAGATCTAAAGTTGGAGGCAGTCAGGCAGAGGCAGTAGGCATTGCCACACGGGTGACTCATCTTTGCACTTTGTGAAGACAAAGTTTCTAAGGTAAAATTGTTTTGATTTATTACCTATTTTTGATTAGTTAAATATCATGTAGCTGTGGATGTGGTTGTGAGTGTTGTTAAATTGTTTGGTTTATGTTGTGTACCAATACTTGTGTGTTTAATTTTTGTTTTTGTTTGAGGGGTTATTATTAATTAAAGTCATATTAAAAATGGGTTGTATGTTTAAATTATAGTGGAAATTCTGTTTATTCTTGAGTATGAATAACATCGACATAACTAAGTAAAAATTTCTAATTAAAATTTTATTTTTTAAACTTCTTTTCAGGTTAATTTTTGAGTCATATTCTTAAAGCTAAAAGAATTATGAGCAAATGAAAAACAATTGATGCATTCTTTAAGAAAAAAGATGTTAGCAATTCAGAAATTAGGACACCTATAACTGTAAAAACAAATGTTGATACTTCAATGCTTAATGAACACCTTAACCCCTCCAAATGTTCAAGAATTCAATCTGAAGAGATAGATCATGATCCAGGATCACGTAAACAAATATGTGAATTCCTATCAACAAACAAGATGAAATCCAACGAGCTTATCTCAAAGAAGGTCCATATTAACCTAAAAATATAGACTATTCATACAACGATAATACTTATCGTCGTCGATTTCAACCTTCATGGTTCGAATCGGCCCCCCCATGTAAAAATTCCTGGCTACGCCCTTGGTCATTTGTTTAAATTGAGTTCAAGTGGTTGAGTTTAACGTGACTTATTATCAATAATATTTTCCTACTATTTAGGAGTTAAGATTAGGAGATTAGGTTTTTTGTTATTAGGAGCTGTTATCTTTTTTCCTCATGTGTACATGTAATCTAAATTGATTGCAATTGGCTTGGCTACCATGTGTCCTTTAAGACACAACATTTCCCCCCCCCCCCCCCCTCCCCCTTCAAAGAAACTTGTCTTCACTTTCTCTCTTAAACCCTCATTGTGATTTAAACAACATAATCATAAACCGAAACATCATTTTAATACCAATATTTATAAATCAGGGTGCATATATACAAGGTTTATTACTTTTTGGTTTGTTAGGAACTATAATGTTAATAAAATGAGGTTCTAAACTAAAACTATGTTTATACATATGTTTATAAGTGGGACATTTAATCAAATTGCATTAAGAAAATTGAAAATTTAACTTAGGAATAATAGGGCTCTTTGAAGGGTATTACTTCCACCCAAAGGAATTTAAGATTTAACTTGAGAATATAGCCAAGAAAATGTTAGTTATAAAACACAGGTAGATTTTCCTTACTAAATTATAAAACACAGATAAACAATATATCTAAAATCACAACAACAAAAAAAAAAAAAAATATATATATATATATATATAGAAAAAACAATAAGGAGACAAGTTATTACATATTCAAGGTTTTGTTTTGTAAAAATAAAAACAAAATGAGTTGGTATATATATATATTTTTCCAAACTATGTACTCTCAATATTGGGGGAAAAGGTTTTCCAATATTACAATTGCTACTTTTTAATTGAGTTACAAGAATGAATACTGTATACAGGCCTGAGTTACAACATACGGAAAATCTAGACCTGAGTTTCTAACAAGTTGTGAATAATTTTACCACTATTGTGATTTCAACTCCCAACTTTCTAAATTCTAAAGGATAAATACTAAGTTTAAGATGATGACTATAGCTTAAAAGTCCAATGGATTTTTTTTATATAAAAAAAATGTATACATAAGAAAATAATATATAGAAGAGGCTTAGGGTTGATCAATAGACTCCAAGAAGAGAGATATCAAAACTATCATCATGGTTTATAGCCGTCATTAGTGACTATGAATTTTTAGCCCCAAGTCTCATGCTTCATGATTAGTTAATGTTTAACATATTTTTTTTCTAGACAAATAATCCTTTTGTTATAGTGTTGCATTGCACTACCAAAGTAATAAACATGAAAAGGCCAAATTCAAAATAAATGATGGAAAAATGAGCATTAGTCCTTTAAACATATGAATAAACATAAGTTTATATTATTTCTTTTGCATGAAAAAATTATTTGTAGCTAATTATTGAAATATAAATATATATAATGTACCCACCTATGATTAGGCCCTTTATCACTTTACCGCCTATTGTTTAAAAAGTGTAACATTACTCAACTAAGGTTAGTGCAGTTACTGATATGTTTACCCACCTCATTACGTTACAGTTAAAATAGAAAAAAAAAAAAAAAAACAAAATTAAAGAAATCAAGATAAAAAAGTTAGGGTTTTGTAATATGAACAACTCTATTCAACACATCATCTCACTAAAATTTTAAACAAGAGACAACTCATTTCAATAGACAACAAGTTAAGGTGTTGCCATTGGATATTTGGGTGCTTTTAGTTAATCGGTTTGCCTTATTTGGATGGTTGGGGGTGGTTGGTTGATGATAAAATTGTAGCTGATGATGGGTTTGTGATGATGATAAGTACTAGCTAGTGTGGACACAATAGGGAGTCGCCATCTAATTTTTGTAATGGCCTAGGAACCATATATATTGTGCCCTCTCGAGGAAGAACCTTTTGATCTTACTACCAGAGTATGAATTTGGAGTTTAGGTATGGTCTTGAGAAGGTGTTAGGCACTCAAAATCGTCCAATCCTAGGATTGGCTTCCTCTCATTGTGTCTTATGTCTTAACCCTATTAAAGGCATATTCAATATTGTATCTATACTCACACACACACTAGCATACATCTAAATATACAACATTGCATTAATCATCTCAAAACCTAATCATTCATCTATCATGGCATCTCATATCAACCTAGCATTCATCTAGCATCATGTCATTATATCACATCAAAGGCAGAAGCATGTGAATACTAAATCAAAGTAGAACATAGGTAGCAAACAATTATGGTATCATTAAGGGATCATTGGAAAACATTAAGTCACAAACAAATGCATGTACATATGAATGCATGACTTACCTCACTTACTTTACTGCATCATAGTACTTATGGCATCAATGTATGGGCATGTGAATGCGTGTTCATTGCATCAAAACAAAGAAACCAAAAATAAACCCTAATTTAAACATGTGAAAAGCAACAAACAATAAACATAGAACAAGGACTAATACCTATAAAAAGGAATCAAACAGAGGCATAACTTATGAAATAAGCCAAGAAAACAAAGGAAAATTTTGGATTAGGGTTTCTGGGTAGTGGTATGCGTGCGCATGCAGAGGCCTGTGTGCGCGAGCCATCTGCATGCGTGCACATCTTTGACTTGCGCATGCATGTTGCCCGTGCATGCACGATGCATGCGTGTGTAGGTTTGCTAAAAAACCCTAGCCCAGAAATGCAGCAAGCACAGAAAACAAAGTAACACTTAAAATAAAGAGACTAGCAACCTAACATGCTTAGGAACATAAAGACTAAGCTAAGTAAACATATATAAACACAAAACAAACAAAGAAACAAGCAAAAAACTGAATTAAACTAGAGAAAATAAAAGAAAAAGCTTAGAACTAATACCTTAAAACAAAAGCTCTTCAAGCTTGATTTTTTGACCGTTTCCTTTAGTTAAATCTATTCACAATCAATAAAAAGTGATTAGTAATCTTAAACTCAAAGATCAAGGCTAGAGAAGACCCCATTCAAAAGAAAATTGACTTGAGGATATTTTGTGAAAAACTTTCTCTTTGATTCACTATTTTCTAATGAATCTTAGTGTTTTGCCTTAGGATTTTTGTGTGTTTTGAAAAGTACCATGTATGACTATTTATATTGTGAAAATGAGGATTTGGAACGGGTTCTAGATGATGTGAGATTTGTTCCAAACCACAGGCTGAAGATTTCCTTGGCTTTACTTTTTCAAAAATAGATTTATTTGCTCATTTAAAGTTATATTTTTCATTTTAACATTTCTCAAGTCAATTTAACATCTAATTAGCCCCTAAACCAATCTTGAGTCTTAGAATTTCAATATCATTAGAGAACGGGAACCCGAGTTGTAAGGGGTATAAAACGCGATGTCTACAGCTAGTAAGAGATTTTCAACTGTGGTGGTGTTTAATGGGATTTCATGGGAATTTTTTAGTGGGTTTCATAGAAGAAAAAAGGAAAGGGTGGAGCTCATGTTGTGTACAAATTACCACTTTTCATTATCCTTTATTGGTGAGAATCTGATTGATGTGTTTAGAATCAAGTCCTCCAAGAATATATATCTTCCATGATCTCGGCCAAGCATATTGTACCAATTGATGATTGATCATAATGTATCTCAAATCAACTTTTTGCTTTTGGGCTAAAATTTCAATTTTGAGCTCGGCATGTGCAGTACCTTTGAGCACGAATTTTGAGCTAAATGCAAAATTAGCAATTTTAAGGTAGTGTATTAACGACATTACCTTAAGTATTACTCGATTGGAGTTTTATAGACTCGATAATTAGGTTTGCAATATTTCCTATAAAATAAAAGGTTTTGCAATATGTAAAACTAAAATAAAAGTCTATATTTGTTTGTCAAAAGAGAATAAAAGCTTATATTTGAGTAAAATTGAGATTTTCTTTAGTTTTATAGTGGATAAACCTTGGGTTAACAAAATTATTTAAAGATTCAAATAAGTCGTTCTCAAATCTAATGAAAAATGTATCATATTGTAAGTATGTATCTCCAATATATACAGATCAATCACATGATACATGGACAAGTTAGTTATAATTTTTATTTTTTTTTTTGGGGAAGGGGTGGGGGGGGGGGGGGGGGTTAGAATTTATAATTTGAGTTGAGTCCAACAAGTTGTTAGGCTTGTTTTTAACATTAAATTATTGAAGTACTTGATGAAGCCCCCATCAGATAACACGTTCATGAGTTTGTTCTTTGTTGTTGTTTTTATTTTTATTTTTGTTCTCTTTCTAATACAAAATTTAGACCACATGCCTCAAACTTTACTTTACATTTGCCAAGTTCATTTTCCATACTCTAAAAAATTGGTTAAATAACAAAATATATATATACATACACACACATTTGTGTGTGTATATATATATATATATATATAGTAAATGTTGGAGACTATGAAGAATGAAGATATTAATGATGAAATGGTTTTTCAAGAGTGGCTCCACATTATGAATTCTACATTTTACATATCTATATCTATAATTTCAGTATAAAATTTATAAAAAGTTAATGTATTTTACAATACACAATACAATATGATATAAAAAATAAAAACCATTATGAATCACATTTTGACAACTATAGGTCATGAGACTTAGCCATAACATGGAGCTTCTTTATGTTGTCAAATGTTTGGTTGCTTTGCTCTATCAACTTTATTCAACTGAATGGATCGCCCATCTTTCACTGTTGTAAATTATAACTAATTATAAAATTATTTTTTTTAAAAAGTCTTATTTCTTTTTTTCTTAAAGAAGATGCTAAAACTTTTGAATATTTAACTTTTTCTTTATTTATGTGTGTTCTCTTGTCTCATACAGACCAGGTAATCATGTGAAATAATCCCTTAAAGATAGTCCCAAAATGACATATAATGATTTAAACCTAAGAATTCACAAATCAAATAAGGATTAATGAGAGCTTAATTAAGAACTATTAGACAAACTCCTTCAAATTCACATAGATCAACTCGACTCGAGCCAATGGAAAGCTTATAAATCTTAGGGTAGAAAGCATTTTTTTTTTTTTTAATTACTCCATTAATCGTGTTGTAGAGAATAAAAATCTACAACTATTTTATTTATTTATTTATTTTTAAGTTGAGAAAGAGACGTGAGTTTTTCCATTTTATTTTAGATATATTCACCATTTAATGAAGACAGGTTGCACCATTACCATTAACACATCAATTATTCCCATCTTCTTCAATCATGTTGAATGCCTTTTCTTCCTTCTCATCATCACCATTATCATTTTTTTTTTTTTCTTTCTTTCTTTCCTTTCCCTTTATATCACCAATACTCTCTTCCCAACAATCCCGACACCCTTTTGGCCTTCATCCTTTCCATGTTTACAACAAACAAGGTCGATTGGTATATGCTTCTGGTGATTCACTAAATGGGTACGTAGGGTCAACCATGAGGGCAGTAGATGAAGAATATGTATATGCAACGTGTTTGAAAGAGATTGGGTGTGTGGGGTAGCCATTGTTAGAGCTTGAGACAAGAAAGGGGGACAAGTTCTTTAAAGTGAGCTGGTATGGCTGCCTGGTTGGCAGGTGATCACATGGACAAACCCATGTGTTGTCAATTGGGCTCATCAGCTCAGTCCCACCACACACATACCCTTTACTTTCTTTCATTCTCTATTACAGTCTTCTCCAAAAGTTTCCTCTCACCTGAGAAAAATTCCTTTATGACTGTGAAATACACGTCCGAACCTCAACGCTTGAGCACAGCCTACTGTTTGGTAAGTGTTCCTCACAGTCTAAGTTTACACGTGAAAGTGGAGATGTGCTTTAAAGTCCTTTCACAAACCTCGGCCTCTGCAAAACAATTCTTGACCTTTTTATACACGCTTTTTGGCTTTGATTTCAACTAAATTATTATCATCCAATGATTTAAATACCAAAAAAAAAAAAAAAAAAAAAAAAAACCCTAACTTTGATTATAAAAGTAATAAAGGGTAAGACCTTAAAGAGAGACAAGTTAAGCCATTGAAGCTTAAGCTTTTTATTTGCCCTACATGTGGCCTTACATGATTCCTTATCCCCACGTGTTGCTTATCCTCATCACCTTATATATGCGTCATTCTTAAGTTACCATAAGGATAGGGTTTTAGCAAAGCAAAATCAACTTACTCCAAGTCAAAAAATGTAGTGGAATTTGGGAGATTTTATGCTTTTCGAGTAAACCTAGCTAGCTAACTTTTCCTAATAAATATTCTTCATTAATGGAACTCTGGAAGGGTCAAAACCTAATCATTCAAAATTGTTCATTACTATATTTTGCTTATGTCTTATTAAAGCAAGGCTAATCTGTCTGCAAATGATTTTTCTATAGAAATAAGAGATGAAAGTTATCCACAACCACAAAGTAAATTTTTTTTTTATTCTTTTTAATTACTTAGTAATTAAGCACCCAAATTGTGGGTTTCTTATAAGATGGTAATGAACAAAGTTGTCTCATATGTAGAAGGCCAACTTATGAAGTTATTATGATCTTAATTAGTGAAATTGGTTCCGGTGGCGTAAGACTTGTGAAAGGTTGTCGTTTATACTTTCAAAAAGTCATTATTTGCACCAACCAAAATAAATAAATAAAACGAAGTTATATTCACAGAATAATTAAAGTAGCAAAAGAGAGAGAGGAGGAAATAAACGCAATATTATCACATTCCATGTTTCTTTTGAAAAAGCATGAGAGTTGCAAAATTCTATATATGTTTGCATGGAGGCAAGCCAAATCATGTCCTTCAAAAGCGCAATCTTTTTTGAGTGAAATACACAAATTTGCTCTCGCAACCTTCTTTCCTACAAGATTTGTGACGGCAATTCTAACCTCTTTGTTTTATGTTCTCTTTATTCCTAAAGCTGTGCGAATAGCATTTGTGTTCAAAATGCTAGACTTTCGTTGACCGACTTTAGAAACATGTTAAAACATCTTGCTTTATTGGAGACTATTATATATTCCATTGTTTTACGGGTACCTTAAATGGTGTGACATACATTAGGAGAATTCAATGTCACAAATACATGCTAATATTCTACAAAAAGTTATGATAAAATTCCATTAATCCAAACGGTTTATTTTCTCCAAAAGAAAATTTTAAAAGTTTAAATTAATAGGGAATAGTAAATTTAATAACTTTATCATTATTGTAGCACTTTTCCTCACATATGACTTAAAACTTTCCCTTGAGAAATAATTGTTCTTATAACATGATAAATTATCACTTATCTCAAAAGTTTTAAGACCGAAAGTTGTGAATTTTATCACTTACTTTTATTCTAACAATGTTACTATATAAAATTCAAGAATGTTGTGAATCCAAATTTAGAAATTAGAATATCAAGCTTAATTGGATGACATTTAGCTTATAAGAAAGAGCTATTTAGCTCCAACACAGACGTTATCTTTGTAAGCGAAAGGTGGAGGGATGAAGTCATGAATTCAAGACTCACCGAATTAGTGTGTATCACTAATTTTTTTGGGGGGGGGGGGGGGGGGGGGGGGAAGGGGAGGATGGAGAGATGAAGTGGATCAAAGACTTATTAAATAAGTAACAATTATCTCATACATTATATATATTTATCATCCTTCTCATATTATATATGTCACATACATCAATGTAATAAATTTTATAAATGAGATACCTTCCTCCAGTAAGTATATATTCAACTATTAAAAAAATAGGAATGTTGAGTGTCATGCTAAGATAAAAAGATTTGAAAAATGGAGTAGTAAAAGACAACGAAAGTATGCTCCACATGTTCACTGACATGTTCACACTGATTCAATCGTAAAAGGGTAAGGTGGAGATTGTCAAAAACAGGCAATCAGCCGGATCGACTACCAGGTCCATTAGTCCCTCCAATAATTCATAACAAAAACGAAAGAAGGTTCTACGAGCTAGCCACACAAGTTACCAAATTTAAATACTAAAAAAAAAAAAAAAAACACACACACACAATTGGAATAGAAAAAGAAAAACCACTTTTATGTATTTGTTATTAGATACGAATTACGAGTTGTTAGCCTGGATAACTTCCACCCCTTTTTCTTTTTTTCCCCACACATCCCCAAGCATTACCATAACAAGTAAGGGTATTGAGGCTTTATACAGTAACCATGACATAATCAAACGCCGTGATTTGGCGACGTAAAACTCAGAATCAGATATGATCCCACACTGCTTTTTTTCCTTTGGTTCAATCCTGTCGGAATACTATTTTCTCTGACTTCGTAATACTAAATCCCACATACCCTCATCCTCTCCATCTTTTAAGACTCTACTCTACTTTAGACCTCTATCTCTCTACTCTATATACTCTACTCTACCTACGTAGTACACTACATCATATGTAGACTTCCTCGCATTTCCCACATTTATATTATATCATTTCACTTTTATATATTTACGTGAAATTAGGTATATCCCCTCCCAAACATATAAAAGTCACGTAACAGTACGTCAAAAACAGAGGGGCCCATTAAAAAAAATTATAAAAAAAAAAAAAAAAAAGACAGCTCGAATATACACGTCGCTTTGACAAAAGCCAGTGACAAAATCTGGCAGCACCGACTCAACACGTGGCGCCAATCCCGCCGTTCGTTTCAAATCAAAAGTACTCAAACGCCGTTGATTGTGCATTCCTATTACTACTACTACATTCAACACCACCGCCGCACCTCTTCGGCGTCGTTTTGAGACCCGGGATATCCGGCGGCGTGAGCGACCGCACGAGAGCGAAATTCAGGCTCTTGAAAAACGGGTGCTTTTTGACGTCGGCGGCTCCGCGCTTCGACCCGAGTCGGCTAACCGGGTCCTTGTTCAGCAACCCGGAGATGAGGTCGCGCGCGTGGAGCTCGCTCGCGCTGGGGGGCGTGGGGGACGTCGGGAACTCGAGGGGCTTTTTTATGATGTTACGCAGCGTGGTCTCGTTCGATGGAGCCGCGAAGGGCGTGCGGCCGTAGATCATTTCGTAGATGAAGATCCCGAAGGCCCACCAGTCGACCGCGTTGCCGTGGGACCCGCCGGACGCGACCTCCGGCGACACGTACTCGTGGGTCCCGACGAAGGAGCACGACCGGGCGTCGACCGGCTCCGCCACGAACAGCCGGTTCGGGGCTAAGGTTTGGACCTTGCGTGACCGGAAGAGCCGGTTCGGGAGGCAGGAGAATGGCATGTGTGCGCCGCGGGTGTACGACGGAGTCAATGGGGTCGCGGTTTCTGGGGAGCACGATGGGGATTCGACGGCTGGGATTGCGTCTGAGCATAGGGAGAGATCGAAGTCTGAGAGCATGATGTGACCGTCCGATCTGACTAAAACGTTTTCAGGCTTAAGGTCTCTGTAGATTATTCCCAGCATGTGAAGGTACTCTAATGCTACCAGAATTTCCGCAGCATAAAACCTGAATAAAAAATGAACTGAGTTAGATTGAGTTGAATCGGTCGAGTTAAACAAAATTTCTCGGGAACCAAACGGTGAGCAATAATGTTTACTTGTGTGAGAAGGTAAAGAAATTGCCTGATCTAGCAAAATGGATCAATAAAGCAATGAAATGAAAGGGTTTCTATCACATCCAATAACGGAAAATTTTCATTTAAAGGAAATTTGCGGCTAAGTCAGAAAGATGATCCGAGAAAATCTTAGCTGCAGAGCAAAAAAATGGAAATAAAAAATTTGAAAGCGATTTTTAATTGATTTTGATTCGAAATCAGAGCTGCGAAAGCAGACAAGAGAAAAGAAACTTTTACTTAACGCTCGCAGCACAAGAAAACAAAAAAAATCAAACATGCAAAAACGAAATTTCTCTTTCAACTTCAAAAGAAACGCAGCTTTTTTTATATTATCTTTGTGAAAGCTTTTTTTGTTTTTTGTTTCAGATAATATTCAGAGATATGGATCGGACATGAAAGTATACCTAGCGGAGCTGAGAGAGAAGCGTTTGTGGGGTTGTTTGTGGCGCAAAGAATGCAAGTCACCGCCGGAGCAAAACTCCATGACAATGCAAGAGAAGTGAGAGGCTTCGAACTCGGCGTGAAGCGTAGGCAAAAAAGGATGGTCCAGCATCTTCAGAATCTTCCTCTCCATCACAGCTCTCTGCACCTTGTTCTTCTTCGCCAAGGCCTCTTTGTCCACCACCTTCATCGCGTAGTAGTCGGAACAGTCTCTGAGCGCACAGAGATACACAGTACCAATATCTCCGGCGCCGATGCGGCGGATGAGTCTGAAGTCACGGAAGGTGAGACCCGTCCGGCGAAAGGCGGAGTAAGCGAAATCTGAGGAACGGTGAGGCTTCAGAGTTAAGAGGTTTTCAGGCGAGGATTGTGAAGCTGCAGGAACGATGAGCTCGAAGGAAAGCCGGCTATAACTGCTACAACTATCGCTGCTCATTGAACTATAACCAGAATTCAAAGCTTCTAAACTCAGTTCGCTATCTGAATCTCTGTTACGGTCTAACATTTTAGAAAGCTAAAATCTTTTGTTCCTCTCTACAGAGAAACAAGGTACACCATGCTAGTGGCTCTTATATAAAGGAAAAAAAAAAAAAAAAAAAAAAAAAAAAAAAAAAAAAAACCCAAATGGAATCTGAAACCAGGTTTTTTTGGTGAGACTGTTGGATAGTTCCCCACCCCGCAGAATAAACAGGGAATTTGAGGGGTTTATAGAATCAGATACTTTTTCTTCGTGAACAGAAAGTCCATGAAAGAGAAGTCAAAGCTCTGAGAAAAAGGGTGCTGTGGTATATTAAAGGACTTTGAATGCGCATTTGCAAACGTAGCAGGCTTTTGAGGTCGTCGGAGCTAAATATTAGGGTTTCTTACATAAAAGAAATCCGTACTGGAAACTAGTAAAGGCTAGAGAAAGAAAGAGAAAGAGAAAAAGAGAGAGAGAAGTGTTTGGTTTGGTCTCTCTGGTTTTGTTGTTAGAGAGAGAGAGAGAGAGAGAGAGAGAGAATGAAAAATAGTGAGTTAGTTGAGGGGTATTTATGCTGGGTTGTACAGACAAATACAGGGCTTAATTTTCCTTACTCTGGGTTTTTGTTTTAAATTTTGCTAAGTACTACGTACTTTGTGTGTTTTTTACCACGAGGTTTTAACCGTGGTAGAGTTTTGGTACTTTGGTAAAAGCCATAGCTGTATGTGCCTTTTTTTGATGACGCGGGGTTAAGTTACGGCACGTGTGGGGAGGGTCATCTTTGGGTGTTTGTCACGTGGATTTTGGTTGCTTTTCTTCATAACCTGGACAGAAACTGAACCCACACGCGCAGTATGATCTTATAGGTTCTGAAAAGGGTAGAAAAAGTCATTAGTGTCAGTCAAAATGAAATTAGTATTTTATTCTTGAATATAATAATAATTAATTAATTTCCTACTTATTACTTTTTCAATACAATCCAATCTCATATGATAAAATTTATTTTAGCAATAAAACATTGATTTATAATGATAAAATATATTTTAACAAAAAAATCATTAATTTATAAGGACATCTATCACAAAAACAATAATTTCCTCTTTGTGGGGGTTTATAGCTGAATTTGATCGCTCCTAGAGCATTCATAGTTGAGTTTGTAAAAAAAAAACAACCTATTTTAACATATAAAAAATTGTTTTATCTACTTTAAAATAATATTTTACAATTTACTCAACATTTCATTTCTTATTTTAAATATTATGTGTCTGATTCTATTCAATTTTTTATATTCACTTCACTCTCTTTATCTTTCTCTTCATTGTTAAAATTTTTCTCTTATTCTCTTCACCGGTAGATATAATCAATCACCCCACCCTCTCTTCCCCCCACCACCCACAAATAATCAAAATCATCCACCACCACTACTATCAATACTCATTCCTAAATCAAACCCCATAGCAACGAAAAAAAAAACCTCAACCACAACAGTCACCACTCCCACAACCCACCACCACCTAGAATCCATGACCACCACAACCATCAACTACCTTCGAAATCACATACCCATACCCAAAAACTCATATTAAAATAAAATATTAAATTAAAATAAAATAAATTGAAATTGCAGCTCACTACCACCACCACCACCACCACCTCCACACCAAACCAATTCACCACCACCATCTACCACCACACAGATCAGTATCCATCATTGCACGACCCACCAATCACAAAATTAACTAAAAGTAAAACCTAAATCAGCCAACTTAAATCCAAATTCAAAACAATCACCATCATGGAGAGAGAGAGAGAGAGAGAGAGAGAGAGAGAGAGAGAGAGAGAGAGAGAACAATAAATATCAATTAATAACTCTCTAAAATTTGCTATATAATAAGAAGTTATTGTAGCAAAGTTGCAAAACTTTTTAGGTATAAACACCCGACTATAAAGGTTTTTTTAGTGTGTGGGGGTTTTAAAAGAACAATTTGAGGGTTAAACACTTGGATACTAATGCTCTTGCACTACATAAATTAAAAATGAAAAATAAATAATATATAAAAACTCCCTCTTTTTTGGATTACTGGACATATTTGAAAATGAAAAAGAGGGATTAATATATGCATTTTTGGGAATATCATCCAAGTATTGAATTTATTGATCATGCTCATACTTTTGGTTTCGTTTAAGCCATTTCTAAAGAAGAATAGAAGATGACTACTACCCAAGCTGGCTCACGCCTCTGATCAAAATGAGATGCTTCTATTTTCTTTTCTTTTTTTCTTTTTTTCTTTTTCTTAAATGATCAGCCTTCTATTGTATTTCGTTTATTTTTCTTTTTCTTTTAATAATTATTTTTTTAAAGTTGTTTTATTGGTTAATTTAATTCACGTTATTTTTTATATCCTTATAAATGCAGCTTAGTTGGCATCTTAGTATAAAAGGTAAATTAGGCAACTTTGGCAGTTGTGTATATTGTTTGCATGCTATTTTGTCAATTCATTGGTTGTTTTATGTTTTATTTATATTATTTTTTTTGGTTTCCTGGGATATGCATTTAGTCAAAGGATGGAAGTATATTTGAGTTCCCGATATCTTTATATATTATATCTATTTAATTTAAATTTTTCTTTAAAAAAAAAAACTACAGTAAAATACCATCTAAAAAATAAAAATCATGTTTTTTACCCCCTTGATTTTAGTAAACCCAACATCCAAAAGCTGTAAACTGAAGTTGGAAATGTATATATAAGAAGACAAACTAGATAAATAATCATTATAGCTGAACAAATGTTTTTCAATAATATGGGTTTTACGCATTGATCATTTGATTTCACCCCTTATTTAATTGTCGGCAAATACTGTGAAGAGCCATGTTGCTCAGCATTTAGTCAAAAGGAAACCCAAGAATAGTAGGGTTTTTGGGAAAATGGTAGGACTACGATTTTTGTCATAATTTGCTCATGTGATAAGTTATTAGAGGTGGAGTCTTCCACCACTCACGACTTGCCAAGTGAGCAAGTTGTGATAAACATTGTAGAAAAAGTTGTGGTCTAAGCATTAGTCGGGTTTTTCTGGTAAATTTTGATGGCCATACTATGCTACCTATGTTGCTCTTGGAGTTGGACATGGAGTGGACAGTTTCCTAGACTAGGATGATGTTATTGTCGACTTTCCTCCATGGCTCAAAACTAGATTGGGAATTGGTGGATCAGATTGAGGCAAAACTATAGAGCTTACGATCGAACTAAGATCTTATAGTGATGGTCTTGGGTTTTGTGTCTATTTAGGTTGTGAATTTGTTGGGTACGAATTCATTCTCAGGTCAATGTGTTTGCTAGGTTTGTTTTCAGGTTGGTGGGTGATGGGTTCATTTTAGGTCGATATGTTTGCTAGGTTTGATGGGTTCATTCTAGATGATCAAGTTTGCTGGGTTGCGACTGTTTGGTAAAAAACAACAAAGAAAATGAAAAGAAAAAAAAAAAAAAAGAATAAAGAGAAAATGAGAGAGTTTGTTGGAGGGTGTTTTCAATTAAAAAGATAGAAAGGTAAAATAGAAAAATGTTTTTCTTAAATTGTTTTACACTAGAGCTATGTTGAGCTCATTGCAGATGCTTTAAATCCAATACCACTGGACGACCAGCCCGAAGTTAATCGAGGGTTTTTATTTATTTTTTAGGCAAGATAGAAATTCAATTTATGACATTTATTACATGATGATTTATTTTGTGTAGATGAGGTTTAAACTTTAAATATTTTATTTGATAAAAAAAAATTTTAATAGTTGAGCTAACTAGAACCAATAATTACTTCTAACTTTAGTTTTGAAAAAAAAAAAAAAAAAAACCTAAGTATGCATTTGGATTGCGTCCGTGTCTCTGTGTCTGCATTTTGTTTTGTTTTTTTTGGAGAAGCAAGTTTCTGAGTAACCAATGGATCCCATGCACTGTTCACGGAACCTATAAACTTCTTTTTTCAACAAAATTTTTATTAAAAATGGGTCTCACGACACTATTCACATATTTAAAAAATTATTTTACTACAATATATTCAATTTTCAGCAAAATAAGCAATATCCAAACGAATCCTTAATTTTAGTAAAGATAGAATACTGCAACAAGAGCCATATATAACTAATTACGTGGAGTATGATTAGACCTATCATGTATATTTGGCTATCCATGCAGGAGCAATTTGGTTTCACCTTTTATCAGTTCTTTTCTGGCCCTGGGAGGTGTTTGAAGGGTGGGTCAAATGCAACCTAACAAAAAACATTGAGCAAGACGTAGGGCCACTTATAGTGCGTATTTGGCCCCTTGAGCTGACTTTTCACTATTGCATGAGATTCTTGTACAGGCCAGGCCTACAATCATCATTTTGTTTTGCTTTGCTTTTTTATTTTATTTTTATTAATTTTCTAGAAAGTAAGATTGAATTAAGGTTGAACAATTGTATTCAGATTTGAGAATTTAAAGTTAAGGGAATTTCTTAATATAAATAGTTTGACACCGAGTTTTAATATTACATGAGAGAGAGGGAGAGTTTCCATATAAGCCTTTTTTTTTTTTTTTTTTAATAAAGAAGAGTATTCAGACTTTTTCAAATATCTGACTATTCTCTTGGGTGTATGTAGTCCTCCCCTCTCACACGTACTAAGTTATTATAGAGAAAAATTCCATGAAAGCGACCCGAAGATGTTGGCAAAATGTTTCGAATTTAAGATTTTATAGATATCATGAGATCTTAGGAATTACCAAGCCAAACATGATATAACATACAGATAATAATTTCATTTAAGGGGTGGAGATTTAATGCTATTAATATCAATCCATGGAAAAAAATTATACCTATCATAATTTAAACTTTTCAATAATTGAAATGCATGTAATTTTACTATTTTCTATATGAATAGATATTGCAGTGTGTTTGCATAATAGCCTATAATTAATGCTGAAGATCTGTGGGTTCTCTCTTTCTCTCTCTAAAAGGCATTATCAGAAACTTTTTTTAATTTTTGATAAAACAGCATTATCAGAAACATGATTGCAAATATCGGGTGAGGCTTGAGTGAAGCCCAATAATTGAGGTTGTGACTGTAAAGGTAGACTTGAGGTTGTGACTGTAAAGGTAGACTTATATTTAGTACCTATTAGCTAGAGAAGTTTCTTTATGTCCCATTCTTAGGTAAAATATGTAGGAAACAATCTTTAATACGTCATCTCAAATGGGCCTCCCTTCGCAAAAGAAAAGAATAGAACTCCAATTGGCCCATGCACCAAACAACGTCCAATATATCAACTCATGTGAGCCCCCGTTTTGTTTTTGTTTTTTTTTTTTTTTTTTTAATACAATAGTATTTCAAATTACGTTATATAATTATTTTTTATTATCAAGTCATATTACTAATTAATTTTTAGTGTAAATGAAAATTAAATTTCAGATTTCTTATTTAAAAAACAAAAAAATTTATTAATTAAACTAACTAGAACTCAATTCACATTACTAATATGTCAATTTATTATAGGGATTAATTAAAAATCTATGTTAATTTAATATTTTGAAATAAATCAAACAAAAGATAATTCACTAATATTATCAAAATTGAACTATAATAGTATTGTAACAATAAAAGACAAACAATTCTCTTTAATAATGTGACAGAAGTACACTGTTTATGACCGAGTCTTTATCACAAAAATAAATTATGGCAGATGACTCAAATATATTTTAAAATAAATAATGAAAATTCTTTTTAAATTTCTTAAACCTTTTGATATAAATTTTAATAAAAACACGATCTAAACAACTTGAAACTGTTATGGTTGAGTTTTACCTAGAATAAATTATATTTTAACAATTTTTATATAATTTATAATTGCTCTTAAGAAAGATTTATATTGAGTCACATGAAATAATAAATAAATTGTGTGTATATATGTTTTAGCCATATATACTCAATTATGATAGATTGATGATATTGTCCCAAATCTTTAATTATGATCAGGTCTTTAAAGATAATGAAATTAGAGTAGGCCATGGGTATATCTTCCAGTCAAAAAAGAATATAGAATAAATAGAAAATGAGAAAAAGAGAGGAAGGTGGGTGCAACTTTAATTGCACAAAGTCTGGCTATGTACAAGGCTACACAAGCAAATTGCATGTCGAATTTCCTTTCACATACCCCATTTGAATATCTTTGTAATTAATTTCGAAAAACAATCTAGCAACAAGAACTGGACAGAATAGACTTATACTAAAATACTCACATGGCCAACAAAAAAAAAAAGAAAAAAAAAAAAAACAGTTCCTTCATGACATGTCTGCACCAAGATTGGAAGCAAAAGTGTGGGGAAGCAACAGTTGGAGCTGAGGGTCCCACACCAATACAAAAAAGAAATGGGTCCCATATTTGACAAGAACAATTCTCTAAAACCCTACGAGTTTTGGATTGTTTCGTGCTTATTTTCATACATCTACGGAAATATATAGACTATATAGAGGAAATTTATGTAAAAGGGCCCCGTGATAGTTTTAGATGGAAATAGGTGTTGTGTAAAAGGCAAGCAAAAAGTACACCAAGTGGAATTTGTATGTGAATTAGAGCAATGACATTTCTTTGATAAGGGAATTGAAGCCAGACACTCATATTTAAGAGGCTTTTGCTTTGTTTCTTTTAATTTAGTGAGCTCAGTGACATAGAACTAACAAAGAATCAAAGTAATACTATTCAGTCACTGGAACAAAACCAGCAGAGGAAAGTAGAAAAACCTAAGAGAAACTGACTGCATCAACCCTCTGCAGTCCTTTCGAGTATGTGAAGAGGCATCTAAGTACATAATTCATGGTGAATACACTATACCAAAAAAGAATGTCATAAATGAATTTAGGTATATTACCTCATGTCATGCAAACATTAAGAGGAAGAATGTAACCAATAATTGTATTTTCAAATTTTAACATATTGTGGAAGACAAGATGATCTTGTTGTCGATTTGATTACTCTAAACCATAAGTTTCGCAATTAAGCAATAATTTGAAACGTAATTATAGGGGTTTAGGTCATATCTTAACGGGCATGAAAAGTGGGATTGACTGAAGCCATCAACAAGGATAGGTCACTCTTATACGGATAAAGTAAGAATAAAGAAATCGTCTTGCCAACCTCATCACGTCATTAGATCTCTCGCCTAGATAAAAGCATTGATTATGCAGAATCACAGTCATCTCTGCATTTATTATACCCCAACAACCTTACATCACATTTGATATGATGTGATATACTCCCTTCACTCATTTTAAAGCGGGTTGGAACATTGAATCACCCAATTGTCACATGATTGTCACCAAACCAAAATCACAGGCTTTAAATCAAAAGAAATCTAGGCTTTGAAGTCCGATCTAGGGAGGAGAGCTAGAGAGATGCCTTCCGTGAGTATCACACCACTCTAAAAGTTCATTACATTCCAAAAAGCCAGACCTAACCGTATTAAGTGTCACTAGTAAACCTCTCAAAGTAAATTATCTTAATGACAACCTCCTTTAGTTTTTGTGCAGACAACAGTCGAAGATACTTCTTAGCTTTCCCGGTCATCCTAACTCAAAGAATCCTTGCTCCCACATGCAAATCAGTAGCTCCAAACTCTTAATTCCACTTAGGAGGTCTAGTTATGTGAATTTGGACGTAATTTTTTTTCTTTTATATTTTTAATTTATATATTATTTACAAAATTTTAAACCTCAATTTTATTTAAGTACAATTATCTTTTAATCAACTTTCTCAATGTTTGGCTTTTCCTTAATGTGTCTCTTTGTTCAATCAGGAAGTTATAGAAAAGTTGACAATAATAATGCAAAACCCGAATCATTAACTTAAACTGTAAGTAAGCACTGCGATCATAGAGGATCTAAAAATAAATGTGTGGATGTGCAGGCCAATTTTGTTGTTCTAGAAAGATTTTCAGGATAACTCCAACTCATCCTGTTTGTACTATAAATTGCAAATTTAAGAACCCCCTCCTCCACATGTTCTTTCCTTGAAAAACACACATCACGTACCCAGCAATCAAAAACAGGAAAAAAAACACACCTTTATCATCACTTGAAAAACATATATATATATATATATATATATGTGGTATATATGTGGCGAGAATATATCTCCTGATAATAATCTAGGGTAATTTCTTGTGCCATATATTTTTAACACATATTTTTATATATGTGATAACATATTGTATGCATTAAAGTCATAGTTGAAATCTTATCTCATATCACTTCAAGAATCTAGTTAGCATGATCTCGTGGCTTACGACACCATGAAACCTACTAAACTAAAAATAGAAGAACAATGAGCTTAACCTACGAATGATGCCAAACCAACATCGTCACCAATGGCCCTCAACTTGTAAATAAAAATTTCTTCGACCTAGCTACCTCAGATTCAAGTTAACTCAACAAAATTTAAACCCCAAATAAATGGGATATATCATTCCTATTTAGTTTGAAATAAGATATTCTTAAATTATTGCATGGGTTAAATCAAAGAATACGATTTCCATTTGCAGGTCATTGGAAAAGACCCAGAAATTAATAACTCGTACTGGTCTCGACCAGAATTATGTCTTCCCTCTTGACTTTGCACCCCTTAAAAAATTACACGATATTAGTTAGTTTCACAAATTTACATGGTAGAAATACGGATTGCATTAGAATATGAAAATGGAGCAAGCAAACCTAGAGATTGACGCAGCAAAATTATGCTTTTTCTTGTTTTTGTATTGACCTTTTGTACCATTTACATGTGAGGATTGAGGAATGCATGTTAATTAAGTAGTTTATGATTTGAATATAATGCCAAAATTAAGGTAATGATAAGCACAAAAATGAAGATTTTAAAAAGGAAAAATGGCAGTGAAAACAGTCAAAACACCCAGCCAATATTCCCGCTGTTTTGCTAGGCCGACATACAGGCAAAATATGTCACGTAGACAACTTCATCCTCAACACAACTAATAAATAAAAATGCAGTGTTAGTTGAAAGCCATGACATCAACACAATATAAAACTAACATTTTTATATTGTTTTGGTATTAAAGTATATTAAGTTCATACGATTCAGAGATTTAAAACATTGTAAAATACTTAACGTAATGACTGTATCAAGAACAACCCGAAAGTAGAAAAATTGGTGGGGAATCCTGGTGTGGAATCCGAGTTCCTCTTTCTTGGTACCATAAAATTATGCACGCCTCATGTTCCCGAAGCCTTTTCACATTGTTTCTATGTCGACTTGATTCTGTATATAAAAAATTAAGGGTTGCTCATCTAACTACTAGATTTTGTTCCCACCATCTATAAAGTATTGATCTTAATTTTTTGTGCAGAATTAAGCATATAATTAGGTGACGCGATTCATTAGTGATTTGCTTTTAAGCAGAGTTATATAAAACACATACCAAATCACTTTTCAACCATTCATTTATGGCTTTTTGTTGTATGATAAGCTTTTGAGACGCTTAATTCTCAAGGAAAAAAATAAAAATAAAAAAAGTTCATGTTTAAGATTTTTGCATGTTAGATATATCAGGGACCTTGAATACAAACATGTTGTAAGCCCATAATTGTAAATTCGATCTATATTTATAGGTCAAAAGTAAAACTATACTTGCATGTCAAGTTTCCTAGTCATATTAGCTAGAATTAAAATAGGATTAGGATAAATTACGCATAAATAATCTCGTGTATTGCATTGTACAATGAATTTTAAAATTTTTATTTAGTCTTGCTCTCTTTTTTCATGGTATCAGAGTCTTCCCTTTTTCTTTTTTTTTTTTTTTTTTTTATCGTCGTAAGATAAGAGCAATCTTGCTCTAGTTTGCTTACCGACACCAATAATAAGGTCACTATTTTTCTTCAAATGCAGTGCCAATTGTCGATCTTAGTCTCTATTTAGGCGATTCCGCTGCCAACACAAATCTGTTAATACATATTTGTCTTATTTTTTCTATTGTCGTTGACGTCATTATTCTCCCAAATAAGTTACTATTCACATCACCATTTTTGTCACAGTTCTAATAGAATTCTAGCCATTCACGCAAATAAGTAATTAATGTCTCCACCAAGATCGTGTTATCCGTTTGGGTCTTAGTTTCAATTACATATCTTGTTTTTATGAAACCAACCACATAGAACGATTCTTCGACCTCCGACAAGTCATACATATATAGTTTTACAACTACATCTTGTTGTCTTAACGATCCCGTACATGCTATTGCTAGAAATCCACATAGGCGGCTCTACAGCCAGCAGCCCATGGGGTTCAAATGAACACCCTGGCCAAAAACCAAAAATTATATATATAATTTTTTTTATAATTTTTTTTTTTCGATTTTGACCCTTAAAATAAAATTTTAAATACTCTAACTTTAAATTTTGTTCAATCCCAATTGAAATAAGTTTGAATATGATTATTTTAGTGTTATTTTTACAATAAAGGTTAAGTGACAAATTTTAATTGGTTTTTATCTAGATTCGCAAATGCCATCACTTTTTTACATATCTTTAACAACTTGTTACTTAAATTTTGTTATGAAAATATTGTGTCAGTAGCTCTACTCTTAAAATTGCTACTTCATATTTATAAATAAATAAATATTCTCTCCGGACTCTAGCTAGCTTTGTCATTGGGCGCGGAATGAAATTGTTTTTCCTACATTTTTCTTTTTCATTAGCAAAAAATTTAGCACATAAAAATTACAATACTATTGACCCCCTCTAGAAAAATAATCATGGAGCTCATACTGCTCACTCGCGTACATAGGCTAGCGCATGCGTGTGATTATTGTGATGTCAACAATGATGTCATCAACCATGTTATAAGTAGTGATGTCAATGTGATGTCCCCAATGACATCAACATTTTTAACCCCTAATTTGCTAAACACAATCCTTTTGTTGATTTTTACAAATCCTTCTATTCCTAAAAGCCCTTCATCTTTTGAAGGTAATTTTTCCTCGAGTACGTTCACTTCAAAATCTTCTCCTAGCACACTGATCTCTCATGTGTATCCTTGTAGCTCCCTCGTTCTATCTCACCCTACTAGGGTGAAAACACCCCCTCGTTATCTCACAAACTATAATTGTTATTATGCAACCTTTACTCTTCACAAATCTTAGTCCTACTTTGAGGCTTTCTTGTAATCCTTTTATGGAAAACCACTATGGCAGAAAAACTTGATGCTCTCTTTTGGAA
Source organism: Quercus gilva (assembly GCA_023621385.1). Classification (NCBI taxonomy): domain Eukaryota; kingdom Viridiplantae; phylum Streptophyta; class Magnoliopsida; order Fagales; family Fagaceae; genus Quercus; species Quercus gilva. The sequence continues at coordinate 70,176,778 of CM042477.1, forward strand.
TCATACCTGAGATCTTGCTAAGTTGTCTCCATGAAAATTTGTAGTTGGTTGTAAATTGGTTTATAAGATCAAAACTTGGTCTGATGGTACAGTGGATTGATACAATGCTTGTCTTGTGGCTAATGGTTTTGTTGAGTCTATAGTTTGAGGTTGTCAAACTATGAACAAATGTAATTCTTGTAAGTGTCTTTCGAATCTATTTCAAAGTCAAGATTGACACCAGGACTACTCAAGTAAGTTTGGTGTTTGTGTTAGTCGATCAATTGAGATTTAATGTTTTCGATCAATCAAACCCTAAAGTTGATCAATCAAGAATTATATCAAATTTCAATTTTCAAACTTAGTCAGCCGTCCAAGTTTGTTAGGGTTTTGTGCCACCAAAGCTAAGATATAAAAGAAAACCTATTGGATGTAATTGAAAATTTTTGGAGAGCTATGATTTTGCATCTAGGGTTTGTTTATGCCAAGTTCTCTCAAAGAGTCATTCAGAGATCAAGACTGCAAATATTTAAGTCCTGGTGATTAAGAAGTTGTTGCATCCATACTTATCAAGTTGCTAGAACAAAAATTTCAAGTGGTTACTTTGAGTTGTGAGCAAGAAGTTCATGTTCAACAGTTCATACATATAGAAGAATCTGTTTTTCCCAGGGGTTGGCAGAGAAGCTCCCCCAGTAGTTTTTCCTTTGGAATAATTTTGCCTTCAATTTTTCATGTATCACTATATTATGTTTTATGTTGTTTCCACTTCATTTGTGTAAATATAACACAATTTTAGTGTTAATTTTGTTGACAAAAGTCGTTCACATAACTGAACTAATAAATAAACTTGTCTTAATATATAACTAGTTAATCTGCACAACTGGGGTCTAAACTATCAACATGTTTCAACCAAGAGTATGATATTTATTATGACAAGACATTTGCTAACTTTGCTTCGACTTACTACCGTGTTGTAAACCCACAATTGTCAAGCTTGTACTTCCAAGGCAAGTTTCTTAGTCCTACTAGAAACTTCAATAAAGATCCAATATTAAATTTTAATTACACTCTAATTTTGAATCGAATGTTATTCCAATTATATGTCACGTGTTATAATTTTTTTTTTTTTTGCCAAATATCCCTCAAGTGAAACTACTTTAGGCTTTTACTTCAAGCCCACATGAAACTGCTTCTAAGTTCTAACCCATTCCACATCAGCCCATTTAAAAACTACTTCCAACCTATTTGAAATTAATATAAATTTTCTTTATTATTAATTCAAGTATAAACTTCAGCACATATTTTATAATGCGAAGAGCCTTACAACTTAACTAGTTGACACCTCTCCTAATATGTCTAAGAGAGAGGTTTAAGGTTAAAATCTTTCCCTCCCTCAACTATTAAATTCTCATTAAAAAAATGTATATTTTAGCATATTCTTAAAAGTGACCGCTCGTTCTCAATGTATTTTATAAATCATAATTCATCAATTTTTTTTTTATATAGAATAGATAGCTCATAACTCATCAATTTGTATAATCTATTTGAAAAATATAAATATTAAGTAAATTCATTACATCAAAATAACAAAAAATTACATTAAGAAATAAAAACTAAGTATATAAATGTGTCAATAAACCAAATTTAAAATAAATAAATAAAAATGGTGCAATTAAGAACAAACAATTTACATACTGCTCCACATATTATTGAAACAAGGTTTTTACAATAGTGTGTTAAACTTAAAAAATAAATAAAATAAAATAAAATAAAAAACCGAGATTAGACACAAGACAGGGAAGAAGAAAAAAAAACCCCCAAGTTTTTGGAAATATACATTGGATGGTAGATAATTATCCTATCTTCTATAAATCAATAATCAATAATATTATTGAAACAAGGTTTTTACAATAGTGTGTTAAACTTAAAAAATAAATAAAAAACCGGGATTAGACACTTGACAGGGAAGAAGAAAAAAAAACCCTCAAGTTTTTGGAAATATACATTGGATGGTAGATAATTATCCTATCTTCTATAAATCAATAATCAATTTGATCTCTTACTGTTGTTGATTGCTACATTCCACATGGCCTTGTTGAGAGCTTTTCAGTCTTATCATACCGTTAATTTGATTCCCCCCCTCACCTGGCTACGGGTTTATCACATCTTTAAAAAGCAATTTTCTTGTAATGCATGGCTATTTATGATCCTCATGAGCCATCTGTAAAGTTGTAATTTACAACTATGTTTTGTTGGCTTTTATTCCGTGCCAAATTTGATTGTAATTGAGTTCAATCGTTTAAAACCCTGTATTTGTTGTGGGACTTGTTGTAAGGGTTGTGTGTTAGAGAGAGTGTTTGAAGACTCAAGCATTTGAAGAACTGAAGATTCTCGCGGGTATCTCGCGACCTAGCATCCCGCGAAGTGACCCATGTGCCAGGCACATGCTGGAATGCGAAGAGTCAGGCCAGGTGGAGACAGTTGTGTCTCGCGAGTATCTCGCGGGTAAGGCCTTCCCGCGAGACACCCGCGAGACTAGCTGTTCTGCCAGCCTGTACTTTTTGAGTCACACCTTTTGCACCTCTCCTATATATACCATCATTACCCACAATTGTTGAGGAATGCTTCAGAGAGAAAACCCTAGCCAAACACATTGGTAATTAGAGATTGTCTTCCCCACCTTTCTCTATACATTTGTTTGTGGTATTTCCTCAACCCTTCCCTCTCCATTATCCATATCCTTGAGAGGTTGATAACCCAAACACTTACCACACCTTGTGAGTGCTGTGTGACGTTTTTGGTGCTGCTGGGAAGCATTGGAAGAAGCCTTGAATGGCAGATGCAACATGGAGCTTGTTGCGGGATCCGGATAACTAGGACAAGACACGGTTCCGAGAAGCCTTGTTGGAGTAGGAGCTTGGAGGGCTTAGGTACAGCGGGTAGACTAGGCTTGGAGGGTCTTTTGCTAACCCATGTATCCCAACTGATTGTCTAGTGGATCGATTTCCGCTTGGAGGGCGGCGGAGAGGTTTTTCGCCGAGTTCTTCGGTTTCCTCTTCGAGAACACGTCTCGGTGTTTTCTGTGTTTGCATCCTTCTTCCCTACTCTTGTTTAATTCCATTATACTGCTGTGTTGCTTAGTTTATGGATTAGAATAGTTACTTGTTCATCCGCTCACTTTTACACTATTCCGCACTTTGTATTAAAGTTGTGTAAAATCTATTGAGCCGTAATTTTAATTTGGGGGTCTAAACAGCTCTTGTGTTTTTCAACACATTTTCGAGCTTTCAATTGGTATCAGAGCGGGTACATTTTCGAGCTTTTACACTATTACACTATTCATGCATTAATTTCATTTTCTTTGGTTTAAACCTATTTTTGTTGATCTTGCCTTTCCTGTTCTGTTTTGGGTGTGTTTCAAAAATTCAAAAACCCATAAAAATTGAAAAATCTCAAAAGTTTGATCACTTGTTTTGTGCATATCTCATGTGAGTTTGGCCTAGTACCTTCGTACTTATGGCATAGTGCATTTACGATCTTTGCTTGTTCGTATGCACCCTTTTCTATGTGGAAGAAACCCTGAAAATTATGAGTGACTGTTGTAAATAGATCTTCACACCTGTCATGAATGATTAGTCAATAGTCTTGTTGGTCTTGATACTTGCATAGACTTGTGTCTATATCTCTTCCCACTTTATTTTTATGTTTTTGCAAAAAGAGCTCACAAATTGTAAATCTCCAAATGAAAAGAGATATTGAGCTGCAAAAGCCTGTCGCACACACTAGTATTTGACTAGGAAAAAGGGAAAGCGACTCCTTTTAAAGTAAATGTTATGGTGCTCAAAAAGCCAAAGGCTTCTCATCAATGTTGAAATATCATAAATTTCAGGCACCTTCCTCAAAATGAGATGTATTTGTCCAATCAAAATGAAAATGGACCAATTGTTATGAGTTATAAGAAGCCAAATGAAAAGCTTCTATGTTTTCATTGTGTGGGAGGTCATATATACTCATTTCTATAATGGAGATAGTCCACATGATTTCGTATCAGTTGTGTATGACTCGCGTGAATTGATCATTGAAGCTTCGCTCTGGTCTAAGGACTATTTCACATTTGATACTCACACACAACACACAAGTTCTTGATTCAATCAATGCCTATCTCATTTGTGTGATTGTATATGTCCAAATGGGATGTGATTGCCCATGAACTTGTTGATCAAATCCAAAAAGATTTTTGTGAGTTTTACTTGTTTTTGAAAGTGATTTTAGACCTTCTTGTGTTTCCTTTTAGTCAAAATGAAGTTTGTGTGTTTTTCACCAAAACTGGTTCAGTGGCTTTCTCGCGAGAAGCTCGCGACTAAGAAGCTTCCCGCGAAAAAGGTTTGAGGGAAATGTTTTTTATTTTTGTCACTCAAAGATTCTCGCGACTGTCTCGCGACTGTCTCGCGACCAACAGCTTCTCGCGAAAAGCTGTTTGGCAAAAACTGAGATTTTATTAAAATCAGACAGAGAATCTCGCGACTGTTTCGCGACTGTTTCGCGACTTAGAGCTTCTCGCGAAAATTTTGTGCTAAGTGGCACCTTTCGCGGTTGTCTCGCGACTGTATCGCGGCTCCCTATCCCGCGAAAAACGCGTGTTTTCAGTTTTTATAAGGCTGATGTGACAGTTTTTCAAAACATAAAACTTCCCTCTTTTCTTTTCTTCGAAACTCTCTCTACCCAAAAACACTATTTCATCAAATCCCTCTCCAAATCAAGTCTTTTTCTGCATTTTCTTCTTCAAGGTATGTTGATCATTCACTTCTTTTTAAGTTTTTACTTAGATTGTGCAGAATTTTTAGTTAGGGTTGTGATAATTGGGGATTTTCGAAATTTTGGGTTGGTTTTCTAAATTGGGCAATGTTTGTGTTAAATCTTTGATTGGGTTATGTTTCTTTTGATCTTATTGCATCTGTGTTGGCCCCTTGTGGCTTTTTAAAGTGTATTTAGGCATATTTTCACCATGTTCATGCATTGTTCATTCTTAAAGTGTTGTTATGCACATTAGGTGTTTGATTGAATGTCTAAATGACATTGTTGTGCCTAATTGGTCTCAAGTGAGTCCCAATTTCAAGGTTTTCATATGCCTTACCATGTTTTGGTCTAAATTTGATCTTAAATCTTGTGTGTATTACACTTTGCACATGTTGCACTCAATTGGCAAACACCTAGGCACACACTTAGGCACACACTCATGCATTTCATGTTTCACATACATATGCATTCACACAAACACACACTTGCACAGTGATTTAAATTTCATACAAAATGTCTTGTTTTTCATTGCATTTGTGTTATAGGTTAATGAAGTTTGTGATATAGCTTGCTCTGTTGTGTTGGAAATGCTCTGTTTTTGAGTGTTACTCTGTTTTTGGAAGAATCTCATTTGATGTAAACTAACTTGAATCTAATCAAGTTTTGTTCTTGTGCTCTTGTGCTCTTTGTTGTTGTGCTCTTGTGCAGATGTCTCCCACCAAGCATGCCGGTATCAAGAAGAAGGGTCCCAAACGTGCTCGTACTGAATCCGATCACTTCAAATCCGCAGAGGCAGATATGAAGTACAATGATTGTTACAAGAGAGCAACCATTGTCATGGAAAGGGTGGTTCAATTGGAGGAGCTTGAGAATACATGCATCCCAGATGTGTTCAAAGAAAGAACCTGGACAAAGTTGCTAAATCCAGCTGGGAATGTGTACTCGGAAATTATCAGGGAATTCTTTTCTAATGCTGCTGTGGAGGATGACAAGATAGTCTGCTGGGTGAGGCACAAAGAATTTGAGATTACAAAGGATGGCATTCAAGACTTCTTGGAGATTCGTCCTCCCTCACAACCGATGACAGTTCAGTATGATGAGAGATTAGGGCATATCACGGAGATGATATCAGCTCTTGGTGGAGTTCCAAAGAAATCATCAATGGATACTCTCAAGTTCTCTCCAGAAATGAGAACTCTCAGCTATGTCATGATCCATAACCTGTATCCGGTCACCAACCTCACCACTCTCTCGGCTCCAAGGACGAGGTTTCTCTACGACCTCTTTACTCACAAGGAAATTGATATCTGCAGCCACATCTTCCACATTCTGAAGAAGAGCATCACGAAGCAAAATTCCAGAACCATAATGCCCTTTCCTTCATTGATCATGGGGCTCATTGCCAAGACAAAGCTGAAATTCCCTAGTGGCCTCACTGTTGTTCAGAGGGATTACCCCATTGGTGCAAACACTCTAACTCGGAGCACAGCACACATTAAAGGCCCCAAGACTGGTGCTCATCTCATTCCACCACCTCGGGTCGTGCCTCAGGATGCACCAGATGAGGGTGGGGATACAGAGGAGGAGATTGACAGGTTTACTTCTGCTCCAGAGACTGCACATCCAGAGACTGCACAGCCATCATCTTCAACACACACACCAGGTCTCAGCAAACTTGATCAGATCCTAGCTAAGATGGATCACATGTCCACAGTGCTTGACACTCATGTACAGCACACAGCGGATCAGTTTGCATACCTCCAGGAGCAGATCACCACATTGTCAGCCCAGATTCAGAGCCTATCTCCTTCACATGTATCAGACTCCGACTCCGATCAGATCTAGTCCTTTGGCCATTCCGGTCAAAAAGGGGGAGAAAATTTTGAGAGGGAGCTGCTGAACAAGAGCTTGCACAGCCCTAGGGGGAGCATAGCCTAGACACATAGCTATAGTTGATATTGGTTATTGGTTTTACAGACGGGTTTTATACAGTTTTTTTAGTTTTTTTCTGGTTTATGGTTTATAGTTAATGTCTTACTGTTTTCTGGTTTATAGTTCTGACACTTATGCTTTAACTTCAGTATTAATTTAAGTATATTCAGTATGTTTTCAGAACTGTGTGTTTTTCGTTCTATGCTTTGTGGCATATATGCTATGTGGCACTTTTTTGTTTGTACCCATGTTGCTTTTGTAAGCTTTAAGGGTTTGTTTCATGCATTGTTTTGTAGGTCTTTGTGGTTTGTGCCATGCATTTGCAATACCTTGCCTATGCAACCTTCATGCATGTTTGCTTGTTGTTCAATGTCATGCATTTTACTTCAAGTACATCACTCTTGTGCCCATGTAGGATTGTTCCTAGATGCATACATGTTCTATGCATTGGTTGAGTGATGAACACTCGTGTGCCCTAGTAGGATTGTTCCTAGATGCAAATACTTCGTGTATTTCGCATTGGTTGAGTGTTGGAGTTGCAAGTGACTCTCTTCAATTGAGCGTATCTTCTTGCAAATCCGGATGTTCGTTCCATGTGTGAATGAGCATAGTAATTGCTTCTGTATAGTGATTACTTGTTTGATCTTGCCATGATCTAGTGTTTCTATTTCGTTTTGCTCGATCATGCTATTATTGCTCCATATGTTTTCAAGTTTTCTGCATACAATGATGTTATTGTGTTGTTGTGTTTCAGGAGTTACTTGTTCATATGTTTCAAGAGCTTATCAGAATCTAGAATTAGGTGTGAGTGAGTTTTGCCTTTGTTCCCAAACTCACGGTTAAGTCTAGAGTCTGTTTTAGGGTTTTGTCACGGAATAGCCAAAGGGGGAGATTGTAAAGTTGTAATTTACAACTATGTTTTGTTGGCTTTTATTCCGTGCCAAATTTGATTGTAATTGAGTTCAATCGTTTAAAACCCTGTATTTGTTGTGGGACTTGTTGTAAGGGTTGTGTGTTAGAGAGAGTGTTTGAAGACTCAAGCATTTGAAGAACTGAAGATTCTCGCGGGTATCTCGCGACCTAGCATCCCGCGAAGTGACCCATGTGCCAGGCACATGCTGGAATGCGAAGAGTCAGGCCAGGTGGAGACAGTTGTGTCTCGCGAGTATCTCGCGGGTAAGGCCTTCCCGCGAGACACCCGCGAGACTAGCTGTTCTGCCAGCCTGTACTTTTTGAGTCACACCTTTTGCACCTCTCCTATATATACCATCATTACCCACAATTGTTGAGGAATGCTTCAGAGAGAAAACCCTAGCCAAACACATTGGTAATTAGAGATTGTCTTCCCCACCTTTCTCTATACATTTGTTTGTGGTATTTCCTCAACCCTTCCCTCTCCATTATCCATATCCTTGAGAGGTTGATAGCCCAAACACTTACCACACCTTGTGAGTGCTGTGTGACGTTTTTGGTGCTGCTGGGAAGCATTGGAAGAAGCCTTGAATGGCAGATGCAACATGGAGCTTGTTGCGGGATCCGGATAACTAGGACAAGACACGGTTCCGAGAAGCCTTGTTGGAGTAGGAGCTTGGAGGGCTTAGGTACAGCGGGCAGACTAGGCTTGGAGGGTCTTTTGCTAACCCATGTATCCCAACTGATTGTCTAGTGGATCGATTTCCGCTTGGAGGGCGGCGGAGAGGTTTTTCGCCGAGTTCTTCGGTTTCCTCTTCGAGAACACGTCTCGGTGTTTTCTGTGTTTGCATCCTTCTTCCCTACTCTTGTTTAATTCCATTATACTGCTGTGTTGCTTAGTTTATGGATTAGAGTAGTTACTTGTTCATCCGCTCGCTTTTACACTATTCCGCACTTTGTATTAAAGTTGTGTAAAATCTATTGAGCCGTAATTTTAATTTGGGGGTCTAAACAGCTCTTGTGTTTTTCAACACATTTTCGAGCTTTCACCATCTTTTATACTCCAGACATAAATTCACATAATTTCTTTTTCTTTCTTTTTTTGAGAAAAGAAAGTTTGAAAAATGAAATTTTATTTTATTTTAAGACAATTACAATATGTCGTTAATTCTGTAGCTCGAATTATTTCCTCTCTAAACCCCAAGCATTTTATGTAGGTATCAATTCAACTACAAAGCCGGTAGCAAAATTTAAGATGATGTATCATAAGAAATTATATAGCTTAAGTGCTCTCTGGTTTTCAATAATGAGTAGCTTGAGTTTTGTGTTGTGTTTCAAATTTTGTAATTCCTATTTGTTATAAAATTGTCTCCTTTTTTTTATGAAATAAAATTGTCTTATTCATCAAAAGAGAAAGAATACTAAGTGTCTGTTTGGCTAGTTTATTTTTTGCCAACTTATTTTACTATTCTGTTTATTTTGTTACTATTCATGGGTCTCACTGCATTTTTATATAATATTCATAGGTCTCACTGTACTATTCCAACTAACATTTACTTTTATTTATAGTACTTTCAACAAAAAACATTTCAGTTTCAGCAAAATAAACTAATTTCAAACAGATCCTAAGAATGGATTATACAAACTTTTTGGGTCTTGGGGTCAAATTAGATTTGTTTGAGCGGCCCAATATGCCCAACCTAGTCCGAACTCAATTTTTAGTTGGGAGCCCAAACTGAACTTCATTTTTCTCGAAACAACACAGCCCAAACACCATACTAAGCTTCAAACCAGAAATGATTTATTAAGCCCAAAGGCCAAAACTAACAAATAAAATTTTGGCCTCATGGTGGGGATTGTGTTTTGTTGGCCCCAAACTCTATTGTTTAGATTTTCCCATTAAAGGTTCTTTTGTCAATAACGTCGACACTGGACAGGTTAGAACTTTTGGGTTAGATGCCCTAGCTCTTTCTGCCTTTAGCCCCCTAGAGTTTAGACGTTGAAAATTGTGGCAAAAATAATTTTTGTTGTGATATAGCTAGCGTTTAATATTATGCTGAAGCTATAATTATTTTATTTTTATTTTTTAATGCTTAGCTATGTTACTAGATAATGCTTTTTTTTTTTTTTTTTACCATGAAATAATAATTTTTTAATAATGACTCTAGCACAACAAATTAATTACTGGAGCTGCTTTAATAACTAGATAATTGGCTTATTATAAACTTTTAATAATTAAGCAAATAATTTTATTTTTTTAGAAAATTACAAATAAATTCAACCATATTAAACTAATTTTCACATCTTTCCACAATATTTAGACAATTTTTCATGGTTCTAAAAACCAAACCGAACCACGGGGCCCAACCATCTTGAACTGGGACCTAAAAGGGTCCGGCGACTCCGGTCCATATTTAAAAAACAAACAACAAAACTCAAAAGGGTCAAAAGACTCAAAACCGAATTAAATCAATGGTTCAACTATCAAAAACAATCCTATTTCCCGATTTGACTAATATGGCCAGTTTAAACCCATTTTTTAGTTTACTAAAAATTTTGATCATTGACCTAAGGTTGAATTTTACACAAGAATGGGGTTTCATAGAATTTGAAAGCAAAATGGTTTTTTTTTTTTTTTTTTTAATGAGCTAAAAATAAGGTTTTTGATCAAAATGAGCTTTTATTTATGTGGGCCTGAAATATGACAATCCCTTTGGAAAAGAAAAATCTATTGAGAGGTATGAGCAAAGCACACGGTTGTACAACAAAATCCGAAGTGTTTCAAGGCCTGGATAATAATTTACAAGCTACACAAAGGCTGGTTCCTCTTCAATTGATAGTAGCAATCTTGATGGTAAGCAAGAAATAACGAGCTCCCCGTGCCTTCATCCAATGAGCACCTAAAGTCCAGCCCACTTGGGATTGCAAGCTTGCCACAAATTGGGCCCGTTTGATATGTGTGTTTAAATAACAGTTTTCAATTTTTTTGGAAATATGTGTGGGTAAAAAAATGTGTGAAAATACATGTAATGTCGTTTAAAAACTAAAAACATGTATTTGAATTCGCGTACCGAATAGGGCATATTGAAGGGACGTGTGCATGTGCGGTTTTCATCGGAGAGAGACTTACGCACAAGAGTGAAGTTGACTAAAAAAAAAAAAAAAACATAGAAGTAGACATGGCCAAACGAGTTAGAATTTTCTGACCCGACCTGATTGACCCGCAACTTGATTAACCTGTTTAAAAATGACCCGTTTTGACCCGCGACCCAGTTGACCCATAAATCTGATTGACCCGACCCACCTGTTTTGCCACATCTACCAACATTGAGTAGATTGAGATTGAGGTGTAATTCTTATAAAATATTTACTTATTCTTTTGTACTTAATATGTTATGTATTCCATTATAGTTTGTTATTCTTTACTTGCCACTTTTATTTTCTCTTCCTACTTTAAACAGATCGAAGATTATACCAAGATTAACTTCTAGAAAGCTGAAACAAGAGTTGCACCAAATTTGGATATCAAGTGTTTAGTAGTAATTGGTAAGTGGTAATAGTATCACAAGTGAAAATCTAATTACAGCTAAGGAACTCATAAACAATTGACAGATTTCATCTATTTAAAAAAAAAAAAAAAAACTTGTTTGAAAAATACGGGTCAACTTAACCCAACTCGCAACCCGATTGACCCGTTAAAAAATGACTCGCGACCTGATTGACCCGCAAACCTGATTGACCCGACCCGAACCGAACCCGACCCAACCCACCTGTTTTGCCACTTCTACATACAAGGAAGATAAATTGGGAATTTTCTCTAAGAAGGTTCTTTGGGTGAGTGAGTTGAAGTTTTCATAGTGGAAGACTTGCTAACAGCCAGTTTTGTGATGAGATTGTATTTTTCCTTGATGTATTGTTGTGTTTTTCCAATTTATTGTGAATTCGGATTTTGGGTATAATTTGAGTATTATAATCTCTATTTTATTATAGTGAATTGATTGGATTTACCTCATAGTTTTTCCCTTTACACTGGAAGGCTTTCTACGTAATTCTCCATGTGTTCTTGTTGGCTGATTTTCTTGACACTTCTGTAGATTTCTATTTTCTCTGTTACTTAGGATATATTTAATTTAATTCACACAAACGTAGATTTATCTCAATAAGTGGAATCAGAGCTTTGGTTATTTGGCTTGATTATTTTGTGTTGAATTAAATGGAGAATATGAATATGAATATGAACACTATGATTAAATATTTGGCTTGATTATTTTGTGTTGAATTAAATGGGGAATATGAATATGAATATGAACACTATGATTAAACTCTCGGCATCAAATTATTCAATTTGGAAGTAGATGATGGATGACGTCCTTTATGGTAAGGACATGCATGACCCGTTGAGGGTGCTAGTGTTAAGCCAAGCAATATGTCTGATAAAAACCGTGAGAATTTACATAGAAAAACCATTGGGTGTATTAGACAATGCATCGATGTTAGAATGTTTCATCATGTGTCTCAAGAGATTAATACAGAAGCTTTTTGTGAGAAATTAAAAGGACTCTATGAAAGAAAGACTACTCAAAATAAAGCTTTTGTAACTAGAAAGCTTATAAATTTGAAGCTTAAGGGAGGGGGATATGTTGCCAGCACTTGAGCGAGTTCCAAGACTTGAATCAAATGGTTGCAATGAAATTGATAATAGATGATGAGCTTCAAGCTTTATTGTTTTTGAGCTCCTTACCTAACAATTATGAAACTCTGGTGGTGTCACTTAATAACTCTACTCCAAATGATGTGTTACAACTTGCAATGGTAAAAGATAGTTTATTCAATGAAGAAAGTAGAAGAAAGGACATGGGTAAGGATAATGCACAAGCTCTTGGTCACAAAGAACATGAGGAAAAGTAAGAGTAGAAACTTTAAGGAGCATGGTAAATCTAAAAGTCAGTCATAATTGAAAGTAAAATTCAAGTGTTTCTATTGTGACAAAAAATGTCACATAAAAAGAAATTGTAAGACTTGGAAAAATAAGCAAAAAGATGTGGAAAATCATAATAAGGAGGAAGAACAAAATACCACCGATGTTCAACAATAGAAGATGTGGTGCTCTCTATAGGAGAGGGTGAATGTTTCAATAAAAAAGTTTCCCTCTTGCAAGCACCAATGGTCCATAGAAGAGTCTCCATTGACCATCACTAAAATAGTTGCCATAACTTTCTTTATCTAGAATATGAGTAGAAATCAAATTTAAACGCATATGCAGAACATGTCGCACATTCTTCAAAGCCAAGGTGTATCTAGTGTTAGTTTTAACACAAATATCACCATTTTCCACAATGTCAACATAATTGTTCATTGCCCATCTTCACCTTTCCAAACTTTCCTTCTTTCTATTAGTAAAGAGCTCATTTCTTGAAGTGACATGGCAAGAAGTAGTTGAGTCAATCACCCATTCGACATAAGAATGTGAAACATTGCAATTTCATCCTTTCCTAAATAGAGCACCACATCTTCAGTTGTTGAAACAACAGTGGTATTTTGTTCTTTTGCCTTATTTTGATTTTTCCCATAATTATGTTTATTTTTCTAAGCCTTATAGTTTCTTCTTATAGGACCTTCTTTGTCATAGTAGAAATATAAATATAACGTTTTTTGTGTATGCAGCCAATACTTTTGTTCAGGACGTCTTTTTTTAAGGGGCTGAAAATGCTAAAACAAGCCCAAAATTCCCCTAGGACTCTTTAAAGTGTGATTAAATGAGGAGACTCAAACCCAAAATTCCAATATTCACTAAATAAAGGCTAATGGTGCATTACAAAAGTGAAATCAATATGCTAAACAACAAAAGGGTAGCAAATTACATATAAAACATAAGTTTGGATAAAAGATTGGCTTGCTTTTAGCATTAATAAGGGAAATCATTGACCAAAGCCCATTGGTTGCTCTTCCCCAACTACTCTTAGTGGCAGCCAATAGCTAGGTTCAGCAAGGCTCTAGAGGTTAAAATGGGCTAGTATTTCCATTTGGGTGAAATTTTTGGATACCAGAACTTTTCTATGAGCTCTAGGTGTTGCAAGTGTCCCTAGCCTACTTTGCAACACACATGACTTGAGTTCATGCAAAAGGTCTAAAAAAGAGTCTACTCATATCCTCCAAACCACACTCCCTCAAATTTCCCTTGTGTCACATGGGTTTAGGTCATGCTTAAAAGAACAAAATAAATTAAAATAGATGAATTGGGTCCACAAATAAGTTGGGTTTGGCCTAATTGGACTTGTAGAAAATATGTTGCAAAAACGACTATCAACGGCTTTCTATACCTTGGATTGGTTTTAAGCTGCCGTTGCAAACCTATATGCACTGTTCAAGCTCTCCTCTCTAATCACACTTAAACGTCCTCCGCCTAGAGCAAACTTTGATCACACAAAAATGACAAATCTGACATCATCTCATCTCACAACAATCTTTGAGCTCTAGCCAAAGAAGCGATCGAAACACTGGCTAGATCCCAAGCCAAGTATCCGATAGTCAAAGACTAACTCTGTGTGCTAAACACTTGGCCTTTGAAGACCCAAGAGGTGTTGCAAAAGCTCTAGGAAGATTAGACATGGGAAAGGGAGGTTGTTGCTTGGTAAGGGAAATGAGAGTATTGCCTTGAGTCTTACTTGGACATTAAGAATGAAAGGAAGAGTTTGCTTTGACTACACGACAACGATTGCGAATGCCCTCACACATTGGCTTGTGACAAATTAACGACTGGGTTAAGAGAGAGAGAGAGAGAGTTTAATAACATTATTTTCCAACAAAAGAAAGAAAATTGAGGAAATTTGTGGCTTTTTGGTTCTCAAGACAATCAAGAAAGAAAATGTGAGAGAGAAAATCGGTAATAAAAATCTTGTTTGAGCTTGTAGGACCTGTGTAAGGAATTTTTTTATGGAGCCTTGAATTGCGATACAAAATTTGTGTATGAAGATTGATGTTTATAAAAGAATAAATAATTTCATTTTCTTTTCTTTTATATATATATATATATATATGTTTTTTTATTTAAAAAAATTATTAATTCTATGAATTTTTTTTATTTATGTAAGAAAATTGTTATTATTTTTATTATAAAAAAAAACTACTTGTTTTAGGCACTAAACAACAATCACCTAACAACATTGACAAAAAAAGGATTGAATTGAATAAAGAAAAATTTGAAGGACTAAAATGAATGAAATTAAAGTTACATAACTTAATTGAATTTTATGCAAAGTTAGATGGTGTGATTTGTAATATGGCTTATAAAGAATTCTAATGCATGTATTATGTTTATGTTTATGCTAGGAAATTTTTATTTAAATAATGTATTGAAAACAAATTATTTTAAATTTTCTACATTTGTAATCCTTTAAGACTTTTAAAATGGTATATATGATGTGTTAAAATTGAGTAGCATCTCATGGGGTGGAAAATTACAAAAATTTAAATATTAAAAAACAAAAAAGGCATTGAGCATAGATATAAATTAGGTGTTTGTTATTTTTTTTTCCTTTGCCATATATTTTGAGTGTTTGGATAGTTAACAAATTTCATTATTTGAAAATCAAATTTTGCTTACCTGTGCCTTATCTAGTATTATCATATTTCACATGTTTTGACCTATCAAAAAACGAACACTTGTTTTGATTATTTTACAAAAGTAATAAAAGGAATGTGATGACTTATGGATGGACGTAAACATCTCTCTCATAAATAAGTCTAAATATTCCGCCGAGCCCTGTGTTTTGGACTTTTGTCATGTGTTTTATAAAGTTCAGTTATTTCTTCAATAAAGTAATTTAATGTTAATATTAATTCTTTCAAAATTAATAATTCTATTTTTTTTTAAAAAAAATTTTGCAAACTTTGAAAGACACTTCTTTGACCAATGATATGCTCAAAAGGTTTCCATTTTGTATTTGATCTATCTTAATCAACATTTTATGAATTTCAATCCCAATTGTATTAGGCTTGTAATTTTTTTAGTTTTTTTTTTTTAAATAATAATAAGTAAGGCCACTTGGGAAACCACGTGAACACCTAGGTGGCATAAATGATAATAATTTTTTAATATCACCATTAGAACGTCATCTTTTTCTATCTATCACTTGACGGCAAAGACTATTTTAACATAATATAAAAAATTATGGCCTAAAATAATACAACTAAAACATTATAGAATATTTTCACACATTAGATAAACATTATAGACCAAATTTTTATATTGGAAAAAAAAATGTTTATGTTTATATTTATGTTTATTAAATTTTTATTTAAATATTGTATTAAAAAAATCGTTCTAAATTTGCTACATTTCTAACCCTTTAAAATGTTATATGAAATGTAAATCTGATATGGTAGAATTGATTTAAGTATCTTTTTTTTTTTTTTTTTTTTGGAGAAACAAATAAACACATACACGTGCACACAAAGGAGAGGAAACGGGGTTCTCACACAAATTTATTAAGTATCTTATAAAAAAAAAGGGAAAATTTAACTTTATCACCCTAAATTATACCCCTGATTACACTTTGTACCTTAAACTTTTCGAATGCAAGTTTTGCACCTTAAATTATGACTCTTGTTTCACTTTGAACCTTGAGATTAAGTTTTCTGTTAATTTGGATGGAAATTCAAAATTTAGGGTGCAAATTTTAAGCAAGTATATAGCTTAAGGTAGTAAAATGTAATTTATCTTTTGTTTTTAAAGCATTGAGAAGAGAGGTGTTTTGGTATTTTCACATTGTGCCACATTTTTTCATCCTAGTTAATAGAAAACCTAACGTTGGGGTGCAAAGTGTAGCAAGAGTCAAAGTTTAGAGTACAAAACATGCATTCGAAAAGTTTAAGGTGTAAAGTATAATCAGGGGTATAGTTTAGAGTAAAACATTTAAATAACAACAAAAAATTATTGTAAAATAAAATTTCATTGAGCACAATTGAAATTCAAGTATATGTTAATTTTTTTTTCTTTGACATACGTTTAGAGAGATTAGGTTATAAACAAATTTCAGTAATTGAAAATTATCAAACTTTATCTAGGGTGTAGATCAATTTATTGGTACTTACATTAACCATGTTTTGAACTTTGTCATAATAATTTAAAATTTGTTATTTTTGGTATTTTCAACAATAGAATTTTGGTTTTAATATTACTCCTATTTGAACTCCAAAAATTAAATAAGTTTATGAAACTTTTGTTTAAAAACCATATTAATAAAATAGTTTAAATTTTCTATATTTGTAACCCTTTTAAGATTTTTGAGAATGCATGTGAAAAAAAAAAAATTAGAATCCATTTGGCAAGTTTGAAAAAAGATAACAACATAAAATTTACATATCGGAAAAATGAAAAGCCATTGAGGATGCACATTTCATTTGTATATTAATTTGTTCTATTTACCATACCTTTAACGTCTTCAAGTTTTAAACAAATTCAATGCGTGAAGATAATCTAATTTTATCTTGGTGTGCATTTCCCTATTTTTGGTACTTCATTAATCATGTTTTGGAGTTTGCTGATGCAGTAAAATTATCACTTTTGGTATTTTAGGGCTTGTTTGGATGCTTTTTTTCCATCACTCAATTTCCGTCACTCGTCACTCATCACTTTAAAATACCCTATACGTTTGGCACCATCACTCACTTGCCATCACTCAATATTTTTCACACTGTTTGTGGGCCCCACACCTGTCACTCAGTGCAGCTTTTTTTTTTTTTTTTTACTCACCGAACCTAGTTAAAGAAGAAGAAGAAGAAAAAAAAAATGAAAGAACTGAAGAACGAAAATTAGAGGTGATGAAGAACCAAAAAAAAAAAAACCCAGAAACCCGAACCCAATGAAAAAAAAAAAAAAAAAAAAAAACCCAAGAAAACCAAACCCAGTGAAAGAAGAAAGAAAGAACTGAAGACCGAAAATTAGAGGTGATGAAGAACCAAAAAAAAAAGGTCAAAAGGTTTAATTAGTGGGTCCCTCCATGTGTGTTTAATTACAAAAATATCATTGAAAACAGAGTTATGAAAATTAAAAACAGCTAAAATGTGTTTTCAGTTTCCATAACTCATAACTCAAAAATCAGAGAATTGAGTGATGGAAACAAAAAACTGAAAACAGAGTTATGTGGTGCTAAACGGACTTTTCAGCTATGAGTCTCACCATTTTTGAGTTATGAGTTATAGAAACAGAGTTATGAGTTATGGAAATTACTCATCTAAACAGCCTCTTAAACGTTAGACTTATGACAATCTAATTTTACATACCATGCCTTTGATACCAATCCAGTAATCCTTGTTGTAAAGAGTTTTTTTTTTTTTTTTTTTTGGAGAAACTCTTGTTGTAGAGTTAAGTGCCTCAGACTTGTGATAAGTAAAATATTATTGTTGGGGCTAGCTGGTTCTGCTACTTGTGAATTTCTATCACGAAAGTGAATGTCATCCTAGTACCGGCAATATATATTGTACCGGCCATAAATTCAGTACAGATAATCCTTTAAAATGTACCAAATAAAATATTGGCCAAAATTCAAAACTTACCCTTTAAGTTTCACCAATTTTCATTTTTGTTCTCTAATTTTGCATTCAGTCATTTTAATTCTCTAAGTTTCAAAACTCCCCAATTCAGTCATCTGTTAAACAGCTATCCATTTTTGCTGTTAACACCCCAAAACGACACCACTTTGGACTGATTTTAAATTTTAATTATTTATTTCTTAATTATTAAAAAATGGTAATTAATAAAAATAACCAGAAATTAAAAATAAAACCAAACCACAATGTTCTTCCACCAAGGGGAGAGAAGAGGATGACAACCAAGATGGCATAGGAAGGAGAGAGGACGATTGTGAAACAAATTAGTAGAGTAGCTTTGGCAAATATGGGTTTGGAGGCCAACAATGAGGGAGTGGAGATGGCAGTAGTGGATGCAATAGATGTCAGAAAGCATTATAGCCATAATGGTGTGTGTCTTGGTTCACTTTGTGGCCAAAAATATTTATAGCCATAGTGGTGAAAATGAAAAAGGAATTCTAGGTTTTGGTTTCTAGAGTGTGAGAGTGAAAATACAGAGTGGTGAGAGAGTCTATAAAAGAAAAAGGTATAGGAAGAGATGATTGCAAGTGATCTATTAGAATTTGATGGTAATGCTGTTAATGTTATTGGGATTTGTATAAATTTTGTTGGGATTTTCGTTGTTGACTTATTGGGTATGGAAGCCATTGATGAGAGCTAGGGAGGGAAGTTTGGGGATTGGCCCGTTTGGTTTATTTATTTATTTTATTTAAAATAATAAATAAATAAATAATTTAAAATTTAAAATTAGTTCAAAACGGCGTGGTTTTTGAGTTGTTAACAAAAAAAAGGATGGCTATTTAATGGAAGACTGAATTGAAAATTTTTTAAACTTAGAGTACTCAAATAAAAGTTGTGAAACTTAAAGGGTGAGTTTTGCATTTTAGCCTAACATATTAGATTATACTAGCATCTACCAGTTGTACCGCAAATATTTTGGTTGTTTCGGTCAGAATTTACGTTTTGGTCGATATAAAAAAGGCGAAAATATCATTTTGGTCCCTACATTTTGGTAGTAGTCAATTTGATTCCTATTATTTTTCAATTTATGATCACTTGGTCCTTATTACCGTTAACTACTAAAGGAAAATACTTATATAGCTAACGGTGTACACTTTTGGTATGTCTAATGCTAACATGTTTAAATTTTTATGTCCACATCAACCCTTAGATGGCAAAAGATATAGCCACATCAACGATCATAAAATAATTTCTTCTTTCTTTTTCTTTTTCTTTTTTTCCAATTTTATTCTTTCTTTATTTTTTTTTTTTAAAATTTTTTTACGATTTCTTGGTAACCAAAAAGATTTTCATTTTTATTTTCTTAACTAAATTCTAGATTTATTGTGCCCCTTAGAATTTCTACTTTACTCGACCCATTGTTCTCTATGACAGGAGCATGTGCATTATCCTTGCCCATGTCCTTTCTTCATTGAATAAACTATCATTTATCATTGTAAGTTGTAACACACCATTTGAAGCAGAGTTACTAATTGATGCCACTAAAGTCTCCCAACTATCAAGTAAAGAACTCAAAAGTAATAAAACTTGAAGCTCATCATCTATTATTAGCTTCATTGTAACCATCTAATTCACCAAGTCTTGGAACTCACTTAAATGCTCGACAATGGATCTCCCTTCAATAAGCTTCAAATTCACAAGCTTTCTAGCTACACAAGCTTTATTTTGAGCCATCTTTCTTTCATAGAGACCCTTCAATTTTTCCCAAATAGCTTATGCATTACTCTCTTAAGATACATGATGAAACACACTAACATCAATGCATTGTTTAATACACCTAAAGGTTTTTCTATTTAACTTCTTTCAATCTTTATCAGACATATTGCTTGGCTTAGCATTATCATCCTCGATGGGATCATGCAAATCCTTATAGTAGAGGACGTCCTCCATCTTCAGCTTCCAAATCAAATAATTTGATGTCAAGAGTTTAATCATAGTGTTCATATTCATATTCATATTCTCCATTTAATTCACGCAATAGAAGCTTGAGTTTTGTGCCGGGTTGGCTGGCATGAATTCTAACTAAAAAGTTGGGATGAAGATCTCTTTCCTTGATGGGCTAGAGTGGGAGATGAAAGGGAGATTGTTGAGGTGCATGACACCTAAAGTCCAGTCCACTTGGAATTACAAGCTTGCCACCTTAACATTGAAGACTCCTAATAGAAATAGTTGAAACGGCTTACAAGTACATGACTTACTATTCCTAGTTTGTCTTAGATTAGGAGTGTAGGTGGCTAGTATTCTTTATAAAAGGGATGTGTGTGTGTGTGGTTTTCAACGGAGAGACTCAGAGAGAAACATACAAGAGAGCAAAGCCGATTGAAGGAAAAAGAATAGTGTTTTATGCGACACTGAAAGGAAAAAAAGAAAATGTAATTTTTTTTTGGTTCAAGACACACAAGGAAGATAAATTAGGGGTTTTCTCTAGGAAGGTTCTTTGGGTGTTACAATCACAGAGAGTTGAAATATTTGAAGTGGAAGATCTTGCTACCAAATTTTGTGGTGATGTTGTATTTGTTCCTAGATGTATTGTTGTATTTTCCCAATTTATTGTGAAGTCAAATTTTAGATATGAATTGAGTGTTGTAATATCTATTTTTTTATAGTGGATTGATCAAATTTGCCATGTGGTTTTTCTCTACACTTGTGAGAGACTGCGCCCCCGGCCCCTTTTTTATGAAATGTTAGGCCAAACCCACGTGAATGGATGGAGTCATGTTATTACCTCTCAAAATGGAGGTTCAACTAGTTATATTTTCCCTTTTAGATTAAGGGTTTTACAATGGAGTCGTCACTTATTTAATTATTAGAATAAATAAGAAAACTAAAATTGAAAAATTCCTCATTTTATTAATTTGAAATTGAATTTACATTGATCATAGGAAAATTACATGGTTCTGGTCCTAGATATAATCTAAGATAAAGTACATGACTTTGTTTCGTAGTTACAATCTAGAAATTAAAAATTACATGGATAAGCACTTGATCTACTAACCCTTGATCTAAGCTCGGAGGCTATGTTAGAAAGTGGGAAGGTGTTAGGCACTCACCTTACCCGGTGAAACCGATCTTCTAAACTATGGTGGCCAACATTCATATCATATCATCCAATATGTCAATCAATTTGCATGTTGAATTTAATGTGTGTGCATGTGATAAACCCTAATTCAATTTATTAAGCATTGTATTTGGATTGAAAAATAAATTCTAGTGAATGTGTGTGTATGGTGATATCTTAGATTCAAGAATTTGAAAGAATTATGAAACAAACATGTTTTTCATATTTTTGATATGGATTTAAGATCAAAACTAGTGTTTATGCATGAACATGTGAAGAACACATAAGAAAATTTAAAAACATTCAAACATATTCAAGAGAATTTAAATGATTATTATCATGATTTAATCTTAAACTCTCATCATGACAACACAAAAAAACAATTAGGAAAAGGGATTATACATTCATGCAAGATCCATACAGTGGAGGAGGAGACTTTTGGTAAAGGTCCTAAGGGTGAAGGAAAAAAGAAGAACTAGGAGAGGAAGAGTGAGTCTCACTCAATACCTTGAGTCTCAGGAAGACCAAGACATGACAAGACTACTCTACTTCACTAGAACTCAAGAGAGGAGAAGAGAGGGTTTTGGTGTTTTGGAATGAAGGATAGGGGGGTTTATATAATAGTGTTGGAGGAAATATGAATGGAAGACCATTTAATGAGGGTTGACGAAGAATCATGAACCTAGATCTCATTTTAGCCTTGCGGAAAATCTGGTGCATTAAATGGAAAGATTGGTGGGAGTGAGGATCAAGCCAAAATTCGGTTTTCTCGTAGCTTCTGTAACAGCCTGTAGGGCCAACTTCGAAAAAACATATCTAACTCAATTCTGATCGGAATTGTCTCGTTATTGTGCTCAAATTGAAGCCTCAAATGTCTAGTTTCTGGAAAAATTAACCTCATTGATAGATTCAAAGTATTCTGAGAGATATTGATGAAATGGTGAGAAGAGGTCATTTGTTAGAAAATGGTTTTAGCACAATTAACATTAATAGGTCCTAAATTAGCTCCCAATTAACATTAAATGACTCCAATCACTCCCATTTCAGACTTAATTGGTTCCAGATTTACTCGAATTAAAAGATAATTGCACAAATTACTCATTGAATAATTAATGTTTAACTATCTAATTAATTAAGTGTATGCAACCTCACTATAAAATGTAGTCCTAACCAATCAAATTATGACACATCATTGATCTCAAATTGATTACACTTATAATCAATTGGAATCAATTATTCATAATCACATATAGTCAAACTCAATTTGTGATAGTGTATGTCAGCCATTAAAACTTGATTTAATGATAACTTTCAATCTGGTGGTCCGATTAGGGCTTATGACCAGTCGATTTGATCATTATAATATCAAGATCATTTTGGTAAAATGAGATTGAGGATCTAATGATAAGAATCAAGATGCATATTTCCAAGGCAAAATTGCCCTTTTATCTTCTAGGTGAGGTTAAATGCGGGTTGCAAAATGGGGTGTCAACAGAATGCCCCTCATTGGCAGAGCTTGAAAAGCAAATGTCAATGTATGAAAGAGACACCTAATTTTGCAATCAGTATTTAACTGTAGTAAATGTATGATGCATGTAGATAAGAATGCCGATGGTCAAGTTGTGGATCAAAATGTGGACCAAATCTTAGGGGAGATTTCCTACGTACCTCTTGGTGAGAGGATCAGGTCCAAACGTAATTCATACATGCAGCCTTTTTTTTTTTTTTTTTTTGGAAAAAAATATGAGTACAAGACATGCTTACCAGTGGTCATGACAAAATGAGGATTTCAGTCGTGATCTTGAATTTTGGACATGCTTCCCAGAGGTCTGATGGATTTGAAGTTTGGACGTGCTTTTTAGAGGTCCGATGGATTGAAGTTTAAATGTGCTTCCCAGAGGTCCGATGGATTTGAATTTTGGACGTGCTTCCCAGAGTTCTGATGGATTGAAGTTTGGACGTACTTCCCAAAGGTCCGTGGATTTGAATTCGGACGTGCTTCCCAGAGGTTCGATGGATTTGCATTTTGGACGTGCTTCCCAGAGGTCCAATGGTTTTGAAGTTTTAGACGTGTTTCCCAGAGGTCCGTTGGATTTGAAATTTGGACGTGCTTCCCAGAGGTACGATGGTTTGAATTTGGATGTGCTTTCCAGAGGTTCGATGGAATTGGATTTTGAACGTGCTTCCCAGAGGTCCAAGGATTTGAATTTTGGACGTGCTTCCCAGAGGTCCAATGGATTCGAATTTGGATGTGCTTCCCAGAGGTCCAATGGATTGAAGTTTGGACGTGCTTCCCAGAGGTCCGTGGATTTGAATTCGAACGTGCTTCCCAGAGGTCCGATGGATTTGAATTTGGACGTGCTTCCTAGAGGTCCGATGGATTGAAATTTGGACATGCTTCCCAGAGGTCCGATGGATTTGAAATTTGGACGTGCTTCCCAGAGGTCCGATGGAATTGCATTTTGGACGTGCTTCCTAGAGGTCTAATGGTTTGAAGTTTGGACGTGCTTCCCAGAGGTCTAATGGATTTGAAATTTAGACGTGCTTCCTAGAGGTCCGTGGATTTGAATTTGGATGTGCTTCCCAGAGGTCCAATGAATTTGAATTTGGACATGCTTTCTAGAGGTCCAATGGATTGAAGTTTGGACGTGCTTCCCAAAGGTCCAAGGATTTGAATTTTAGACGTGCTTCCCAGGGGTCCATGGATTTGAATTTGGATGTGCTTCACAGAGGTCCGATGGATTTGAATTTGGACATGCTTCCCAGAGGTCCGATGGATTGAAGTTTAAATGTGCTTCCCAGAGGTCTGATGGATTTGAACTTGGAAATGCTTCCCAGAGGTCCAAGGATTGAAGTTTAGACGTGCTTTCCAGAGGTCCGTGGATTTGAATTTGGACGTGCTTCCCAGAGGTCCGATGGATTTGAATTTGGACGTGCTTCCTAAAGGTCAGATGGATTGAAGTTTGGACGTGCTTCCCAGAGGTCCAAGGATTTGAATTTTGGACGTGCTTCCAGAGGTCTGTAGATTTGACTTTGGACGTGCTTCCTAGAGGTCCGATGGATTGAAATTTAGACGTGCTTCCCAGAGTTCCAATGGATTTGAAATTTAGACGTGCTTCCCAGAGGTCCGATGGAATTGGATTTTGGACGTGCTTCTTAGAGGTCCAATGGTTTGAAGTTTAGACGTGCTTCCCAAAGGTCCGATGGATTGAAATTTAGACATGCTTCCTAGAGGTTCGATGGATTTGAAATTTGGACGTGCTTCCCAGAGGTTTGATGGAATTGGATTTTGGACGTGCTTCCTAAAGGTCCAATGGTTTGAAGTTTGGACGTGCTTCCCAGAGGTCCAATGGATTTGAAATTTGGACGTGTTTCCTAGAGGTCCGTGGATTTGAATTTGGACGTGCTTCCTAGAGGTCCGATGGATTTGAATTTGGACAAAAGTTTGGACGTGCTCCCAAAGGTCCAAGGATTTGAATTTTGGACATGCTTCCCAAGGGTCCGTGGATTTGAATTTGGACGTGCTTCACAGAGGTCCGATGGATTTGAATTTGGACATGCTTCCTAGAGGTCCAATGGATTGAAGTTTGGACGTGCTTCCCAAAGGTCCAAGGATTTGAATTTTGGACATGCTTCCCAGGGGTCCGTGGATTTGAATTTGGACGTGCTTCACAGAGGTCCTATGGATTTGAATTTGGACATGCTTTCCAGAGGTCCGATGGATTGAAGTTTAGACGTACTTCCCAGAGGTCCAATGGATTTGAACTTGGACGTGCTTCCCAAAGGTCCAAGGATTGAAGTTTGGACGTGCTTCCCAGAGGTCCGATGGATTTGAATTTGGACGTGCTTCCCAGAGGTTCGATGGATTTGGGAGGCATTATTCATGCCGATGTTTATGGGCTTTTTACCTTAGTACTTGCAAAATAAATATTTTCAATTAGTAACAGAGTTATTCATTAAAAAGACTTTGGCATACCTAGCGTATGCCCTTAGTTTGGGACATATTCCATGCTTTGATGAATGTTGAGGGTGGACAATTGACTTGATGTTGCACCACTAGAGAATGTGGAAGAGGATCATAGCTTTCTGTTTCTAAAGAATTATTTAATGAAGATTTTTTTTTTTTTTTTTGAAAAATTTAGAAATCCTAATTTTTTTTTTTTTTTTTTTTTTTTTTTTTTTTTGAGATTTGAAGATTTGTTCATTATCAAAAAGTGAAGAAGATGATGATGGAGTAAAAGTGATGAAGATTTATTCATGATTATTATTATTTTTTTAAAACCTATCATTTGAATGAGAATAACTTTGGCTGGAATTTGATGCGAATTGCTGGATAAGTCCTTGCTTAATTCCTGCAAAGAGATAATTTTAATTAGCAATGGATTTATTCATGAATTAGAAGTACTTATCCAATGCCCCTAGTTTGGAGCATATTCCATGCTTAGATTGAAACTGAATTCATTTGATGTTATGACCATTGGGGAACATGAAAGAAGATCATGGTCCGCCATCCTTGGTTCCTGCAAAAAGGCTTTCTTTCTCTAGCTTGTTAGAAACCAATTATCGTTAAAACTTGCACACAATATAAATAGGCCAATGCTCTAAGTTTAAACATGCTTGATGCAAACAAATGGGTTTAACCTAACATGCACCCAAACAATTTTGTCACATTGTTTTGATTTTGTTCTCCAAGGCTATTTGGGTGAATGGAACCGGGTCTCTGCAAAGCTGCCTACGTACCTCTCTCATAGAAGATCAGGTCAAGACGTAGTTCAAGAACTGGATTTTGAAAAAGAATGATTATTATTATTATTATTATTATTTTATTTATGAACAAGAGGTGATCCTTTGACCAACCATTTTAGCAAATCAAAGTGTTTAAGAATCAAACAAATCTCTTTAATTGGGAAGGATCAAGATAATTAAACTCATGTAATCAAATTTGCTTCATCCTTTTGAACATCGTCAGATTAAGTCTCCAAAGGTAATCAAGAAATGAAATGAATCACATTGTTCGTTGCAAATAAGGAGAATGCTCCAGGTTTGGAAGTTCTTTTGGGTCATTTTGAGGATTTGAGAATTTGAGAAATTTTGTCCTCGGACATATCATCCTGTGGGGTTTGATAATTTTAAGCACTTTTCCATTTTAATTCAAGAGAAAAATATTGTTAGAGTTTAAGATGTGCCTACAATTAGCAAGACTTCAAGGCGGTCTTATTCATGGGTTGTAATGTAGGCCAGGTTTAGGTTATGAAATGAATGATAACAAAAGGCTCAAAATTCTCTATGATGTTCCCCTAAGTATGCATTACTCAAAAATCAAGTGTTAGAGGAGTTTTCCTATTTCTTCTTTGCCATCTTCTCATTAGTCTTCATTGATCATTTGTATCAACATTTGTTTTTATGCTCATTCCCCTTGAATCATACCTCCAGACTTGCATCTTGTAAAATTATTCTCATTTTAGGTTGCATCTTCAAGTTTCCAGCTTGGTAGGATTTACCAATTTTTTTCTTTTCTTTGGCCTTAACTTTTGCCTAGACCGCCCTTTTTGGGTTTTCAACCTAGCAGGCTTTTTTTTTTTTTTTTTTTTGGCCCTAGCTTTTGCCTAGACTGCCCTTTTGGGTTTTCAGCCTAGCAGGCTTCTTTTCTTTTCTTCTTCTTTTTTTTTTTTTTTTTTTTGGGCCCTAGCTTTTGCCTAAACTACCCTTTTGGGTTTTTAGCCTATCGGTTTTTTATTTTTTTATTTTTGGGTCTTTCATCTCTTGATTGAATGAACTTTTTCCCTCCTTTTATTTCTTAGCCTAATGATTTTCGATCATTTTGATGCACTCTCTAAACTTCTTTCTTGCCTCAATGCACTTGCACCTTTCTGTGTTTGATGAATCTTTTCCTTTTTTGATGAACTTTCTTTTGGATGAACCTTCTACTCTTCTTGGCATGATGAATTTTAGGTTCTTCAAACTTGATGCACATTTTGTTTTCTCTCACATTTATGGAATTTCATTTCTCTTTTCTTGATTGAGTGAAAACTCCTTTTACTTTGATGATCTCTTATTTTTAGCTTATTGAATTTTCTACTTGTCTTTCATGTCTTCTAGGAAAGCTTTATCAATTAGCTTCAAAGCTACAAGGTCGACTCCTCCTTAACATGAGATTTAAGCATGCATACTTTGAATTTTTCCACCCTAGGTTTAGATTTTAGTGGGTTCATGCGAAAAAGAGGCTAAATGTTTAAAGGCTCAAATGGGCTTGCAATGGATGATGATCATTTTAGGTATTAAGGAATAATCTTGTTTTACCAAAGATGGCCTTCTATCCCTAGTAATGCTTGCTTGTAGGCACAGTGACTTGAGCTCTTTTAATAAATTCCTCTTAAAAGAAAAAGTATGAATGCTCTATTGGAGACACAAAAGTTTTCAGAAATTTGGAATGAATGCATGAGCTTTTTGAATTTTCTAATGGATAGATTTTCTTTGATTGCCTTGTAAGACCATTTCTTCTTTTATTCAAAGTAATTTAGCAAAAGTGTACACATGGATCAAATGAAATTAATTTTTTCTCAATACAAGTTAATTGGTCAAGCCTTTAAACATCACAATTTAGAAAAAGTTTTGTCCAATGGGATCCTCATGTACCATTTTGAAAAGAAGACTTTTAAGAATCTTGAAATCTTTGAAAGAAAAAAAAAAAAAAAGCCTTTTTCAAAAAGTCACTAGGAAGTCCAATGCCCCTAGTTCAAAGAAATTTTTTTTTTTTTTTTTTTTTTTCATTTGAAAAATTTTCTCTTTTTTTTTTTTGGGAAAGATTTGGAAGTCTTGAAATTTTTTTTTTTTTAATTTTTCTGAATTTTTTTTAATATATATACACAAACAAAGCTTATTAAATGCTACATAAAATTTTGAATTCAAAAAAAAAAAGAAAAAAAAAAGAGCAAAATAGAACAAATAAACAAACTTTAAGCTTAACCATGATGTTGCAAACCAAATGTGAAGTGAGACAAAGTTAGGCCACTTGCTTCTTCTTGGTCCATTTAGGATGCTTGAGGCTTGGACCTTGATTATGATGAAATGGCTTGGACTTGCACTTGGAAGGCATGCATCTTGTGAGCTTTTGGCCTTTGATGTTGATCATGCATATGCACCTTTGATGGGCTCAAGTATTGGGCTTAGAATGATTCAAGAAACAATTTTCGGTTTCCATACCAAGTAGAGTTCAATCACAAGCCTTTGGGCTTGAGTTCATTCATAGCATACAAGGTTCAAACAATCATGATGGGCTCAAGCGTTGGACTTAGGCTCATCATGGTTCAAATAATGGCCAAACACATGCATAATGCAATGCAATTTACATGGACCGACCTAAAGGTAGGTTCTATGGGTCATTACAACATGGGTAGAAGGTAGGTTAAAGGTCCCCACAAGCTAGAACGTCGTACCTCCCAACTTGTGACGCCAGGAGTGCCGCATTGGTCCGAACGATATAGTTTGTCCTTATGAACCGCCATGGCATAACCATGATGATCCTTGTTGCGGTAGGTGATAGGTTCACCACTGGGTATGTAAGTCTTAGGAAGACCACAATCCACGGCTAATACTACCGGGCTTCCAGGCTAGCACACAAATAAAATAAATTTCATTCAAGCAAATGATGCATGACATGAAAAATAATGACATATTAGACATATTATATACAAAAAAGCAATAAACAAACAATGACATGGTTGGCCACCATAATCTAATTGAAGCTTAGCTCTCAATATTCCCAGCGGAGTCGCCACTGTGAGAGACCGCACCCCCGGCCCCTTTTTTATGGAATGTTGGGCTAAATCCACGTGAATGGGTGGAGTCGTGTTATTGTCTTTCAAAATGGAGGTTCGACTAGTTATATTTTCCCCTTTAGATTAAGAGTTTTACAATGAAGTCGTCACTTATTTAATTATTATGATAAATAAGAAAACCAAAATTGAAAATGTCCTCATTTTATTAATTTGAAATTGAATTTACATTGATTATTGGAAAATTACATGGCTTTAGTCCTAGATACAATCTAAGATAAAGTACATGACTTTGTTTCGTAGTTACAATCTAGAAATTGAAAATTACATGAATAAGCACTTGATCTACTAACCTTTGATCTAAGCTCGGAGGCTATGTTATAAGGTGGGAAGGTGTTAGACACCTACCTTGCCCGGTGAAACCGGTTTTCTAGACTATGGTGGCCAATATTCATATTATATCATCCAATATATCAATCAATTTGCATGTTGAATTTAATGTGTGTGCATGTGATGAACCCTAATTCAATTTATTAAGCATTGCATTTAGATTGAAAAATAAATTCTAGTGAATGTGTGTGTATGGTGATATCTTAGATTCAAGAATTTGAAAGAATTATGAAACAAATATGTTTTTCATATTTTTGATGTGGATTTAAGATCAAAACTAGTGTTTATGCATGAACATGTGAAGAACACATAAGAAAATTTAAGAACATTCAAACATATTCAAGAGAATTAACATGATTATTATCATGATTTAATCTTAAACTCTCATCATGACAACACAAAAAAACAATTAGGGAAAGGGATTATACCTTTATGCAAGATCCATACGGTGGAGGAGGAGACTCTTGGTAAAGGTCTTAAGGGTGAAGGAAAAAAGAAGAACTAGGAGAGGGAGAATGAGTCTCACTCAATACCTTAAGTCTTAGGAAGACCAAGACATGACAAGACTACTCTACTTCACTAGAACTCAAGAGAGGAGAAGAGAGGGAGTTTTGGTGTTTTGGAATGAAGGAGAGGGGGTTTATATAGTAGTGTTGGAGGAAATATGAATAGAAGATCATTTAATGAGGGTTGACAAAGAATCATGAACCTAAACCTCATTTTAGCCTTAGGGAAAATCTGGTGCATTAAATGGAAATATTGGTGGGAGTGAGGATCAAGCCAAAATTTGATTTTCCCATAGCTGCTGTAATAGCCTGTAGGGCCAATTTCGAAAAATCATATCTGACTCAATTCTGATTGGAATTATCTCGTTCTTGTGCTCAAATTGAAGCCCCGGATGTCTAGTTTCTGGAAAAATTAATCTTATTCATAGATTCAAATTATTCTGAGAGATATTGATGAAATGGTGAGCAGAGGTCATTTGTTAGAAAATGGTTTCAGCACAATTAACATTAATAGGTTTCAAATTAGCTCCCAATTAACATTAAATAACTCCAATCACTCCCATTTTAGACTTAATTGGTTCCAAATTTACTCTAATTAAAAGATAATTGCACAAATTACTTATTGAATAATTAATTTTTAACTATCTAATTAATTAAGTGTATACAACCTTACCATAAAATGTAGTCCTAACCAATCAAATTATGACACATCATTGATCTCAAATTGATTACACTTATAATCAATTGGAATCAATTGTTCATAATCACATATAGTCAGACTCAATTTGTAATAATGTATCTCAGTCATTAAAACTTAATTTGATGATAACTTTCAATCTGGTGGTCCAATTAGGGCTTATGACTAGTCGATTTGATCGTTACAATATCAAGATCATTTTGGTGAAATGAGATTAAGGATCTATTGGTCAGAATCAAGATGCATATTTTCAAGGCAAAATTACCCTTTTATCCTCTAGGTGAGGTTAAATGCGGGTTGCAAAATGGGGTGTCAACAACACTAGAGGGTTTTCCACCCAATTCTTGGTGTGTTTGTTGATTGATTTTCTTGAAGCTTCCGTGGATTTTTATTTTCTCTATTGCTTGGGTTGTATTTAATTTAATTCACACATCGTCAAGGATTTATCCTAACATGGGTGTTGGAAATAGTACAAAGAAAGGGGTTTCAAGTATTTTAAGTGTGGTGAACTTGGTTATCGACCTTCGGATTGTAGAATGATGTTGTGGAACCACAATAAAGCACTTGTATGGGAAGAAGTAGATGAGATCTAGTAGGAAATTGAACAATAGCTAATGACCTTCAGGTGAACCGAAATGTCTTGGTGTTTTTAACAAAAATGTTAAGGGTTTAAATACCTCCTTACCATTGCGTACCTTTGGCATGGGCAGGGGCCGGATTTTATAGCTTGTTTGGATGGATAGGGAGTAGAGAAGAAGGAGGGAGAGTAAGTTAAATTACTTTGTTTTGATGATTTTTAAGGGGAGGAGGGGGAAGGATTTGGAGGGGTCTGGAGCAATTCTAACTACTTGTAACCCCTCATTTTTAATTCTCCCAAATTATAGAGATTTGGAGGGAGAGTAGGCTTGACCTAATGAATTATCAAATTTACTTTTACCATATTAACAAAATTACAAACTATGAAAAGACTAATTATTCCATTTTCCCTTACTTAATTTTAAAAACATCAAAACAAGGTAAATGATAACTATTTACCTTTACTCTCCTTCCCTCTACTTTCCTCTACTCTCCTCTCCCTCCAAACTTCCAAACATAGCATTAAGTTTTCAGGAAGAAATTTTACACACATACACACTTGGATTATGTTAGAATAAAATTTGTATCTTGTATAAAAAAAAATTTAAAAATCCTCCCTCACTTACAATATAAATAATAATATATAAATAAATAACTTTATATCAATTATCCGCAATATTGTTTTTTACATGTGACTATTGTTTTACATGTGTGCAAACTCTATTTGTTATTTTCACACATGGGTTAATTTTTTTTTTGGACACGTGCTAGGTATAAGTTGTTAACAAGTTATTATTAGGAACGTGAATCAACTCCTTAGTGTATAAATAGCCAAGGTTGATAATTGTAAACTCAACTTTATAAACGGACAAGAATTTTATTTTGAAATCAGAGTTCCTCTCTCGTTTTGTTGCTACTTTCTATTTTCTCTTTGAGATTCCAAGTTTTGTTTGCATCAAATTGTTGGTGGGAGAGAGAAAACACATCAGGTAAGAGAATGAGAAAAAAAAGAAAAAGAAAAAGAGAGAGGGTAATATTAAGAAGAATTACAAGATTGTTTTGAGAATTTTCATTTTGGCTTTAAAGAATTGAAAGTGGACAATTTATTCTCAAAATCTACTACAAAGTACTGAATTAAAGTTAACAAAAAAGTAAAAATACAAAATGCATTTTTATGTAAAAAAAAAGTTGTAGAATGTAACCTCAAGAGATTGGCTTAAAATCTATGAATTTTTTAATTTAAAAAACTTTTTGAGGCCACCCCTAAGGGTTTTACGTATAATTACAAAATGTAGTTTGGTGTGGGGGAGTCATTAGGACCATTCCGAAAAGAAAAAAAAATGTGTAAATTTAAAAAATCTTTTTTAACAAAATAATATGTATAGCTATTGTAATTATAAAAAATGTAAAATAAAAAACTTATACATATGAAATGGAAAATAGCTAGATTTATAACACCATCCTAATCTCAAAAAATTATATATATATATATATATATAAAAGAAAGAAAGTATAAGGTTATATGTATTTATTTAAATAAAGTCATAATTTTTTTATTCCAATAAAGTCATAATCTTATTAGTAATTGTATATTCCAATTACTAAAACTAATGGGACATTTCAAACAAATTTTCCCTAACAATTTTCTCTAGTAATAATGGAAAAAGAAATAAGAGTTTTAGTCCTTACCCTAACAATTAACTTTTGCATGATTTTTTTTTTCTATACTTCTTTAATGCCTAAACATTGTTGATGGTTGATGGATATAGGTTAAAAATATCAAATATTTTTATCAATGTTGACACAATTATTAAGATAAATAAAGATAATCTTTGTAATACACATATTAGGGTTATAAAATACTTAATTTACATTTTAGATTATTTTATAATACTTTTTTTTATACCATTATACATGGTAGGAACACGGTATATTATATAGACTTTTACATCATATCTTTATTCAACCCCTCAAGACATTCTTGGCATAGCTACGCCGGCGCTAGTGAGTGTGAGATGTAGAACTGCACACTCTAGGAATATATTCAAAGAAACATTCTCTCTTTTTTTTCTTTTTTCTTTTTTTTTTTTTCTTTTTTTGAGCAAACAAAGAAACACTCTCTTAAGTCTTTAGTAAATTTCACATTCTTTTAAGTTTTAAGTAAATTTCAAGAATAAAAAAACATTATTTTAAGTAAAATGGGATGGACCAGAATGACCTCATAGAACGAGGCAAACTAATGAGAATTTCAAGAGGGTTAATATATCGCGAGAAGTTGATTGAGGAAGAGAGAGCTAAAACTGGCTTTATCGCTGGACTCACTCTACCACCTTCTTAAATAAAGCTCCATATGTCTGTGAAAGTCTAAAAATGAATCCACCGCTCTGCCCTGTCAAAGTAGTATACCCTTCTGATGCGTACACCATAATCATACCCTGTTGACCAAAAACTCAAAAAAAAGTGAAAGGAACATAATTTTCGTCGAAGAAACTACTGATTCCCTCAAGCAGCCCATATTCTCATACTTCTAGTACTCCAGCTTTCAAAGTGAGAGCGAGAGTGAGAGAGAGAGAGAGAGAGAGAGAGAGAGAGAGACAGAGTGTGTTCATGGAGAGCTAGATTGGGACATTTTGCCTTTGTTATTGGTTTTAGGCTGAGCAAAAAGAGGCTTTGAAAAGGCTTTCTAGCTAGGCAGAAGGGTGAGGCGAAGCAGCCTTGACCATGACAAAGAAAATGTGGTTTTTGCAGTGCCTTTTGTTGATCGAATGCTATCTGGGTAATGCTCTATTTCTTGTTATAAGCTCACCCTTTTTTGGTGTTTTCTTTCCTCTTTCTTATTCATGGGCTTGACTTGTTAGTTGGTGTATGTACTATATTTGCTGCTCTAGCTACTCATTTTCTGTATATTTTTTCACTGTTCTCATTTCTTTATTCTAACTTCTTGTTGAGAACCTGGCTCTTGCAGGTCAATAAACTGTTTGTTTATTTGCCTTTTTTTTTTTTTTTTTTTTTTTTTATATCCCTACCACACCTTTTTTGGGGTTTTTTTTATTAAAAAAAAAAACATTAATGGAAGATTAAAATTTTTTTTTTTAATTTTCCCGCATAGGCAAATGTTCTGTAATTTATCTTAAAATTTTTCATTTCCAGAAAAAAAAAGTGTGGATAATATGTTCATATAGCCCTAATTAACCTCCTTGTCTTCGTCATTTTTTCAACATTTATAGATTATTGTTATAAAAAAAACATTTATAAATTATTATGTGTCATTTTTTCAACATTTGATCATTGTTCCAAGAGCTTGTAATTCAAATGACACATCTAGTGAAATGTCTTCCAATTTATTTTTTATCAAAAATAAATAAACAAATTTACCATGGTGCATTTAATATTATATTAAATGATATTTTTATATATTTTTAAAAAATAAAGTCAAATTATGCATAAAAAAAGTGCACACAATAATTATGAATATATGCTTGTAAACCAATGAATAAATAATAAATCATAATCAATTATTTATTTTTTTTAAGAAAATCCAAAATGTAAGTAATAGATTTTTTTACTTTTTACTTCCATTTTCTTCTTTTGTTTAGGAAAAAACATGTTTATGTTTTTTTTTTTTTTTTTTTTTTTTTTTTTTGAGAAAGTGGAAAAAACATGTTACTATCTAAACTTTACAAAAGTGCGGTGACTTGGGCACTGCCACAGTGCTACATACCCTAAGCCTGCCAAAATGAATATTCTGACGCCAAATTTGACATTTCACTGCCCATTTATCGGTTTCCATGGTTGGTCCATTTGTAATCACAATTTAGATCGCATTCTTCGCTAGCTCAAATGAAATTCCGAGCTTCATGAATACAATTTTTTCGATCTTTTACCATTTACAAGCTAAAAATCTCGAATTATCATAAAAATACAAGCTAAAATCATTATGGATCTATTGAATGATTTGGGTTCTTCTTCATCTAGAAATCTATATTTAATTTAATTGCATCTACCTTGCTGTGTCAAAGTTTTAGTTTTTATATATCAATTTCTTATTATGGCAATGTAAATTATTCTTTTTTCTACTCAAAACCGAAAGGCTACTCTGAAAATGCTTCTCACTTGCCTTCAAACCAATTTTTTTAATTGTTTTATATGAAAGAGCTCAATGGTGCTATAGAAGATAAAAAGAAAAAGGTGGTGGGGGAGCACACACTTTGCTTCCCGAGTGCACCTTAGTTGATCCTACTCGAGCCTCAAATCCTACACTCCAATTTCTGTTTTCAAACATCAATGAAATATTCCCCAGGACAATTTTTTCTTTTTTTGGTTGAATTATTCCTCAGGACAGTAAATAACAGTTAAAATGCTGATGTTGCAAGATTATAGTGATGGACCATGGGTGTTTGTTTTATTTACTTTTTGAGGTAACTTATGTGACAAATGTGCCATAATCATTGTTCTAGGCTAAGTAGCCCCTAAATGCTTATATGCACAACCCACCATTAGAGATTTAGAGTAGATGATCTGTTGGGAATTGTTGGGTATATGCGTGAGTGAAGTCTCTAATTGAATAATAATGACAAGGGTTTTGGTTAATTAATATAATATAATTAGGCCCAAACTCATTAGTTAAGCTCTGGGGATAACAGTTCTTCAAAATATTTAGAGCTTCATAGTTTTATTGAACCTAAAACATAGTTAATGCCAAAAAGCATGTTGATTAAATATCAATTAACAATTTTTTGAAATACCAATTTGTAATTTTATTCACTAATTTGATTCCCTTCATTTTGCAAATATTTAGTTTTGACAACCGAAGTTGTGGTGCAAGAGAAGGCAGATACAGCAATTCCAGTGACAACATTGTCACCTCCAGAAGGCAACACAACTTTCATTGATGGCACAACATGGTGTGTTGCGCATCCTGGGGTTTCTCAAGCTGATTTGCAGAATGCATTAGACTGGGCTTGTGGACTCGGAATGGCAGACTGCAGAGAAATCCAAGAGGGTGGACTTTGTTTCAACCCTGACACCCTCTTGTCTCATGCATCCTATGCTTTCAACAACTATTATCAACAGAATGGAAATTCTGATATTGCTTGCAATTTCGGAGGAGCTGCCACCATCACTAAAAACAACCCCAGTAAGATAATTAAACTCTGCCTTCTCTCCTCTGTTAATTACAGTAATACATGATTATAAAAATAGGAAAGGCTGTTGATAAATTCCACTTGTTCAAAAGCTCTTATACCATTGCCAATTGTCTCGGAAGTTTAAGCAGATAGGAAATAGAGAATTTAATCATTTAACTATTACAGAAATGTGGTTTTAAAATTAGCATTTTAAAATATAATATTGTTTTGTGGTTTGGGTTGGAAAATGAAAACCATACTGATCTCTTTGCTGTCTGTCACAGGTTATGGTAAATGTTCCTACGGTACATCTGGGTATGTTTATTTTGTGCCCTTTGCTACATCTCAACACATAGGTGTGCATTTGAGGGCACGTGTAATTACTGGCTATTGATTAATATATGTTTGGTCTTGATTTCAGATCTGTAAGCTCTTCAGCACCACCATCGTCCAAGCATGATCCAAGCTATATGTGGTGGAAACTTGCTGTGCTTCTATTGCTTTTGTACTTTGGAAGCTGATCCAAGTGGTTAGTTAATTTGCTGCACTTAGAAATTGGTATTAACCTATTCATACCAAACTATTCAATGCAATGGAAAGAGAGAAGCAGGAGGATCCGGGCTTAAATATGTTATTAGCATTTTGTTAAGTACCCAAAAAAAGAAAAGGGATTTTGTAATTGTGGTTTGTTAAACTATGCCTGTCTTTGTCGTGGGGTTAGGAATCTATAGCTAAGCAGATCTCTCTTTTCCTTCTTTTAATTTGTTCCCATTATATGCTTTTATCTAGTTTTGTCTAAGATTTGTGTGTGTTAAGTTACGTATCTCTGCCTGTTTTAGCTTTCTTTGTTTCTTTTTTTTTAGCTTTCTTTGTTTCAATTGTAGCTATTTGCACTCTTACACATTCCACGGCTCTCTCTATATTTTGACTTCTAAAATGAACAATTAAACCTTAAACATTATAAAAATCCATTTTGAAATGTCAAATACAAGGCTCAAACCATGCACATCAATTTCTCACGAGACAGAGTTCAAATTATCACGTATCAAGCAACAGGGCTGAATCTTGAAAGACTGAAACTGTGGGGGCCCATTTATGGTATCTTGGTGGGTGATATCTTTTGTCCTTCATACGTTGCCAAAATCAAATCCAACATAATAAATTCAGATTAAAAAAAAACCAAAAAAATAAGAACAAAAGTACTTCTGTCTGTACACTGTTTACCCTCGGGCAGTGTTTTCTGCTTGCATGTCAGATTGTGGAAGCGAACAGTAGTACTGCACAACACTAGAGAGAGGCTTGAGAGGGGCTTCTGCTTCAGCCTTCAATCAAGGCCAGCCCTTTCTTTACTTTCATCAGGCACGTGATTTTGGAGATGTTTACCCAACAGTGAACACCCACATATGATATGAGTCTAACTTTTCCATTTCTTTTCTAATTAAATTAATGTAGGTTTAAAACAAAAATATTTATTAAATAAATAAATTAGAGATTGTGGTGTTTTTAATTTTTCATTTTGTTTTGATTTGTTTTTTAAATTCTAAAAAATACAAACATCACTTCATAGGTTTTTTTTTTTTTTTTTTTTTTGAGAAGAGCATCACTGGGGGGTTGTTTGGTAACGTTGTTTATATTTTTTGAAAATACGTGTGAGTGAAAAAATGTGAAAATGCGTATAATGTTGTTTAAAAATTGAAAACATATGTTTAAAGTCCTATACCAAAAGGTCCCTAGATAGTCGAATGAATTTTTTTAAAGATATATAAAATAAAAATGGTATAATTGGTATATCTTGATGTATCCAATAAAAAGGCTTGAGGCTCAAATCTTCCCTCTAATTATCAAATTACTACCCAAAAAAAAAGAGAGAACAATGACATATAAATAAATATAGCAATTTTAAAACTTATACTTCTTTTTTAATTTTTTGTTTATTAATAAGTTTGTTATATGCATGCTCAGCCATATTGAGGGTCAGACAACGTTTCACCACATTCGGTGGTTCAACAAAAGGTACATAATTAGATAACAAATTAGTTTCTAGATTAGCAAGTGCATCAACACACTTATTAGCTTCCCGTAAGACATGCTTAATTTGCTTGTTGGGTATAACATACAAATTCTTGCAATCATTCAAAAGATGTTCCATAAGTTTAGTATTGAGATCTAAACTTATACTACCAACCAATAACTAAAGAGAGATGCTACGTTTACAACAATTTTACAATATTTTTACAACAAATCACAGGTGGTTAGTTGTTATTGATTCAAATTTGAAACTAACACTAAGATTACTTTTTTTTGCTTAAATAATAACAACCAGTAACAACCTGCCACTTAGGATTTGTTGTAAAAATGTTGTAGAAATGTTGTAGACATATCATTTCTCATAACTAAAACTATCAATATATTTTCCCTTCCTACGCCATTCTCTTGCATTTTCATTTTACATGTTATCCACTCAAAACACAAACGGGTGACAATTTGAAACTAACACTAAGATTACTTTTTTGTTTCAACAATAACAACCATTAACAACCTGCCACTTAGGATTTGTTGTAAAAATATTGTAGAAATGTTGTAGACATATCATTTCTCATAACTAAAACTATCAATATATTTTTCCTTTCTACGCCCTTCTCTTGCATTTTCATTTTACATGTTATCCACTCAAAACACAAACGGGTGACAATTATTTCATTTTTCTCTTCACATTCTTATTCTCTTTTATGTTCTAAATCGATATAATATATTTTTGAAAATTAAAAATTAAAAATATAAATATAAACCTCTAAATACATGTAACTTATACGAAGAGGTTAGTCTATTTAAAGCAAAATGGAGATGATGAAAAGTTGGGCCTGTAAACCAATGAACTGAGTAGCATACTAGTTTGGTCCTTCAATTATTAGTCTAGTTCAACTTGGTTCCCCTATTATTAACAGTGTTAATTTTTCATCATTTAATCCTTCCTCCATTTAATTTTTCTTGTTTGAGAAGATTCCTCCATTTAATTTATTTGAAAAAAAAAGGGCTGATTTAACAAATGCAACACATGTTGAAAGGTTATTATAGAGAATTGAAAGTTTTCAAAATCAAGCTTCGACTATCGGTTATGCTTTTCAATACTCTATATCTAAAACAGTGTAGCTCATCCCTTTAGGCTACCAATGATTAATTTTTATTATTTAAATAAAAGGAGACCGTACGATAAAATTGGTTTGATTTTAAAATTTCACATTAATAATTTAACCAAAATTATTTTTGACAGTTATGTTATGACCACTAGTAGAACTTTGATTTTGCCACAAAATTGGGAGCCATCTTTTTTTTTTTTTTTTTTTTTTTAAAACCAACTCGGATTTGATTTTTAAAATCATGTTTATAATCACAAGTGATAACCCTTTCAAAAAAAAAAAAATCATAATGTTTGTCATTAAAAAATAAAATACTGGCCAAAAGTTGGGTTTGTATCTCACTGGATCTGTCCAATATGAACCCGAAACATAAACCGGGCTAATACGGCCCATTACCAAATGCATCAGCATTTCCCAGCAAATCTTTTTGAGAAATTTCGGCCTTTCTATAGACACCCAAAAACCTTATCCAATTGGATAAACCCAATGGAATACAGCCACGTCAGCAGCAAGTATCTAAGTGTATCCAAAGCCTGAGCATTCTGAAGCCACAAAATGCTCATGTGGCTGTTGTGCAGCATTTCTTGTTCGCTAGTTTATAGTACTTTTGAAGCAAGGAAATGGTAAAATTATAAGACTATCAAGGGAGAGAGAGAGCTATTACACACATTTCTTGTTAGATCAAATTTTCATTGAGATTGGAAGATGGCAACAACTGTGATGACTTCTCTCCCACAATTTAATGGGTTAAGAGCCAATTTGTCAGCAGCTCCTGTTAAAAGCATGGTCAGTGTCCTTTTTCCTAGACAGGTTTATTGGTGTTTCTATTGAATTTATGCAATAAGAGCCATTACTTTGGTTGTTATTACTATTTCTTCATCATATTATCCTAATGATCTTTATTTGTTCCTTTTCAACTACTAATGATTCTAGATGATGCTTGATTTTGTACTTGCTACTTGCTAGTTAAAGGAGATCTAAGTTGTGGATGAAAAGTATATAATAGTCTTCTAAAATACTTTGTACATTCTATAGAAAGTTCATGCAGGTCAAGTGACTCATGACTTCATCTTAATTTTCAAAATAAAATGAAATGAATCTCTGATTTTTTTTTTTTTAAATTTTTGTGTGTGTGTGTGTGGCTAAAATACTCTGAATCTCTAACACTCACACTGCAAAATGCCGTTTTCATGAAAACAGTATCTTTTGAATTTGCATGGACCTTTTGAGTAAATCACAAGTTACATGAAATGTCCACAACTACACACAAGACAATGTTTAATGTGGTTTGATAAGAATATGATGTTTTCAATAATTGCAAATTTAAGCGATTCCTAAACATTCAGGCAGCAATCCAACCAATGAGGCGTAAGGGCAAGGGTGCTCTTGGTGCTCGTTGCGAAGGTTTCATTGGTTCACCCACAAATTTGGTAAGGATTTGATTATATATGTGTCTTTTTGTTGGATGAATTCTAATGGGATTTCATTCAAATTGGAAATTAAGGTCACCTTTTTTTGGAAACTAATCTAAATATTTGTGGGACAGATAATGGTGACTACTACAACCTTGATGCTATTTGCTGGAAGGTTTGGGTTGGCACCATCGGCTAACAGGAAATCCACAGCAGGATTAAGGCTTGAAGTTAGGGACTCTGGCCTACAGACTGGTGACCCAGCTGGTTTCACTCTTGCAGATACTTTGGCATGTGGATCTTTGGGTCACATTATTGGGGTTGGGGTTGTTCTTGGCCTTAAGAACATTGGTGCGCTGTAAATTATCTTAAGCATCTTATTTTATGTTGTTCTCGTTTGCAACTTGTGTTTGGTTTGATAACTCCAAAAAAAATGTGATTGGTAGCCAAAGTTTAGGTGGCGTTTGGTACGGGGTAATGTTTTAAGATTCCTAAGAATGTTTAAAGATTCCTATGTTTGGTTGCAAATCACGCTAGGGAATCAGATGCTAGGGGAATCTGGATTCCCCCCTTAAACCCCTCTCAGTAGGAATGTGGATTCCCTTTAAAACATGTGGGAATCCAGATTCCCAAGCTTAAAAGAAATTGTATTTTTTATAAATTGACAATTTTAACCATTTTTCCTTATCATTTAAGCAATTAAGATAAAATATAAAACAAATCATCAATATCTTTTCTCTTGTCTTTATCTTTTCCTGCCAAAATAACATAAATAAGATAGACAACTCTGTTGATATATTCTTTAACAAAGTTTTATTTAGGTTTCACGTGTGGAAAAAAAAAAAAAGTTTGAAGGGGACTTTCCATTATTGCCAGGTTTCACGTGTGGAAAAAAAAAAAGTTTGAAGGGAACTCTCCATCATGGATTAAATTCTTTTAAAAATTATTATTAAGAATAAAGCATTTGAGAATTTAAATTTTTGTATTGTACTTGTCATTTTGAAATGTTAAACTACAATTTTAATTAATTTATCATAATTAATAGTTTATATTTGGTTTTTCATTATTTATTTAGAGGAATATTTTTTTTTTTAAAGGACTTGGTAGTTCACATTCA
Organism: Quercus gilva; assembly: GCA_023621385.1. NCBI lineage: Eukaryota > Viridiplantae > Streptophyta > Magnoliopsida > Fagales > Fagaceae > Quercus > Quercus gilva. The sequence continues at coordinate 70,218,803 of CM042477.1, forward strand.
AATCTAAGGATAGAATAGGAAAAATAAATAATTCATTTAAGATTTCTGGGAATAAACCAAATATTATTATCTCACATTCTTAGGAATCCCAATGAAACCAAACATGGGAATAACTACATTCCTAGGAATGTGATTCCTAGGAATCACATTCCTAGGAATCTGGATGCCAAGAGTAATGTGAATTCTCCCGTACCAAACGCCACCTTAGGGTAATGAGAGTTTAAGGTTGGGCTAGTTGGAGATTGGCATAGGAATCTTCTTTTACATTTCCATTTGCCACAAGTTAAAGACCTAAATAAGATATTAAAAACAAAAGGGAAAAATATTACCCAGTACATCACTCATTTCTATCAATATTCAGCTTTGATACCATAAAACTTGGCAAACTCAAGGAGTCCTACATACAAATACGCCTGTGACATACATAATGTGCTGCATTTGTGAAAAAGCAGAAACAAAATTGCAAGAAATTTTGTCTTCACTTTTTTAGCGATGACAAAAAAGTTGTCACTAATGCTTTGCATGTTGTCGCTAACTATTAGTATTTGCAAAGACATTTGTTGGCGCTAATTTTTATTGCGTATACTCCCTCCGTCCTATTTTTTTTTACCTGTATTCCATTTTAAGATGTTTCAAAATATTGTCCTGTTTCTAAAAATGAAAGTCATTAATTTACTAATGTTCCTATTATACCCTTATTAATTTACTAATTCAATTTTTTGATAAATTTTTTTAAGGGTACTTTTGGAAACTTATACATTTTTAAAAGATAGACAAGACAATAAATAATATTCTCTTAAAAAAATTTGACTTTTTAAACAGGACAAAAAAGTAAGACGGAGGGTGTATTTAGTAAAAAAAAAAAATTTAGCTTCAACATTAATGTCGATGTAGATATGTTACTACTTGTGACAACATTAATGTTGTTGCTAATAGTAATAAACGTCATCATAAATAATGTAAGAACTCAAAGCAATATGTCACTCCTAATAGGTCATTATTAAATATTAGGCCAAAATGTAAAATTGATCCTCTAAGTTTCACATTTCATCATTTTAGTTTTCTAAATTTCAAGTATAGGCAATTCAGTTATTCGTTAAACTTCTATTACTTGCTACCAGTTACTAACCAAAATGATGCCATTTTGAATGATTTTTTTTTTTAATTTCTTAATTTTAAAAAAATGGTAATTACAAAAAAGAAAAAACTAAGGGCTCAGGGACGACATCCCCTAGCCACTGAAAGTCAAAAACAAAAGAAGAAGAAGAAGAGGAGCACAATGTCTTGCTCACCTTTGTTCTTCATCTTAGCTCTATACTGACAAAAGCTCTGAAACTTGTTCACAAACTCATCCACCATATCCCAAAGCCACTGATTCGGCAGCTGCATGTTCACAATTGATGTAGAACAGACAGCACTTGCCTTCCTAGAGTAGCAGGGGCGTAGGAAGTCATAATACAGGATCAAAGGAGGGTGCCAGTAGGGGGCTGTCAGGGTAACACTGTCGGAATTGCATGAAATTTGGCAGGTTGAAGGGAAATGGCGTTCTGATCCAGATTCATAACCATGATCGTCGCCAAAATTTAGGCAAATTCCTTCATTAAGGCCCCGAAAACAATGTTTTTGCTATTTATAGTATTATTCGTTTTTCCTTAATAACTTTTAGTTTAAAAGTCAGAATAAGGTCCCGTCTGTTTTGGGACGACCCTTAAGGTCAGCAGGTTGTGATTTTGCATTTAACTCAATTTTGCTATTTTTGGTAAAATTTGGTAATTTTGTACCCTAATCGCGTAATTAGTGCGAATTAGGGTTTTAGATGTTTTCCTTAGTATTTATATGTTTTGTAGCCGTCAGAGGCAAGTTAGTTGATTATCAATAAAATTTCAGACATTTGTCAAATTTTCTTCTGGTGGATTCCAGTTTTATCTCCTTATGGATTCAGGAAAACCCCTCGTGGATTCGAGGTTTACTACCAGAAACTAATAGTTTAGTTTCTGTTCCATCAAGAAAGCATCGTGTGTGCTTCTTTTTAGGCTTCTGCGACATCAGTTGGTATCAGAGCCTTGACTTACCCTGGTCTGATGGCTAACCGGCGAGACGGTAACCACCACAACAATGACGACGGTGACGACGTCAACAACCCAGTCCTCACTAGGGCTGAGTTCCTTGATTTTCGTGATGAAAATCAACAATTTCGTGATGAACATCAACAATTTCGTGATTCAACCCAGCAGACTTTGGACCAGATTCAGGAAGCACTTGCCACCTTGCTTAACCGAAACCCTAATCGCGATGACGGAGAGCGACGTGATAATCGAGCGTGTGGTCTTCCTTATCGTGGTCCAAACCGGAATAGGCAGCAGGACTACAATGAAGAAAACAGTGAAGACGAGGAGTATGCAGAGAGAGTCCTTGGAAATCATCGTGGTCCCGCAAGGGATAATGGTCGAGATTATCAGGAGCAGAGGGACTATCGAATGAAAGTAGAATTACCATCCTTTAATGGTAATGTCTCCATTGAAGAGTATCTGGATTGGGTCAGTGAAGTGGAAAAGTTTTTCGATTATATGGGTACAGCAGATGACAAACAGGTGTGTTTGGTGGCCTACAAATTGAAGGGAGGAGCATCTACCTGGTGGGATCGTGTTCAATTAAACCGTACCCGTGAACGAAAGCTTCCAATACGATCATGGAGGAGAATGAAAAGATTAATGGCAGATCGGTTCTTACCACCAGATTACCAGCAGGAGTTGTTCAGACAGTACCAAGATTGCAGGCAGGGTACGCGGACAGTTAATGAGTACATGGAGGAGTTTGACAGGCTGGCGAATCGCAATGATTTGGAGGAAACTGAAGATCAACGGATATCCAGATTTGTACACGGGTTACGAGTTTCCATCCGAGATCAGGTATCCTTACAAACCCTATATACTTTGAATGAGGCTGTAACCTTATCCAAGAAAATAGAATATCAGCATCTTAGGGCAGGTTCGAAGTTTTCCAATCGCAATTCGGAGTCCTCTAGTTCCACTGCCAACAAAGGTAAATAGCCCATGTTTACACCACGATCACAACCCGTGGTTAGGGAGAACAGTGGTGTCAACCAATCCATAGTGGCAGTAGCAGGTTCCGCAGCCCAGCAGATGGCAAAAGCCAACCCTTATGCTAGGCCAACTGGGAATAAGTGCTACAGATGCGGAGAACCAGGGCATCAATCTAGTACTTGCCCTAAGCGAGCCGCAGTGAATCTGGTGGTGGCAGAAGAGAGCGAGATAGAAGGTGAACAGGAGGGTGAAGAGGTGTATAATGATGCAGATCCATATGCCTATGACCCCAATGAGGTCCAAGAGGACGAGGAAGGTGTGCCACTAGGTCAGTCTTTGGTGATTCAGAGGTTGTTGCTCACACCAAGGGTGGAATACGGTGATCAGCGGAATGAGATCTTCCGAGCACGATGCACCATCAGTAAGAGGGTCTGTGATTTGATCATTGATAGTGGCAGTGTAGAGAACATTGCGTCGAAGAGTTTGGTTACCAAGTTAGGACTGAAAACAGAAAAGCATCCCTCTCCGTACAAGATAGGTTGGATCAAGAAAGGTACGGAAACTTTTGTTACTCAACAATGTCGTGTTACTTTTTCTATGGGTAAATGTTATGTAGATGAAGTAGTTTGTGATGTTGTTGAAATGGATGCATGTCATTTAATACTGGGTAGACCTTGGCAGTATGATGTAGATGCTACTCATAGGTGTAAGGATAATGTGTATGTGTTTTTTAAGAATGGCAGAAAAATTGTCCTTGGTCCTATTAAGGAAGGCAGTATACCCAAAGCTTCTAAAGTGGAGGGGAAGCCAGCACTCCTCATAGTGAACAATGAAGATGAGTTTGACAGGGAGTGTAAGGAGTTGAAACAGGTATACGCTGTAGTGGTGACTGATGGTGAGCCAAAGAAGGTTACTGAGGTACCTGAGGCAATTCAATCATTGATCAAGGAGTTTGAAGAGCTTTTTCCAGAAGAGCTGCCTGCAGGGTTACCACCAATGCGGGACATCCAGCATTGCATTGATTTAGTTCCTGGAGCTAGTCTACCTAATCTGCCACATTACAAGATGAATCCTCAAGAGGGTCAGATTCTACAGGGGCAGGTGGATGAGCTTTTGAGCAAGGGGCAGATCAAGGAGAGTATAAGTCCATGTGCAGTACCGGCATTGCTAACACCAAAGAAGGATGGGAGCTGGCGTATGTGTGTGGATAGTCGAGCAATCAACAAGATCACAGTCAGGTATCGATTTCCTATTCCCCGACTAGATGACATGTTTGATATGCTGAGTGGGTCCAAGTGTTACACCAAGCTGGATCTCAAGAGTGGGTATCACCAGATTCGGATCCGACCTGGAGATGAGTGGAAGACGGCTTTTAAGACAAAGGAGGGGTTGTATGAGTGGATGGTTATGCCTTTCGGATTATCTAATGCTCCCAGCATTTTCATGAGGCTTATGAATCAGGTATTAAAACCATTTATTGGAAGGTTTGTGGGAGTTTATTTTGACGATATCCTGATTTACAGTAAGACAGAAGCAGCCTACTATAATCATGTGCAAGAGGTATTGGCGGTGTTGCAGGCCAATGAGTTGTATATCAACTTGAAGAAGTGCAGCTTCTTGACTGATAAGTTGCTGTTTTTAGGGTATGTGGTCAGTGCGGATGGGATTCATGTTGATGAGGACAAGGTCCGTGCAGTTAGAGAATGGCCAACCCCAAAGACAGTGAGTGATGTGCGAAGCTTCCATGGGCTAGCAACCTTCTATCGGAGGTTTGTTCGAGATTTCAGTAGCATAGTAGCCCCTATCACTGAGTGTCTGAAGAAGGGGAGGTTCTCCTGGGGAAAGGAGGCAGAACTGAGCTTTGCCTTGATCAAGGAGAAGTTGAGCACAGCCCCAGTTTTGGCATTGCCCAACTTTGTGTTGACACCCCATTTTGCAACCCGCATTTAACCTCACATGGAGGGTAAAAGGGTACTTTCACCTCAGAAATATGCATCTTGATTCTGGCCATTAGATCCTTAATCTCATTTCACCAAAATGATCTTGATGTTGTAACGATCAAATTGACTGGTCATGAGCCCTAATCGGACCACCAGATTGAAAGTTATCATCAAATCAATTTTTAATGGCTGAGATGCACTATCACAAATTGAGTCCGACTATACTTGATTATGAACAATTGATTCCAATTGGTTATAATTATAATCAATTTGAGATTAATGATGTGTCATAATTTAATTGGTTAGGACTACATTTTATGGTGAGGTTGCATACACCTAATTAATTAGATAGTTAAACATTAATTCTTCAATGAGTAATTTGTGCAATTATCTTTTAATTAGTGTAAATTTGGAACCAATTAAGTCTGAATTTGGAGTGATTGGAGCCATTTAATGTTAATTGGGGACTAATTTGGAACCTATTAATGTTAATTGTGCTAAAACCATTTTCTAACAAATGACCTCTGCTCACTATTTCATCGATATCTCTCAGAAAATTTTGAATCTGTGAATGAGGTTAATTTTCCCAGAAACTAGACATTCGGGGCTTCAATTTGAGTACAAGAATGAGACAATTCCGATAAGAATTGAGTCAGATATGATTTTTTGAAGTTGGCTCCACAGGCTGTTACAGCAGTTACGGGAAAACCGAATTTTGGCTTGCTCCCCACTCCCATCAATCTCTCCATTTAATGCACCAGATTTTTCCCAAGGCTAAAATGAGGTCTAGGTTCATAATCCTTGTCAACCCTCATTAAATGGCCTTCCATTCATATTTCCTCCACCACTACTATATAAACCCCTTTCTACTTTATTCCAAAGGACACAAAAAACCCCTATCTTCTCCTCTCTTGAGTTCTAGTGAAGTAGAGTAGTCTTGTCATATCTTGGTCTTCCTGAGACTCAAGGTATTGAGTGAGACTCACTCTCCCTCTCCTAGTTCTTCTTTTGTCCTCCTCCCTTAGGACCTCTACCAAGAGTCTCCTCCTTCACCATATGGATTTTGCATGAAGGTAGAATCTCTTTCCCTAACTAGTTTTTTATATTTCCATGATGAGAGTTTAAGATCAAAGCATGATAGTAATCACTTAAATTCCCTTGAATATGTTTGAATGTTCTTAATTGTTCTTATATGTTCTTCACCTATTCTTGGTTGTTCATCACATGTTCATGCATATCACTAGATTTAATCTTAAATCCTCATCAAAAATACAAAAAACATGTTTGTCTAACAATTCTTTCAAATCTTTGAATCTAGGTTATCACCATCCACACACATTCACTAAAATTTATTTTTCAATCCAAATGAAATGCTTAATCAATTGAATTAGGGTTTATCACATGCACACACTTTAAATTCAACATGCAAATTAATTGACATATTGGATGATATGATATGAATGTTGGCCACCATAATCTAGAAGACCGGTTTCACCGGGCAAGGTGGGTGCCTAACACCTTCCTACCTTGTAACATAGCCTCCGAGCTTAGATCAAGGGTTAATAGACCAATGCTTATCCATGTAATTTTCAATTTTTAGATTGTCATTAGGAAACAAAGCTATGTACTTTATCTTAGATTGTATCTAGAATCAAAGCCATGTAAATTTCCTATGATCAATGTAAATTCAATTGCAATTAATAAAATGAGGAATTTTTCAATTTTGGTTTTCTTATTTATTCCAATAATTAAATAAGTGGCGACTCCATTGTAAAACCCTTAATCTAAAGGGGAAAATATAACTAGTCGAACCTCCATTTTGAGAGGCAATAACACGACTCCACCCATTCACATGGGTTTGGCCCAACATCCTATAAAAAAAGGGGGCCGGGGGTGCGGTCTCTCACACTTTGATAAGGTGTTTCAGGTGGAGTGTGATGCATCTGTGGTCGGGATAGGTGCTGTTCTTTCACAAAACAATAGACCAGTAGCATTCTTCAGTGAGAAAGTTTGTGAAGCTCGAAGTAAATGGTCAGCCTATGAGCTGGAGTTCTTTGCTGTAGTACGGACTCTTAAGCATTGGGAGCACTACCTAATTCAGAGGGAGTTTGTATTATATACAGATCATCAGGCATTGAAGCACATCAACAGTCAAGTTAGCATTAATAGGATGCATGCTCGGTGGGTAGCTTATATTCAGCGCTTCCATTTCACATTGAAGCTTCCATTTCACATTGAAGCACAAGTCTGGTGTCACTAATAAGGTGGCTGACGCACTCAGCAGGCGAGCATCTTTGTTGACCACCCTACGTACTGAAGTTGTAGGGTTTGATTGCCTCAAGGAGCTGTACGAGAATGATGAGGATTTTGGTGATATTTGGGGTAAGTGTCAACAAACTCATACTGCTATCAATAGTATGTACATCCAGGATGGTTTCCTTTTTCAAGGTAACCAATTATGCATCTCTAAAAGTTCATTAAGGGAGCAGATTATTAGGGAGCTACATGGTGGAGGTTTAGGTGGGCATATGGGCAGAGATAAGACTATAACACTGGTGGAAGAAAGGTATTATTGGCCACAACTCAAGAGGGATGTTGGCAATCATGTGCGGAAGTGTCCAATTTGCCAAACTGCTAAGGGTCAATCTCAGAATACTGGTTTATACATGCCTCTGCCAGTTCTACAAGCACCATGAGAGGATCTGTCTATGGACTTTATATTGGGTCTTCCTCGAACCCAGCGAGATATGGATTCTGTTTTTGTTGTGGTTGACAGGTACTCGAAGATGTCCCATTTCATAGCATGCAAGAAGACTTCAGATGCTACTCGAATGGCCAATTTGTTCTTTAAAGAAGTTGTGCGTTTGCATGGAGTGCCAAAGTCCATCACCTCTGACCGGGATACCAAGTTCATTAGTCACTTCTGGCGGACTTTGTGGAAGCGTTTTGACACTTCCTTGAATTACAGCAGCACTAGTCATCCACAGACTGATGGCCAGACAAAGGTGGTTAATCGCACTTTGGGGAATCTGATTCGGTGTATCTCAGGCGAGAAGCCCAAGCAGTGGGATCTTGCATTGTCCCAAGCAGAGTTTGCATACAATAGCTTAGTCAATAGAAGCACTGGTAAGTCTCCATTTGCCATCGTCTACTGCGTGCCCCTAAAACACGCTTTAGACTTGGTACCTTTACCTGAGCTTCTAGGAGTGAGTCAAGCAGCAGAGAATATGGCTGACCGTATTCAGGCTATACAAGAAGAGGTGAGGTAGAAGCTTGAAGCTACAAATGCCAAGTACAAGGAAGCTGCTGATAAGAGGAGGCGTGAGAAGATCTTCAATGTTGGGGATTTAGTGCTGGTTTATCTTAGAAAGGAAAGATTTCCTGTTGGTACCTACAACAAATTGAAGGACAAGAAGTATGGGCCATTTCAAATTACTAAGAAGATCAACAACAATGCTTATGTGGTTGCTCTTCCTCTAGACATAAACATTTCTTCTACCTTCAATGTTGCTGACTTGTATGATTATCATCCTCCTGATGAACCAGATAGTGGGAACTCGGGGTCGAGTTCTTTTCAAGTGGGAGGGACTGATGTAGAACAGACAGCACTTGCCTTCCTAGAGCAGCAGGGGCGTAGGAAGTCACAACGCAGGATCAAAGGGGGGTGCCAGTAGGGGGCTATCGGGGTAACAGTGTCGGAATTGCATGAAATTTGGCAGGTTGAAGGGAAACGGCGTTCTGATCCAGATTCATGACTATGAATGTTGCCAAAATTTAGGCGAATTCCTTCATTAAGATCCCGAAAACAATGTTTTTGCTATTTATAGTATTATTCGTTTTTCCTTAATAACTTTTAGTTTAAAAGTCAGAATAAGGTTCCGTCTGTTTTGGGATGACCCTTAAGGTCAGTAGGTTGTGATTTTGCATTTAACTCAATTTTGCTATTTTTGGTAAAATTCAGTAATTTTGTCCCCTAATCGCGTAATTAGTGCGAATTAGGGTTTTAGACGTTTTCCTTAGTATTTATATGTTTTGTAGCCGTCAAAGGCAAGTTAGTTGATTATCAATAAAATTTCAGACATTTGTCAAATTTTCTTCTTGTGGATTCCAGTTTTATCTCCTTGTGGATTCAGGGAAACCCCTCGTGGATTCGAGGTTTACTACTAGAAACTAACAGTTTAGTTTCTGTTCCATCAAGAGAGGATCGTGTGTGCTTCTCTTTAGGCTTCCGCGACATCAACAACACTGTGAAGCACAACTTGGAACAAGCTACAGTAATTGTCCCACGAGTCAATCCTCTGCTTTAGCGTAGGTGACAACCTCGCGTACAGGTGCTGGAACCACATCTTGCAGTAGAGGAGGCAGAACACGTGGTCATTTCCTGAGCCCTTAGTTTCTTTTTTTTTTTTTTTTTTTTTGGTAATTACCGTTTCAGTTTTTTTAAATTAAGAAATTAAAAAAAAAAAATCATCCAAAACAATGTCGTTTTGGTAGTAAACGGTAACAGAAATCTAATGGAGGACTGAAATAACAAAACTAAAATTTAGATGACTGAAATGACAAAATTTGAAATTTAAAGAGTAAATTTTGTATTTTGGCATGATGTTTTTGTCTTAGCTAATGTCATTGTTAGTGACGGTGGGTATTGTGTCTCGTCATTAATGATGAGATAAAATATCACTTATGACCAAAATTGAAATTTAACCATGATTTCTCAACTATTTAGTTAGTAGGCATGGTTTCAAAAGAATATAATTTATTAACATCTCGAGTCTAAGAGACTCGATTTTGGGCCTATAAACCGAGTCTCAGAGACTCAGTTTTTATGTTTAGATCAAATCTAATGTGGCGTATTTGCCACTTGGCATGCACCTGGAAATCGAGTCTTAGAGGCTCGATTTCCACTTGTGTGTGACGTGGCAATTTGTATGTGACGTGGTTGATCCACGTGGAAGCCACCTAGAAACAGAGTCTCTAAGACTTGATTTCTAATAGGGCTTTTTCAAAATTTAACGCACACTGTCTCTAACTAACGCCTCTCCACTCTCACTCACCCTCTCACTCTCACACAGACCAGAGTAGACTCTCACTCACCCTCTCACTCTCTCAGCCTCACCAACCCCGACCCACTCTCAGTCACCCTCTCACTCTCTCACTGACCGACCCACTCTCCCTCACCCTCTCACTCTTTCACTCACCGACCCACTCTCACGCCTCTGTCAGTCACCCTCTCCACCCTCTCTACTCTCTCACTCACCATCTCTACTCTCACTTAGTCTCCAGTCTCAATCTCCACTATTTCACATTCATTAGCTTTGCCAAAAGAATGGAGACTGTATCAAACGGTCATCACAGAGCTTTGAGGTTCTTTAGTCTACGCGGTCTCTGAAAAAAAAAAAAGAAAAGGTGAGTCCCTTTATGCAAAATGCAAAGTGTGTTTCACCGTTTGGTTGCTAAGAAATAGTGGGAAAAATCAAAGAAACTTTGGTTTCAGTTCGTTTTTTTTTCTATTTTGGTTTATGTATTGAATTTCTAATAGAACTGTTAAAAAAAATAGAAGCTTTACTATTTTTTGAGATTGAATTGGTATGTGGAATCGGATTATTGTGTTTTGAGATTGAATTGGTATGTGGAATCGTCTGCATGTTTCTGGGTTTGTTTATATTTGCTGAGGATTTACTTTGATCTAAGTTCTATTTGGTCAGTTATGGTAAATATGTTACTAAGAATGGAGAAATTGGAGATATATATATATATATATATATATTTATATTTATATACTTGTTGGGTTGCTGAGGATTTAATTTTTAGTTGTTTTATGGAAAAAATTTGCTCTGATTTAGTGCTTTTTTTTAACAACTACAGTAACATTGGCCTGCTAGGTTACTGAGGATTTAATTTTAGTCATTTGTTGGAGAAAATATACTTTGATTTAGTGATTTTAGAGATGTTAGTAATATATATACTTTTTCTCTAAAATCAGTATTCTCTAACATGAATGTAAATCATGTCATGTTCAGCTCAACCAAAAAAAAGGTGAACTTAATTTGTAACAATAAACTAAACAATCAGTAATATTGTCTATACCCGTATTGTGTTAAATTTTATTTAAGGGCCATTTTGTTGACATTAGCTGGTTTGATGTGGATCAATCAAAAATTATGATATTAGATGTCATTCATTCATAGGTAATGTAAAGGTTATTAGGCAGAAATCAAATTGTTGGAATTTTTTTTTTTTTATTTAAAAAATTGGTTTAAACACTATAGACTCAATCATTCATAATATAAATGATGACATGAAGTTGAATTAAATAAAACTAAGAAAATAAAGTAATTGCTTGTTATTCGTTGGCTTTGGCCTTGGGAAGATTATGTTCAAGATATAGGAAATAAAAATAACTTCATTGTATGCAACAATGTTAAACTGTCTAGTTAGGAAGACACTTGAATTTACTTTTTTTTTTCCTTCCTTTTTCTTAATTGGGATCTGGGTTTTCAGGTGAGGAACCCTCCCTCATCCTCATAGGCCATGATAACTTAATAAGTAAAATTGAGTTCTCCATTAATCAAAATTTTAATATGAAAATTTTAAAATAAATTTCAATGCATAGAACAATAGAATTTATTTCATTAAATTTACTATTGCAGTTTCACTTAACAATGGAATCATGCAAAAGCCCCAACCTGCTCAAGTAAATAAATGTGATTTTTCTACTGCAGGTTGAGTCCATGAAAGAAATTACCTTGACTGAAGTATGACATGAAGAAGGCTGAATATATGGAAGCTAAGGAGCATGAAAAGGATGCAAAGTGTTGATATAGGATGTGTTATCAAAGGTATACCATACTAAGAACATAGGAAAACCTATATAATTTCTCAAAAAAGAAAAAAGAAGGAAAACCTATATAATTGTTGTGAAAAGTGAGTGACTGATTGCGTGGGTTGCATGTTACTGCTTGCATTTTTTTCCTTTCTTCTCTTTGAGATCAATCACTGTTGCAATATGTCATGTTTCATCTTCTAAAGTGTTAGTTTACTCATTAAAATTTTAGTAGATTATACTTGCACCAATACAATCGTTTTTTTTTTTTTTTTTGATAGGTACACCAATACATTTGATGATAGCAAAAAAAGAGAGACCATAACTATAGTTTGCCGGCTCTGAATGATTTCAGAATTGGTATGTACATTAAATTTACTGAGATAAACTATACTATTTTTCTTTTGTTTGTATTCTTCTAGCTTAGCATTCTTTAATTTTATTCTAGATTCTATTAGTAAACCACCTTTTTTTTCCTAAACATCCTGTTTATTGTCCTATCTGGCATCAAGTATATTAATGGAGAGAAACAGGTTTATGTGATTTCCTGGATAAAAAATATTATCCTTCTATGAATCATATTCACTCCATTTTTAAAGGGATTTATTATTTTGCCTCCTGCTAATATCAAATTCAGTATTTTTTTTACTTATAATAAAAGAAAAAGAAAAAGTAATCAGTATTTGTTTAAGTTGTTGTTTCTACAGTTTTTTGCCTGGTGTTGTTGGATTGAAATTGTCGGGAAAACTGCATAATGGCGTTACCGCGACTGACTTAGTTTTAACTGTGACCCAAATGTTGAGGAAGCATGGTGTTGTTGGCAAGTTTGTTGAGTTTTATGGTAAGCTAATAATTTTGGAGATGTGAAAGGTAGAAATTTCAGTTGTTAGTCTCCTTATCTGTAGGAATTAAAATTTCCAGTCAAAAGACCTCATTTTATTCTGTATATAGCTCTAACTCATTTTCATATACATACAGGTGAGGGTATGGGTGAATTATCACTGGCTGATAGGGCCACTATTGCTAACATGTCTCCCGAATATGGGGCAACCTTGGCCTTTTTCCCTGTGGATCATGGGACGTTGCAATACCTTAAATTAACTGGAGTTATGTTTCTAACCCAACAGCCTAGAGTTATGTTTCCCCTAATTTAATTGATAAGTTACACATGTTACTCATGGATCTTGAACTCACAACCTCACCTCATATCCTATTATTATGGATGGAGAAAGTGCCTCTTGAGCTAGAGCTCATTTACTATCTGGTAGCTTAGAGTTTTCTTCAAGGAAGCACAAATATAGACAACATGGGACACAATACAACATACATGATATTTATTTTAGGTATATTTTATATATTTTTGGGAAATTTACCTACAAATAATTCAATTTAAGAAATAAAGAAAATGTTACATGTAAATGATAAACACAATAAAATATCAATTAATAAAAATAAATTAACAAACAAATGAGTCAAATCCATCACCATCAAATACTAACTCAACTAACCGGACACATGAAATTTATCAATAACAAATGATCTTAAACCAAATCTTTAGTTAAAAATAAGAAAATAAAACCTGTTCAGTCACTGCTCACTACCACTTCACTGGTTCTACTTCTAGAATAAAACAAAAAGAGTTACACTGGTTACATAAACAAACAATTTTATTATTATTATTATTATTATTATTATTATTATTTTTGAGAAAGTAACAATTTTATGGTCTTGTCAAAATAGTTGGTAGAAATTGGGCTATTGGCTTGAAAGTAACCAGAGTATTAGGAAAATAGAGTAGACCCAAATATCAAACCTAACAATACTTAATGATTTTCATACTCAAGCAAAAAAAAAAAAAAAAAAAAAAAAAAAAAAAAAAAAAAAACTAAAACTAAAGAAAAATATCAAACCAAACAACAAAAGAAATTCATGATAAATCCCCATGATAAAAACCTAACAAATTACAATCAATGATTATAATTTCATACTTAAGCAAAAAAAAAAAAAAAAAAAAAAAAAAAAACTAAAGACAAATATCAAAACCAAACAACAAAAGTCATGATACATACCCATGATACAAATATATCTTAACACTATATACACTAACACTAGCAAAATCCACTAACACTATATACACTAAATAATCAATACACCCTTACCTGACATGAGTGTGCAAATGTGCTGAGATTGTATGAGTGAGAGGGGGAGTGAGAGAGGAGAAGACTACAATGAGTGTTGGGAGTATGACCTGCTGAATGTGTGTATGAGACCCGAGAGACCCAGATAAAAAATTATATTTGATATAGGGACCCAGACATGATTGCCATGTGGAGGAGTTTTTCACCACAACTTAAAAATCGAGTTTTTGAGACTCAGTTTCACTTTTAGCAAACTGAGTCTCTACTCGATTTCTATGTGCGTCTATGTGGAATGTTAGACCACAGAAATCGAGCTTCTGAGAATCGAGTATGAAAATCGAGTCTATAAGACTCGATTTCCACATGGAAAAATAGCCACGTCAAGATGCCTCAGAACATGAAAACCAAGCCTCTAAGGCTCGTTTATATGCCCAAAATCGAGCCTCTTAGGCTCGAGATATTAGAAAGTTATTTAGTTTGAAAATGTGACCTACTAATTATATTGTTTGGAAAACGAAATTAGTTTCTCATTTTCGCCTAATGTTGTCACTAATAACACTCTATATTACACACACATATGGGTTGGGTTCAAGTTACACTTGGTGTAATTTTAAGCAAAGTTATACCACTTATTATTTTTAAATTGGATGTGAATTTTGACAAATTCACCATTAGATTATATTATTTTTGTATATTTTTCATGCTTACAAAATTTTGAGATAATCAAAGATTAATAGTCATGTCATCAATCAATTGTTTAAATTCAAGTTCTTGTAATTTAAAATAATGTATAAAAAATAAGTTTATGGATCGAATAGTAAATAACATAACTTAATATCTACCATAAGTTTTAACTAATGTGTGACTATATGCAACAATTTGCTAGGAAAAAAACAAGTCACCGTAAACAAGATATCATAAATACTAAATAGCCATCAGAAAATTTTTTAAACGTTTATTTTTCTCTAACTTGCTTTATATGTTCCTGTGTTCCTACCAATTCCTCTTTCATATTGGACAATTCTTGCTTCGTATTAGACATTTCTTACTTTGTATTGGACAATTCACTTTGTATTAGACAATGCTTGCCTGCAGATTTCTAACTCACTGTTGACCACTGTCTCATATTGCAAATGAGAAAAAAAAAAAAGGATAGGGTAGGAATGACAAATTTCTCTCTCACCCTAACAAGGCCCGAATTGTCCCTAGCACTTGTATAAAACTTTAGTTCTCAATGTCTTATTGTTTTGAACCTCTTCATCAACTAATTTTCCTTTATTAAATTTTGCACAAGTAACATAAACTTTAATTAAATATATTATTTAAGTAATTCAACAAAATAAGTACACTATATAAATTATCCATATAAAAAATAAAAATAAAAAACTAAAAAGTTAGTTACATATTTTTCTTCACTGGTTGTAATCACAAAACAAACATATTTCTTTGTGCGGTGATCATCTTATTAAATTCCAGCTTTTAGATATATTATCCACTTTGTTTTTGCTGCACATAATAAAAATATAATACACTAGCATTATTATAAAATAGTATAGTATTAACTTGTTGCACCTCCTCCAAATAAGCAAGAATTTGGATCCACAAGTAGAACGGTTTTGTTCTTGCCTTTGTCCTTCGTATTCCGATTGGACTTACCCTAACAAATATTATTTTAAAAAATAGCAATCAACATTTAGAGGATTAAAAATCATAATAAAGAGCACATCCAAATATTTTTATGTTCAAAATCATTGACATTTTAGCTTTATAAAAATCTACTGTTAGGTTCTAAGGTCTTAGGATTTTATGTATTTAGAATTCTAATTTGTAATGTTGGCAAACCATGATCAAAACAATGTATTTAGTCTAGTTTAGGCTTGCTCAAAGTTGGTAAAATATTGTAAAGTTGGAATCGAGTGACTGCAGATGCATTGGTGCATTTCGGCCTGGCTCGATCAATCGAATGTAATTCTCGATCGATTGAAAATCGGCCCAGATGCGTTTTCTGCAGAAATTCCAGCTCAGCCCAAACTCTTTTAAAACGTTTAGGGTTTTATGTTTTTGCCCTAGGTATATAAGACAAAACCCTAGCCACGTTTTCAAAGTTGCACAAGTTGTATTGTTGCTCATACATTGCGGTTTTGTGTAAATCTCTTGTGAGATCTAGAGGAGCTTTCCTTTACACAAAGCTT
Organism: Quercus gilva; assembly: GCA_023621385.1. Classification (NCBI taxonomy): domain Eukaryota; kingdom Viridiplantae; phylum Streptophyta; class Magnoliopsida; order Fagales; family Fagaceae; genus Quercus; species Quercus gilva. The sequence continues at coordinate 70,234,940 of CM042477.1, forward strand.
AGGGTTTTCAAGATTGAGATTACTTCAACATCTTGATTATCAACTTGGTTGCTGCCATTGAAGCTTAAAGATAAACAAGCGGGGAGCTTGTGGCTGATTGAAGGATTCAAAGAAAGAAGTAGTCCGTGGATTCGGAGCCTACGCGTGGTTGTGTCAGGATGTTTTACTGGTGGGTAGCATTAGGAAGTCAAGCGGGGAGCTTGTAAGTCCTTTTGTAAGAACTTCAATTCTTTCTTAGTGGATTCCGTTTTGCCTTGAGGATCGGTGGGTAAAATCCTCCCCAGGTTTTTCCGTGTGGTTTCTTGGGTGATCATATCTTGTGTTCTTTTATTATTCTGCTGCTTTATATGTTTTATATGCATGATATGGTTATTTGATTGTTTTAACCTAGAATTGTTTAATTTGACTAAGTAACAACTTGGCTAATTAATTTAGGCTACGCAATCTGGTTGTTTGTTTAAGGGGTCTAAACCGTTCAAGTGGTATCAGAACGGGTTGCTCTTTTGTTTTTTTTTTGAGCTGATTCTTGACCCCGGTTGTCATGGAGCATAGACACTCTCTGTTTGTTCCTCCTCACTTTGATGGGAACAACTATGCTTACTGGAAAGTAAGGATGAAAGCATTCCTGAAATCCATCGATAAGAGAGTTTGTAACTCTGTTGAATATGGATGGGAGAAGCCCACTACTCCTGTGAGTGAGTGGCAAACTTCTTAGAAAGAAGCAGCTGCGTTTAATAGCAAAACTATGAATGCCATTTTTAATGCTGTTTCAATGGAGGAATTTAAGAGGATCTCTAATGTTGAAGTTGCTCATACTGCTTGGAAAATCCTCCAAACTGTGCATGAAGGCACAAAGGCTGTTAAGATAAACAAATTGCAGCAATTAACTTCTAGGTTTGAAAGCATTAGAATGTCTGATGATGAAACCTTTGATGGGTTTTATGCTAAACTTAATGATATTGTTAATTCTGCTTATAATTTGGGTGAAGTCTATGATCAACCTAAAATTGTTAAGAAGATTCTTAGATCCTTAACTGAAGACTTTAGACCCAAAGTGACAGCCATTACTGAGAGTAAGGATGTTGACTCCATCCCTGTGGATGAGCTTGTAGGATCTCTTCAGTCCTATGAGTCTGACCTACCCAAGACTACTAAATCCAAATCAATGGCTCTTAAGTCTGTTGATGATGTTGAGGCTAGTGGATTTGATGATGAGCTCTCTCCTACTGAGATAGCTTACCTTGCCAAGAATTTTAGAAATTTCCTTAGAAATACTAATAGGAAGGCAAGGAATACCAACACTATTGAACCTAGAAACTTTAGGAAGAATGATCCCACTAAGGTTAATAATTTTGAAAAACCTAGAGAACAACTAGGTCAATCTTCAAATAATTCTATGGGTCCTTAGTGTTTTGGTTGTCAAGGGTATGGTCATGTCAAATCTGAATGTCCTACTTTCTTGAGAAATAAGGGTAAAGCTATGGCTGTAACCCTTAGTGATAATGAGGTTTTTGATGATGAATCCGGTTGTGACGAGGATGGAAACTTCATTGCTTTCACGGCTACTGCTACAGTCAATGAAAGCATATCTGCTGAGGAGAACCCTGCTGATGGGGAACTCTCTGAAGATGCAGATCTTCAAGAGGCCTACAACAAACTTTGCAAAATTGCTGCAAAGGATGTTATGAAAGTTGATCTAGGCCTGAAGAAAATTGATACTCTTGAGTTTGAAAAGAAGAACTTACTTGTTAAATTGTTTGATGCTAATGAGCTTTTGAATAATGTTAAATCTGAAAACATGCTATTGCTTGATAAAGTTAGAACTTTGGAACATGATTTACCTGTTGCTAGATCTGCTAGTTCTAAACTTGATCACATGCTGAATGTTCAAAAGTTTTCTTCAAATAAATCTAGGATAGGATATGTTGAAAGCATCTTTGATTCTGCACCCCATTCCACTGTCTTTGTTCTTGCTTCTTCTTCTGTACCTTCTGTGAGTGAGGTCGTGAGTGAAACTGTTAAACCCCCTGTGAGTGAGGTTGTTAAACTTGTAGAAGTTTCACCACCTAAGAAGATTAGGGTAGATTTAAGAGAATCTAAACCTAAGGAGCCTACCAAATCCAAGGACAAGATGCATGGTAAACCTGCTTGGGTTTGTCATTACTGTGGAAAGTTTGGACACATTCGTCCTAACTGTTTCAAGCTTCAAGCTGATAAGAGAGTAAAGAAACCAAAAGTGCTTGTGCCTCAAGCACAAGATCCTATGGCACTAATTGGTGAATTGGTAAAGGTGTTAAACCTTTATTCCAATCCTGGAGTTGGGAATCACTCTAATGTGAATAAGAACTCCAATGCTCGTGGTACATCTAAAAAGTTTTGGATGCAAAAGACTCGAACTAACTGAGTCTTTCTGACATGGTCTTTGTGCTTCATTGCTCTATCCTTTATGACCATTGTTCTTTGGTTTTTGTGTCTTTTTGTTCTAAGACTTGCATTGCATTACATTCATGCATTTCATTCTAGGATTTATTTGTTTTCTTTTTTAATAAAAAAAAAAAAAAAAAAGGAGAAAGCAAAAACTATGTTTGACACTACTTTTCTTGATTTCTAAAAATAAGGTTGGTCAATCTTTTTACACATGTCATGTCCTATGTACCTTGTTTAACATGGATGAGCTTATTTACTGCACTTGACTAGTTGAAACTTTATAGTGCATGTTGTGTGGGAAAGATGTGTGTGGTTTTTAATCACTTTGCCTTAATCATGAAGTCACATGTTCTTTGACTGTCGGACTTGATCCTTTTGAGAAAGGCATAAATAACCATCTCACCACTGTTCACTAGCTAATCATGAACACCTTAGTGCATATCATAAGATTTTGTGCTCGAGAAAGTGTAGCACATGCACAAAAAGAAAATAAGGTGTAGTCTCATTTAAAATTAAAACTGGTGTGTACTATTAGGCTTGATGCCAATTCACTTAATTCAAACCGGTGTGTACTATTAGGCTGAATGCCAATTCATATATAAATAAGAGGCAATAATGCAAGAAACTTACATGATTGCAAGCTTTTGTTCTAGGAGATGTGGGAGTTATAGGATGTAACTCTTTAGGTGATAGTCTCTTTTAAATTCTATGTGATGAATTGTGTAGACTTTGTGTTTGATTGTTATTCACATATCACCTCACATGTATCTCAAGTTTTTGCTAGTATCACACACTTCACAAGTTACTCTTTGTTAAACACTGTACATGCTAGTGTGTGTGTTTTTGGTCTGACCAACCAAGTTTGAAAATATCTTGAGATTTGTGCACAACATATGTGTTGCTTGAGAAAATTAAATGGAGAATGATTGGAACTTGTTTTTGATGAAATTGGGTTTGAAAATTTGGGTTTTTGAAAAAGCATTTCATTTCATACTCATGCATTTTGTTTTCATCGATCAAATGCTTTGAGGAGTTGTTTTTAAAATTGAACTTGCATTTTTCAAAATTGTGTTTTTCCCAAAATTTTTGTGAGTTTCTGCCCATTTCGATCGATCCATTGTGATTTTCGATCGATCGAAAAAGTGTCCCAAAATGTGTCAAAATGACTATCACATTCGATCGATCGAATGTAATTTTCGATCGATCGAAGATCGTGAAAAAGCTTTTTTAAAAGTTCAGATATGACTTTTTCAAAGAACTATTCAAACTTTTTCAAAACTTTTTCTTTTCTCTCTCCGACGAGGCAAGCTTCCAGTCAATTTTTTGTCGTTTTCTCCCAAATTTTTTGCAAGAAATCTCTTTCCTCAAGCCGGTAAGACTATTTTACCCTTCTTTTTGAGTTTATTTTCATGATTTCATGCATTATTTCATGCATTTGAGGGAGATTTTCGGACATTACATTTTTGGATTTTCTGATTGATTCAAGCTTTATTTTATGTAATTGATCAATGGGTTTTGGTGGGGACACATCATATACTAGTTCCTTGATGGTTAATTTGATCAATTTTGAGTTTTGTGAACAATTGAAAATTCTAGGGTTTATGTTTGGTCCGAATTGGGGCTTTTGTGAAATTGAGTTGAATTTGATGAAATTGGCTTTGTGTATTGATGTAATCAGGCATTGTAATCATTGTATTGTGTTTTGTAATGCTTAATTCATCAATTTGGTGCAAAATTTATCAAGTGGTTTTCAAATTTTTAGGGTTTTTGTTAAGAAACTCTATGTTCAAGCCAATTTTGTGTAATTGAACTTAATTTGAATTGTGTTTACTGCATTAGTACATGCATCATGGCATTGCATATGTTCATGCATCATATAGATTCTATTGTTTTTGTGCTAACTTGTAGTCTGCCCTTGGTTTTGTTTTTTTTGTTCTTTTGGTTTGTCCTTGTCCTTTCCTTAGCACCATACCTAGGAAGATTATAGCTCGTAGGACTATTCCCTCTCGTTCTCCTTCCCCTCCTTCCTTTGACCGAGAGAGGTTTCCGAGCGAGAAAAACCAAGAGACCTATGAGAAGCTCAATCTTCAGAGGAAGATTTGGGCTGAGCGTTCTGCCATTCTAGATGAGCTAGATCCTGCCATTAGGGCAAATTTTGAGCGTAGAGGGTGGTTGCCTTTGTTAGATGTGTCTGACCCTCCTCTTCCGGCTACCTTGATTAGAGAGTTCTTCTCGAACATCTCTATCCGCGTCTATGATTCCAACACTCTAGTTAGGAGTTGGATACGAGGCGTAGAGTACTCCATTACTCCTCAGGTAGTGGCTGATGCTCTAGGGGTACCATTGGTTCGTGAGCCTGTCTATCCTTATTCTGTGTCTCCCGAGCTGAGCGACGTTTTGTCTTACATCACTGGGACTACTGTCCAGTGGGGTTCTGATCCTAGGATCATTTCTGCTGAGCTCTCCGGGTTGCATTATCTTTTCTTTAGGATAGCCTGTCATTCCCTCTGACCTATCTCTCATGTTCACACCATTCCTCTTGAGAGGTGTGTATTTTTGTACGCTTTAGTCACCGATGCTCCTATTAGTTTTCCTCATCTTTTTCTTCGTTCTTTGAACGAAGTTTATAGGAGTTCATCTACTGCTCATGCCTTTGTTCATCCTATTTTCATTCATAGGATTTTACTTTTTCTTACTCTTAGTGACTTCCCCTCATCTGAGCTTGTTCATGTTATTGGTCCTATAGGTGCGTCTTTTCTTAGACAGAGGGCCGCTCATCTTCGAGCTGGTTCTAAACACCCTAGGTCTGAGCCCTCTTCTAGCGCTCCTCCTCCTCCTTCATCTTCTACAGGTCATGCTGGTGATGATATTCCTGATCCAGTTGGTGATGATGCTGCTGCTGCTGATGTTCCTCCACCTCCTTCGGCCAACTTCGATGTTCGTCGTACTCTGGAGACTGTCATGACCGTTCAGGCGGCTCATGGTCAGATTTTGGTGGACCTGCTGGATGAGATGCGTGCTCTGCGAGCCGACCTTGCGCGTCTTCATTCACCCTCACCACCACCTTTTGATGGCGACTCTTGATTGCCCTTTGGCATTCCGTCACAAAAAGGGGGAGTGGATATATTGACTTGTAGAGGAGTTTTGACTTTTTGAGGAGATTTTGTAGTTAGGGGGAGATATTTTTTTGTTAGCATGAGATTTTGTTTTGTGGAGTTTATTAGATTGTATCTAGGTACTTCACCTTGTATATTATTTTTGGGGATATTCATGTTAGGGGGAGTAACATTGATATATTGATATACATTTTTTTTTTATTCTTGTTGTCTCATGATTCACTGCTTATTGATTTATATTTATGAGTTGTTCATTGATATATATCTTTATTTTGTGTTGTGTGAATCTTACAAGAATATTATACCTGTTTATATATTGTTTTTCTGTCACACATGCGTTTATGCGTTTGTTGAATATTTCAAGAATATACAGGTTGTTTCAATTGAGCTGCTGTCTACACTTGCAACCGATGGATAGTAGTTAGGATTGAATTCTAGTCTTTATGAGTATTATTTTTGTAAAGGGCTTTTCAATTGTAAACTTTGAGCTTTTAATTTGTGTTTTGTCACGGATTGCCAAAGGGGGAGTTTGTTAGGTTCTAAGGTCTTAGGATTTTATGTATTTAGAACTCTAATTTGTAATGTTGGCAAACCATGATCAAAACAATGTATTTAGTCTAGTTTAGGCTTGCTCAAAGTTGGTAAAATATTGTAAAGTTGGAATCAAGTGACTGCAGATGCATTGGTGCGTTTCGGCCTGGCTCGATCGATCGAATGTAATTCTCGATCGATCGAAAATCGGCCCAGATGCGTTTTCTACAGAAATTCCAGCTCAGCCCAAACTCTTTTAAAATGTTTAGGGTTTTATGTTTTTGCCCTAGGTATATAAGGCAAAACCCTAGCCACGTTTTCAGAGTTGCACAAGTTGTATTGTTGCTCATACATTGCGGTTTTGTGTAAATCTCTTGTGAGATCTAGAGGAGCTTTCCTTTACACAAAGCTTAGGGTTTTCAAGATTGAGATTACTTCAACATCTTGATTATCAACTTGGTTGCTGCCATTGAAGCTTAAAGATAAACAAGCAGGGAGCTTGTAGCTGATTGAAGGATTCAAAGAAAGAAGTAGTCCGTGGATTCGGAGCCTGCGCGTGGTCGTGTCAGGAAGTTTTACTGGTGGGTAGCATTAGGAAGTCAAGCGGGGAGCTTGTAAGTCCTTTTGTAAGAACTTCAATTCTTTCTTAGTGGATTCCGTTTTGCCTTGAGGATCGGTGGGTAAAATCCTCCCCAGGTTTTTTCGTGTGGTTTCCTAGGTGATCATATCTTGTGTTCTTTTATTATTCCACTGCTTTATATGTTTTATATGCATGATATGATTATTTGATTGTTTTAACCTAGAATTGTTTAATTTGACTAAGTAACAACTTGGCTAATTAATCTAGGCTACGCAATCTGGTTGTTTGTTTAAGGGGTCTAAACCGTTCATCTACCAATATGGAGCTTTGAAGATTGTTAAATAGACAATGGAAGGGATTTCTGTATTAACTTTTCATGATAGCCATTGAATAATATCAAAAAACCTCTCCAAATAAATTGTGTTTTGATTTTATTGATAAAAAAATATGAGAGAGATTAATTACAATGAAGTGGCCATATTTCTTATAGACAAAGCAGAGAAAAAAAAGAAAAAAAAGAAAAAAAAAAGAAGCTTATTTTTGAATGGACAATTGAACTAAATTATTATATTGAAAAAAAAATAAATGAACATATTTATGTTTAGGTTTATGTTTATTATTATTATTTTTAATCTAAATATTATATTAAAAAAAGGTTCTTAATTACTACATTCCTAACCCTTTAAAATGTTATACGAAGAGTAAACATATTGTATAATTTATTATGCATCTTATGAAAAAAGATAACAACAAAAAATTTTAATATTGAAAAATAAAATTACATTGAGCACATATATAATTCAATTGTATGTAATTTTATTTTCTTTGCCATACCTCTTAGGGAGGTTGGGATTTAAACAAATTTATGTATTTGAAGATTATCATATTTTATCTTGGTGTGCATATCATTTTATTGGTACTTTCATCAATTGTGTTTTGGATTTTGTCACGTAGTTTGAAATTTGTCATTTTTGGCATCTTGAGCAATAAAGCTTTGGTTTAATATAGCTATTATGTTAATTTAAAATTAAATAAATTTAAAATGCATTTATTAGGAGATTCTTTAATCAATAAAGGCTAATGGGTTAGTATATTGAGGAATCTAAAAGATTTAAGTGGATGGAATGCTTCTCCCCTACTGTGCAAGTGCTAAGACTAGACATAAACTTTAAAGAAATTGTGTTTTTTTTTTTTTTTTTTTTTAAGAGAGGAGAGGACTTGCAATTTTAAAAGAAAGGTTATAATACACTGGCAATTTTAAAAGGAATGTTTTAACACACTGGAATTTCATCAGGAACTAATAACATTATCAACTTAATTACCAAAGCTAAGTAACACTTTGTACATGGTCAACAAATAAAGTAATAAACCTTACAAGAATGACTTAATGTAATAAAACAAGGACATATCCAAATGAGCTTTCATATTCGAATTTGTGGTAGATTTTTTAAAATTCTTTGACAGCTTCAAGTAACATGCCACCAAAGGGAGACATTGAGTATTCTAGCTATGACTGCTACAATTAAAATCAAGTTGGGGCTACTCAATCTAAAATTCTTAAAATCAAGGATGAAACAATCAAATGGAGCAAAACTTGCATGGAAAACTCACTACCCATGACATGTTAAGGTAGATTGTCAAAAGTGTAGAAAATATATTTCAATGCAAAAAGAACACGTGTATTAAACTTTTATTCAAAAATGTAGTGTGTTTATCTCTTTATGTTACTAAACCCTAGTGCATTTTTTATGCAAGATGTAGAGGTTGAATGAGTCTTACCTATAAACATAAACATATAATAATATTCTCCTAGTCTAAGAACCATTTAATAGATTGTGAGTATTATCCAAAAATTAAAGTACTAAAAAAAGGGTATGGACTTCAAACACTTAATGATTGATTTACATGAGCGAGCATTTATTTGTAATTTGTTGGAGGAATTGATAGAACACATAAATTCATATGACAAGTTTCAAATTATGGTTAGCAACGATACTTTTAAGAATTAGAGGGGGAAAAAAGGTATAATAAAAAATTAAACCTTGTTTGAAAGGTCTCATACTTATAATCAATTTTTTTTTAAATATATTTTAAAAATATAGGAGGACTTAAGTGTAAACAACCTAATATTTTCATATATTGGTCTTAGATTTTTTTTTTTTTTTTTTTTATATTCTCAAGTTTATTTTGAATAAAAAGTAATATATGTTTATAAGTTAGAAAATAATCAAATGTTTATGTTTATGTTTATGTTTATGAAACTTATTTTTAAATTTTATATTAAAAAAATAGTTTAAATTTTCTACATTGGAACCCTTTTAAGATTTTTCAAAATTTCTATGATTTTTTTTTTAAATTTACTTGGCAAGTTAGCAAATTAAAAAACTACATAAAATTTACACATTGGAAAAATGAAAAGACTTTGAGTAAACACATTTCATCTATAAATTAGTTTATATTTTATTTGCCTAAAATTTGAAGTCTTCAAGTTTTGATATAAACTTCTGTTTTTATTTTATTTTTTAGGGTACTTTATCAATTGTGTTTGATTAGAGTTTGTTGTAGCAATAAAATTGTTGTTCTTGTATTTTAAGCACTAGAAAATTGGTTTTGATATAACTCTTATGTGAATTTCAAAATTAATTAAATTTAAAATGCTTTCATTATGAGATTAATAAATGAATTGATGTTAAAAAAAAAAATAGATAAATAGTACTAGAAAAAAAAAAAAAGATGCTAAAAATGAATTATTGAAGTCACAACGATAATTGCATGTAACTACTAACTAGGGAATTGCAAAGTTGACATGTCAAGTAACTTTACTACCTTTGAAGTTGAGATTAATGTGGGACTGCAAAATTAGTGGTAATGTGGAATCAAATGTTAGGTTAGGGTTAGGATTAAAGCTTGAAGTGAGAGACTCTAGCCTACAAACTGGTGACCCAGCTGGTTTCACTCTGGCATTTACCTTGGCATGTGGAACTGTGGGTCAGGGTCATCGTAAATTATTGTTTGTTTTTTTAGACCCCTTAAACAGAACTAGATTAACCTAGTTAATTAGCCAAGTGATTACTTAGTCAAATTATCAGATCTAGGTTAACACAAATATATCATATCAATGTAAAGTGTGGAAAATAAAGAACACAAAGATATGATGACCCAAGAAAACCAAACTGGTAAAAAACCTGGGGAGGATTTAACCTAACTATCCTCAAGGTAAAACTAAATCCACTATGAAAGAATTGAATTTTACACAATAGCAACTTAGACCATTAACATCCTATTGCTACCTCGAATAGAAAACTTACTACTACGACCCTATGATAGCTCTGAGTCCACAGACTACTTCTTTCTTGGATTCCCAACAAGTACAAGCACTCCCGCTTATGTATCTTTAAGCTCTTGAATCTGCAACTGAATCGATCACCAAGTTCTTGATATAATCTTGAACCTTGGAAACCCTAAGTATGTGTGAAGATAACCACCTCTAGATCTCACAGAAGATTCACACACACAGCATAAAGAGCAACCTAAAACGTGGCTAGGGTTTTCCCTTTTATACTAAAGACAAAACATAAAACTCTACACGTCAAATAAGCTTGGGCTGAGTTGGAAATTCTGCAGAAAAACAATCTGCACGAGCTTCGATCGGTCGAGTCTAATTCTTGATTGATCGAGCCAGGCAGATTTACATAGTAAATCCTGCAGACCACTCGATTCTAACTTTACATATAAATACACTTTAAGCAAGTCTAAAACAAAGACTAAAACGTTTTGATCATGGTTTGCCAACATTACAAATTGAAGTTCTAATACATTTAAACCTAAAGTCTTAGAACCCAACAATTATCTTAAGAATTTTATTTTATTTATCTCTTACGTTGTTCCTGTTTCCAACATACATGTGATTGGTTTGATATCCCCACAAAAATGTAATTGATAGCCAAAGCTTAGGGTAATTAGAGTTCACTATTGCACTATTTGGAGATTGGTATAGGAATCCTCTTTAATTTACCGTTCCATTAGCCACTAGTCGAAGACCTAAAAAAGATTTTAAAAACAAAAGGGAAAAATATTGCTCAGAACATCAGTCATTTCAAGCCATATATAGCTAATGGTTTGCTTATTAGGATACTTAGGGTGTCCTGCATACAGATACGCTTAAGACATGCATATTGCAATGTTGTATTTGTGAAAAAGTGTAAACAAAGACAAAGGAATACAAGATTTTTAATGTTGTTCGGCCCTCAAAATTACATCCTCATGCGATCTCTACTATCTACGAGTTTGGTCCTTTCCAAACATGAATCCTATTAACAAAATTTCAATATTATTGCAATTACATTGATACATATATTCTTATTATGGAGCTTTGATGAATGTTGCATATATAACATGATGGAAGTGATTTCCTTAATTAACGTTTCATAATAGCCATCAAAGAATAAAAATAAAATTTAAAAAATTTAAAAAAAGAGAGAGAGAGAGAGAGAGAATAATTACAATGAGGGGACACTGTTTCAATATTCTTATATACAAAGCAGAGCACGAAGAAAAAAAAATCACTTAGAGCATTCCCATTTGGGATTCCAAAAAGTTCTATTTTACAACCTCAAAACTCACTTTATTTATTTTATCATCTCATTTTACAACCCACCCACCATCCCTGTATCTATTTTTATATAAAACTCATTAAAATAATATAAACTACAACATCAAATAATATAAAAAATCATGTTTCTCTCTCTTCTCCTTCATTTCTTATTCATCTCTTCATATTTCTTAATTAAAATAATAGTATTTTTTTTTTTTTACATCCAAGTGAACAGCTGGTTCTATATATAAGAACCAACTGTTCACAAGTTCTAAAAATTTTTTAAGAACCCATACCCAGATGGAGCAACATTTTTGAGGTTTTATATGTAAAATAGTAGTTGTACAGTGTATCGGTTTTTTTATCAGTTACAACAAACCCCACCAATCATATATACAACCAATTGGAGTAAAAATCACTAACTAACCTATTCTAGCCGTCATACATTGTTATCTTGAAATGAAGAGTTCTGACTCGAGGAAGCACAAATGTCTATAAACCCTAATTTCGACAACCTTTAAGAAGACAGGGAGACCAAATTCATCTCTAAAAATGTCTACAACTTGATTTAAACTAGACCACATGTAAAGTCTTAATAATATTCTCTTGAACTTTGTCATGAACTAGGTGAAAATCTGGATTTGATGCTATGTGAATAGCAACTTGATTGTCACAAGAGAACAAAGCTAGTTTGGTATAAGAGACATTTAAATCATTCAACAAGTTCAATACCCACTTAAAGACGTTTGAGTATTCGGGCATCCTGCCTAATCAGCATCACAAAAGCTTGGGAAAAACAAACCCTGCCCAGGTTACCCCTTAATTAATGTACTAAATTATTCTGAGTGCAGCACACGTGTGCCTCTCTAGGTTAATCAAGAAATTGACTTTAAAGTTAAATAGAGTAGCCTACTAATGCATCTTATGTACTATGTAGGGTCTACAATTAACTTCCCTTCAGTTCTAGAGAGTCTCAAGTTTTGTTTCATAGGTTTGAAAAGAAAGAAAGTGAGCTTGAAGGAATTTAACAATGGCGAACAAAGAACAGAGAAGTGAGAGAGGGAATGAATATCAGAAAAATTCTCTATTTTGTATTTCAAGCAAGCTAAAGAATACAAACACTCCAAGTTCTATTTATAGAACTGGTGTAGATTAAGAGCTTCATCTAGAAGCTTCTGCAACAACAAACTTCTAACAAACACTTTAACCACTGTCAGTGTGATACAGCTGTATTAACAGAAAATATCTAAGCTAATTACAGGGGAGGCCAAGCTAAGAACGAACATGGTTCTGTGGAAGAAGATCAAAACGGTGCCATCTTCAATGTCTTCAGTGGAGAATATTGAGACAATTTCTTGTTTCTTAGCACTCCAGGTGATGGGATTGAAGCCAAGGTAGACCGAATATCCAGTAGACTCAAGTACATGATTGGATAAGATGAGCATAAGAAGGTGGATGGTGCCTTATTGTTCAAAGAGGATGAGGGATGTCTGTTGACGAGATATATAGCTGTTAAAACAAAATCACCCCAATAGGATAGAGGCAAAGAGGATTGAAATCTCAAAGCTCTTGTAACACTAAGAATGTGTTGGTATTTCTTTTCAACTATTGAATTTTATTAATGATGCATTTGGGTTTGAAAAATTCTTTCATCAGAAACTTAGGTGCAGTATATGTTCAAATGCATTTGATTTTTAATTTGAACAAACTTTAAACGATATGATAAAAATTGGACAATAAACCTTAAACCTTTGACTTGAATTTTAAAATATAGACTCAAGTACATCTAGAATTATCATCAAATTTGGTCACGAAAAATTTGAAACCTTCATATTGTTAGAACAACAAAGGGACCCCGGCCATATATCACAACGAATAAGTGAAAAGAGACAACTAGAAACATGCATTCCATTAGGGAAAAATAACTTTTTATGCTATGCAAGAGGGCAAATCATACAAGGATGTTCATTGGCATTATAAACAAAAGGTACATCTTTATTTAATAAATGCAGCTTAACAACAGAAGGATGTCTCATTCTATAGTGTCAAACATCAAATGAATAAGTTTTTGTAATAAAAATTACATACTGAGGAAAAGATGATTGAGAACACAATTGCAAGAAGTAAAGACTTTAGACACTTTATTTTGCACCCCTTTATGAATCAATCCCTCATTTCCCATTGATGACATCCTAAAGAGCCTATTCTTGTGAGGCCTAGATAAGAGAACCATTTAACTAATGGCCTGTTTGGATGGAGGGCAGAAGGAGGGGGAGTGGAGAGAAGTAAAGTAGAGTTAACTAAAAATAAACTAATTTTGTGCTAAATCTACTCTACTCTACTCTACTCTACTTCTCCTCTCTCCCCCTCAATCCAAACGGACCATAAGGGTCATGCTAATGAGTGCCCTTAGGGCATTGGGTAATAATCCATTTTAGGAAAAATATTACACCATTTTTATGGAAATGAAAAAACCTGTCAAAGCATTAATTTTTTTTTCCCATAAAAACTTTCTTTAAATGGATTGTTAACCAATGCCCTATGGGCATTCATTAGCATTTCCCTTTAACTAAAATGAACTTCTGGAAGAAGAAAAACTAGTATGAATCCTAGCCTTAAATATGTAGGATTAGTTTCCTATGTACACAACCTTAAGGTTGTGTGCATAGGATCTCGAGCTCTCATCTTGGAAACGATGGTGAAATTGGAGCCAATGCTTTTATTAGGGAGAACAAGTCTTAAACTCCCCTTGGGTTTTTTAAAGTGTGACTAAATGAGGAGAGTCAAACCCGAAATTCCAACATTCATTACATAATGGCTAATGGTGCATTACAAGAGTAAAACCAATATGCAAAACCACAAAAGGGTAGCAAATTACATATAAAATATAAGTTTAGAACTATTTCTCACATGCAGCAGGAAGAGGAATTAGAGAGAGAGAGAGAGAGAGAGAGAGAGAAGACTCATTTGTACTACTAGCATCACCCATAGGCATCAAATCGAGTAACTCCTTGGTGGTTGAAAGGGATTTTGTTATGAAGTTAGGTTTTTGAAGGCAAAGGGCTATTGTTGTGAAGTTAGGTTTTTGGGGACAAAGCATGGCCAACCTTGGTTAATATGAATGAGAAGCTTTTATACTGAGTTTTAAGTGTGTTTTATATAGGTTTTTGGCTAATGGCTGAGGCTTAATTTGGACCCTTGAGATGCTAAGGTTTTTTTTTTTTTTTTTTTTTTTTTTTTTTTTTTTTTTGGGGCTTAATTTGATTTTATTTGGATAAAAGATTGGCTTGCTTTTGACATCAGTAAGGGAAAACTTTGACCAAAGCTAATTGGCTGCTATTCTCCAACTGGTTCAGTGTATAAGGTAGTTTCTCTTAGTGATAGCCAATAGCTAGGGTCAGCCAAGGAGGTCAGCAAGGCTTTTGAGGTTAAAATGGGCTAGTTAGCAAATTTTAGCCACATATAGCATGAGTTGTGTATTTCCGTTTGGGTGAAAATTTTAGATACCAGACCATTTCCTTAAGCTCTAAGTGCTGCAAGTGTCCCCAACCAACTTTGCAGCACACATGGCTTAAGCTCATGTAAAATGTGTAAAACAGAGTCTACTCAAACCATCCAAACCACACTCCCCCAAATTTCTCATGTCACATGGGTTTATGTCATACTTAAAAGAATAAAATAAATTATAATACATGAATTGGGCTAACAAGGAGGTTGAGCTTGGCCAAATCAAACTTATAGAAAATATGTCGCAAAAGTGACCATCAACAACTTTCGAGTCCTTGGATTGGCTTCAACCTAACTATGCCGACTTATATGATGTTGTTCAAGCTCTCTTCTCTAATTACACCCAACCCTCCTCCACCAAGAGCGAACTCCAAAAACACAAAAATAAAAAATTTGACATCATCTCATCTCATGAAAATCTTTGAGATCTAGATAAAAAAGCGATCTAAACATTGCTTACTAGATCCTAAGTCAAGTATATGACAGTTAAAGACCGACACAATGTGCTGAACACTTGGGTTTCCAAGACCCAAGAGGTGTTGCAAAAGCTCCAGGAAGATTCGACATGGAAAAGGAAGGAGGTTGCTGCTCTGGAAGGGAAATGGGAGTGTTGCCTTGAGTCTATTGGCCATTAAGAATGAATGGAAGGGTTTGGTACAACTACATAGCAACGATTGTGAGTGCCCTTGCACATTGGCTTGCAACGAATTAACAGCTAGGTTGAGAGAGAGAGAGAGAGAGAGAGAGAGAGAGAGAGAGAGAGAGAGTTTAATAACATTATTTTCTAGCAAAAGAAAGAAAAATGAGAAAATTTGTGGCTTTTTGGTTCTCAAGAAAATCAATAAAGAAAATGTGAGAGAAAAATGGCATAAAAAAATTGGTTTGGGTTTGTAGAACTTGTATATGGCATTTTGTTATGGAGTCTTGAATTGTGATACAACATTTGTGTATGAAGGTTGATGTTAATCAAAGAAAAATAATTTCATTTTATTTTCTTATATTTTTCAATTTTTTTATTATTAATTATACGAATTTTTTCAATGTAAGAAATTAAAAAAATAAATAAATAAACCTACTTTTTTTGGGAACTAAATTGAATAAAGAAAAAAAAATTAAAGAACTTAAATTAATGAAATTAAAGTTACATAACTTAATTTAAAGTTACATAAAAAATTCTAATTTATATGTTATGTTTATGTTTATGTTATGACGTTTATAATTAAATATTATATTCAAAAAAATGTTTCTTATTTTCTACATTTGTAATCCTTTAGGACTCTTAAAATGGTATATATGATATGTTAAAATTGAGTAGCATCTCATGGGGAAAAAATTACAAAAATTTAAATATTAAAAACAAAAATTCATTGTGCATAGATATAAAACAGGTTTTTTATTCTTTGTATTTGAAAATCATATTTTGTTTACATGTGTCTTATCTAATGTTTTCCTATTTCACATATTTTGACACACCAAAAAATTCACACGTTTTAATTATTTTACTGGAGCTGTGTACATGGTACTAGAAGGTAGTACAACACCCCTTTAGATTTCTTATTTTCAAAGCTTTTGTAATATGCTTCGTCTTTTATAAGTTAAGTACAATATGCTCAAAATGGTTCTATCATTTAATTGCATTTGATCTATCACAATCAAGATTTTAGGGATTCCAATCCCAATTGTATTATGTTTGAGATTTTAGTTTAGATGAGATTGTTTTTGTTAAAATATAATAATAATTAAAGCTACTAGGCAAGCCACGTGAAAACCTAGTTGGCATCAATAATAATAATATTTTAATACCATCATTAGTATGTCCACTTTTTTTCTAACATAATATAAAATATTTCTGGCCTAAACTGAAACATTTGAAATATTATAGACCATTTTGATACATTGGGTAAACATTAGTGGCCAAAATGGTGATTATCGTGTATTTTTATTTTGGAAAATTTTTTTGGATGTTCATATTTATATTTTTGTTTATTGAGTTTTTATTTATATATTGTATTCAATCACAAATAGTTCATAATTTGCTACATTCCTAACCCTTCAAAATTTTAAAAATGTTGTTTTCACATAATTTTTTTTAAATGCTATATTTAATGTAAAAATGATAAGGTAGAATTGATTAAGTATCCTATTAAAAAAGGATAACAACAAAACATTTAAATATTGAAAATTGAGCACAAATTTAATTTAGGGGTATATTAAAATTTTCTTTTCTTTGACATGCATTTAGAGAGATTAGGTTATAAACAAATTTTAGTAGTTGAAAATTGTAGGGATAAGGGCCCGAAATCATATATTGGGCCTTGGGCCTTAGCTAAGAGTATAGGTGATCCGAGGATGATTAAATAGTAGTTAATAATTTGAAGCTCAGACCTTCATGAACATGATATGACTGGGAACGTACACCTCGAGTGTACCTTCATGAACATAATTTGAAGCCCAGATTTGAATCCCATTGATCAAAACGATCTTCTAGGGAGCTCTAGTGACAAGAACGTACACCTCGAGTGTACCAAAAAGTGGAAGGTAGGAGGTATCTAAGAAAAAGTTGTTACCACCGCATTTAATGCACTGCAGCTACTTTTCTGGCTGCATTTATGTGGAGAAGACCCCTGAACAGTGCTGCCTTGGCTACCACAACTCACAGAAAGTCAGAATGGGTGTCTGATGGGACGGACACTTAAGTGGTGGCTTGGATAATCAACAAATAGAAGACCAAGATCACCAGTAGGGAGATACATAATGGAAGAGACCCCTGAAGGAAGGGGGATCAAAAAATCAAGGCAGAAACACTGTAGCAGTCTAGAACCAAACTTGTAATCAAATCTTGCAAGCAATATACTAGAATCAGTCTCCTTGGACTTGGCTGAGGACGTTTTTCTTTAGCGAACGTCTATTATCTTTCTTTCTTTGTCATCGAAATCCATTGACTTGTTGCTTAATTCACTAAAGCCCAATTTTCCAACCCATTCTCTACAAATTTATTGTTTTGGGCTTGAGTTCATACATCTTTCCGGCTAGGAGTTCAAACTAGGTCCTTACAAAAATCATCAAACTTTATCTTGGTGTGTAAATTAATTTATTAGTACTTACATTAACTATGTTTTTAACTATTTTGAACTTTGTCATAATAGTTTAAAATTTGTTATTTTTGGTATCTTCATCAATAGAATTTTGGTTTTAATTATGTGAACTTCAAAATTAAATAAATTTAGAAATTAAAAAAACATATTTAAAAAATATTTTAAATTTTCTATATTTGTAACCCTTTTAATATTTTTGAAAATTTATATGAAAAAAAAAATTAGAATTCATTTGGCAAATTAGAAAAAAGATAACAACATAAAATTTACACATCGAAAAATAAAAAGCCATTGAGCAAGCACATTTCATATGTAACTTAATTTATTTTATTTACCTTACCTTTAAATTCTTCAAGTTTTAAACAAATTTTATGTGTGAAGATAATCTAATTTTCATCTTGGAGTGTACTTACCTTTTTTTGGTACTTTGTAGACACTACATTTTGTACCCCTTACAACTCAGGCCCCCATTCCCCAATGATACTAAAATTCTAAGACCCAAGATTGGTTTAGAGCCCAATTAGATTCTAAATTGACCTGAGAAATGTTAAAATGGAAAATACAAACTTTTTATAAGCAAATAAATCTATTTTTGGAAAATTAAGGCCAAGAAACCCTAGGGCATGTGTACACATACACGTGTATGCACACGCATGTCCCTAAGTTGCGTATGTAGGTCTTACGCATGTGTACGCATACAAGGGCTTACGCACGAATGCTAGGGTTCCGAAAACTATGAAAGGCAAGTTTTTTAGCATTAAGTGTGAGGTTTGGAATGAATCCCACATTGTTTGGAAGCCATTCCAAACCCCCATTTTCCAACTATATAAAGCCATATATAGTAGCGTTTGAAAACACACAAAAAATCTTAAGGAAAAACATACGATTCACTAGAAATCTTCCAGATAGGAAACCCAAGTTCACCAACTTCACTCTTCTAATAATGCCCATTGAACAAGTCCTTATGCAGATAAGAGACGATCCTTCCTTGCAATTTCCGAAGCCAATTAGCACTCCAGTAGAAAAAAGGGACAAAAGCAAGTACTATAGATTCCACCAGGACCACGGGCATCGTACTGATGAGTGTAGGCACTTGAAAGACTAGGTGGAAGCTTTAATTTGACAAAGGAAGTTACAGAAATATGTCAGAAAGACGGAGCCATACAAATACCAACGGAAGGACAACCAGGACAAAACTCTAGAGAGGAGAAATAAAGACGATCTCGGGAGGATTGACGGCAGGCGGAACGTTAAAGTCCCTGAAAAAAGCACAGGGGAGAGAAATAAATAACGCCCATTCACGGGTACCTCCAATGAAGATACCAAAGAATGATGATCTTGATATTGTCTTCTTTGAGAGAGATAGTTGTAGCATCAGGCAACCCCATGACAATTCGTTGGTAATCATGCTCAGAATACAAGAATTCAACATTCACCGAGTGCTTATTGACAACGGAAGCTCAGCAAATATCGTCTACTTGCCCGCATTTCAACAAATGAAGTTGGATAAGAAAAGGATCAAGCTTTTCACCTCGCCTCTAGTAAGCTTCACAGGGGATAGAATCGTTCCTAGAAGCATCGTCACTCTAACTATGATCGCAGAAACTTACCTAGCACAAGTCACCAAGGAAATTGATTTCCTCATAGTTGATTGCCCTTCAACGTTCATCATCTTGGGAAGACCTGCACTCAACAGACTAAAAGCAGTGATGTTAACATACCACTTAAAAGTGAAGTTTTCAACAGCCTATAGAGTACGAGAAATCAGAGGAGACCAAGTTATGGCAAGAGAGTGCTATCAAGCTGCCTTAGCATTGGGAGAGAACCACACATGGGTGATCAATGAACCAGAACCCATTCCCAAACAGTTAAAAACACCACAAGAAGTTGAGATTGTCCCAGGAGATTCAACGAAGGTATTGAAGATTAGAACAATTGATAGGAAGATCATACGGCATCATCTCAACGTCAACCCAGAATGCAAACCTGTACAGCAGAAATGGAGAATATTTGCACCAGAACGCAACAAAGCTGTAACTGAAGAAGTAGAGAAGCTACTGGAAGTTGATTTCATCAAGGAAGTCTTCTTTCCATATTGGCTAGTAAACGTGGTCATGGTAAAAAAGAGCAACGGTAAGTGGAAAATGTGCGTCGATTTCACAGACCTGAATAAAGCTTGCCTAAAAGACAGCTTCTCCTTGCCAAGGATTGACCAGCTAGTAGACTCAACTGCTGGACACAAGCTATTGGGTTTCATGGATGCATTCTTTGGTTACAACTAGATTCTTATGGACGAAGACGATCAAGAGAAGACCTCGTTCATCACTAGCCAAGGGTTATAGTGCTACAAGGTTATGCCCTTTAGATTGAAGAACGTAGGAGCCACCGACCAAAGATTGGTGAACCGTATGTTCTCTCACCAGATTGGAAGGAATGTGAGGTATACGTGGATGATATGCTAGTGAAAAGCAAGGACGAAGCCAACCATTTGGACAATCTCAAAGAAACCTTCAACACACTATGCAAGTACAATATGAAATTAAACCTTGCAAAGTGTGTTTTTGCTGTGGCTTCAGGAAAATTCTTGAGATTCATGGTGTCCCAACAGGGAATAGAAGCAAATCCAGAAAAAGTAAAAGCAATAATCAAGGTCAAATTACCAAAAATAGTGAAGGAGGTATAGAGCTTGACAAGGAAAGTTGCAGCCCTAAACAGATTCGTCTCTAAGGAAACAGGCAAGTGCATGCCATTCTTCAAGGTATTGAAAAAAGCCTTTCAATGGAATGACGAATGCGAGGAAGCCCTTGCCAAGTTAAAGGAGTACTTGACGAAACCACCTCTAGTGAGCCCTTCAGTGATGGGAGAGAAGTTGTTCCTCTACTTAGTAGTATCCAATACTGCAGTAAGTTTAGCTCTGATCAGAGAAGAAGGGAACGTTCAACAGCCAGTTTATTATACCAGTCAGGCTTTCCAAGGAGCAGAAGCAAGTTACCCAAGGATGGAAAAGATAGCTTTTGCATTATTGGTCGCCTTTAGAAAGCTCCGTCCTTATTTCCAAGCACACCCCATCGTCGTTAAGATAGACCAACCTATAAGAAAGACGATAAACAAGATAGATGCAATAGGACGACTCATTCAATGGGCAATCAAATTAGGCCAATTTGAAATCAAATATCAGCCTCAAGCAGCAATCAAAGCCCAAGTGCTGGTGGACTTCATTGTAGAATTTACTTACCCCTACAAGGAAGAAGAACCGACCATGGAAATATGGATGGTCCAAATAGATGGATTAGCCACGAAGAAAGTGGGAGGAGCAGGAGTAGTTCTTATACCTCCAGAAGGAGAAACACTGAAGTATGCGGTCAGGTTACAGTTCACAGCAACAAATAATGAGGTAGAGTACGAAGCATTGTTAACATGGTTGAGTCTAGCAAAGGCTTTGGGAGCAAGGAACCTTCGTCCAAGCTGATTCTCAGCTAATAATTGGACAAGTGAAGGGAGATAATGAAGCCAAAGAAGAAAGGATGCAGAAGTACTTAAAAATCGTCTAAAGACTCTTATAGCACTTTGACAGTCTGGACTTTATGCAAATCCCTTGAGCCAAAAATTCAAAAGTTGACTTTCTAGCAAGATTAGCCTCATCAAACGATTACAATGCGACCTCCGAACTATGTGTAGAAATAAGGGGGCAGCCGAGCACAGAAGGTGAGCAAGTTATGAAGATAAAAGAGCAAGACGAGTGGTTGATTCCCATCGTCCGTTACTTGAAAGAAGGATGGCTTCTAGAAGATAAGACGAAGGCAAGGAAGATACAGATCAGGGCAACTCGCTTCGTCATTATTGACGACGTGCTGTACAAACGAAGGGATTCACTCCCATATCTAAGATGCACCAGTTTAGAAGAAGTATATTATGTGCTCCGCGAGATACATGAGGGAATCTGTGGAAACCACAATGGGGCAATATCCTTAGTAGGAAAGGCGCTCAGAGCAGGATATAATTGGCCAACTCTACAGAAAGACGCATACAACATCGTCAGAGCATGCAACAAGTGTCAACGCTTTGCAAATGTCCAGACGAGACCAAGAGAGTTGATGACACCCATCTCCTCACCATTGCCCTTCACCCAATAGGGAATTGATATTATGGGTCCATTTCCTCTAGGGAAGAAGCAACTCAAATTTCAAATAGTCGCAATTGATTACTTCACAAAATGGGTAGAAGCAGAGTCAGTGACGACAATAACAGAGGCCAAAGTCACAAACTTTGTGTGGAAAAACATCATTTGCAGGTTTGGAGTCCCACATGTCATAATATCAGACAATGGAAAGCAGTTTGACAACCTCACGTTTCGAAAATTTTGCCAAGACTTAGGAGTCTAGAATCACTATTCATCTCTAAGACATCCTGAAGCCAACGGCCAAACAAAAGTGACAAATAGAAGCTTGCTCAAAATTATCAAAACTAGGCTTGAGGGGGACAAAGGGGGCATGGCCTAAAAAACTACAAAATGTCCTTTGGACATATAGGATGACTACAAGAGTTCCAACAGGAGAAACACCATTCAAACTAACATTTAGCACTGAGGCCGTCATACTAGTGGAAGTAGGACTGACAAGCTACCGAGTCAAAACATATAAAGACCAGAAAAATCAGCAAGAGCTTAACAGCAATTTGGACCTAATTGATGAAGTCAGAGAAGAAGTTATGAAGCGAATGGCCAAGCATAAGGAAGCAATGGCTAGATACTATAACAGAAAGGTTAAGGTGAGAAGGTTCAACACAGGAGACCTCGTCCTTAGGAAGGCGTCACAGGCAACAAAGGACCCATCCCAAGGAAAACTTGGACCAGCCTGGGAATGACCCTATGAGGTAATCTGTCATTCCAGAGAAGGCTCTTACTACCTGAAATCTTTAGACGGCCAGGACCTACCTCGACCATGGAACATAGAACACTTAAAGAAGTACTATCAGTAAGAAACACTTTACATTTCAAGTTGCTTAATTTTCATATTAGTATGTATGACAACCATTACTTTCGTCATTCATAAAATCAACAATACATGAAAGCATCATCCATGCGTATTTATCAATGATTATCCATGATTTTCCATGTACAATACGTGTTTGTCAATGATTACCCATGATCTATCACTATCAAAATGTGCACAACGCTAAGGAGTCGTCCTTGGGAGACGTCTCAAGGACCTCCGTCATTGAAATTTTGAATCCAAAGCTATTCATGCACAATAAACGACATCATAGCCATTGAAGTTGTTGATACACAATTACCAAAGTCGACTAAATCAGAGTCGTTCAAACGCAACCAATATAATCATCATTCAAGAAAAAAAATGGTTAACCTAGAAGACACTCCAATACCATGACTTTAAGTCACGAGTAGAGTGCAAAATCGTCATTCAAACATGACTCAATAAAAAACTGTTCAAACACAACTAAGATCGTCATTCAAACATGACTCAATAAAAAGCTGTTCAAATACAGCTAAAAAATACTAAGTTGTTCAAACACAACTAAGATCGTCATTCAAACATGACTCAATAAGAAGCTGTTCAAACACAGCTAAAAAATACGAAGTTGTTCAAACACAACAAAAATCGTCATTCAAACATGACCCAATAAAAAGTTGTTCAAACACAGCTAAAAAATACCAAGTTGTTCAAGCACAACTAAAATCGTCATTTAAACGTGACTCAATAAAAAGCTATTCAAATAACGCTAAAAAATATTAAGTTGTTCAAACACAACTAAGACCGTCATTCGAATATGACTCAATAAAAAGCTATTCATATACAAGCTAAGTAGGAAAAAGCTACTCAAATGCAAGCTAAACGTAAAGGTTGTCTTAACTAACATCATCACAGAGGGTTGTCCAAGCATAAAGGAGTTGTCTACTACAGCTAATAGCAGGAAATCCATAAACCTATCTACCATCGTCAAAGGAATTGTTTAGTTGCCCAAAACAACAAGCCCAAAAAGAAATATTGTTCTTGCCTTGCAAGGAAATAGAAAGAAAAAGAAAAGAAAAAGGTAAAGTTACTGCTTATTAGGGACAGGGTTTGCAGGGGTTATAACAATGGCCTCCTTCATTCCTTCATCAACATCTATGGCTTCCTTCGTCACAATCTCCGCGATAGCCTCAACAGATAAGAGCTCCTTCTCAACGTTGTCCACGGCCAAAATAGAAAGGTCCAGGCCATGGTGGTGTTTTGCCATCCATTTCACAAGAAGATCAAAGCCCTCTACATAGTACTTGCACAATTCATTAGAGTACTCGTCAGAATCTTTGAAATCCTGTATCGCTGTGGCCCCAACATTCTCCAGCTTTAGCTCCAGGTCACCAATCTACTTGTCCTTCAGCTTGCAAAAGTCCTTCTCCATTTGCAAGCTCTTCTCCAAGGTTACCACGCGCTCCTTGTCATTCTCAACTTCGGCAGTGAGGATAGCAGCCTTGTTCTTAAGCGTCTCATTCTCAATGGATAAAGACTTGACCCAAGGCTCAGACATGGCCACCTTCTTTTCTAAATCCAAGAGCTTTCCAAAAATGAATAAGGACTCCCCTAAAGCCTACAAAGAAATTGTCTCTTAGCAAAACAAAAGTAAAAAAGAAAAAAGAAAAGAAAAAAAGAAGTAGAGACGACCAACAACACATACCTGCACAAGCTTTTGGATGTGAGACAACATCACCTCACCGAATGACTTTGCCATCAGAGGGCTCAAATCGTCCATAGAAAGCACCTCATGGGCCTTCAAAGCTATTGCGTTAGTGTCATTCCAAAAGGTAGGAAGGATAGATTTACCACTAGCTCTTTTCTTCTTCTTAATCTCCTCCCTACCAGAGGCAATCAACTCCAATGACGAAGTAGGAGAGACAGGGCGCTTAGCAGGTGAGTGAGCAAGAGGAATTGTCGTCACAGAATCTTTCTTAGAAACATCACCAATCTTCTTCTTAGACAAGAGACCACTGACGGTTCTACCTTTGGCCTTCTTCTTTTGAGCCTCAACTAATTTCTGTTTGCTAAACCTAGTTGTCATTCTTGAAAGGACAAAAAAAAAATTTTTTTTTTAAAGAAAATAATGAAAAAGGCAAAAGCACGCACTCTTTTTCACAATTTCCAAACTTTTCCAAACCTTAGTGGACGGTTCCAAACCCAAAAGTGTAAAGACAAAGTCTGAGGAGAAACGAGCTCGTCAAAATCCTTGACAGATTCGAGATACTCCTTTACTTTCTCAACACGATGCTAGTACCTCTTCTTCAGACGAGGAAGCTAGGAAACTGCAAAACAAAAGCACCAGTAAGCCATCTATCATCATCACACATAAAGAAAGAGAAAAGTAATCGAAAAGATGAGAAAGACGCACTAGACACAAGAACTCCCCAACTATGAAAAAACTTTGGGGCTTTGTCCAGGTCCTCACCAAGGACAAACTCTCAATCACTTCCAGAGACAAAAAAGAAGTTTGGCTTTCAGTTTTGGAGAGATGATGGGTAATCAAGGATTAACCTAGAAGCCCTATCCCATGGCTTAAAATCATAATAGCCGGGGTCCTTGGATTTTCTCAGACGATAAAAATGGAGGAATTCCTCACTCCTAATGACATCCCCATCATTGGCAGACATCCATACCACCATACAAGAGACGAGAATCCGCCTGGAGTTAGGCACTAATTGTGCCGAAGCAAGATGCAAGTAAGAAAAAAGTTCCCTAACAAAGGGATGAATAGGGAAACAAAGGCCACTGGTAAAATTGGCCTCATAAAAACAAATCTCATTGGCATAGGAGTGACAAGCTCTTTCTTCGTCACTCGGGATCCTAATTTTTACAGAATCAGGGAACTGAAATCTATCCCTGATCCACTGCTCGTCCTTCCTCGTGAGGGAACACAAGATAGCCCAAGCTTTATAAAGGGTGGAAACAGAAGTAGCTTCTGAGATCATGCGATCATCACACGAAGATAACCCCATCTCGAGATCACTAGACCTCACTTCAGACATCTTTAATAACCTAGCTACCCCAGCAGAATGAGAAACTAGAGGGAATAACGAAGAAAGAACGGAAGTGTATGGACAGTCTGCCCCTACAAAGAAACTAACTCTCTCAAGACACTCCCCCTCTACAGACTCAAGCAAACAGCCTAAATAAGCAAAAAAGAAAGCTATCGAGGGACAAGCTACCCTAACAGTAGAATAATCTACCATGGAAGAACCAAAAAAAAAGAAGGAGCACAAAGGACTTACCAGGGAACGCAAGACAAAGAAAGGGAGCCCAGAGAAGAAACAAACCCTAGAACAGAAACTGAATAAGGAAAAATACAAAGAAAAGGAAAGAGGAAAGAAAAATGCAAAACAAGTGGCCAAAACACACGCGAGAAAACCAAGACATGTCTACACGACGAGCGTATCCTGGCCGTACACATGGCATTCAACTGCTCAAACATCAAAACCGTCATAAATGCGCAGTACACGGAATACAAAGCGTCAGACGGATTTGTTCTTATCTTGTCTAAAAGACGATAAAACAAACAAAGGGGGCAGCTGATGAATTGGAAACTTATGGTAGTCATTACACGAAGATCGTCATTCACCCAGAGAAGACGTTATGCATTTATTACGCACATTGATGACGAAACGTAATGGATGGAGCAACGGTCACAAAATGAGCTGTGATCTCCAGAAAAAGATTCTGTAACGCACAAGCCGTTGAGCATAAATGCAGCACATCATTGCCTATTAATGAGGCACATAACTATAAAAGAAAAGACAACAGAAGTTAAAGGTACACACAAATACTCTACGAAATCACTTTCAACTCATTTTCTCTCTAGAATCTTTCCCCCATACTAACTTAAGCATCGAAGGCAGTTTAGTTGACGCCACACTGACATGTTACTCTGCCCCCCAATTCATTTTGTAGGATTCTCACCTACAGAGATGACCCCATTCACAGCATCGTCCATCTGCTACAACGCGGAGCTCAACTGTTGATTTTCTTAATCATCAAAGATCATTAACATTTAGTTTTATGAAGATCTATCTTCCGGTTATATTTTTTCAAATAAATCAAAAAAACATTTTCATTTGTCAGTGACAAATCCACATGCTCTCTATTATTTATGAGTTTGGTCTATTCTAAACATGAATTCTATTGACAAAATCTCAATATTAATAAAAATTACATTGATAGAGATGGGTTCAAGTTACACCTGGTGTAACTCTTTAGAGTTTCACCTTTTCTAAACCATTGGATTTAAGTAGATCTAACAATAAAAAAAGATACTCATTAATACTAATATTTTGATTAGGATCTCATTAATTATCCCTTATTCATTGCATTCAGCATTCCATACCTATCTATAAACTTAAAAAACACAAAAAATTATATGACTTTCTATAATTTTTTTTTCCATTGTTTCTCCAAAAAAAAAAAAAAAAAATCCAAAATAATATATATATATATATATATATATATATATAATACCAAAATAATAAGTATGTCAATAGTCCATTGGCACATGTAGGATGCAGAAAAAGGCCACCTTGGTGCTTCAATAATTCATTATACAATCCTTTAAAAGTTGGGAAACACATGCTTGGTTCAACTGCAACAGTTCCACCATGAATCTAAGATTACTTGGTGATAGAAATTACTGCTGAGTGCTGACTTTTCTTGACACAAAAAAAAAAAAAAAATATATATATATATATATATATAAGGAGTAGTCTTCAATTTGGGAAGTTTTTAACAAATTCAGTAAAACAAACTATATCAAGTAGCTTAATCAATTAAAAATTAAAACCTTCTTCTTCTTCTTCTTCTTCTTCTTTTATTTTTATTTTTTTATAATTGTTTATAAAGAGTTAAAATTCATGTCCTATATATGTCACAAATTATCCTAACCCTAAACTTGCCACAAACGCAAAAAACATGTCCTATATATGTCACTCATTATGCATATTTCATTCTTTATAATTATACAATCTTTTTGTTTTTTTTTTCTCACTAGAAATACATAGATTTCAAGTATGTTGGTTGAAGAATTAATATGAATATTGTTTTCTTTGGGAACTAATATTATGAACTTGCCATTTACTTAGAGATTAGATTATATGGTTTGATGATATATGCTTTGCTTTCTTTATGACATATATTTTCTGGTTTATGGTAGAGACTTGGAATGTAACCAGTAGTTACTTGCAATTTGAAGGTTCAAGTACTCCAAAATGTTGTGTTTCCTTGTCTGCATTCTACAACAGTACCAAGCATTTTTTTTTTTTTTTTTTTTGTGTTTTTTTAGGATTAGAGATAGGCATGGAATGCAATAAATAAGGGATAACTAATGCGATCCTAATCAAAATATTAGCATTAATGAGTGTTTTTTTTTTTTACTGTTGAATCTACTTAAATCCAATGGTTTAGAAAATGTGTAACTCTAAAGAGTTACACCAGGTGTAATTCTATTAACAAAATCTCAATATTAATAAAAATTACATTGATATATATATATATATATATAATATGAGCTTTAATGATTGTTGCATAGACAATGGAAGAGATTTCCGTATTAACTTTTTGTGGTAGCCACCATTGAAGAATATTCAAAAAAGAAAAAAAAAAGAAGAAGAAGAAGAGATTAATTATAATGAGGTGGCTCTATTTGTTGAGAACAAAGAGAGAGAAAAAAATATATAAGTAGCCCATTCTTCAATGAACAATTTTGAAATATTGGGTAAACAACAGGGTCAAAAAATGGTAACTAAACCAAATTTTCATATTTAAGAATATGAATGAACATATTTATGTTTACGTTTATGTTTAGTTAGTTTTTTTTATTATCAAAATATTGCATTCAAAATAAGTGGTTCTTAATTTGCTATATACATAACCCTTTAGGATTTTAAAAATGTTATACGAAGAGTAAACATATGTTAAAATTTATTATACATCTTATGAAAAAAAAAATTTATAACAAGAAACAACTAAAAAAGCAACTCAATTTATGGGCCTCAAATAACCCCATAATTTTATTGGAAAGAATCTCGAAATTACCTTTGTAAGCTACAATTGTAGAAGTTTGCTTGAGACAAGTCAAAAATTAAATAAAACTTATAATTCTCCCACATACACTTAATTTAATACACGTTTCTTACCCCCCCGCCCCCTCCCCTCCCAACAAAATTAATAAACAATACATTTTTGTTGTGTCTTGTTCTCACTCATTTTTGGTTTCAAATAGTTGATATGCTGGGAAACCTTATAATGCTACTCCATTTACAAAACCTACCAACGGGTATCCTTCAGCAAAATGTTTTCAGTCAATATATTCAAAGCAATAATAAATAGTAGTTGACTTATTTTATATATGATGTTGTATCAAACATGTGGAATATAAATTCATGGTTTTTTTACTATGTTGTCACCAAATAAATGATTAGTGCTAATTATTCTATTACAACATCTTGTATTTCTTGTAATACTTATCCCTATCCATTAATTTTTATGCGTCACAATTGCTTCTATTTTCTTATTCTTAAAATTTTTATTTAAAATTCAACATGCAATGAACCTATTGTTGACAACTTGAAATAAATTATACCTAAAAAATTAAATTATAACATATATATTCCTCATTATAAATAGCATAATGAATAATGAGAAACGTTTGATTTTTATCGTGGGTTTTGACTTCGAGGAAGAGAGGTTGAAATTAATTGTCTTACTAATAAACATAAACATATAATAATTTTCACGTAGCCTAGAAACCATTTTATAAATCATGAGCTCCAAGTATCATCCAAAAATGAAAGTATTAAAAGAAAAGAGAATGGACTTTGAACACTTATTGATTGATTTAATTGAGCAAGCATTCATTTGTAATTTGTTGTTAGATTTAATAGAACACAATAATTCATATGGCAAGTTTCAAATTATGGTTAACAACAATACTTGTAAGAATTATAGAAAAACAAAATAATTTAAAATATCTTCAAGGATTAACCTTATTTGAAAGGTCTCATACTTACAGTCTAAAATTGTTTTATACATTAAAAATAAAGGAAAACTTGAGTGTAAATAGCTTAATGTTTTCATATAATGGTGTTATAAATTTTTATATATTCCCAAGTTTATTTTGAATACAAAGTAACATATGTTTATAAGTTGGAAAAAAATGTTTATGCGTACGTATATTAAACTTTGTTTAAAATCTTTATTAAAAAAACAATTTAAATTTTCTACATAATGATAACCCTTTTAAAATTTTTGAAAATGTCAACAAAAAATTAAAAAAAAAATTATTTTTCTAGAATTTATTTGGAAAGTTAGAAAAATAGGTAATGTTTCAAGTATTATACAAATATTCTTCATCTATTTTAAACGGTTCATTATCTCGACTGAAGGCGCTTTCGATCTCTCTTTTGTAATTTTCCAATCTATCGTTCGATCTCTATTATTCTGAAATTTATGAAATCTCTCTTTCTATCCCTTTGTTCTTTTGTTTGTTTGTTTGTTTGTTTTTTTTTTTTTTTTTTTTTTTTTTTTCTCTTTCAGCAAACCATCTCCATATTGTAAAACTTTCGGTGTAAGTAAAACATGAATGGGTTTTATTACTTTTGTTTCGGGCTAAACAGGTGTAACATGTGGGTTGTTGTGATTTTAAAACTGTAACGTGGCAATTTTTTAAGTGGCCTTTTTTCCCTATGTGGCAATATGGCCTTAATTGCAGGAAAAGGCTTATGCTTTTATATATAGTATTAGACCAGTTGCAACCCCACGCGATGCGTAGGAATATTATTAATGATCATTATGTGGCTAAACTTAATTATTTGAAAGTATAAATTTTATAATAATAATTTGTTAAGGATCATTTTGTGAATCGTCAAAAGAAAATTTTTACCAATAAGTTAGTAAACTACTATTAATTAAAAATTAAAAAAAATCCAGATATATATAACATAATTTTCAAAATTATTCAAAAAACAACTGTCAAGAAATCATTTAAATCAGTTGTCAAATATATGACATACCCTAGAAACTATATAATTAAATATAAAGTAGAGTAAATATGGCTTTTACCCAAAAAAAAAAAAAAAATTGACATATTAAGAATAAAATGTAGAAAAATAAACAAAAGACAAAATTTAGTATAAATTTTTGTGCGGTTGAATATTACTGTCATACTTGTGCACTTTATGTTATGGTCTCTCAGAGAGAGAGAAAGAATGTAATTATTATTTGAATGATTATTGTGATTTATTGATAATAATTAATAAAAATAATTAAAACCTAAAGATATTTGTTTTCTAACATAACAGAGAAGCCTAGTTAATTGTCATTTCAAGTAATTAAAACAATAGAGAACATACTCATATAGTCAGACATTTATATTACTTATAGGTAAATAAAGAATCATTCTTATAGTGTTTGATGACTTTTATATTTAGTGAACTATTTTAGAAATTATTTTGATGTTTTATAATAATAATAATAATAATAATAATAATAATAATAATTATTATTATTATTATTATTATTATTATTATTATTATTATTATTATTATTAGAGTTGCTATTTTTAGATAGTTTATTCTGTTTTGGCAAAGATGATGTGATAATAAAAAGATTAATTGTAGTATAAATATGTTATATATCTTGTCATTTTTGGTGCGATGCATCCTAATATGAAGTATATATTATACAAATCTTTATATCTTATTTCAACTTTTAAAATTCATTTGGTAATGAAACCCCCCCACCCCAATTACTGCTAGAACATTTGAATTTTTTTTATTATCAAATATTGGTTTGTTGCTTTCTTTTCATTGGAGCTGATTGGTGAAGAATTTGGGCTCTCATTTTTGGGGATAATGTAACTTTTTTATGGAACTAGATGCTTAGTACAGAGTGTTGAAAACCCATTTATGAATTAAGTTTAGTAACATAATAGTATTCTTCAATATTCGTTCTTCCTATTTGTTCTTCTACATGAACATGACCATCTTTGTTTTTCTTTTAATCCTTCTTGTAGTCCTTTTATCAAACACGTAGAAATATAGAACTACAAATATTGGGATTACCTTCAGCATTGAAACAGAAAACAAACCACTTTCTTAGTAGCATTTTATTATAAAAGAGACATAAAATAAAATAACAAAAAAAAAAACACATAAAACTCCAATATATAAAATCCGCTTGACATACCATTGGTTTTAAGGAACAGATTGATATATCCATTCAAAAATATAGGCTTGTTGTTTTGAAAGGACCTCTATACTGGCTAGAGTTAAATCCAAAATCATTCCCCTTCTAGTTAAGAGAGACAAAGGATGTCTAAAAGTTTTCATATCTATTATTCGATTTTATCTCTCTGATTTTATAAGGGAAAAAGTAATTGAACCGATATGAACTGGTTGGATTCAATGAGAGGAAGAGGCAAGAAATGAGGAGATAGAGAGTTTGAGGCGTTAAAAAGCTTACATAGGAAGTTGAAAGCAGTGGAGATAGAGAGTAATAAGTGTTATGGAAGCTAAAGTGAACACTAAAACTGTTAAAAAACTAATAGAAAAAGAATGGAAATAAAATAAAATTTTTTATTAATGAAAATAAAATAATGACATGGCTGTTGATGTGACTCAACAAGAGCATAACAACAATAAATATTACACTTCAGCTTTTAGATATCTATAAATATAGATTAATTCAATGACTGAAGAAATTTTGATTTATCTTGATAAGAACTTCCCTTTTTTTTTTTGGTACCTTATTAATCATTTTTTTTTTAATCAAAGTTTGTTATATTTTAAGCACTAGAAAATTGGTTTTCATATAACTCTGATGTGAATTTTAAAATTAATTAAGTTTTAAATGCTTTCACTAAGAGATTAATAACTAAATTGATGCTAACAAGCTAAATAAATATTAAATAGTACTAGAAAAAAAATAGATGCTAAAAAATGAATTATTGAAGTCACAACTATTATCGCTTGTCAAATCCTACAAGAAACTAGAAGGGGGGGGGGGGGGGAGGATCCGAACATACAAAATTGAAATGATTGTGTAGACATCAAAATTTTATAATGTATTCACAACCGTCCGATTGTTCATGATCAAATATTTGTGATCAAATTAATCCCCAATCGATGATGTGGATGATCAGCAAATGAAATCAAGCCACGTGGCAATATCAAATAAAGAAAGCCACATGGCAACGTCTGAAGAAAAGACTCATGGAATGTTCTTATTAAATGAAAGACCAAAATTAAGGTCAAATTTGTATTTAAATTCAAAATTTGTAATTAACTCTCAATAAATACTGAGAGAAAATTCCAATTAAATACTATTGAGTTGCCTATAAATAAAGGCTTCTTATATGAGAAAAGGGAGAAACTTGAGAGAAAAACCCTACTAACTCTCTGCCAAAATAAAGAGCCATCTCTAAGTCTAAAAGAGCACCCTTGCTCCCTCCAAATCAAGGCTCATTTCTACTTCTTCAAATCAAAGCAAGGAGTTTCCTTCAATTTAGTTCGAGATCAAGCCAACGGCCCTCAACTCCAAATCAAAACTCAAATACATCCAATCACACATCCAACTCAAAGACATCAAAGTACGATTCAAGATCAAGCTTCATGACCTTTGGATCGTAAAGTTTCTTGGAAATCGAATTAGAGGAGTTTTATTATATTCTTTTATTGTAAAAAGTCATACAGAGGATTGTACTCACATATATACAAATCAATATAAATTGATAATTTGTTACCCTATTTCATGACCGTGTGATTCTTCTATTTGAGTAAATACATTTCATCTATAAATTAATTTATATTTTATTTGCCTTAAATTTGAAGTCTTCAAGTTTTGATATAAACTTTGATATAAACTTCTGTTTTTATTTTATTTTTTAGGGTACTTTATCAATTGTGTTTTATTAGAGTTTGTTGTAGCAATAAAATTGTTGTTCTTGTATTTTAAAGCACTAGAAAATTGGTTTTGATATAACTCTTATGTGAATTTCAAAATTAATTAAGTTTAAAATGCTTTCATTAAGAGATTAATAAATGAATTGATGTTAAGAAAAAAAAAAACTAGATAAATAGTACTAGAAAAAAGAATAGATGCTAAAAATGAATTTGTTGAAGTCACAACGCTAATCGCATGTAACTACTAACTAGGAATTGCAAAGTTGACAGGTCAGGTAACTTAACTACCTTTGAAGTTGAGATTAATGTGGGACTGCAAAATTAGTGGTTATGTGGAATCAAATGTTAGGCCAGGGTTAGGATTAAAGCTTGAAGAGAGAGACTCTGGCTTCCAGACTTGTGACCCAGCTGGTTTCACTCTTGCATATACCTTGGCATGTGGAACTGTGGGTCAGGGTCACCGTAAATTATCTTAAGCATTTTATTTTATTTCTCTCTTATGTTGTTCCTGTTTCCAACATTCATGTGATTGGTTCGATATCCCCACAAAAATGTGATTGATAGCCAAAGCTTAGGGTAATTAGAGTTCACTATTGCACTATTTGGAGATTGGTATAGGAATCCTCTTTAATTTACTGTTCCATTAGCCACCAGTCGAAGACCTAAAAAAGATTTTAAAAACAAAAGGGAAAAATATTGCTCAGAACATCAGTCATTTCAAGCCATATATAGCTAATGGTTTGCTTATTAGGAGACTTAGGGTGTCCTGCATACTGATATGCTTATGACATGCATATTGCAATGTTGTATTTGTGAAAAAGTGTAAACAAAGACAAAGGAATACAAGATTTTTAATGTTGTTCGGCCCTCAAAATTACATCCACATGCTCTCTACTATCTATGAGTTTGGTCCTTTATAAACATGAATCCTATTAACAAAATTTCAATATTATTGCAATTACATTGATACATATATTCTTAATATGGAGCTTTGATGAATGTTGCATATATACATGATGGAAGTGATTTCGGTAATTAACGTTTCATGATAGCCATCGAAGAATATATAAAAAAAAAAAAAAAAATTCTAAATAAACTATGTTTTTATATTATTGATAAAAAGAAAAAATGAGAGAATAATTACAATGAAGGGACACTGTTTCAATATTCTTATATACAAAGCAGAGCACGAAGAGAGGAAAAAAAAAAAAAAAAATCACTTAGAGCATTCCCATTCGAGATTCCAAAAAAGTTCTATTTTACAACCTCAAAACCCACTTTATTTATTTTATCATCTCATTTTACAACTTACCCACCATCCCAGTGCCTATTTTTATATACAACTCATTAAAATAATATAAACTACAACATCAAATAATATAAAAAAAATCATGCTTCTCTCTCTTCTCTTTAATTTCTTTTTCCTCTCTTCACCTTTCTCAATTAAAATAATAGTATTTTTTTTACATCCAATTGAACAGTTGGTTATATATATAAGAACCAACTGCTCACAGGTTCTAAAATTTTTTAAGAACCCATACCCACATGGAGCAACATTTTAGAGGTTTTGGATCTAAAATAGCAGTTGTACAGTGTATCGGTTTTTTTATCAGTTACAACAAACCCCACCAACCATATATACAACCAATTGGAGTAAAAATCACTAACTAACCTATTCTAGCCGTTATACATTGTTATCTTGAAATGAAGAGTTCTGACTCGATGGAGCACAAATGTCTATAAACCCCAATTTAGACAACCTTTAAGAAGACAGGGAGACCAAGTTCATTTGTAAAAATGTCTACAACTTGATTTAAACTAGACCACATGTAAAGCCTTAATAATATTCTCTAGAACTTTGTCATGAACTAGGTGAAAATCTGGATTTGATGCTATGTGAATAGTAACTTGATTGTCGCAAGAGAGCAAAGCTAGTTTGGTATAAGAGACATTTAAATCATTCAACAAGTTCAATAGCCAAACAATCTTACATGTGGCCTCGAAACCAAAGCATTGCCTAAGTAAACACAATCCCACTTAAAGACCTTTGAGTATTCAGGCATCCTGCCTAATCAGCCTCACAAAAGCTTGGGAAAAACAAACCCTGCCCAGGTTACCCCTTAATGAATGTACTAAATTATTATGAGTGTAGCACACGTTTGCCTCTCTAGGTTAATCAAGAAATTGACTTTAATGTTAAATAGAGTAGCCTACTAATGCATCTTATGTACTATGTAGGGTCTACAATTAACTTCCCTTCAGTTCTAGAGAGTCTCAAGTTTTGTTTCATAGGTTTGAAATGAAAGAAAGTGAGCTTGAAGGAATTTAACAATGGTGAACGAAGAACAGAGAAGTGAGAGAGGGAATGAATATCGGAAAAATTCTCTATTTTGTATTTCAAGCAAGCTAAAGAATACATACACTCCAAGTTCTATTTATAGAACTGGTATAGATTAAGAGCTTCATCTAGAAGCTTCTTCTACAACAACAAACTTCGAACAAACTCTTTAACCACTGTCAGTGTGATATAGCTGTATTAACAGAAAATATCTAAGCTAATTACAGAGGAAGCCAAGCTAAGAACGAACATGGTTCTGTGGAAGAAGATCAAAACGGTGCCATCTTCAATGTCTTCAGTGGAGAATATTGAGACAATTTCTTGTTTCTTAGCACTCCAGGTGATGGGATTGAAGCCAAGGTAGACCGAATATCCAGTAGTGGAGAGATGATCAAAGGGGTCCTCAGCCCAATTTGAATCTAAGAGGCATGGTGAGACTTTAACATACCATAGAACTATAGAAGCCTTCCCCTTGCTACTAGAAGTCTAGAACCCTTAACTGACTCCCCTTTTCTGTGATAACCTTGAGGCAGCACATATAGACCTCTTCCTCCAAATCCTCATGTAGGAAGACATTATTAACATCTAATTACAATAGGTGTTAGCCCTTCACCGCAGCCACTGCAAGAACAATCCTAATATTGATGAATTTGGCAAATAGGACTTTTGCCAGGAGGAAGGTGAGTTAAGGTCCTAGTATGGTTAGCTTCTAAAGCCTTAATCTCATTGGACATAGCTTCTTTCCAATGAGGACTTTAAAGAGCTTGGTAAAAACTCTCAGTTCAAGAATGGATGTGGAAGGGGCTAAAGCAAAGGACCTATACTTAAGGGACAATTTGGAATAAGAGTGATAATATGCAATGTCATACGGTTGACTTAAACAAGAGGAGTTGAACTAGCCACAGCCCACATGGTGACATGTATAATTTTTCACGTAATCAGGAGGTTGATGTGGTCTAGTGAACCTTCGAAGAGGGACAAGAGATGTAGGCAATGAAGGAGAGTTAGAAGTAAGAGAATCAGGATGTGGAGACAAGCGGGGAATTAGTTCAAATGCACTAGAATTTGTATGATTTGTAGAAGTAGGTTGAGCTACAAAATCAAGGTGAGGATCTGCAGGACTAACTTCAGAAGCAATATCAGATACAGGACAAGGGATGACAGATGAATCCACACTAGCATCTGTGTTAGAAGTAGGAGATTGGAAAGGAAAAAAAAAATTCCTACATGGAATACAGCATCCCTTGAGACAAACACATAATTACTATCAAGATCTAGATGCTTGTATCTTTCAATGCCAAAATGATAACCAAGAAAATACACTTTCTAACCCTAAGTGCAAACTTATGTCTATGATTGGATAAAGTGGATGCATAACATAAGCACCCAAAGACTCTAAGATGAGCATAAGAAGGTGGATAGTGGAAAAGCAACTCATAGGGTGCCTTATTGTTCAAAGAGGATGAGGGACGTCTGTTGATGAGATATGTAGCTGTCAAAACAAAATCACCCCAATAGGAAAGAGGCAAAGAGGATTGAAATCTCAAAGCTCTTGTAACACTAAGAATGTGTTGGTATTTCTTTTCAACTATTGAATTTTGTTAATGATGCATTTGGTTTTGAAAAATTCTTTCATCAGAAACTTAGGTGCAGTATATGGTCAAATGCATTTGATTTTTAATTTGAACTTACTTTCAACCATAAAAATTGGACAATAAGCCTTAAACCTTTGACTTGAATATTAAAATATAGACTGAAGTTGATGAGAATCAACAAGCATTCAAGGATCCATTGCATGTTCCAGTTGGGCCTATTACTAAAGTAAGATCCAAGAAGATCAAAGAAGCACTTAATGGGTTGATTCAAGAGATTTGGGCTGATTCTAATGTAGGACATTCCAAGCTTGGCTCAAAGGAAGATGAAGGTGTAATAAATTTAATCCAAGCTATTGAGGGCTAATCTGGCTTGATTAGGCGTGATTTATGGCGTGGATTAATGACTGATTGACTTAGCTCTATATTAGTTAATAGACATTTTTCCTATTCTGGAACTTATAATTTCAGACCAGATCTACCTTAATTTAGGGCTTTTATTATTTAGAACGTTTTTAGCTATTTTTCTATTTTGGATCTGCTAATTTCAGACCAAATCAACTTTTATTTAGGGTTTTATTATTCAGTACGTTTTTTTTTTTTTTTTTTTTTTTTTTTTTTTTTTTTTTTTTTCAGTCATGTCTTATAAGTAGCATGGACTCATTGTAATAGAGAGATTATTGAATAAAAATTAGAAAATGTGAGGCTTTGCTCTTCTTTTGGTTCTTCAAGAACTGTGAACTTATCAGGGATTCTTCCTTGTGGCGTTCAAACTTTATACCTTTGGTTCATGATTCAATTATAATCATTGGGTCAAGGTGTTACACTTATACCTTTGGTTCGCATTTCGATTATAAACGTTGGGTCAGGATTTCTATCAAAAATCTAAATTTTAGTTTTCTTGGGTAAGTATTCCAATATTTTTGTTGGGTCTCAAAGCGTGTCGATTGAGGTTCACATCACAAGTACATCTAGAATAATCATCAAATCTGGTCGCGAAAAATTTGAAACCTTCATATTGTTAGAACAACAAAGGGACCCCATATATCACAATGAATAAGTGAAAAGAGACAACTAGAAATATGCATTCCATTAAGGAAAAATAACTTTTTATGCTATGCAAGAGGGCAAATCATACAAGGATGTTCATTGGCATTATAAACAAAAGGTACATCTTTATTTAACAAATGCAGCTTAACAACAGAAGGATGTCTCATTCTATAGTGTCAAACATCAAATGAATAAGTTTTTGTAATAAAAATTACTTACTGAGGCAAAGATGATTGAGAACCCAATTGCAAGAAGTAAAGATTTTAGACACTTTATTTTGCACGTCTTTATGAATCAATCCCTCATTTCCCATTGATGACATCCTAAAGAGCCCATTATTGTGAAAGGCCTAGATAAGAGAACCATTTTACTAAAAGGAACTTCTGGAAGAAGAAAAACTAGTATGAACCCTAGCCTTAAATACACAGGATTAGTTTCCTATGTACACAACCCTAAGGTTGTGAGTGTAGCATCTTAAGCTCTCTTGTCTTGGAAACGATGGTGAAACTGGAGCCAATGCTTTTATTGGGGAGAACAAGTCTTAAATTCCCCTTGGGTTCTTTAAAGTGTGACTAAATGAGGAGAGTCAAATCCAAAATTCCAACATTCATTACATAAAGGCTAATGGAGCAATACAAGAGTAAAACCAACATGCTAAACCACAAAAGGGTAACAAATTACATATAAAATACTCTCTTCGTCCCAATTTGTTTGTCCTGTTTGAAAAGTTAAATTTTTTACGAGAACATCATTTATTGTCTTAACTGTCTTATAAAAATGTATAAGTTTACAAAACTACTCTTAAATAAATTTATCAGCTTTTTTTTTATAAAAAGAGTTATTCTTAATGAGGCAATTAAAAAGATGCCCCAATTAGATTGATTTTTTAAATATTTGTTAGTTTTCTTTTCAAATAGTTTTGAAAATAGAGTAGGGGTATAATATGAACATTAGTAAATTAATGAATTTTATTTTTAGAAACATGACAATATTTTGGGACATCCCAAAATAGAATAGAAGACAAACAAACTGGGATAGAGGGAGTATAAGTCTAAAACTATTTCTCAGATGCAGCAGGAAGAGGAATTAGAGAGAGGTGGTGAGGGAGAGATAGAGAGAGAGAGAGAAGACTCCTTGGTACTACTAGCATCATAGGCATCAAATCATGTAACTCCTTGGTGGTTGAAAGGGATTTTGTTTTGAAGTTAGGTTTTTGAAGGCAAAGGGCTTTTGTTGTGAAGTTAGGTTTTTGGAGGCAAAGCGTGGCTAGCCTTGTTTAATATGAATGAGAAGCTTTTATACTAAGTTTTAAGTGTGTTTTATATAGGTTTTTGGCTAATGGCTGAGGCTTAATTTGGACCCTTGAGATGCTAAGTTTTTTTTTTTTTTTTTTTCTTGGCATATTTTGATTTTATTTGGATAAAAGATTGGCTTGCTTTTAACATCAATAAGGGAAAGCTTTGACCAAAGCTAATTGGCTGCTCTTCTCCTGCTGATTCAAAGTATAGGGTAGTTTCTCTTAATGACAGCCAATAGCTAGGGTCAGCCAAGGAGGTCAGCAAGGCTCCTGAGGTTAAAATGGGCTAGTCAGTAAATTTTAGACACAAACAGCAGGAGTTGTGTAGTTTCGTTTGGGTGAAAATTTTAGAGTATGTTTGGTTGGGGTGAAAATAAGGAGGATAAAAAATAAGAAGAGGAAAATAGGGTGGAAAATGGCATTTTCCACTGTTTGGTTAAGGAGAAAAAACAAAAGAGACAAAAAATAGGGAGGAAAATTTTCCCTCCAGGCCCACCTTTTTTTATCCTCCCAATTTTAGAAGAAAATAGGGAGGGAAAAGTGCTAAAAGATGCACTTTACACAAATACCCTCAATTTATTCATCTCACATACCCCTCACTTTATTCATCTCACCTGTGACTTGATGACTTTTGCCTCTTCATCCTTATCACTTTACCTTCACAGCACAGCAACGTCTAGGTTCTCTTCTCTTTTCTTTTTCTTTTTTTTTTTTTTTTTTTCTTTTTTTTTTTTTTTTTTTTTTGCCTTGTTTAATCAGTACAGGTGAAGAAAATTTAAATATTGGTTGAATGGTGTGTTGCCCAAGTGAAGAAAGTTTGCCCAGTTGTTGACCATGTTGAATGGTTAGATAAAGTTTTTTTTTAATGTGTGTAAATTTGCTGACCACGTTTTTGTTGCCCAGTTGACTAGTTAAATTATTAGTGCAAGATTTGGTTTATACAAGTTTTAGTGCAAGTTGATTTGCCCAATTAAATTATTAGTGCAAGTTTTGATTTATATAAATCAGTGCAAGTTTAGCGCAAGTTGATTTGCCCAGTTGCCTAATTAAATTTATATGTACACTATTGTAATTTTTACATTATAATAATATAAATTTATATGTATGATGTGATAAATTTTATATTATTTAATGAGTACAAATAAATATATTTCTTACATATTATGTAACAAGGGTATAATAGTCAATTTATATAAACTACATTTTCTATCCTCCCATTTTTCTTTTCTACCAAACAAAAGAGTTTTACACCCTCCCACTTTTCCACCCCTCCAACCAAACACACACAAGGAAAACTAAATCTTTTCTATCCTCCCACTAATTTTCTACCCTACAGACCCTTAAATACCAGACCCTTTCCATGAGCTCCAGGTGCTGCAAGTGTCCCCAGCCAACTTTGCAACACGCATGGCTTGAGCTTATGTAAAATGTCTAAAACAGAGTCTACTCAAACCATCCAAACCACACTCCCTCAAATTGAAAGAATAAAATAATAAACAAAGTCATACTTAAAAAAATAAAATAAATTACAATACATGAATTGGGCTCACAAGGAAGTTGAGCTTGGCCAAATTGAACTTATAGAAAATATGTCGCAAAAGTGACCATCAACAACTTTCGAGTCCTTGGATTGGCTTTGAGCTGACTATGCCAACCTCTATGACGTTGTTCGAGCTCTCCTCTCTAATTACACCCAACCCTCCTCCACCAAGAGTGAACTCCAAAAACACAAAAAATGAAAAATTTGACGTCATCTCATCTCATGAAAATCTTCGAGCTCTAGATAAAAAAGCAATCTAAACATTGCTCACTAGATCCTAAGTCAAGTATATGACGGTTAAAGACCAACACAATGTACTGAACACTTAGGTTTCCAAGACCCAAGAGGTGTTGCAAAAGATCCAGGAAGATTCGACATGGAAAAGGAAGGAGGTTACTGCTCTAAAAGGGAAATGGGAGTGTTACCTTGAGTCTATTGGCCATTAAGAATGAATGGAAGGGTTTGCCGCAACTACATAGCAATGATTGCGAGTGCCTTGCAAATTGGCTTGCAACAAATTAACAGCTAGGTTGAGAGGAGAGAGAGAGAGAGAGAGAGAGAGAGAGAGAGAGTGTGTGTGTGTGTGTGTGTGTGTGTGTGTGTGTGTGTGTGTGTTTAATAACATTATTTTCTAGCAAAAGAAAGAAAATTGAGAAAATTTGTGGCTTTTGGTTCTCAAGAAAATCAATAAAGAAAATGTGAGAGAAAAATGGCATAAAAAATTTGGTTTGGGTTTGTAGGACTTGTATATGGCATTTTGTTATGGAGTCTTGAATTGTGATACAACATTTGTGTATGAAGGTTGATGTTTATCAAAGAAAAATAATTTCATTTTCTTTTCTTATATTTTTTAATTTATTATTATTAACTATACGAATTTTTTTAATGTAAGAAATTAAAAATAAATAAATAAATAAACCTACTTTTTTGGGGACCTAAATTGAATAAAGAAAAAAAAATTAAAGAACTTAAATTAATGAAATTAAAGTTACATAACTTAATTTAAAGTTACAAAAAAAAATTATAATTTATATGTTATGTTTATGTTTATGTTATGACGTTTATAATTAAATATTATATTAAAAAAATGTTTCTTATTTTCTACATTTGTAATCCTTTAAGACTCTTAAAATGGTATTGTAAGAACCTGGTTCGAGCAGTTTTCCTTGGGAATGAGTGAACTCAAACCCAGCTAGCCCAATACAATGAATTTGTAGAGAGCGGGATAAAGAACTAGGCCCTAGTGAGGGTTGTACAATTAAGCATGGTAATATAAGGATCGATTGACAAGAATACATATTGAAAGTATAGAATTAGGCTCCTCGGCCACTTTCTTCTATAATCTCTTTCTTTTATCTCCCCTGGTATTGGGTTACAAAGATAATACCAATACTATGACTCCTCCTTTCTTTCCCAAAAAAAATGCCGTCCCTCTTTCTAGAGGACTTGTTACATTTTATACCCCCCTTCCCCTTAATCTCGGCTCTCCATTTGTCGCTTATGTAGGTCATCATGCCAGTACCTGTCCCATCAGCCACCTTCCATCCTTTCTGTGGGTGGTAGCAGCTGAGGCGGCACTGTTCAGGGGTCATTTCTCTATTTAATGCGGCTAGAATGTTAGTTGTGGGCATTTAATGTGGAGGTAACATCTCCCCCTGGGATTGCTCCTCCACCATGCTCCTATGACCAACCCGCTGTACCTACTCTTGTCTTGGATAGCTGTGAAAGTTTACCTCCGAAAACACTTTGTTCTTCCTTACAATGATCAGTGTGGGCTGAGGACGTGGTTGTCCTCGGCAGTATTACTGGCGGAAGGACTCGTCCTCGGACGCATCCTTATCCTTGGCATGGGCCTTGGGCTTAGCGTAGAGTGGGCTGGGGCTGCCAAATTCTCTGGCCCCACAATAGCCCCTCGAAATTCTGCTTTTAGGCTTGGACTGAGAGGAGGATTTTAACGTTCTCGGGCCTCTGCCGCGGCCTGTTGGGTCTTGTCCTCCATGAGTATCAGTGCCCTTTCATTTGTCCAAGGCACGTTTCTGACGCCTTGGTATGCGGGGCGCACTCGCATTAAATTCGGGCGGCCTTGTGTTCCCCACGTTCAACGGTGTGATGATAATCTAACGGTGGTGATCTTCTTGGCTAATTGGGCGGAAAAACTTTGCACGGTTGTTACTTGTTATTGGGGATATAAATACTCATTTGAACTAATCCGCCCATTTACTTTCACATTCAAGAGATATTGTTCACATACTTCGAATCTGGTCACGTCTTCACTGCGACTTCTTTCAGCACAAAAAAGTTTGCCCGAGGAGCTTGTCCTCATTTCTGTAAGTCCTCCTCTCTCTCTCCAATTACGTTCTCCCCTCTTTTAGACTTCTTTCTTCGTGTCTCTTAGTTGTCTTTGGGAATGGGTAGGCTCAAGAAATTTGTTGAATCTGAAGAGGCGATGGAGAAATTCATTGCTGATTATAGGATACCAGCACCGTAGGTCTAAGGTACTACGAAGAGGGGGAGTGGAGGTTTAGAAGGGAAGAAAGAGAGGTGGTGATTCCCATAATCGCCTTCTTAGAGGGTGGCATGCGGATCCCCATGGGTCAGGTGATGACAAATTACCTTAGGCATTTCCATCTCGCCCCCACCCAATGCGGCGTCAATATGTTTAGGATCCTGGGTTGTGTAGATGCCTTAAATGAGGAGATGGGGTTAAGGCTAACCCATCATGATGTGAATTAGTGCTATAACCTTCAGCGTCTGAAGGACAAGTCCTACTACATGAAGACAAGGGATGATAGTGTACGGCTTATTCAGTGCCTCCCCTCGTCCAACAAGGGGCTGGACAAGGACTTTCTCATCGTGTCCGAGGAGTGGCACGATGGCCTCCATTGTCCAACGGTGGAAGGCACACCAGGTGGGGCACTCAAAGTAGGAGAGGGTGTTACTCTTTGGATTTTCACTGCTTGCTTTGTTTGGTTGCTAACAGTAGTACGTTTTTGCTTCTTGCAGATCCACATGCTTTCGATCGTCATTTTGGCTTGGTTAACAAAGAGGACTTGGAGAAGGTGCTGAGGGCAGAGATCTTTGTGAACGAGGCCGACAACCAAGTTAGGGCTGCTCACAGGATCCTGAGGTACGTCCCTATTCAGAAGTCATTTGCCGCGCCAAAGTGTGTGATTAGGGCCAAGGATTCTCAGCTCCAGAGAATTACTGTAGTCAAGGACGGTTTCTTGATCCCGAAGGGGTCTCCTGCTTCAGAGGGCACTCCATTGGCGGGTTCCTCTACATCCCGCCAAGCTGTAGAGGTTGAAGAGGGAGGTGAACGAATAGAGGAAGGAGGTGCCAGCTCGGGTCCTGTCGAGGATGATTTCGGCGTGTTCGAACAGGTTCGCCTGTCCGAGGA
This sequence comes from Quercus gilva, assembly GCA_023621385.1. Lineage (NCBI taxonomy): Eukaryota > Viridiplantae > Streptophyta > Magnoliopsida > Fagales > Fagaceae > Quercus > Quercus gilva. The sequence continues at coordinate 70,279,938 of CM042477.1, forward strand.
TCCTTGTGGTGACTCGGGCGACCAGAGCTTGACCGAAGCAGACTTCATGCCAGCAGGGGACTCTTCTCAGGCCGAGATGGGTTTCAAGAGGAAAACTCAATCTAGCTTGCTTGATTTACTTGAAGGCCAGTCGGGGAAGCATCAGCCTAAGCTTCCTCCTCCTCTACCCAAGTCTCAGTCTGCCCCGACCAGGTCAGCTTCCACCTAGCCTAGGCTTCCCCTTCCTCCATCTCGTCCGAGTCCATCATCCAGGCCCAAGCCCTTTGATCCTAAGTAGAGGAAGGATAAGGGTAAAAGGCCCATGGGAGGGGAGAAGCCCCATTCTCCCCGAGACGAGGGCGATACCCAGCGACCTCTGAAGCAATTGAAGATAGAAGCCCATGGTCAGGACAAGCAAGTCGCCGCCCATTCCGAAGCTAATGCTTGGCTCCCAGCCCCAATGCTCCATAGGGAGCCTCTGATGGGTAATGCCTCTCTCAGAGATTTCCAAGGGGGCGAAGGCACGCTTGTAGCAGACGCGCTGGAGCGATCCCTGCTACTCCCTACGAATATGGCTGAGTTGGAGACTTTGAAAAGCAAGGAGGTCTTCCTCAACCTCAAGCGATACTTAGGGATGGTGAGATTCTTAGCACTTAAAATTTTTCTGACTTCAATTTTCTTTTTTCTTTTTGTTTTTCTTTTTTTTTTTTTTTTACTTATGCGTTTGCTTCGATTGGCAGGCTGTTCAGGCTACTTTCAGACTGGAGGAGGCTTCCATCAAACAGGACAAAGCCACTGACGCAGAGCACGACAAGCGTATATCGGTTAGTCGGACCCTCAAGGCCACCGAGGCTGATCTAGCGAAGGCCCGAGAGGAGCTAAAGGAGGTAACCAGGGCTCGAGATAGCGCCGAAGCGGGCCTGTTAGGTGCCCAAAAGTAGGCCCAAGACCAGACGAGGCGTCTGGCTGGGGTGGAGGAACAACTGAAGCTCGCAAACGAGTTGATTGTTGATCTGAAAAGGCCCGGTTGATGCTGAGGGGGCCAGGAAGGTGGCTGAGTAGGCCAAAGAGGAGGCTCTTAGGGCTAAAATTGAGGCGAACTTTGGCAGAGAGGAAGCCCAGGCTTCCAAGGAAGAAGCCGAGGAGGCGGCTTATGAAGCTGGGGCGGCTGAAACGGAGGCTTCTCTCAGAGCCCAAGTCTCTGGGGTATGCAGGCTCTACTGCTCCCAGGTATGGAGTGAGGCCCTCAAATAAGCTGGGGTGGAGGCTTCGTCCGTCCTGTGGAAGGAGGAGAGTGTGTATTATCCCCCGGCCATCCGCGAGGCCGTTCCTCCCAGCTCTAAGGCCGAGGCAACTACTGAGGAAACTGATGCTGCGCCTGGTGAAGGAGCCGAGGATGCTGCGATTATTACCGAAGAGGTTATTACACCTTCCGATGATCCTGCTGTGGGAATTGGTCCTCTCAGTTCGACTGAAACGGCCAGAGATCCCAATGAAGATGCACCTCAGGAGGCAGCAAACCTCTCAGTCAATGTCCAGGCCTCTCTTGTTGAGGATACAGCACCTTCTGCGCCACCCTTGCAGGTTGTTCCTCCAAGTCAGAGTTCAGAGGATCCCGAGGCCACTACAAATCAGCCACCCACAAAGGGGAAGAAGATTAAGCTGAAGAAGTAAGCCCTTTGGCGCCTTTGTTTTGTCTTCCTTCTATTTTTTGAACACTGTAATGGCGCTTTTACCTTGTTTCTTTTTTTTTTTTTTTTTTTTAGATATTGGAATATGAGTCCTGCTGTGTACCATTCATGAACTTAATGTATCGCGCATTTTGATTTCCCTTGCTTGTTGTGTACCTATGGGATTTGCTAATGTAGTTAGTTTTCCCAAAAGCTTGAGTCCGAGGACCACGCGAGGCCATAATTCTATCTAACACTTATTATTTTGAAGTAACTAGTTTCCCCATAGGTTTGAGTCCGAGGACCATGCAAGACCTAGGTTCTGTCTAGACTTATTATTTTGAAGTAACTAGTTTCCCTATAGGTTTGAGTCCAAGAACCATGCAAGACCTAGGTTCTGTCTAGCACTTATTATTTTGAAGTAACTAGTTTCCCCAAAGGCTTGAGTCTGAGGACCATGCAAGACCTAGGTTCTGTCTAGCACTTATAGTATTTATCGAACTGGTTAGTTTCCCCATAGGTTTGAGTCCGAGGACCATGCAAGACCTTGGTTCTGTCTAACACTTATTATTTTGAAGTAACTAGTTTCCACATAGGTTTGAGTCCGAGGACCATGTAAGACCTAGGTTCTGTCTAGCACTTATTATTTTGAAGTAACTAGTTTCCCCATAGGTTTGAGTCCGAGGACTATACAAGACCTAGGTTCTGTCTAGCACTTATAGGATTTATCAAACTGGTTAGTTTCCCCATAGGTTTGAGTCCGAAGACCATGCAAGACCTTGGTTCTATCTAACATTTATTATTTTGAAGTAACTAGTTTCCCCATAGGTTTGAGTCTGAGGACCATGCAAGACCTAGGTTCTGTCTAGCACTTATTATTTTGAAGTAACTAGTTTCCCCATAGGTTTGAGTCCGAGGACCATGCAAGACCTAGGTTCTATCTAGCACTTACAGGATTTATCGAACTGGTTAGTTTTCCCATAGGTTTGAGTCCGAGCACCATGCAAGACCTTGGTTCTGTCTAACACTTATTATTTTGAAGTAACTAGTTTCCCCATAGATTTGAGTCCGAGGACCATGCAAGACCTAGGTTCTGTCTAGCACTTATAGGATATTAGGGTGAGAAACATGTAATCACGACAGACTTAAAACATAAATTGACAAAGATGCTTTTATTAATAATAATACCTTCGCAGGTTATTTACATTCCATGGACGAGGTACAGGTTTTTCATCTAAATCTTCTAAGTAGTATGCACCTACTCCCGCCATTGAGGTGATCCGGTATGGTTCTTCCCAGTTGAGTCCTAGCTTCCCATAGGATGGGTTCTTGGCAGCGCCCACAACTTTTCTTAACACTAAGTCCCCTGGTGTCAGTGGCCTTAGCTTCACATTGGCATCATATCCCTGTTTGAGCTTTTGGTGGTAGTAGGCCAGCTGGATTACCTTTTCCCTTCGCTCATCGATCAAATCTAGGCTCTCCCCCAGCAGCTCATTATTACCGTTCGGGGAGAAGGAGCTTGTTCTTAGCGTTGGGAAGTTTGATTCTAGAGGAATAACAGCATCGGCCCCATAGGTCATAGCAAAAGGTGTTTCCCCTATTGACCTCCGTGGTGTAGTACGGTAGGTCCATAGGACATGCGGCAACTCTTCTACCCATCTTCCCTTGGCATTATCTAGCTTTTTCTTCAGTCCATTCACTATGACCTTGTTGATAGCCTCGGCTTGCCCATTTCCCTGTGGATAAGCCGAGGTCGAGTACGAGTTCGTGATCCCCAGCTCGCAACAATATCTTCTGAAGGCTTTGCTATCAAATTGAAGCCCGTTATCCGAAATGAGTGTATGGGGGACCCCAAATCGCGTGACAATGTTCCTCCAGATGAACTTCTTAGCATCCATGTCTCTAATGTTGGCCAAGGGCTCAGCTTCGATTCACTTGGTGAAATAATCTATGCCAACTAGCAGATATCTCTTGTTCCAAGGTGCCTTAGGGAAAGGTCCTACAATATCTAGGCCCCACTGGGCAAACGGCCATGGGCTTGATAAGGGATTTAGGACGCCTCCTGGCTGATGAATGTTTAGGGCAAACCTTTGGCATTGGTCGCACTTTTTTACATACTCCAAGGCTTCCTTTTGCATCTTCGGCCACTAATATCCTTGGGTGATGGCCCGGTGCGACAGGAATCTTCCTCCTGTGTGACTCCCATAGATCCCTTCATGCAACTTCTCGAGCAGTAGTTCTAACACCTCGGGATGAATGCACAGTAAGTAGGGTCCTATGTAGGAGCGCCTATATAGCTTATAGTCCTCAGACAGCCAGAACCGAAGAGCTTTCCTCCGTATTTTATCAGCCTCTGATTTCTCCTCAGGTAGGATGTCATCCTTGAGGAAACTCACTATAGGGTCCATCCAGCTGGGGCTCGCCCTAGCCTGGTGGACATAGGTTATACCCCTTGCCCCCTCATTTGCCCTCTCAAGATGCTCAACAAGGATAATTCGGGGCAGATCTCCTGCCGACGACGTAGCAAGTGTGGCCAAGGAGTCTGCATGGGTATTTCTACTTCTAGAGACATGTGACAAGCTGAAAATGTCGAAGTCCGACTGCAGGCGCTTAACTTGGCTTAAGTACTCTTTCATCCTCGCGTCTCTAGCTTCCAGTTCTCCGTTTACCTAGCCCACCACCAACCTTGAATCCAAGAACATATCCACGGCCTTTCCACCCATTTTTTGCACCATGACCATACCTTGTAATAAGGCTTCATACTCGGCTTCATTATTTGTGGCAGGAAACCCAAGTCTCAGGGACTTTTCCACGACAGACTTCTCTGGGGACACCAGGACTAGCTCCACTCCAGACCCCTTTTGGTTCACGGTGCCATCAACGTACACTTCCCAGCGCGGGGGCCCTGGAACAGAGATTGCCCCAACCGGCTTTTTCTCCATGTCCCCATTCTCAACCACTGCTTCTAGTGGTTCAGCGAACTCGGCCACCAAATCAGCCAGGACTTGGCCTTTTATAGAGGTCCGAGGCATGTATTTAATGTCAAAGGCCCCTAGAATCGTGTTCCACTTGGCGATTCTTCCAGTGTAATCAGCAGACCGAAGTACAGATCTCAAGGGCAGTTGAGTTAGGATGACTACCGTATGCGCCTGGAAATAATGGGGAAGCTTTCGCGTGGCATGGACTACAGCCAGTAGGGCTTTTTCCAAGGGTAAGTATTTGATCTCTACTTCATGCAGCGATTTGCTCACATAGTAGATTGGCTTTTGAATGCTACTGTCATCCCAAGCTCACCGTGTGAAGGCTACAGCGATATAGGCATACAGGATTTCGTCGGCGTCGAGGTTAGACACGATTAGTGGCCGAGATAGGTATTCCTTGAGCTGCTGGAATGCTACGGCACATTCCTCGGACCACTCGAATCCTTTCCACTTGTTAATCAAGAGGTAGAAAGGCCTGCACCTATCAGCTGACCTAGAAATGAACCGATTCAGGGCCGCGATCATTCCAGTGAGTTTTTGGATTTCTTTAGGATTTTGAGGAGGCTTCAAGTTGTTGATAGCTCTAATTTGATCAAGGTCGACCTCAATCCCCCTATGGGTGATGATGTAGCCCAAGAACTTGCCTGACCCTACACCGAACGAGCATTTGGATGCATTTAGGCGCAGCTTATGCTTCCTCAGGACGTCAAAGATGTAGCCGAGGTCTCCTAAGTGTTCGGACACCACTTTACTCTTCACCGCCATATCATCAACATAAATTTCAATGTTTTTACCCAGCAGCAGCTCGAACATTCTTGTCATCATCCTCTGATAGGTGGACCCAGCGTTCTTCAGGCCAAAGGGCATCACTTTATAGTGGTAATTCCCAACGGGTGTCACGAAAGCGGTCTTCTCTTGATCATCCAGGGCTAGTGGTATTTGATGATAGCCCTGGAAGGCGTCTAAGAAGCTCATCCGAGGATGTCCCGCTGTGGCATCCACTAGCTGGTCTATCCGAGGCATGGAAAACGAGTCCTTTGGGCATACCTTGTTTAGGTCCGTGAAGTCTACACAAACTCTCCATTTTCCGCTTTTCTTCTTGACTACCACGGTGTTGGCTAACCACTTAGGGTAAAAAACCTCCTTAATGGTCCCCGCACGCTTAAGCTTCTTTACCTCTTCTCTAATTGCATCGGCGTGCTCTTTTGATGGGCCCCGAGGTGGTTGTTGCTTTGGAACGACATATGGGTTGATGTTGAGATGGTGACAGATAAAGTCTAGGTCGATCCCTGGAGCATCACAGGCGTCCCATGCAAATACGTCAAGGTTTGCTCTGAGGAACTCGATCAAGTCCTCCCTCTCCTGCAGAGGCAGCCGGGCCCCTACCTGAAAGAATTTCTTCAGATCGTCTCCAATGATCACCTTGTCTAGATCTTCACATTTTTCTTTGTCGGCGATTGCATCAGGAAGAGCATCTGGGTCCTTTGATTGCTATAAACCACCTTCAGCGGTGGCCGAGGACCCTGCATCGAGCCGATGCAATGTGGCAGCCACCATGCATTGCCTTGATGTGGATTGGCAACCACGGATTTCAAGGACACGGTCCCCTGATGGGAATTTCACCTTCTGGTGCAAGGATGAGGCGACAGCCCCTAAGGTGTGGAGCCATGGTCTGCCGACGATGGCTGTGTACAGGGAGTAAGTGTCCACCACTATGAAGTCTACCTCCACCATCTCTAGGCCGGTCTAAATGGGCAGCCTAATCATGCCGCTTGGGATCACCAGCTTCCCATCAAAGCTCATCAAGGGGGAGTTGTAAGGTGTCAGATCTTCTGGTCTTAACCCCAGCCCCTTGTAGAGGTCGGGATACATAATCTCGGCTCCGCTGCCACCATCTACCATCACTCTTCTCACATCATAGTCCCCAATTCTGAAGGTGATGACCAGTGCGTCATCGTGGGGTTGGGTGGTCCCCATCTTGTCTTCCTCTGAAAAGCACAAGGTTGGGTAAAAATTCCTCCTAGCCTTCTTCGGCCTCGATTGGGACTCCTCGGCACACGTCTGGGCCACAGATAACACTTGCGAGGGGCACGCGCCTGTTCTTCCTGGCGCAGCCAAGATCACATTGATCGTCCCCGTTGGTGCCCTTAAGGCAGCGTCTCTCTGGGACTCCTGATAAGTCTGGCCTTGGCAGCCACTAGAATGGTGCAGGAGGTGCTTCAGCTTTCCCTCCCAGACTAGACGATCTAGGTAGTCCCAGAGGTTCCTGCAATCCTCCGTGGTGTATCCGTGGTCCTGATGGTATTGGCAATACAGGTTCTGATTGCGCTTCGTAGGGTCCCCGGCCATCTTATTCGGTTCCTTGAAGTACGGTTCGTTCCTTATCTTTTCTAACACCCAGTGCACGGGCTCTCGGAATACGGCATTGACAGCCTGAGCACTGGTCGGCCCGGATTGCCCTGCAAAATCCCTCCTCGGGCAATTGCCGTTATATCGGTCCAACCTGAAATCCCTCATTTCCTGAGGGATAACCTTCTCTTTTCCCTTGCTTTGTAGCTGATCCTCTTCCACCCGCTTATACTTGTCGATCCGATTCATCAGCTGGCGCACACTGGTGGCGGGTTTACCAGTCAGAGACTTCCTCAGGCCATGCCCCGTCGAGAGACTATTTTTGAAGGTGCTGACGGCAACATCCTCATATTTGCTGTTCAACTCGTTGTATATCTCCCAGAATCGGTCCGAATGGGCCTTTAGAGTTTCCCCATCATGCATGGTTAGAGCCAATAACGCACTCAAGGGTCGAGGAGTTCTTCTGTTGGTGACGAAGCGGGAGCCAAAGGCTTGGGTAAGCTGCTTGTATAAGTCTATAGAATTCATCTTAAGACCATTGAACCACCTCATTGCCACTGGTCCCAGGCTAGAGGGGAAGACTCTACACATCAGTGCCTCGTTCCTGGCGTGGACGGCCATCTTCTGGTTATATTGGCTCACATGCTCCACAGGGTCCGTCTTACCGTTATAACTAGTGAAGGTTGGCTGCTGAAATCGCCGAGGAAGCGTAGCCTCTTCGATGTGACGGGTGAAAGGTGACTTCGAGAGTTGATCCAGTGCTCGGCTCATGGCATCGCTCCCCACGCCCTTAGGGGACGGGCTCTTACGCTTGCGCCTCTAGTAACGCTCCTCCTCGTGAGAGAAGGTCTCGCTTGGGGGGGTCCTTGACCTCTGCCTGTAGTCATCGTCACCATCCTCGTCAGAGGGTGTGTCAGGACTAGAACGAGATTGCCTTCGTTGTACATGGCGCAACTTTCTCTTTAAATCGTCTATCTCCCGTTACATGGCCACCTTATCATCCAGTTTCTTGGACGCATGGCTTTTGACCTATTCCGATTGCACGATCTGGTCGTCATTCTATCTCCATAGCGCGTGGCTGCCCCCGCGAATGTGGCTTCCGCTGGTCCGTGTGGTGTGTGCACTTCCCTCTAAAAACCTTCCATTTTCTTCGTTTCGACCGTGCTCAGGGTTAGGAAAAGTACCTTGTGGCTGTGACCTCGCTGGTTTGGACTGGTGGGATCCCGCTTGGTGAGGGCCTGTTCCTACCATGCTTGACCGTTGCCCTGGCTAACGCACAAGTTCTCCCCATAAACGGTGCCAATTGTAAGGATCTGGTTCGAGCACTTTTCCTTGGGAATGAGTGGACTTAAGCCCAGCTGGCCCAATACAATGAATTTGTAGAGAGCGGGATAAAGAACTGGGCCCTAATGAGGGTTGTACAATTAAGCATGGTAATATAAGGATCGATTGACAAGAATACAGACTGAAAGTATGGAATTAGGCTCCTCGGCCACTTTCTTCTATAATCTCTTTCTTTTATCTCCCCTGGTATTGGTTACAAAGATTATACCAATACTATGACTCCTCCTTTCTTTCCCAAAAAAAAATGCCGTCCCTCTTTCTGGGGGACTTGTTACATTTTATACCCCCCTTCCCCTTAATCTCGGCCTTCCATTTGTCGCTTATGTAGGTCATCATGCCAATGCTTGTCCAATCAGCCACCTTCCATCCTTTCTGTGGGTGGTAGCAGCTGAGGCGGCACTGTTCAGGGGTCATTTCTCCATTTAATGCGGCTAGAACGTTAGTTGTGGGCATTTAATGTGGAGGTGACAGTTCCCCCTGGGATTGCTCCTCCATCATGCTTCTATGACCAACCCGCTGCACCTGCTCCTGTCTTGGATAGCTGTGAAAGTTTACCTCTGAAAACACTTTGTTCTTCCTTACAATGATCAGTGCGGGCCGAGGACGTGGTTGTCCTCGTCAGTATTACTGGCGAAAGGACTCGTCCTCGGATGCATCCTTATCCTCAGCATGGGCCTTGGGCTTAGCGTAGAGTAGGCCGAGGCTGCCAAATTCTCTGGCCCCACAGGTATATATGATATGTTAAAATTGAGTAGCATCTCATGGGGAAAAAATTACAAATTTTAAATGTTAAAAACAAAAATTCATTGAGCATAGATATAAAATAGGTTTTTTTTTTTGTTTTTTTTTATTCTTTGTATTTGAAAATCATATTTTGTTTACTTGTGTCTTATCTAATGTTATCCTATTTCACATGTTTTGACATATCAAAAAATTTACACATTTTAATTATTTTACAGGAGCTATGTGCGTGGTAGTAAATGGAAGTACGACACCCTAATAGCCTATTGACCTTTAAAGCTTTCATAATATGCTCCGTCTTTTATAAGTTAAGTACAATATGCTCAAAATGGTTCTATTATTCAATTGCATTTGATCTATCCCAGTCAAGATTTTAGGGATTTCATTCCCAATTGTATTATGTTTGAGATTTTAGTTTAGATGAGATTGTTTTTGTTAAAATATAATAATAATTAAGGCTACTAAGCAAGCCACATGAAAACCTAGTTGGCATCAATAATAATAATATTTTAATACCATCATTAGTATGTCCACTTTTTTTCTAACATACTATAAAATTTTTATGGCCTAAACTGAAACATTTGAAATGTTATAGACCATTTTGATACATTCGGTAAACATTAGTAGTCGAAATGGTGATTATAGCATATTTTTTTGTTGGAAAAAAAAATTCAAGTGTTTATATTTATGTTTATGTTTATTGAGTTTTTATTTATATATTGTATTCAATCACAAATAGTTCTTAATTTGCTACATTCCTAACCCTTCATAATTTTAAAAATGTTGTTTTCCTATAATTTTCTTAAATGCTATATTTAATGTAAAAATGATAAGGGAGAATTGATTAAGTATCTTATTAAAAAAGGATAACAACAAAACATTTAAATATTGAAAATTGAGCACAAATTTAGTTTAGGGGTATATTAAAATTTTCTTTTCTTTGACATGCATCTAGAGAGATTAGGTTATAAACAAATTTCAGTAGTTGAAAATCATCAAACTTTATCTTGTGTGCAAATTAATTTATTGGTACTTACATTAACTATGTTTTTAACTACTTTGAACTTTGTCATAATTGCTTAAAATTTGTTATTTTTGGTATCTTCAGCAATAGAATTTTGGTTTTAATTATGTAAACTTCAAAATTAAATAAATTTAGTAATTAAAAAAACCCGTATTAAAAAAATATTTTAAATTTTCTATATTTGTAACCCTTTTAATATTTTTGAAAATTTATATGAAAAATAAATAATTTTTTTAGAATTCATTTGGCAAGTTAGAAAAAAGATAACAACATAAAATTTACATATCGAAAAAATAAAAAGCCATTGAGCAAGCACATTTCATATGTAACTTAATTTATTTTATTTACCTTACCTTTAAATTCTTCAAGTTTTAAACAAATTTAATGTGTGAAGATAATATAATTTTCATCTTGGAGTGCACTTCCCTTTTTTGGTACTTTGTAGACACTGCATTTTTTACCCCTTACGACTCAGGCTCTCATTCCCCAATGATGCTGAAATTCTAAGACCCAAGATTGGTTTAGGGCCTAATCAGATCCTAAATTGACTTGAGAAATGTTAAAATGGAAAATACAAACTTTTTATGAGCAAATAAATCTATTTTTGGAAAATTAAGGCCAAGAAACCTTAGGGAATGTGTACCGTGTACGCATACATGCGTATACACGCCCAAGCTGCGTACATAGGTTTTATGCATGTGTACGCATACACGGGCCTGTGCACGCATGTTAGGGCTCTAGAAACTATGAAAGACAAGTTTTTCAGTATTAAGTGTGAGGTTTGGAATGAATCCCACATCGTTTGGAAGCCATTCCAAATCCCTATTTTCAAACTATATAAAGTCATACATAGTAGTGTTTCAAAACACACAGAAAATCCTAATGGAAAACATACAATTCCCTAGAAATAGTGAATCAAAAAGGGATTTTTTTTTTTTTTCACAAAACATCCTCAAGTCAATATTTTCTAATTGGGGCCTTTTTCTAGCCTTGATCTTTGAGTTTTAAGATTACTAATCACTTCTTTATTTGATTGTGAATAGATTTGATTGAGGGGAAGGGTCAAAATCAAACCTAGAAACTTATGTTTGGAGATATAGAGTTCTAAGCTTTACTCTCCATTTCTTGCTTTTAATTCAGTTTTCTTGCTTTGTTTATGTTCTAATATGCTTGTTTAGTTTAGTTTTATGTAGTTTTTACGTTTTAAGGCATGTTAGGATGTTAGATTTATTATTTTAAATCCTACTCTATTTTATGTGTTGCTGAGTTTCTGGGTTAGGGTTTTGAGGCATGTATGCTTATGCACGCACACGCATACATGAAGTATGCATACGCATACTCAAGCGCAAAAACCCTAATCCGAGTTTTTTGCTTCTATTTCTTTGTTTCTTTCATGTAATATGCCTCTATTTGTTTCTTTTTATGTCTTTTAAGTCTCTGTTTCTTTGTTTATTTGTTTGTTTGTATTTAACATGCTAAATTAGGGTTTCTTTTCTTACTTTAATATCATGAACATGCATTCACATGTCCATCTATTGATGCATAAGTGCTATGATGCAGTAACGTAAGTAAAGTAAATCATGCATTCACATGAACATATATTTGTTTGTTATAGGAGCATTACCTTCCTTGATGAACATGTATATGCAAGTTTATATGCCATGCTTTGAATATGAAAATAGGTTTGATGTGTACATGTTTCTGCCTTGGATGTGATATGACGATATGTGTGGTAGATGTATGCTAGGTTTGATATGAATTGTCATGATAGATGTATGTTATGGTTTTAGGATGAAATACCATGTTAATTGCTAGATGTATGTTAGTGTATGTCTGATTTTAGAATAACGATATTGAATGTGTCTTTAATGAGATTAAGATGTAAGAGTGAAAGCCGACCCACAAGTCGAGCGGTTTGGGTGCCTAAAACCTTTCCAAAACCGACCTAAACTCCGAACTCATACTTTGGTAGTAAGATTAGTCCTTCCAAGTAAGAGCGCTATATACATAGTTCCTAGGCCATAAAATTAGGTGGCAACTCCGTTAACCCTTTTCTCTGAGTTTAAATTTAAGATGCTTTTACGAAGAGATTAATAAACAAATAAAGGCTAACAAACTAAATAAATAGAACTACAATAATAATAATAATAATAATTTCCAAACAAACATGTACACAATTGGAACTATGAAAAATCGATTTCCTTTGATTAAAGGAGTGACCATTTGTAGGTGTCTTTGGTGCCAAAAGAACCAAATAAAATTTAGACTAAAATGTAAAACTGACCCTCTAACTTTCTTTAGAATTTATTTCAGTCCTCTAACTTTGTTTTCGTTCATTTTAGTCCTTTAAGTTTTAGATTTATTCAATTAAGGATTTCCGATAACCTTTGTTATTTTTTTTTTTTTAATTTGGAAAATATTTTTCAATCATTAATTGAATTTTTTTAATTTAAAAAATTTGAAGAAAAATTTAAAAAATTGAAAAATTAACCATAACATATAACAAAAGTTGATGAAAAAGTCTTAATTGAATAAACGTGAAAGTTAGAGGACTAAAATGAACAAAAACAAAGTTAGAGGACAGAAATAAAATCTGAAGAAACTTAGAAGGTTAGTTTTGCATTTTAGCCTAAAATTTATATTGGGACTGCTGGGATCTCCATAAGCACACAAGAAGTTTTAGATTTTGGGAAAAAGACACAATCTATTGCACACACAAGCGAAAAGAAAAAAAGAAAGGGAAATTGAAGTCATGACTATAATGGGCAGTTTGAATGGAGTGGGAGGGAGAGAGAGTAAAGTAGAGTTGGTTGGCCATCCGAACTTGCCATGAGTCACAATTTTTAAGTTAGAAATTATGATTTCAAGTCACAATTTCAGTTATTTTTTCACTTGTATGTAAATGTGTATGCAACATGATGTGTGTAACAAAGGATGCTCTTACATTTTTATCTATCAATTGTAAAGTTGGCATGTTAGGTAACTTAACTACCTTTCAAGCTGAAATTAAAGTGGGGCTGCAGGAGTTTGTGGAATGAAATCCAATAGGTTAGGATATCAAGGATGAGTTCAATTAGATTTGGCATGTATCAATCAACTTGAAAGTTAAAAGTTTCAAATAATTTGTCTACTTAAAGTGAGAGCGATATGCAGTCTAGCAACTGATTTTTCTCTTTGAAAAGTCTTACCTAGCAACACAAGGTTTACTTACTAAGCCTTTAATACCAATCCAGTAGTCCTTGCTAAAGAGATACGTGCCTCATACGTGTGACAGGTAAAATATTATCGTTAAGGCCAAAAAATTGGTATTTGTGAATTTCTATCAAGAAATTCAATATTGTATTGGTACCGGCAGTATATAGAATACCAGCCATAAAATTGGTGTTGGAAATCCTCTAAAATGTACCAAATAAAATATTGGATTATACCAGCCTTTACTAGCTGTATCGGGGATATTTCGAGTTTTTTGGTCGGAATTTATATTTTAGTTGATACAATAAAAAATGAACAAAATTTAGCTACAAAATTGGTTGTAACTTAAGGATACAACCTTATTTAATATCATTAATATTACTACATAATTCGAAGAGCTAAAGATTAGATTACATGTTCTTTACGCTCTTAATACATATGTCAAATTTTGTGCCAATCATATTTTATTTATTATATGATCTATAAGATTATATTTTATGCATAATTTTAAACTACAAAAACTTGTAATTTAAACAATTTATTGATGACATAGCTATTGATCTTTAATTTTCTAGAAATTTTGCAAGCATGGAGGATAGAAGATGAAAATGTAATCCAACGATGGATTTGGCATAATTCACCTCTAATAAAAAGATATTTAGTAAGGTTGTAGCCTAAATTTTGTAGCTAAACTTTGTCAATAAAAAATAGTTAAAAAATATTTAAAAATTAAAAAATGTTATAAAACATGTTATTTAAGCTAATACAATGGGTTAATGTCTCTAGGCTAATATTTCGGCTTATAAAATATGTGAATTTTAAATAATATGTTTATAAATAAATACATACAAAAGTATGCGTGTATGTAAGTATATAGATACTAGTAATCCAAAACAGTACACCGATATTGATCCATACCAAAATATCTTTTTCCTAACCAAACCGAAATGACCTCTAATATGAAATTGACTCCCTTAATTTCTATTACCTCACCAAAATTATCGTTGTGTGAAAGTTGTTGTGTGATGATTGAATGATGCACAGAAGCATAAAGGAAAGAGCACACACAAAGGTTTATGTGGTCCAGCCTAATGGCCTACATCCACAGTGAGAAAGCTTTTGACGGTTACATATTATATTATGTAGTTTTATTACAATGAACCCAATGTAGATTTATATACTAGTGAATATTTCACTAACCCTAAGCTAACTATATACTAACTTAAGATAAATATGCTTGTTCTACAAGTACATGTGTTTACAATTGGTTTGAGCCAATTGGATTATAATATGTCTAACACCCTCCCCAAACTAAAGGTGAAAATCTTGAGTTTGGAAGGTCTTGAATGTATTGTTTGGTGTGACACTTATTCTACTCGATTGACATGGCAAGATCTTGTGTGGTTGACATCAAGGTTTTTCAGACCTGGACCATTCATTGAACCGTAAAAGAGAGATGTTCAAGGTTTTTGATGTTGAACCGAGGTCGAACCGGGGTCGACCCGTGATAATGTCATAATTAATTTAATAATTAATTAAAACCTAAATATAGATATTAAATTTATAAAACTAGCAAAATTGACTAATATATCTATATATGTGAGGAAAATTTAATGATTTTCATGCATATATTTAATAATTAAATAAGAAAGTTAATAAAATAAAATAATAATCATGAAAACATTAAATTTATGATTAAATTTTGAAGTAAAGTTGAATATCTTTGAAGGATTTTAATTATAATTTTTTTTATTCCTTGTAAGAGATGGATAATTTAATTAAGTAGAATAAAATTGTGTTAAGTTGTTTTTATTTTTTTTTAAAAAAAATTGCTAAGGGGTTGGACCGCACGGTTCTTGCCACCAGTTCGTGCGGTCCAACTCCGATTTTAGGGGTTCATAGAATTGCCACATATGCCCGGTTCTTTATGCTTAAAAAACCGGTTTTCATCCCGATTTTCGGTTTTCACGGTCCAACCTCCCGGTCCGATCCGATTTTGAGAACTATGGTTGACACCCAACTCATGACAAAACTAACAAATAGTAATTGGCATGACAAAACTGTTGAGGCAAATAGGATCAATATCTCGCATAACACTACTCACGGACGTGAGCACCCCATAACATTATTGCGTTAAAAAATTAGACCAAAACTGAAATGGATGTTTCATAAAAAAAATTGGATGTGGCACACATATTTTTTTTCTTTTTTTTTGGGATGCTGATGTCATATTGTGTTGAAAAGTGGATTACTCCACAACCTTCCTCACGTTGTTGCATGTTGAATCGTGAAATGTTGGATCTAATCAGATCGTACACGGCCCACATGTGCCTATTGCAGTAGGTTTGGACCCAACCCATTGCAGGTGGATAACAGTATCAACACTGAACGAACAACTAGGTGCATTGAATAACACCATGGACCATGGTCCGCTCGAGTACATGGTTTCAGAGCCAAAATTCAATCTGGCTCCCAAAATTTGTTTTGTCCTAAAATTTGTATTATCTTTAGCATTTTTCATTTAATTAATGGTGATTGGGTTGTATTTCTATTAATTTTTTTTGTTGAGAAAATACTAAACTTATTACAAAAAGTTTACAAACTAATGTGAGAATGAGATAACACTTCAATAAAAGAATCAGTGAGTATTAAATTACTTACATATCAATTTATAGGATTTATGTAATAAAACTTGTAATATACTACCATAACTCTAATTTTTTTCCCTTAATTTAAAAAAAAAAAAAAAAAAAAACACCGTAGAGCACCCACAGTAGATGTGGGATATGTGCCAAATGCTAAATATTTGGCACATATCCCACACCAAACCCAATTTGAGCCCATTTAGCAGATGTGGGATATGGTATATTTTTTGTAACATTGAACAGTACCGTGACAAATTTGCCACGGTACGGAACGCGTGTGGCAAAAATTTTTTTCTTTTTTTATTCCTCTCTCTCTCATCTCTCCGTCATTCTCACCTCTCTCACCTTAATCCTCTCCTCTCTCTCTCTTTCACCCCAATCCTCACTGCTCTTCCACGCCACGCCAACGCCAATGCCGACGTCGACGATCACTTCCACGCCGATGCCGACGCCAATTTCTCTCTAGCAATGGTTTTTTTTTTTTTTGGTCTGTGTTTTGATGGGTTCGATTCCAATGGAGGTGGGTGGGTTCGGATGGGCTAGGCCATGACGATGATGGCTATGAAGATGGTGGGTTTGGAGTCTGGGTTGACTTGGATTATGAAGGTTTTGGGTTTGGAAGTGGGTGTGGGTGAGGGTGTGGAGGCGGTGGGTTTGTCGGGGTTTGTGGTTGAGGTGGTGGTGGTGGTGGGGCTTCCGATTTGGTGTTGGTGGGCTATGGATTGTGGGTCAAGGTTTTGGGTTGACAGCATTATGGGTCGAGGTTGGTTGCTTGAGTTTGTTTGTTTATTGATGGGTTGGTTGGGTCGGCGGCTTGAGTTTGTTTGTTGATGGGTTGGGGTTTGGGTCAGGGATTGGTTGAGGCAATTGATGGGTGGTGGAGGATTTGGCTGGGGTTTGGTTGGATTTGTTTGGGTTGGGGTTTGGCTGGGATTTGTTTGGGTTGTTTGGGTTGAGGTTATGGTTGTATATTGTGGAATTTGGCTTGATTTGTTTGGCTTTGCTCTGAGTTGTGTTTTTGGTTGTGGAGGATGTGGTGGTTGTGTGGTGGTGGCTGTTGGTTGTTGGCAGCAGTGTGATAGCTGTTGATTGTGTTGATGAGTTATAATAAATATTATTTTAATGTATAGAATTGAATTATAAAACATCTAATAAACGGGATGTTGTAAAATGATGTGGTAAAATAATAAAGTAGGCATTTGGTGTAGTAAAATGGCATAATTTTTAGAACATCTACTACAGATGCTCACCACCCCCATATTTGGGGTCCTTTCTATGTTGGGGGTAGGGATGGCGGCTTGGGGGAGCCTTATGTCATGGCCTAAATGGCCTAGGCCTAGGGCCGGCCCTGACCATAGTCCGCTCATGTACATGGTTTCAGAGCCAAAATTCAATCTCGGCTCCCAAAATTTGTTGTCTTTCACCAAGCCCACGTTAGCAGTCATCAAGTCATGGACTCCTCCAAACGCAATCTCAAGGAGTCAAGGAACTCCACCAGCGGACTCTCACTGTCCTTGCAAGCCCAAGAGATCCACTCACCAAAACCCAACAGCCCCAGCAACATTCTTCGTACCAATTGGTCAATTGCTTTGGGCCAATTGGACCATAATATATCTAACAACTGTACGTGCCACGTAAATGTTTGGCAGAAATTTGTTTCTTTGTTTTTTATTCTTTGTTCTAAAAAGAAAAGATGCCATACCCCATCTTATGGCAATGACTTCTGCAGCAAAGGAGAGGCAGCAACCAAAACAAAGATTGGTTGGGAAGAAGTTAAAAACTTAGTACATTCATTTGGTGGGTGCATTCGCGTTTGCAAAGTTCATGAATTCAGCTTTCGGCTAAAGTTCAAACCAAACCATCCTGGGATTGATTTTGATTTGCTCCAGGACAAGGCACTTTTTTCTCCAAAGGGTATCATCTTTCTTTCGCAGTGGCAAAGTGGGATTTAAATGTTTTAAGCTGTGAGCCAACCTAGCCTCTTTCTACAATGAACCAAAATAATGTCAGGCTTATTTTGATTCTTGGTGTGGCACAAAATCCCACATAGGAAAGGAACAAGCGGAATAAGGGTGAGAAGGTATTATAAAATAGGAAACACTAGGAAAGAGCAAAATACTTACCTGGACGGGGTCAATGGGTGATCAAAAAGGTCCATGGCCTAGGTCAGTGACCTCCATTGCACTATAGGAGGGGTGCTGCCCTAAGGTCTGCCCAAGTGGCAGAGCCTACGTCGTAATTTGTGGTAGCGGGGGCCTGCGTTCGCGCAGCCCCTGTCTAATTTTAGTTCAAGTTTTAGGAGCGAGTGATTTCTGGACTCTAATAGCCACAAGTGAAAGAAAAGCCATTAAAATTGGCCTCAGACTAGAAATAGATTTTAGAATTTAATCTTAATAATCGGAATTAACTACACTATTTTTTAAGGCCCGTTATCGCATAATTTTAGCTCCTATAACCCAGCTAAATACAATACACCCTTCCAAGCCCTGCATCTGCAATTGAAGTTCGTGTTTAAATGCAAAATGTATGGGTGAAAAAGGCCATAGCCTCGCCCTTCAAGATCTGTTTGGAAAGGACATCCTTAATTCCTTAAGAAATGCATTAATTCCTTAAGAAATGCATTCCCTCTCTTTCTTGAGTAATTTTTCTGTTTCCTTGCTCTTTTACCCTAGCAAGGGTCTTCACTTTGGCCTTTGTATTAGAAAGTGCATTAACATAAATACAACAGTAAATAAAGGTAATACAAAAGTGTGTAAAACTATAAAAACGAGTTAAGGTCAATTGTCCTACACTGGGACTTTATCAGAATAACTACCAAAGACGATCTTATTATAGGAATAGCTTCCGATACGCCTGTTACAATTTGTGCATTGACCCAATGTTTTATGCATTGTGTTGCATCTAAAATGATGTGCCCTGGTTTGCCTATAATCAAATCTCAAATAAACAGCAAAAAACAATTTCCCCTTCATAAAATTCTGCTCATATAAACAGAACGCAAAAAACTTTGCTTGATAGGAAAATTAAACATAGAAAGGAATTCCAATGGGATACAACACTAAATTGAACACAAACATCTGAAATCCCTACAAAGTAGAGATGCAAGACAAATGGAATGGGAAAGAAAAAGACAACTTGAAGTAGATTTTATGAAAGCACCATAAAGTAAAATTTTAAGTACACATTTGAGGAACAACAATCAATTTAAAGTACACAAACCAGGGAGGGAGGTTGCACAAATCGAGTTTCATCATTATGTAATTGATTGTGGATGCAAAATCTTGTTTTTCAGCAACAGGAATATATAGTCTGCCCCCATGGAACTAAATTATGAATCACAGTTGATACAGAGAAACTGCTTCAGGAGACTTAATCTGCTGTTGTAACTCTTCATCAGCATTCTCAAAAATTGATCCTAGCCACTCCTTGGGCTGGTATCCAAGTAATCATATGGCACTGCTGTCTTCATAGTTGGCCTAACAGCACACTGGCTCTCCACAATTCTAAAGTCCACTTGGTCTCCTTCTTCCCTGGTGTTCTGCTCTTAACTCCTCCCAATTAAACAACAATGGCAATGAAAATGCACCCCAAGGGTTGAAATCCAAAACCTTAATCCACTCATCCTTTGTAACATAAACATCAAATGTGTAATTCTCAGATTCAAATTTTAGCCTCGCGTGATCCTCATAAAATTGCCTGATCAACCACTCAATATTACTTTTGTTCTCAAGAAGAACCGGGTAAAAAGTAGTGACATCACGCTGAGAAGTACCAACTAGATTTGACCCCATACAAAACAACGGATTTCCATCTCCGGCAGAAGGGGTGGGTACCACTTGCGGAGTGCAACGAAGAAACTCAGGGGTTTTGACAATGACTTATCAGTGCATGAATCATATGCATGACACAAATCATGGATCAAGCAGTCAGAAGAATAAGTAAAATAGATAAAGTAATTTTTTGTGGTGCCAAATAGCTAAATTTTTAACTTCACTGCTGTGAATGCTCTTATTCCCACCCCTTTGACATTGGATAACACTTTTTTGCATCACTGAAAAACACTAGTTAAAACTTTTTTCTTAATTTCTTTTTATGGAAAGTTAAAACTTTTATGATTTAAATGAATAGAGCTAATTTTTCTTTTTATCAGAATTGAATCAAAGAAGATAGAATATTTGTTTTTAGCAGGACAGCAACTAAAGGTTTTGAAAGATAATGAGAAATTTTTTTACCCAATTGCTACACAATTTCTCCTTCCGCCATAGTTTTTTTTTTTTTTTTTTTAGGAATATTAGATATTTAGATGGGTTTGTGGAGCAGTGAAAGTGATGAGAGATACAGCTAGCCTCAATAATTCTGCCCAGACAAAAAGTTGTTTTTTATTGGAAAAATTTAGACTACTTTTTCTCTTTTCCTTTTGTTGGAGTCGTGTTACTGTGTTAATCATTTACAAAGTGGGAGTGGGAAACCGAGTGTATGTTATTAGTGTGAACGCAGTTAGCAACTGTAGGCTGTAGCAAGTAGTAGCGTGAAAAGAACATTTCTAAATTCATAACTTTTAGGATTTAAATGAATTCACTAACCTTTTCTTTTTATCAGAAATGAATCCAGTTGCTGAGTCCAGCTCAAACTTGAGTTTATAATCAGTAACTGCTAAGCATGGCTCAAATATAAAACATGTTCATAAATAAAATTAACATCATGCTCGATTTTTTCTTTTTTATCAGAGCATGATGCTAGATTCAAGTATATATTTATGTATATAGGTTTTTCAAAAAAAAACAAATATTTATGTTTATACATGAATAAATATCTTCTTAAATATATTTAAGATTTGAAAAATTGTTATTTATAAGTAAAAAAAATGACAACTCAAATGATAGCTAATAGCTAGTAAAAAATTGTGTACATCAAATAGAGAATATTTGTTTTTAGCAAGACAACATTACTAAAATAGCTGTGGATGTGTCTTGCTTAGAATATCGATAATATTGGATTGGACCAGTGGTGCTTATCCAAGCTAAGTCTTTAGGTGCACTCCTATTCAATTTAGGAAGGACTGAACCTCCAAGTGATTCGACAGATTCCTTAATCTTCAATTCAAGTTCTGGGAAAGAAGGGGGTGGAAAAGGTTGTTCAGAAACAGGTAGAAGGAAAGGTCCAGAATCATCAAGAAGCTACCATTTATATGATGGTTTTGCTTATAATAAGTGGGGTAGGAGATTCAAACTAAAGTTCTCTGGATGGAGAGAACTAGTTAATCTCACTAAACAACAAGACTTTTTAGCCCAATTTTAAAGATGGCTGTTTGAATACAACATTTAGAATAAATAACTTTTCTTCCAAAGTCTACATTACTCTAACTTTGTTAAAGTTTATACACTAATGTTGTTTTTTTCCTCTCTTTTTTTGGATGAATTCTAATGGCATTTCATTCATCGAAAAATTAATGTCAGCTTTCTATTGGATTATATTTGAAGAGATGACAAATCTAAATATTTGGGGGATAGATAATTGTGACTTCTACAAGCTTGATGCTATTTGCTGGATTGTTTGGGTTGGCACCATCGGCAAACAGGAAGGCCACGGCAGGATTAAAGCTTGAAGTGAGAGACTCTGGCCTACAGACTAGTGATCCCAGCTGGTTGCACTCTTGCAAATACATTGGCACTGTTTGGCATGTGGAACTGTGGGTCACATTATTGGGGGTTGGTTTGTTCTTGGTCTTAAGAACATCGGTGCACTGTAAATTATCTTAAGCATCTTATTTTATTTCTTTCTTATGTGTTCCTATTTTCAACATTTGTTTGGTTTGATAACTCCTCAAAAATTTGATTGGTGGCCAAAGCTTAGGATAATGAGAGTCTAAGATTGGGCTAGTTAGAGTTTGGTATAGGAATCTCCTTTTACTTTTCCATTTGCCAATAATCAAAAACCTAAACAAGATTTTGAAAACAGAAGGAAAATATATTGCAACTTCAGCTTTGATACCATAAAACTTGGCAATCACAGGAGTCCTACATACAGATATGCATCTGACATACATATTGAACGATGCATTTGTGAAAAAGTAGAAACAAAACTACAAGAAATTTGGTCTTAAGGGATGACAAAAAATCGCCTCTAATGCTTTAAATGTTGTCGCTATTAGTATTTGCGATGACATTTGAGATCGACTAATAAGTCATTATTAATGATGACGTTTTGGTCGCCGTTAATATTTCTTTGTTAGTGACAGTATTGTCATTACCTATGCATATTAGTAATAGTATTGTGTCTCATCATTGATGATGAGATAAAATATTAGCAATGACATAACATTGTCGCTAATAACATATTACTTTTTATATAATTTTCATTCTAAATTTTACATGAGTACCTGACGGAAAATAATTAAATACAATCCTTTGCATCAAAGAATTGTTCAATCACAAATTCTCGTATAAGCATTACAACTATTCAAACAATAAATACTCATAAGGGAAAATAATACTCAAGTACACTATCATTTACATACTTTAAATTTCACCCTATTCCCAAACACGTTACAATATACTGTCTCAAATATTAATTACAACTATTCAAACAATAAATACTCATAAGGGAAAATAATACTCAAGTACACTATCATTTACATACTTTAAATTTCACCCTATTCCCAAACACGTTACAATATACTGTCTCAAATATTAATCAAATAATAACAACTTTCTCACGAGGATATGCAACCTCTACATCAAGTCATCAAGAGATGGATCTCCCATTGACGTTGTTTGTAGCCTAATACATAAGACATTTTTCCATGAAGTCAAAAGTATAACCAAATGTAAAGACCGACTAAAATAGATGACAAAATGATTACTAAATTGTATTAGTGTCCAAGTAAAACTTGAACCTTTATATTTTTCAAACATACCATAATTGAGAGAATATATGAATTTTTATCAACAAGCTATATCTGACAAAACTTAAACTACATCAAGACTCATTATCCAAAAGCAATAAGTCCAAATTCTAAAACAATACAACCAAACGCAACCTCAACGATATAACATAACTTAATGTTCACCTCAAGTTTAACCAATACTTGACTATATGCAAAAAATTTCTATGAATTGCTTAGGGAAAAAAATCACTGTAAACTAGCTATCATAATTAGTCATCACACAAGTTATTTGACACGTATTTTTCTCTAATTGACCCTAACCAGTTGCTTGCACTTTTCTAACTTCTTGTTGACCATTGTCTTATACTGCAAACGAGAAGAAAATGATAGGGTAGGAATGAAAAATTTTCCCATCAGTCTAACAAGGCTCGACATTGTCCCTTGCACTTGTATAAAAGATTTCTCCTTAGTGCTCTAAACCTCTTCACCAACTAATTTTTCCTTTATTAAATTATGCACAATTAAAATAAACTTTAATTAAATAATTTATGCAAGTAATTAAATAATACAAGTACACTATATAAAAGAGTCATATTTCTTCGGGTCATCTTATAAAATTCCACATTTCTGATCTATTGTCCACTTTGCTTTTAATGCACATAATAAAGATATAGTACACTATAATTATTATATAATAATATAATATTAAATTATTGCAGCGTCCTCCAAATAAGCAAATAAATTATTTGGATCCTCAATCGTAATCAGATTTGTTCTTTCCTACTTTCTCCACACAAAAAAAGATTTGTTCTTTCCCCTGTCCTTCGTATTCCAATTGGACTTTCCCTAACAAATATTAATGAAAAAAAAAAAAAAAAAACAGCAATCAACATTTAGAGGATTAAAAATTATAACAAAGAGCATATTAAAATATATTTGTGTTCAAAATTATTGACATTTTAGTTTTATGAAGATCTATCTTCCGGTTGTATTTTTAAAATAAATTGCTAAAACTTTCTCATTTGTTTGTGACAAATCCACATGGTCTCTATTATTTATGAGTTTGTTCTATTCTAAACATGAATTCTTATTGACAAAATCTCAATATTAATAAAAATTACATTGATATACACACACACACACACGCACGTACATACTATGAGCTTTGATGATTGTTGCATAGACAATGGAAGAGATTTCCGTATTAACTTTTTGTGATAGCCGACATTCATGAATATTAATAAAAAAAACTCTCTCTAAGTAAACTATGTTTTGATATTATTGACAAAAAATAGAGATTAATTAAAATGAGGTGGCTCTATTTCTTATATACAAAGCAGAGCACAAAGAAAAAAGTTTAAAAAAAAAAAACCTAGGCTTTTCTTCAATGAACAATTTTGATACATTATGTAGACATTAGAGTCAAAAAATGGCAACTAAGCCAAATCACATATTTAAAAATATGAATCAACATATTTATGTTTAGGTTTATGTTTAGTTAGTTTTTTTTTATTATTATTATTATCTAAATATTGTATTCAAAATAAATAGTTCTCAATTTGCTATATCAGTAACCCTTTAGAATTTTTAAAATGTTATATGAAGAGTAAACATACGTTAGAATTTATTATACATCTTATGAAAAAAAAAATATTACAATAAAATAAATAAAATAAAACTTAATTTATGGGCCTCAGATAACCTCATGATTCAATTGGAAAGAATCTCGAAATTACCTTTGTAAGCTACCATTGTAGAAGTTTGCTTGAGAAGAGTCAAAAAATAAATAAAACTTATAATTCCCCAACATAAACTTAATTTAATACACGTTTCTTACCCCCCCCCCCCCCCCTCCAAACAAAATAAATAAATAAATAAATAAACAATACAGCTTTGTAGTATCTTGTTCTCACTCATTTAGCACAAATCTTTGGTTTCAAATGCACGAGTACAACCACGATATGCCAATTCTAGTGCAGTATGTAATATTCTATGCAAGTTCTCCTTACGTCAACCTATCCAATGCAATGTTAAAACAATACTTAACTTATTTCATATATAATATAATATCAAACACGTGGAATACAAATTCATGATTTTATTACTATGTTGTCACCAATCAAACGAATAGTATTATTCTCTCCAAAAAAAAATTAGTACTAATTATTCTATTACAATATCTTGTATTCCTTGTAATACTTATTATTATCCATTAATTTTTATGAGTCACAAGTGCTTCTATTTTCTTATTCTTAATTTTTTTTTAAAAAAAAAAATTCAACATGCAGTGAAACGACTACTGACAACTCGAAATAAATTATACCTAAAAAAATAAATTATAACATATATTCTCCTTATTATATGGAGCATAATGAATAATGAGAAGTGTTTAATTTTTATCGTGGGTTTTGACTTCGAGGAAGAGAGGTTGAAATTGTCTTACCCATAAACATAAACATATATTAATATTTACCTAGCCTAGAAACTGTTTTATAAACTGTGAGATCCAAGTGTTATTCAAAAATGAAAGTATTAAAAGAAAAGGGCACGAATTTTGAACACTTATTGATTGATTTAATTGAGAACATTCATTTGTAATTTGTTGGTAGAATTGATAGAACACAATATTTCATATGGCAAGTT
Source organism: Quercus gilva (assembly GCA_023621385.1). Classification (NCBI taxonomy): domain Eukaryota; kingdom Viridiplantae; phylum Streptophyta; class Magnoliopsida; order Fagales; family Fagaceae; genus Quercus; species Quercus gilva. The sequence continues at coordinate 70,305,392 of CM042477.1, forward strand.
TTAATTGCTATAGGATTGAGTAATAATATTTTTGATGGTTTTTAAAAAAATATCTCCTTCCCTAATTTAATCCTAGGCTTTCTATCTTCTCAAATTCCTAATCTCGTCAAGTCCCTTTTAGATGGAATTGAAGAGCTAAGTAAGACTATTATCCGTATACGTCGTTCTATAACATATATATATATATATATATATATTCCTAAAAAATGACAACTCGAAATAAATTAAACCTAAAAAAATAAATTATATATAACATATATATTCCTCATTATAAAGAGCATAATGAATAATGAGAAGCATGTAATTTTTATCGTGGGTTTTGACTTCGAGGAAGAGAGGTTGAAATTGTCTTAATTTAATCCTAGGCATTCTATGTTCTCAAATTCCTAATCTTGTCGAGTCCCTTTCAGAGAAAATTGAAGAGCTAAGTAAGACTCTATTATCCATATACATCATTCTAATTGTCATGCCATGCAATGTTTATACATTAAACGAAAAGGGAAAAGAAATGCTCATCTGTGAGATATAAGGGGCTGTTTGCCTCACCATTTTTCATCACTCAATTTCCATCACTCATCACTCATTACTCATCACTCATCACTCTAAAATACAAAGGCTGTTTGGCACCATCACTCATTTGCCATCACTCAGTATTTTTCACACTATTTGTGGGTCCCATACTTGTCATTGGTGCAGCTTTTTTTTTTTTTTTTTTTTTTTGAGTACCCACAAACCCGAACCAGTGGAAAAAAAAAAAAAAAAAAAAAAAAAAAAAAAAAAAAAAAAAAGGGAAGAAGGAAGAACAGGGACGGTGAACCCATGTGAAAAAAAAAAAAAAAAAAAAGAAGGAAGGAAGAAAGAAGGACGGTGAACCCGGTGAAAAAAAAAATCCCAGGAGAAGACCGAACCCAGTGAAAGAAGAAAAAAAAAAAAAAAAAAAGAACAACCCAAGCCTAGAAACCAAACCCAGAAACCAACGGGAAAAAAAAAAAAAAAAAAAAAAAAAAAAAAAAAAAAAGGAGCAAAAGCCTGACTGTGGGACCGGGTGGGTAATGTTATTTACAAGTTTGCTATTGAAAACAGAGAATTGAAAACTAAAAACAGCCAAAAGTTGTTTTCAGTTTCCACAACTCATAACTCAAAAAGTAGAGAATTGAGTGATGAAAACAGAGTTATGGAAACAAAGAAATTGTGTAGACAAACGAGTATTTTGCTATGGGTCCCACCATTTTTAAGAATTGAGTTATGGAAACAGAGAGTTGAGTCATGAAAACTAGTGAACCAAACAGCCCCTAATCAGTATGACTTTAGCGGTCACTTTACTGGTTTCTTTTGTAAACTTTATTTTTCGATATACTTCGAGGGAAGCTTTACTGGCTGCAGTCATGATGTCTCCCAAAGGAGCTATTTGAAAGGTCTCATACTTACCGTCTGAAATTGTTTTATACATTAAAAATATAGGAGAACTTGAGTGTAAACAACTTAATGTTTTTATATGTTGGTGTGAGAACTTTTTATATATTCCTAAGTTTATTTCAAATACAAAGTAACATATGTTTACAAGTTGGAAAAAAAAATGATTCTGTGTACGTTTATGAAACTTTCGTTTAAAATCTTTATTAAAAAAACAGTTTAAATTCTCTACATATTGGTAACCCTTTTAAGATTTTTGAAAACGTCTATGAAAAATAAACAATTTTTATTTTTCTAGAATTTATAGGAGAACTTGAGTGTAAATAGCTTAATGTTTTTATATATTGGGTGTCAGAAATTTTTATATATTCCCAAGTTTATTTCGAATACAAAGTAACATATGTTTATAAGTTGGAAAAAAAATGGTTTTGTGTACGTTTGTGAAACTTTTGTTTAAAATCTTTATTAAAAAAACAGTTTAAATTTTCTACATATTGGTAACCCTTTTAAGAATTTTGAAAATGTCTATGAAAAAAAAAACAATTTTTATTTTTCTAGAATTTATTTGGCAAGTTAGAAAAATAGATAACAACACAAAATTCTCAAATATGAAAAATGAAAAGTCTTTGAGTAGGCACATTTCATCTGTAAATTAATTTGTTTCATTTTACTTTACGTTTAAAGTCTTCAAGTATTATACAAACTAGTCACAAACCCACGCAATGCTTAGCAATATTATTAATGATCATTTTGTGGTTAAACTTAATTATTTGAAAGTATAAAATTTTATAATAATAATTTGTTAAGGATCATTTTGTGAATCGCCAAAAGAAAATTCTTACTACATAAGTTTGTAAACTACCATTAATTTAAAAAAATTTTAAAAAAATCAAATATATATATAACATAATTTTTTAAATAATTGTCAATAACAATTGTCAATAAATCATTTAAATCAGCTATCAAATATAGGACATACCCTAGAAACTTCATAACTAAATATAGTGTTGAGTAAATATGGATTTTACAAAAACAATGAATTCAAATTGACATATTAAGAATAAAAATAAAAATAAGAAGTAGAAAAATAAAAAGAAGACAAAACTAGTATAAATTTGTGTGCGGTTGAATATTACTCTCATAGCTGTGCACTCTATGTTATGGTCTGCTATATATATATATATATATATAGAGAGAGAGAGAGAGAGAGAGAGATGAGAGAGAGAGAGAGAGAGAGAGAGAGAGAGAGAGAGAGAGAAGAGGAGGAGAGAGAGAGAGAGAGAGAGAGAGAGAGAGAGAGAGAGAGAGATTATTATTTAAATGATTATTGTGATTTATTGATAGTAATTAATAAAAATAATTAAAACCTAAAACATATTTTTTTTCTAATATAATAGAGAAGCCTAGTTGAATGTCATTTTAAATAATTAAAACAATAGAGAACATACTAATATAGTCAGGTGTTTGTATTACTTATAGGCAAACAAAGAGTCTTTTTTATAGTGTTTGATGACTTTTATATTCAATGAACCATTTTAGAAAGGACTTTGTTTTTTTATTATTATTATTATTATTAGTGTCACAAGTTTTAGATGGTTTTTTATGTTTTTGCAAAGATGATGTGATAATAAAAATGAAGATTAATTGCAGTATAAGTATATTATATATCTTGTCATTTTTTGTGCGATGCATCCTAATATGAAGTATACATTATACATAGCTTTATTCTTTATTTCAACTTTTAAAATTCAAGTTGAAAAAAAAAAAACCACAACTGCTAGAAAATTTGATTTTTTTTCTTAATCAAATGTTGTTTTTTTTCTTTCTTTTCATTGGAGTTGATTGGTGAAGAATTTCGGCTCTCATTTTTGGGGATAATGTAACTTTTTTAAGGAACAGGATGCTTAGTACATCAATGGTTGCAAAAGTGAGGTACCAACATGTTAATGGAGAAGAGAATACAAAATCAAAATTATCGTTGCCTAATATTCTTTTTACTATCTTCATTGTTGCAATAAATCCAATGAAATACACCTTAGAAATTTTTATGAGTGTTGAAAACCCATTTATGAATGAAGTTTACTAACATAATAGTATTCTTCAATATTCGTTCTTCTTATTTGTTCTTCTACATTAACATGACCATCTTTATTTTTTTTTAATCCTTCTTATAGTCATTTTATCAAACACGTGGAAATATAGGATTGCAAATATTGTGATTACCTTCAGCATTGAAACAGAGAGCAGACCACTTTCTTGGCAGCATTTTATTGAAAAAAAATACATAAAAAAAAAAAAAAATACATAACACTCTAATATATAAAAACACACTTGACATACCATATGGTTTTAAGGAACGGAGTGATATCCCCATTCAAGAATATAAGCTTGTTGTTCTAAAATGACCTCTATATTGGCAAGAGTTAAATCCAAAATCATTCCCCTTCTAGTTAAGAGAGACAAAGGACGTCTAACGGTTTATATTGGATTTTATTTCTTTGATTTTATAGGGGCCGTGGCAACTAAACAGTATGAATTGGTTGGATTCAGTGAAGAGAGGAAGAGGCAAGAAAGGAGGAGATGGAGAGTTTGAGTCATTAAAGAGCTTACATGGGAAGTTGAAAACAATGAAGATAGAAAGTCGTAAGTGTTATGGAAGCTAAAGTGAAAATTATGAAAGTGTAAGAAGACTAATAGAAAAAGGGTCATGCTAACGAGTGGCCTAAGGCACTCGTTAATAATTCATTTTAAGAAAGTTTTGATACCACTTTTATGGAAAATAAAAAAAAAACTGTCAAAATATTAATTACTTTTTTTCATTTCTCATAAAAACTTACTTTAAATAAATTATTAAACAGTGCCCTAAGGGCACTCGTTAGCATTTCTCATAGAAAAATAATGGAAATAAAATAATGACATTGTTGCTAATGTGACTCAACAGGAGCGTGACAACAATAAATGCTACACTTTAATTTATATATATATATATAGAGAGAGAGAGAGAGAGAGAGAGAGAGAGAGATTAATTCAATGCCCAAAAGATAATTTGATTTTATCTTGACATGAACTTCCTTTTTTTTGGTACTTTATTAATCATTTTTTATCAAAGTTTGTTGTAAAAGTTTTTTTTTTTTTTTTTGTATTTTTTTTGTACTTTAAGTACTAGAAAATTGGTTTTGATATAACTCTGATGCGAATTTTAAAAATAAATCAAGTTTAAAATGCATTCGCTAAGAGATTAATAAATAAACTGATGCTAACAAACTATAAAAAAAGTACTAAAAAAAAAAATGAATAGATGCTAAAAAATGAATTATTGAAGTCACAACTATTATCGCATGTCAAATCCTACAAGAAACTAGACCCGGGGGGGTATTCCTAACGTACAAAATTGAAAAGATGGAAAATTAATTGATTGCAAAATTGACATGTCAGGTAACTTAACTAGGTACCTTTAAAGTTGAATTTGTGGGACTGCAAAATTATAGGAAATGTGAAATCAAATCCAATACATTAGACCTAGGATATCTCAAGGATGAGTTCGTTCAATCAGAGTGCATCAATCAACTTTAAAGTTTGAAGTAAAAAGTTTCAAATGATTCGTCTACTGAGAGGGATAATAGATACGCAATCCAGCAACTGATTTTGCTTCTTTGAAAGTCTTCAACGACGTGATTGGTGAACTTACTATTTAGATCATTCACATCAGTCAATAGATGATAGCATAAGAAGTAAATTTTGCATATTTAACTTAAAAAGTTACCTACATCGGTTAATGTGAACTTGAGTCAATTTGGACTATTATTATAATAATTATATATAAGGTATTCGTATCAGTTTATGTGAAAATGTTAAGATGATAAAAAAGTGAGAGGATAGAAAAAATTTATTACTTCTCCTTTATTTGTATTTGGTTTGAGGGATTGGTTGAGGAGAAAAATTAGAGGATAAAAATAAAATTTGTATAAACTTACTATCATACCCCTATTAAATTAAAAAAATTGCACATTATATTTTATTAAAAATTGTATATAAATGGGACAACCTTAATTTTTTAATAAATACTCTCTCTCTCTCTCTCTCTCTCTCTCTCATAGAGTAACTTTCTATTTCCTTACTCTTTTATCCCAGCAAGGGTCTTCACTTCTACCTTTGTATTAGAAAGCGCATTAACATAAATACGACAATAGATATAGGTAATACAAAAGTGTGTAAAATTATAAAAACGAGTCAAGGTGAATTGTCCTATACTGGGACATCATAAATAATGTTATAAATAAATAAATAAAAGTCCTTAAATATGCACTACAAATTCCACCATTTATAATAAATGTCCACTATAAAGATCCTTTAAATAATTTATCAAATTTTTCCCTTTTTTTTTTTTCCTCCACAGTTTTTTTTAAGGTAACCAAAAAGGCATGTTTTTATTTTTGACACGTGGCAAAGTCTCATTTTATGTTTTCCCTTATTGAATACCTAATTACCGTTTTTTTTTTTTTTCAATTTTCTTCTTAAAATGATCAATGACTGCCACCACTTAATTACAAGCTTTATTGCTATCACCTACTAAAGGGCTGAATAGATTCTTAGGGAAAAAAAAATCTTTACTGGAGAGGCAAAAAGACCTTATTGATTTGTTTATTTGCTGCATTTTTATTTCTTATTTCTTATTAAATCCCAGGATGAAAAATATTTACTGAGCATAATATTTATTGAGCATCTAATAGTATACATGGCGTAGACCTTTGGGTTGTAAGTTGTAACCCATTAATTTTTAAATTTAGCTCATGGATGAGTATAAAACATTACTTATTATTAAGTACAATAACTATAACTCTAATCTAATATATAATATAATCTATTTCTCAAAAAAAAAAAAATCTAATCTAATTATATTATATAAAAGTGAAGAAATAACTATAAAAATGAATTAAATGCCATTTAATATGCTGGATCTTTGGTTACAATTTACTCAAACCCTTTTCGCCTCCCACTATTAAACATGAGCATGAATGAGCAATGAAGTAACCTGTAACCTCTTCTCCAAAAAAAAAAAAGTTAAACATGTAGATGAGAGTTCTATATAAGTAAAAAAAATATAAAAAAAAAAAAAGTGAGCAATGAAGTAACGTTGAGTTTGGTTGAGAGTTGAGGTGTCAATGACAAGTGAATTGGACACGAGCACGCAAGGAGTTTCGCATGAAGTTCGCTATGGATGAATGGGTGACAACAATAATGGTTATTAGTATAAGATATGTGCTTCATATGTTAATAAGATTATAAGCTTAAGTAGATTCAAGAAATGGTTCTTGGTTGAAGAAGGTATTCAATTCTATTACCCACAATTTAGAAGCACCAAAGTTGGCATCAAGGAGACAAAAATAAGCAGTAATTTAATGTAAAGAGTGGAAACAATGAAGAAGAGTACAAGGCTCCTATCCACATAGTTGTACTTTGCATTTGAGTGTAAATTATGGTGATTTTATTGGTATTTTTAGAATTTTTTTTTTTTTTTTTTTTAAGTTTGACAGAAACAATTTTTGTTAAGTACATAAATAATATGATCGTTGATTATTATTTTTGTTTAGTTTACAAATGTTAATAGCTAAAAAAATGGTTTCTTATATTAATGAAATGTGTGATACAGAAAATTCGTGAAAGATGTTAACATGAAATATACTTTGATCAGTTGATAGCCAATTTTTGGTGTTGAAAGGAAGTGCACTTAGTATTGTATTATTGGTATTGGAGAACAACAAATGGATCTTATACAATAACTATAAAACATTGTGACCATAGTGATGTGTTAATGGGGTATGAATTATGAAGGGTAAATGGCTAAATGCAAAAGCCAGGGTTCAGCAAGAAAGGAAGGTGCATGTAATAATAATTATACTTTCATAAGGAAAAAAAAAAAAAAAATCCGTGCAAAGCATAGGCATACTAACTAGTATATCTAATAACTTAACCACTTAATATAGTTTTATACATATTTATAGTATATAATCAGTCATTCAATTATTTATAATCTTTACAACTTTTATTCAATGGCGTTATAAAATAACATGTTTATTAAATAATCTTCAATTAATTATAGAAAATAAGTTGCTCAAAATAATAATCAACCACACAAACACATAGGTTAACCATAAAGTGTGATTGGGATATTACAATATGCAACAATTTTCTATGAATTACCTAGGGAAAAAAATCACCATAAACTGGCTATCATAATTAGCCATCAGACAAGTTATTTGACGCGTATTTTTCTCTAATTGACTCTATGTTCCTGTGTTTCCACTAATCGCTACTTCGTATTCGACAATTCTTTCTTTGTATTAGACATTTCTTACTTTGTATCGAACAATTCTTGCTAAGTATTAGACTTCTTGCTTGCATTTTTCTAACTCACTGTTGACCACCGTCTTGCACATGAAATGAGAAGAAAATGATGGAGTGGGAATGACAAATTTCCCCATCAGTCTAACAAGGCCCGAAATTGAACCTAGCACTTGTTTCTCTTTAGTGCTCTAAACCTCTTCATCAACTAATTTTTTTCCTTTATTAAATTCTACACAAATAACATAAACTTTAATTAAATAATTTATGCAAGTAATTAAAAAATATAAGTACACTATATAAAAGAGTCTTATTTCTTCATGTGGGTCATCTTATAAAATTCCACATTTCCGATCTATTGTCCACCTTGCTTTTGCTGCACATAATCAAGATATAATACACTAGAATTATTATATAATAATATAATATTAAATTATTGCAGCCCCTTCCGAATAAGCAAATAAATGATTTGGATCCAAAACTGTAACCAGTTTTATTATTTCCTCTGTCCTTCGTATTCTAATTGGACTTACCCTAATAATATTAATGAAAAAAATAGCATTTAACATTTAGAGGATTAACAATCACAACAAAGAGCATATTATTGTTGCACGAGATATGAAGATTTCTCATATTATTGTTGAATCTGATGCCATTTCCATTGTTAATAGTGTTAATGAGATTTTTATGGAAGGGTGCATTGGCCATCTAATTCAAGGCATCCATGCCTTGCTGAACTCTTTTACCAGTTGGAAGGTTAATCATGTGAATTGGGATTATAATAGAGTTGCTCATGAGCTAGCTCATTTGGCTAGGCGAAGTGAAGACATGTAGGTGTGGAGAGGAGTTCTCCCTAGGGTAGTGCAGAATATTGTTCAAGCTGATTGCTCTGATTAAGGCCTGTTGTTTCTTCTCTGTGAGCTCTATTGTATTTCTTTTTCTTTGCTTGTCTGTTTGTATTGGCAAGCTTTGTATAAATAAAAAATATATATATATATATATATATATTTGTGTTCAAGATTGATGAGCCGGAAATTTATGGTCGTCATTACACGAAGATTGTCATTCACCCAGAGAAGACGTTACGCATTTATTACGCACATTGATGACAAAATGTAACAGACGAAGCAATGGTCACAGAATGAGCTGTGATCTCCAAACAAAGATTCTGTAATGCACTAATCGTTGAGCATAAATGCAACACATCATTGCCCATTAATGAGGCACATAACTATAAAATAGAAGACAACAGAAGTTAAAGGTACACACAAATACTCCACGAAATCACTCTCAACTCGTTTTCTCTCTAGAATCTTTCTCCCTTATTGACTTAAGTATCGGAAGCAGTTTGGCTGACACCACATTGGCTTGTTACTCTTCCCCCCAGTTCATTTTGCAGGATTTTCACCTACAAAGACGACCCCATTCACAGCATCATCCATCTGCTACAACAAGGAGCTCAATTGTTGATTTTTTGCATCATTAGTTTGGCGCCGTCTATGGGAACGCTAATCGTTCAAGCCATCTTTTCCAGTGACAAAAGAGTTCCTCGAAGTACGAGATAGAAGCAGAAATTGGACCTCAGCCAGATGCTGTGCAATAACAACAAATCCAAGCCCTCTTGACTAATGTGGAAGAGCCGACTCGCCAGAATGAAGAGCTACGAAAGAAGATGGAGTCTTAAAACATAGAACGTCGGCGAATAGGTGAAAACCAAAATGAAGAAGAATCGAATTCTCAAGCCAATAGGCAAGACAAAACTTCAGGAAAATATTCCACTATAATGGAGAATGAGCTCTGCAACATGAAGAAAAAGGTGGACGAACTAAAAAGTGCTATGAAGGACAAAGGCGGAGAGAATCTGGATGGGATGATTCGAAGGATAGACTCACCCTTCACCATTGAAGTACTGAACCATCCCCTCCCACCAAAATTCCATCTCCCACAGTTGGAGTCATATAATGGTTCCAAAGATCCCTTGGATCACAATGACTCATTCAAGACACTGATGCTATTGCAAATGACCCCAGACGAAGTGATGTATAGGGCATTCCCAACAACACTGAAGAGAGCAACCAGAGTATGGTTCAGTAAAATACCCCAGGAACCATTGCAAACTTTGAACAACTCAGCAAGGGTTTTGTTCATCATTTCATTGGGGGGTAAAGGCACAAAAAGCCAACTGGCCATCTTCTCAACATCCAGCAAGTAGAAGGAGAATCACTAAGGCAGTACATCACTCGATTCAATAAAAAGCTACTGCAGGTAGACAAAGCTGAAGATCAAGTCATCCTAACAACCTTCCAAGCAGGATTGCTACCAGGAGATTTCTTCTTCTCAATCACTAAAAGTCCACCAAAAACAGTAGTGGAATTGCTTCGTAAAGCCCAGAAGTACATGAATGCAGAGGATGCAGTGCTCGCAAAGGAGATGAAAACGAAAAGGAAGAGAGACGAAGGAAAAAACAGTAATTAGGATAAGAAGAAGGAGAGACGAAGTGGCGAACAGACCACAGGGAAAAAGAAGGAGTTTCCAGATAGGAAACCCAAGTTCACCAACTTCACTCCTCTAATAATGCCAATTGAGCAAGTCCTTATGCAGATAAGAGACGGTCCTTCCCTACAATGATTGAAGCCAATTAGCACTCCAATAGAAAAAAGGGACAAAAGCAAGTACTATAGATAACTAGACCACGGGCATCGCACTGATGAGTGTAGGCACTTGAAAGACCCAGTGGAAACTTTAATCCGACAAGGGAAGTTACAAAAATATGTCAGAAAGACAGAGCCATACAAATACCAATAGAAGGATGACTAGGATAGAACTCTAGAGGTAAGGGATAGCCTATAGGAGAAATAAAGACGATCTCGAGAGGATTGACAGCAGGCGGAACGTTGAAGTCCCTGAAAAAAGCACAAGGGAGAGAAATAAATAGCGTCTATTAGCGGGTCCCTCCAATGAAGATGCCAAAGAATAAGGAGCCTGATATTGTCTTCTCTGAGAAAGACAGTCAGCATCAGGCAACCCCATGACGATCCGCTGGTAATCATGCTTAGAGTAAAAGAATTCAACATTCACTGAATGCTCATTGACAACGAAAGCTCAGCAGATATCGTCTACTTGCTCACATTTCAGTAGATGAAGTTGGATAAGAAAAGGATCAGGCTTTTCACCTCGCTTCTAGTAAGCTTCACAGGGGATAGAATCGTCCCTAAAGGCATCATCACTTTAACTATGATAGCAGGAACTTACCCAGCACAAGTCACCAAGGAAATTGATTTCCTCATAGTTGATTGCCCTTTAACGTACAATATCATCTAGGGAAGACCTGCACTTAACAAACTAAAAGCAGTGACGTTAACATAACACTTGAGAGTGAAGTTTTCAACATCCCATAGAGTAGGAGAAATCAGAGGAGACCAAGTTCTGGCAAGAGAGTGCTATCAAGCTACCCTAGCATTGGGAGAGAACCACACATGGGTGATCAATGAACTATAACCCATTCCCGAACTGTTAAAAACACCACAAGAAGTTGAGATTGTCCCAGGATATTCGACGAAGGTATTGAAGATCAGAACAATTGATAGGAAGATCATACAGCATCGTCTCAACGTCAACCCAAAATGCAAATCTGTATAGCAAAAACAGAGAATATTTGCACCAGAACGCAACAATGCTATAACTGATGAAGTAGAGAAGTTGTTGGAAGCTGATTTCATCAAGGAAGTCTTATATCCAGATTGGCTAACAAACATGGTCATGGTAAAAAATAGCAACGATAAGTGGAGAATATGCATCGATTTCACAGACCTGAATAAGGCTTGCCCAAAAGACAGCTTCCCTTACCAAGGATTGACCAGTTAGTAGACTCAATTGTTGGACACAAGCTATTGAGTCTCATAGATGCGTTCTCTGGTTACAACCAGATTCTTATGGATGAAGACGATTAAAAGAAGACCTCATTCGTCACTAGCCAAGGGTTATACTGCTACAAGGTTATGCCCTTTAGACTAAAGAACACAGGAGCCACCTACCAAAGATTAGTGAACCGTATGTTCTCTCACCAGATTGGAAGGAATGTGGAGGTATACATGGATGATATGCTGGTGAAAAGCAAGGACAAAACCAACCACTTGGATGATCTCAAAGAAACCTTCAACATACTACGCAAGTACAATATGAAATTAAACCCTGCAAAGTGTGTTTTTGCTGTGGCTTCAGGAAAATTCTTGGGATTCATGGTGTCCCAACAAGGAATAGAGGCAAACCCAGACAAAGTAAAAGCAATAATCGAGGTCAAATCACCAAAAACAGTGAAAGAGGTACAGAGCTTGATAGGGAAAGTTGTAGCCCTAAACAAATTCGTCTCTAAGGCAACAGACAATGCATGCCATTCTTCAACAAAGCCTTTCAATGGAATGACGAATGTGAGGAAGCCCTTGCTAAGTTAAAGGAGTACTTGACGAAACCACCTCTATTGAGCCCCTCAGTGATGGGAGAGAAGTTGTTCCTCTACTTAGCAGTATCCAATACTGCAGTAAGTTCAGCTCTGATCAGAGAAGAAGGAACGTTCAGAAGCTAGTTTATTATACCAGTCAGGCTTTCCAAGGAGCAAAAGCAAGTTACCCAAGGATGGAGAAGATAGCTTTTGCATTATTGGTCGCCTTCAGAAAGCTCCATCCTTATTTCCAAGCACACTTTATTGTCGTCATGACAGACCAGCCCATAAGAAAGATGATGAACAAGATAGATGCAGCAGGACGACTCATTCAATAGGCAATCGAATTAGGCCAGTTTGACATCAAATATTGGCCTGAAGCAACAATCAAAGCCCAAGTACTGGCAGACTTCATTGTAGAATTTACTTACCCTACAAGGAAGAAGAACTAACCATGGAAATATGGACTGTCCAAACAGATGGGTCAGCCATGAAGAAAGTGGGAGGAGCAGGAGTAGTTCTTATTCCTCTAAAAGGAGATGTATGCGGTCAGGTTACAGTTCACAGCAACAAATAATGAGGTAGAGTACGAAGCATTGCTAACAGGGTTAAGTCTAGCAAAGGCTCTAGGAGCAATGAACCTTACCGTCCAAGCTGATTCTCAGCTAATAATTGGACAAGTGAAGGGAGATTATGAAGCCAAAGAAGAAAGGATGCAGAAGCACTTAAAGATCGTCCAAAGACTCTTACAGCACTTTGACAGTCTGGACTTTATGCAAATCCTTAGAGCCAAAAATTCAGAAGTTGACTTTCTAGCAAGATTAGCCTCGTCAGATGATTACAATGCGTCCTCCGAACTATGTGTAGAAATAAGGGGGCAGCCGAGCACAGAAGATGAGCAAGTTATTAAGATAAAAGAGCAAGATGAGTGGATGATTCCCATCATCCGTTACTTGAAAGAAGGATGGGTCCCCAAAGATAAGACAGAGGCAAGGAAGATACAGATCAGGGTAGCTCGCTTCGTCATTATTGACAACGTGCTGTACAAACGAGGGTATTAACTCCCATATCTAAGATGTGCCAATTTAGAAGAAGCAGATTATGTGCTCTGCGAGATACATAAGGGAACTTGTGGAAACCACGCTGGGGCAAGATCCTTAGCAGGAAATGCGCTCAGAGCAGGATATTACTGGCCAACCCTACAAAAAGACGCATACAACATCGTCAAAGCATGCAACAAGTGTCAACACTTTGTAAATGTCCAGACGAGACTAAGAGAGTCGATGACACCCATCTCCTCACCATGGCCCTTCGCCCAATGGGGAATTGATATTATAGGTCCATTCCTTCTAGGGAAGAAGCAACTCAAATTTCTAATAGTCGCAATTGATTACTTCACAAAATGGGTAGAAGCAGAGCCAGTGACGACAATAACAGAGGCTAAAGTCACAAGCTTTGTGTGGAAAAACATCATTTGCAAGTTTGGAGTCCCACATGTTATAATATCAAACAATGGAAAGCAGTTTGTCAACCTTAAATTTCAAAAATTTTGCCAAGACTTAAAGAGTCAAGAATCACTATTCTTCTCCAATACACCCTCAGGCCAACAGCCAAACAGAAGCGACGAATAGGAGCTTGCTCAAAATTATCAAAACTAGGCTTGAGGGGGCAAAGGGGGCATGGCCTAAAGAACTACAAAATGTCCTTTAGGCATATAGGACGACCACGAGAGTTCCAACATGAGAAACACCATTCAGACTAACATTTGGCACTGAGGCCGTCATACCAATGGAAGTAGGACTGATGAGCTACCGAGTCAAAACATATGAAGACCATAAAAATCAGCAAGAGCTTAACAGCAATTTGGACCTAATTGACGAAGTAAGAGAAAAAGCTATGAAGCAAATGGCCAAGCATAAGGAAGCAATGGCTAAATACTATAACAGAAAGGTTAAGGTGAGAAGGTTCCACACAGGAGACCTCGTCCTTAGGAAGGCGTCACAGGCAACAAAGGACCTATCCCAAGGAAAACTTGGACCAGCCTGAGAATGCCCCTATGAGGTAATCTGTCATTCTAGAAAAGACTCTTACTACCGAAAATCTTTAGACGGCCAGGAACTACCTCGACCATGGAACATAGAACACTTGAAGAAGTACTACCAGTAAGAAACGCTTTACATTTCAAGTTACTTAATTTTCATATCAGTATGTATGACAACCATTACTTTCATCATTCATAAAGTCAATAATACATGAAAGCATCATCCATGCGTATTTATCAATGATTATCCATGATTTTCCATGTACAGTATGTGTTTGTCAATGATTACCCATGATCTATCACTATCAAAATATGCGCAACACTAAGGAGTCATCCTTGGGAGACGTCTCACGGACCTCCGTCATTGAAATTTTGAATCCAAAGCTATTCACGCACAGTAAACGACATCATAGCCATTGAAGTTGTTGATACATAATTACCAAAGTCAACTAAATCAAAGTTGTTCAAACACAACCAATATAATCATCATTCAAGACAAAACAAAAAAATGGTTAACCTAGAAGACGCTCCAATACCACGACTCTAAGTCATGAGTAGAGCGCAAAATCGTCATTCAAACATGACTCAATAAAAAGCTGTTCAAACACAGCTAAAAAATACTATGTTGTTCAAACACAACTAAGATTGTCATTCAAATATGACTCAATAAAAAGCTGTTCAAACACAGCTAAAAAATACTATGTTGTTCAAACACAACTAAAATTGTCATTCAAACATGACTTAATAAAAAGTTGTTCAAACACAGCTAAAAAATACTAAGTTGTTCAAACATAACTAAGATTGTCATTCAAACATGACTCAATAAGAAGCTGTTCAAACACAGCAAAAAAATACTAAGTTGTTCAAACACAACTAAGATCTCAATAAGAAGTTGTTCAAACACAGCTAAAAAATATTAAGTTGTTCAAACACAACTAAGATCGTCATTCAAACATGACCTAATAAAAAGATGTTCAAACACAGCTAAAAAATACCAAGTTGTTCAAACATAGCTAAAATCGTCATTCAAACGTGACCCAATAAAAAGCTATTCAAACAATGCTAAAAAATACTAAGTTGTTCAAACACAACTAAGACCATCATTCGAATATGACTCAATAAAAAGCTATTCATATACAAGCTAAGTACGAAAAAGCTACTCAAGTGCAAGCTAAACATAAAGGTTGTCTCAACTAACATCATCACAAAGGGTTGTCCAAGCATAAAGGAGTTTCTACTATAGCTAATAGCAAGAAATTCATAAACCTATATACCATCATCAAAGGAATTATTTAGTTGCCCAAAACAACGAGCCCCAAAAAGAAATATTGTTCTTGCCTTGCAAGTAAATAAAAAGAAAAAGAAAAGAAAAAGGTAAAGTTACTGCTCATCAAGGACAAGGTCTGCAGGGGTTATAACAATGGTCTCCTTCATTCTTTCATCAACATCTATGGCTTCCTTCGTCACATTCTCCACGGTAGACTCAACAGACAAGAGCTCCTTCTCAAAGTTGTCCACAGCCAAAATAGAAAGGTCCAGGCCAGGGTGGTGTTTTGCCATCCATTTCACGAGAAGATCAAAGCCCTCCACGTAGTACATGCACAATTCATCAGAGTACTCATCAGAGTCTTTGAAATCCTGTATTTTCGTGGCCCCAACGTTCTCCAGCTTTAATTCCAGGTCACCAATCTGCTTGTCCTTCAGCTTGTAGAAGTCGTTCTCCACTTGCAAGCTCTTCTCCAAGGTTACCACGAGCTCATTGTCATTCTCAACTGCAACAGTGAGGATAGCAACCTTGTTCTTAAGTGTCTCATTCCCAACAGATGAAGACTTGACCAAAGGTTCAGACATGGCCACCTTCTTTTCTAAATCCAAGAGCTTTCTAGAAATGAATAGGGACTCCCCAAAAGCCTACAAAGAAATTTTCTCTCAACAAGAAAAAAAAAAAGCAAAGACAACCAACAACACATACATGCATAAGCTTTTGGATGTGAGACAACATCACCTCATCAAATGACTTCGCCATTAGAGGGCTCAAATCATCCACAAAAAGCGCCTCGTGGGCCTTCAAAGCTACTACATCAGCATCATTCCAAAAGGTAGGAAAGAAGGAATTACCACTAGCTCTTTTCTTATTCTTAATCTCCTCCCCACCAAAGGCAATCAACTCCAATGACGAAGTAGGAGAGACAGGGCGCTTAATAGGTGAGTGAGAAGGAGGAATTGTCGTCACAGAATCTTTCTTAGAAACATCACCAGTCTTCTTCTTCTACCTTTGGCCTTCTTCTCTTGAGCCTCAGCTAATTTTTGTTTGCTAAACCTATTTGTCATTCTTGAAAGGACGAAACAAAAGTTTATTAAAAAAAAAAAAAAAAAAGAAGAATAAAGAAGGTACACGCACTCTTTTTCACAATTTCCAAACTTTTCCGAACCTTAGCGGACGGTTCCGGACCCAGAAAGTGTAAAGACAAAGTTTGAGGAGAAACGAGCTCGTCAAAATCCTTGACAGACTCGAGATACTCCTTTACTTTCTCAACATGATGCTAGTACCTCTTCTTCAGATGAGGACATCGGGAAATTCCAAAACAAAAGAACCAGTAAGCCATCTATCATTGTCACACATAAAGAAAGAGAAAAGCAATCGAAAAGATGAGAAAGACGCACCAGACACAGGAACTCCCCAACTACGAAAAAATGTGGGGGCTTCGTCCAGGTCCTCACTAGGGATGAACTCCCAATCACTTCTAGAGACAAAAAAGAAGTTTGGCTTCCAATTTCAAAGAGAGAATGGGTAATCAAGGATTAACCTAGAAGCCCTATCCCACAGCTTAAACTCATAATAGCCGGGGTCCTTGGATTTTCTCAGACAATAAAAATTAAAGAATTCCTCCCTCCTAATGACATCCCCATCATTGGCAGACATCCATACCACCATACAAGAGACAAGAATCCGCCAAGAGTTAGGCACTAACTGTGCCGGAGCAAGATGTAAGTAAGAAAAAAGTTCCCTAACAAAGGGATGAACAGGGAAACGAAAGCCACTAGTAAAATCAACCTCATAAAAACAAACCTCATCGGTATAGGAATGACAAGCTCTTTCTTCGTCACTCGGGATCCTAATTTTTACAGAATCAGGGAACTAAAATCTAGCCCTGATCCACTACTCATCCTTCCCCGTGAGGGAACACAAGATAGTCCAAGCTTTATAGGGGGTGGAAACAGAAGTAGCTTCTGAGATCACGGGATCATCACACAAAGATAACCCTGCCTCGAGATCACTAAACCTCACTTCAGACACCTTTAATAACCTGGCTACTCTAACAGAATGAGAAACTAAAGGGAATAACAAAGAAAGAACAGAAGTGTATGGACAGTTCGCCCCTACGAAGAAACTAACTCTCTCAAGACACTCCCCCTCTATAGACTCAAGCAAACAGCCTAAATGAGCAAAAAAGAAAGCTATCGAGGGACAAGCTAACCTAACAACAGAATAATCTACCATGGAAGAACCAAAAAAGAAGCAGGAGCACAAAGGACTTACCAGGGAACGTAGGACAAAGAAAGGGAGCTCAAAGAAGAAACAAACCCTAGAATAAAAACTGAATAAGGAAAAAATACAAAGAAAAGGAAAGAGGAAAGAAAAATGCAAAACAAGTGGTCAAAACACACGCGGGAAAACTGAGACATGTCTACACGACGAGCACATCCTGGCCGTACACGTGGCATTCAACTACTCAAACATCAAAACCGTCATAAAGGCAATACATGGAATACAAAGCATCAGACGGATTTGTTCTTTTTTTTTTTTTCTTGGTGAACGACGGATTTGTTCTTATCTTGTCTAAAAGACGAGAAAACAAACAAAGGGGACAGCTAATGAATTGGAAATTTATGGTCGTCATTACACGAAGACCATCATTCACCCAAAGAAGAAGTTATGCATTTATTATGTACATTGATGACAAAACGTAACAGACGAAGCAACGGTCACAAAATGAGCTGTGATCTCCAGACAAAAATTTTGTAACGCACTAGCCGTTGAGCATAAATGCAGCACATCATTGCCTATTAATGAGGCACATAACTATAAAAGAAAAGACAACAGAAGTTAAAGGTACACACAAATACTCTACGAAATCACTTTCAACTCGTTTTCTCTCTAGAATCTTTCCCCCTTACTAACTTAAGCATCGAAGGCAATTTGGCTGACGCCACACCGACATGTTACTCTTCCCCCCAGTTCATTTTGCAGGATTCTCACCTACAAAGACGACCCCATTCACAGCATCATCCATCTGCTACGACGAGGAGCTCAACTGTTAATTTTTTGCATCATCAAAGATCATTAACATTTAGTTTTATGAAGATCTATCTTCCAGTTATATTTTTCAAATCAATCAAAAAAAATTCTCGATTTGTTAGTGACAAATCCACATGCTCTCTATTATTTATGAGTTTGGTCTATTCTAAACATGAATTCTATTGACAAAATCTCAATATTAATAAAAATTACATTGATAGAGATGGGTTCAAGTTACACCTTATGTAACTCTTTAGAGTTTCACCTTTTCTAAACCATTAGATTTAAGTAGATCTAATGGTAAAAAAAGACACTCATTAATGCTAATATTCTGATTAAGATCTCATTAATTATCCTTTATTTATTGCATTCAGCATTCCATACCTATCTCTAAACTTAAAAAACACAAAAAAATTATACATCTTTCTACAATTTTTTTTTTCCACTGTTTCTCCAAAAAAAGAGTCCAAAATAATATATATATATATATATATATTACCAAAATAATAAGTATGTTAATAGTCCATTGGCACATGCAGGATGCAGAAAAAGGCCACCTTGGTGCTGCAATAATTCATTATACAATCCTTTAAAAGTTGGGAAACACACGCTTGGTTCGACTGCAACAGTTCCACCATGAATCTATGATTACTTGGTGATAGAAATTACTGCTGAGTGCTGACTTTTTCCACACACACACACACACACACACACACACACACACAAAATATATATATATATATAAGGAGTAGTCTTCAATTTGGGAAGTTTTTAACAAATTCGGTAAAACAAACTATATCAAGTAGCTTAATCAATTAAAAATTAAAACCGTCTTCTTCTTCTTCTTCTTCTTCTTCTTCTTTTATTTTATTTTATTTTTTTATAATTGTTTATAAAGAGTTAAACCTAAAAATAAAATTCACAAATTATCCTAACACTAAACTTGCCACAAACACAAAAAACATGTCCTATATATGTCACTCATTATGCATATTTCATTCTTTATAATTATGCAATCTTTTTTTTTTTTTTTCTCACTAGAAATACATAGATTTCAAGTATGTTGGTTGAAGAATTAATATGAATATTGTTTTCTTTGGGAACTAATATTATGAAGTTGCCATTTACTTAGAGATTAGATTATATGATTTGATGATATATGCTTTGCTTTCTTTATGACAGATATTTTTCTGGTTTATGGTAGAGACTTGGAATGTAACTAGTAGTTACTCGCAATTTGAAGCTTCACGTACTCCAAAATGTTGTGTTTCCTTGTCTTCATTCTGCAACAATACGAAGCATTTTTTTTTTTTTTTTTTTTTTTTTTTTAGGTTTAGAGATAGGTATGGAATGCAATAAATAAGGGATAATTAATGAGATCTTAATCAGAATATTAGCATTAATGAGTGTCTTTTTTGACCGTTGGATCTACTTAAATCCAATGGTTTAGAAAATGTGTAACTCTAAGAGTTACACCAGGCGTAATTCTATTGACAAAATCTCAATATTAATAAAAATTATATTAATATATATATATATATAATATGAGCTTTGATGATTGTTGCATAGACAATGGAAGAGATTTCCGTATTAACTTTTTGTGGTAGCCACCATTGAAGAATACTAAAAAATAAAAAAAAACTCTCTCTAAATAAACTGTGTTTTGATATTATTGACTAAAAAAAAAAAAAAAAGATTAATTATAATGAGGTGGCTCTATTTGTTGAGGACAAAGAGAGAGAAAAAAAATATATAAGTAGCCTATTCTTCAATGAACAATTTTGAAATATTGGGTAAACAACAGGGTCAAAAAATGTAACTAAACCAAACTTTAATAGTTAAGAATATGAATGAACATATTTATGTTTACGTTTATGTTTAGTTAGTTTTTTTTATTATCTAAATATTGTATTCAAAATAAGTGGTTCTTAATTTGCTATATACATAACCCTTTAGGATTTTTAAAATGTTATACGAAGAGTAAACATATATTAGAATTTATTATACATCTTATGAAGAAAAAAATTATAACAAGAAACAACTAAAAAAGCAACTCAATTTATGGGCCTCAAATAGCCTCATAATTTTATTGGAAAGAATCTCAAAATTACCTTTGTAAGCTACCATTGTAGAAGTTTGCTTGAGACAAGTCAAAAATTAAATAAAACTTATAATGCCCCCACATACACTTAATTTAATACACATTTCTTACCCCCCCCCCCCCTCCCCCAACAAAATAAATAAACAATACATCTTTGTTGTGTCTCATTCTCATTCGTTCTTGGTTTCAAATAGTAGAAATGTTGGGAAAGATCATAATACTACTCCATTTACAAATCCTACCAACCGGGTATTCTTCAGCAGAATGTTTCCAATCAATATATTTAGAGTAATGATAAATAGTAGTTGACTTATTTTATATATGATGTTGTATCAAACACGTGGAATACAAATTCACGGTTTTATTACTATGTTGTCACCAAATAAATGAATAGTGCTAATTATTCTATTACAACATCTCGTATTTCTTGTAATACTCATCCCTATCCATTAATTTTTATGCGTCACAATTGCTTCTATTTTCTTATTCTTAAAATTTTTATTTAAAATTCAACATGCAATGAACCTATTGTTGACAACTCGAAATAAATTATACCTAAAAAATTAAATTGTAACATATATATTCCTCATTATAAATAGCATAACGAATAATGAGAAACGTTTAATTTTTATCGTGGGTTTTGACTTCGAGGAAGAGAGGTTGAAATTAATTGTCTTACTAATAAACATAAACATATAATAATGTTCACGTAGCCTAGAAACCATTTTATAAATCGTGAGCTCCAAGTATCATCCAAAAATGAAAGTATTAAAAGAAAAGAGAATGGACTTTGAACACTTATTGATTGATTTAATTGAGCAATCATTCATTTGTAATCTGTTGTTAGATTTAATAGAACACAATAATTCATATGGCAAGTTTCAAATTATGGTTAACAACAATACTTGTAAGAATTATAGAAAAACAAAATAATTTAAAATATCTTCAAGGATTAATCTTATTTGAAAGGTCTGATACTAACAGTCTAAAATTGTTTTATACATTAAAAATATAGGAGAACTTGAGTGTAAATAGCTTAATGTTTTCATATAATGGTGTTAGAAATTTTTATATATTCCCAAGTTTATTTTGAATACAAAGTAACATATGTTTATAAGTTGGCAAAAAATGTTTATATGTACGTATATTATACTTTGTTTAAAATCTTTATTAAAAAAACAATTTAAATTTTCTACATAATGGTAACCCTTTTAAAATTTTTAAAAATGTCAACGAAAAATTAAAAAAAAAATATTTTTCTAGAATTTATTTGGAAAGTTAGAAAAATAGGTAACAAAATAAAATTCTCAAATATGAAAAATAAAAAGTCTTTGAGTAGGCACATTTCATCTCTAAATTAATTTGTTTTATTTTACCTTACGTTTAAAATCTTCAAGTATTATACAAATATTTTCATCTGACATCAAGATATTTTATTGCATATTTGAAATAGAGGATACATCATGGATAAGAGCTTGCGTAATACAGCAAGGTTCCTCTTCAATCCAAGCAACAAAATCAGCAATGCTAGACGCACGCTTTGCTAATATATGGGCTGGTATGTTTCCCTGTCTCCTGATGTGAGAGAAGCCTACACTCCTAAAATCCCCACAGATATCTAGTATGCCTTGAACCACTGTAGCAATAGAGGAAGGGGGTGTAGAAATATTACAAAGAGCATTATAAACTACCAAAGAGTCTCCTTCCAAGATAACATCTCTCACTCCAACGTTCTTAGCAAAAAGCAGCCTTGTTTCTAACGCCTTGGCCTCTACCTCCAACGCACCCATTCATACTGGGATTTTCTTACTTAGCGCAGCTTCAAGCCTCCCTTCGTCATCACGAATTACAACCCCAATACCCACCGCCTTCTGCTTCGAAAACACAGCCCCATCCACATTAATTTTGAAATGGCCACCCCTTGGAGGACACCACGTTGTAACAAGCCTAGGCAAAGACGGAGCTGGGATATTTTGTACAACCGCCACCCTGTACTCCATGAGGTAGTCCGATGCCCATCTGAACAAAACTTGCCCTGACTTACTTGCACCCCCACATCTTATCTCATTACGGTTATGCCAAAGGGCCCATGCCAGAGTGGCTGTCAGCGCTACGTGGTCCTCCCCTATAACTTCATCCATCAGCAGCTTCCACATTATATCTTGGAATGACAGGACTGGCCCATCGACTTTCGGTAGCACCAATTTAGAACACTCCTAAGCCTCCCTTGCTTTCGGACACCACCAAAGAACGTGACCCATAGATTCCGGCGCCTCCTTGCAACTGTCACATAAATCCTCTTGAATAACCTTCCACCTCATCAAGTTAGTTTTCGTTGGCAAGGCATCACGGCATGCCCTCCGAACAAAGTGCCGAATTTTATGCAGTACTTGCATGCTCCAAACTCTACTCCAAAAACGCCTTAAGTTAGTTGCATCTAAGCTGGAGGCCTTACTTGATAAGTGTAACTGGTTCACAGCCAATTTATAAGCACTACACACCGTAAATAGCCCATTTCTTGTCTCAATCCAAATAAGTTTATCAGGAGGCAGCCTAGAACTAATGGGAATACTTTTTATCACTTCCACTTCATGGGGCATAAATAAAGCTTCAATAATCTCAACTTTCCATTCTGCAGTAGCAGTATTTATCAAGTCTTGCACCCGGGTGTCTGCATGTAGAAACATTCTTGGAGAAGTTATCTTGTACATGGATGGGCTTGGTAACCACCTGTCCTCCCAAATGCGAATATTGGCCCCATTTTCGACCCTCCACCTCATCCCATCTTTAACTAAATTTTGTGCCGCCATTATGCTCCACCAAGTGTAAGAGGGGTTATTGCCCAGAGAAGCATGTACAAAATCACACCTTGGAAAGTATTTGGCTTTCAAAACTCTATATACTAATGAGTCATGCCCTACTTGAAGTCTCCACCCTTATTTTGCCAACAAAGCCAGATTAAAAAGTTTTAAGTTCTTAAAACCCATGCCTCCTATTGACTTTGATTCACACATCTTCTCCCAACTCACCCAAGGGATTTTGTTTTCATCTTTTCTTTGTCCCCACCAGAACTTCCTTACCATGGCTGTCAGTTCATCACAAAGGGATTCTAGTAAATTGAAACAACTCATGGAGTAGGTTGGAATAGCAAGAGCCACAGCCTTAATCAACACTTCCTTTCCAGCTTTGGACAACATCTTCTCCCTCCATCCAGACAACTTCTTACTAAGCTTCTCCTTTATATCATTAAATGTGCTTCTTTTGTTTTCTTCTCACAAGTGATGGTAGGCCTAAATATTTTTCATGCTATTTAGTTACTTGGGCTCCAAATCTTCTTTTTATCTCATCTTGTATCTCCTTAGGGGTATCACTGCTAAAGAAAAGGGAGGTTTTTGCTCTATTTAGTTGCTGACCTGCGGCTCGTTCATAGACTTCCAAAACTCTCTACAGTGAGTCACATTCAGCCAATGATGCTCTGCAAAAAATGAGGCTGTCATCTACAAAGAATAAGTGGGACAGCTTTGGAGCTCCACGACATATTGTAATCCCATCCATGCTTCCATTGCACACCGAGTCTTTAATCAAGGCTGATAGTTCTTCTACACACAATAGAAACAGATAGGGTGACAGGGGGTCTCCTTGCCGGATGCCCCTAGAAGGAATAATATGACCCCTAGGGCTACCATTGATCTTTATGGCATAGGTAACAATGGTGACACATTGCATAATCAGTTTCCTCCATTTATCCACAAAGCCCAATTTTTCCATAATTTTTTCCAAACAAGTCCACTCCACCCTATCGTAAGCCTTACTCATGTCGAGTTTGATAGCCATCTCTCCAACTCTACCTCCTTTTTTTTTACTAATATGGTGCATGGTTTCAAAAGCTACCAATACATTATCAGTGATTAACCTTCCATGCACAAAGACACTTTAGGTTTCACTAATAATGGATGGGAGAACTTTTTTCAACCTGTTTGCTATTGTTTTAGAGGCAAGCTTATAAACAACATTACAAAGGCTTATCGGCCTATAATCATAAACTTTTTTTGGTTCCTTAATTTTTGGAATAAGCACAACGTGCGTTTCATTAAAATTAGGGGGAGACATACTGTGATTGAGGAATTCCAGTACTGTAGTTGTGACAACCTCACCACATATACTCCAGAAATGTTAGAAAAAGATGAGGGGCATGCCGTCGGGGCCCGGGGCTTTAAGCGGATACATCTGCTTCAAAGCCACACCAATTTCCTATGCTGTAAACGTTCGGGTCAACTCTTCATTCATGGACATAGTTACTTTTGGTTGGATGGCATTTAGAATCTCGATAAATTCATCTGGATTACTTGACGTGAAAAGCTTCTCAAAATAGTCTACCGCAATTTCTCCTATCTTCACTTCATCCTCTTGCCATTTCCCATGATCATCAACTAGGCCCTCAATATAGTTTTTTTGGTACCTTGTTAAGGCTTTGGCATGAAAGAAACTGGTGTTCCTATCTCCCTCTTGAAACCAATTAAGTCTTGACCTCTACCGCCACATCTCATCTTCTTTATCTAGCCAACAGTTCAGGTCAACTCTGGTATTCCTCATAGCAACGGTCAAGTCCGAACCAGCTAGTTTAATTCCAGCCATTCAAGCTGTGTTGTAGCTCAGCTATTTTCCATCCAACATGGCCAAATTCCTCCTTATTCCAAGCTTCCAGGTCATGACGACACTGTTCTAAACAGCTCTTTAGAGAACCCGTTGTGCTCGAATGTAGCCCCACTTCCCATGCAGCTTTGACAATATCCTCACACCTACTATCCTTTAAACACATTGATTCAAATCTAAAAGATTTCTTTATTCTCTTCTGCTTCTTCTTCTGAACTAAATGGAGTGAGAGTGGTGAGTAGTCCGATGCTGACGATGAAAGGTGGTACAGTTTAGCGGTAGGGAACAAGTCCATCCATTCCTTGGTGGCCAGTGCCCTGTCAAGCTGCTCTCAAATTTGGGTGCCATCCGTCCGCTGATACAGCCATGTAAATTTCGGTCTGACAAAATCCACCTCTCGGAACCCACAATGGTGAATGGCATCAGTAAAAATCTCCATCTACCTTTTCGGTCTGGCTTGTCCTCCTTCCTTTTCCGTCAAACTTGTGATCTCGTTGAAATCACCAATCACAAGCCACGGTAACGACAATGTACCCTTGAGATATTTTAGTTTGGCCCACGACTCCGGTCTTTTCGCCGTGTCTGGGTTACCACAGAATCCTGTAAGGTGCCAGCAACCCCCATCCCATCCACCTTCTACCCATGCATCTATATGATCCTGAGAGTACGTCTTAACCTCCATTTTGATCCCTTCCTTCCATAACATGGCCAAACCACCTTTGCTACCATCACTAGGGACTATTAATCCATGTTTCATCTTACATCGGTCCTTCACTTGCTCCATCCATTCTCTGTTAGATTTTGTCTCCATCAAGAAGACAGTATTGGGCTCTTCCTTATTCACCGCCTTTTCTAAGGCTTTAACTGTCCGGAGGTTCCCAAGCCCCCGGCAGTTCCAACTTAAAAGACTCATTGATCTTGGCGGGACTGCCTAGCAACCTCCACCGCTTCTTCACAGTCGATATCATCAGCCATCCTCTTCTTTTTTTCATGTAGTTGCACCTCCTTAACACCACTGTTTACACCCTCAAACTTTCTCTTCAAACCAAACTCCACATCCAAAAGAGTGCATGCACTCATGCATGGGCTTTGGCTTATTTTCCACGTCCCCTCACCTACCTCGGTACCTCCCTTCTTTATTTCTTTATTCTGAGTCAACACTAGCCTACTAGTGGGCCTTAGCTTTTGTCTACCTTTACTACTACTCTTATTGGGCTTTTTTTCTTTTTCCCTGACCAAGCCTGTTTCAATCCAGCCCATATTAAACTCCATTTTATTATTCACGCCTCTTGCCTTTGTAACTGACAGCTTTCCATTCAACTCCTTTGTTTGATTTTCCTAGATATGATCACCTTCCATAATTGCAATATCCACAAGATTACAACTACTAGCAACCTGATTTACTGGAGTTTCGGGATCAGCGGCCTTTGAATTCGGTAACGTAGGATCATTAAGGATATCATCATCAATGTCCTTTAAGATTTCCTCAAAATCCAAGATATGCTCCCATGAATCACACTTTTCAAAACAATGCGTTCGTACGTCACCCTCCATCACTTCCCCTCCACCGTTCATCTCCATTAGCGCTGCAATCGGTGAGTTAGTCACTCCCACTCCAAGATCCCAGTTTGGCATCTCGGTTCTACCAGTGACTTCCGTCGCCAACTTGTCATGTTGCACCGTCGCTGATAACCGTGGCTGTGACTTTATCCTTCCTAATTGGTCATACGCCTGTACCTCCATGACCGTCTTCCTCACATGGTTGAACTAAAGAGCTCTAATCCAGGAACCAAACTGTTGCTCTGCAATCCGTAACGATCCTCTGCTGCTTAGCCATAGATCACAATCCTTGTTGTCGTGTGAAACTAAGCCACACCAATAGCATATATTAGGCAAACGCTTGTACACAAACGCTGCCCATCCTTCACCCGAATGATCCCAAGATATTTTCCTACCTCTGCACAACAGTTTCATGATATCAACCTCGACTCTCACCCTCATGAAGTTTCCACCTTTCATTTCTCCAGCATCCTTTGGCCGACTGACTTGTCCGATTGTTTCTTCGATACTAAGTGCCGCTTCCACCGTTAAGAGCTGAAAAGGGAGATTATGAATCTGAACCCAGAATGTGGCTGTCTTAAAAACTAGTTCGTTGATTGGAACCGCCCCGACATGGCGCAACAACGCCACCAAGTGCCTATCAAACGCCCATGGTTGCCCTTGTATGACTTTCTCCGCGTCCACTTCCATCTCAAACGCAATCAATAAAACATTATCCTTGCCATCACATACCTCAAAGTTCCATTTAGTTCGCCATATTGGTCGGAAAGTCTTAGCCACCGCCTCAACATTTACATTCCATCGAGTAAAAAATTTTGCAGCCAAAACCGCTCCCACCTTCTTCTTATCCCTCGTGAGATCCACCTTCGAACCCTCTGCCTCTGTCAACGAGAGACTCTTCCATCTTGAAGTCAGGTCCTCCATTTTATGGCGCTCACCTCCACAGCACCAAGCACCCAACCAGACGAAAATAGAACAGAAACCTACGAATAGCTTAGAAGACAAAAGAAAATAAAACAAACCCTCCTAGTAACTAAGCTACTAAAGGGACCTCAACATCCTTCGCAAAGTGAAGGGAAACACGCTGCTACAGTAGAGAGAGTATAGGCACAGCTCCCCACTGAGAACCCCGATGCACTAATGACATGATTGTTGATGTGACTCAACAGGAGCATAACAATAATAAATATTATACTTCAGCTTTTAAATATCTATAAATATAGATTAATTCAATGACTGAAGAAAATTTGATTTATCTTGATAAGAACTTCCTTTTTTTTTTTTTTGGGTACTTTATTAATCATTTTTTTTTAATCAAAGTTTGTTATATTTTAAGCACTAGAAAATTGGTTTTCATATAACTCTGATGTGAATTTTAAAATTAATTAAGTTTTAAATGCTTTCACTAAGAGATTAATAACTAAATTGATGCTAACAAACTAAATAAATATTAAATAGTACTAGAAAAAAAAAATAGATGTTAAAAAATGAATTATTGAAGTCACAACTATTATCGCTTGTCAAATCCTACAAGAAACTAGAAAAGGGGGGGGGGGGGGATCCAAACGTACAAAATTGAAATGATTGTGTAGACATCAAAATTTTATGATGTATTCACAACCGTCCGATTGTTCATGATCAAATATTTGTGATCAAATTAATCCCCAATCGATGATGCGGATGATTAGCAAATGAAATCAAGCCACATGGTAGTATCAAATAAAGAAAGCCACATGGCAACGTTAGAAGAAAAGACTCATGGAATGTTCTTATTAAATGAAAGACCAAAATTAAGGTCAAATTTGTATTTAAATTCAAAATTTGTAATTAACTCTCAATAAATGCCGAAAGAAAATTCCAAATTAAATACTATTGAGTTGCCTATAAATAAAAGCTTCTCATATGAGAAAAGGGAGAAACTTGAGAGAAAAACCCTACTAACACTCTGCCAAAATAGAGAGTCATCTCTAAGTCTAAAAGAGCACCCTTGCTCCCTCAAAGTCAAGGCTCATTTCTACTTCTTCAAATCGAAGCAAGGAGTTTCCTTCAATTTAGTTCGAGATCAAGTCAACGGCCCTTAACTCCAAATCAAAACTCAAATACATCCAATCACACATCCAACTCGGAGACATCAAAGTACGATTCAAGATCAAGTTTCATGACTTTTGGATCGTAAAGTTTCTTGGAAATCGAATTAGAGGAGTTTTATTATATTCTTTCATTGTAAAAAATCATACAGATGATTGTACTCACATATATACAAATCAATATAAATTGATAATTTGTTACCCTATTTCGTGACCGTATGATTCTTCTTTTACGAAAATTGTGTGTACAGATGGAAAATTAATTGATTGCAAAATTGACATGTTTGGTAACTTAACTATTCAAAGTTGAAATTTGTGGGACTGCACAATTAGAGGAAAAGTGGAATCAAATCCAATACGTTTGGTCCAGGATATTAAGGATGAGTTCATTCATCAGAGTGTATCAATCAACTTTAAAGTTTAAAGTCAAAAGTTTCAAATAACTCATTTACAGAGAGGGATAATATAAATATGCAATCCGATTAAGAACAGCTTATTTAGCTGAAACTGAAAATTTTTTGCAGAAAGTATTTTAGAAAAAAGTTAAAAACTAACTGAATAGTATAGTAGGACCCATGAATATTACAAAAAAGTGCGACGGTACCCATGAATAGTAGTAAAAATAAACTAAAAATTCTAGTAGCAACTTATTTTGTTTCTTTGAAAGTCTCAAAAAAAAAAAAAAAAAAAAAAAAAAAAAAAAAACTTGATCATTCATTTCAGTTAATGGATGACAGCATAAGAAGTAAATTATGCATATTCAACTTAAAAAAATTACATACATCAATCAATGTAAACTGAAGTAAATTTGGATTATTGCTACTTTAAAAGTGTATACGCGCATTCGCATTAGCTCATGCAAAAATGGTGGGAGAATGAAAAAGTGAGAAGATATAAAAAATTAAGTTTTCCTTCATTTGTGTTCGGTTGGACGGAAGAAAAACTCTATTGTTTGGTTGAGGAGAAAAATGGCAAGATAGAATATAAAATTTATATAAATTTACTATCATACCCCTATTAGATTAAAAAAATTGCACATTATATTTTTATTAAAAATTGTATATAAATGGACAATTCATTAAAAAAAATAGATGAACACAAGAACCCAAAACAAACGAAAGCTAACGGGTTAAAAAGCACTTCAAGATATATTTGGAAAGGACATCCTTAATTCCTTAAGAAATACATTCCCTCTCTCTCTCAGAGTAATTTTCTGTTTCCTTGTTCTTTTATCCCAGTAAGGTTCTTCACTTCGTCCTTTGTAAGTGCGTTAACATAAATACAACAGCAAATATAGGTAATACAAAAGTGTGTAAAACTATAAATAAATAAAAATTTTAAAAAGCGTGAAGTGGATTGTCCAAATAAAACTTTTTTTCTTTTTGACAGGAAAAGATAGGAGTATATTAATAAACTGATGGAGTACAAAGTTTGCGCTAGGGGTGGCTCCCACAGACCAGACCCCAACAGTCAAGACAGCCAAAAGGAAATTAAAACTATGAAGTACACAAGAGCCACAAAAAGTGCGGGTAGCACGCTCAGGTGCTCTCAGTAGGTAGGCATACTACGAGTTAAACGTTGGTAATTTTCCTATAACGTTTCTGCACTCTCGAGTATTACATGCGGCGGGGTTTGAGACGCTAAAATAGGACTTTCTCCTCAATACAATGCTGCTCATATAAACAAACAGACTGCAAAAAGCTATGCTTGATGGAAAAATTAAACATAGAAAGGAATTCCAAATTCCATTTGGATACTACACTAAATTGAACAATAACATCCGAAAACCCATCGAAGCTGAGATGCAAGACTAACGGAATGGGAAAGAAAAAGACAACTTGAAGTAGATTTTATGAAACCACCAAAAAGTAAGATTTATGGTACACGTTTGAGTAACAACAATCAATTTATAGTACACAAACCAGGGATGGAGATTGCACAAATCCAGCTTCATCATTATGTGGATGCAAAATCTTGTTTTTCAGCAACAGCATAAGAAACGATAAAAACCCAGACTACTGATATAGTCTTCCACCATGGAAGTAAATATATGAATCGCAGCTGATTCAAAGAAACTGCAAGACTATTCTTAATCATCAATACAATCATTACGTCAAGCACCTGCTTCAGAAGACCTGATCTGCTGTTGTAACTCTTCATCAGCATTCCTCAAAAATTGATCCCAGCCACTCCCAGAGCTGGTATCCAAGTAATCGAATGGCACTGCTGTCTTCATACCTGGCCTAACACCACACTGGCTCTCCACAATTCTAAAGTCTACTTGGTCTCCTTCTTCCCCAGTGTTCTTCTCTAACTCCTCCCAATTGAACAACAATGGCAATGTAAATGCACCCCACGGGTTGAAATCCAAAACCTTAATCCGCTCATCCTTCGTAACATAAACATCAAATGTGTAATTCTCTGATTCAAATTTTAGCCTCACTTGATCCTCATAAAATTGCCTGATCAACCACTCAATATTACTCTTCTTCTCAAGAAGAACAGGGTAAAAAGTAGTGACCTCACGCTGAGAAATACCAACTAGGTTTTGACCCCGTACAAAACAACGGAATTCCATCTCCAGCTGAAGGGATGGGTACCACTTGCGGAGTGCAAGGAAGAAACTCGGGGGTCTTGACAATGACTTATCAGTGCATGAATCATATGCATGACACAAATCATGGATCAAGGAGTCAGATGCTCTTAGCAAGAGTGTAATCTCACTGAACGTGGTGCATTGGAGTGTCCCAATGGTGCTGATCCAAGCTGAGTCTTTAGGAGCACTCCAATTCAATTTAGGAAAGACTGAACCCCCAAGTGATTTGATAGATTCCTTAATCTTCAATTCAAGTTCTGGGAAAGAAGGGGGTGGCAAAGGTTGTTCAGACTCGTCTCCAGATCCTTCCGATACCTGATAGTCTTCTTCCTCTTCTGGGTTATGAATTCTATTAGGTAGGGCATCATCATTTGAGATGGAAACAGGTAGAAGGAAAGGGCCAGAATCATCAAGAAGGTACTGGATAAAGGATTCTGGAAGTTCATGGATTTGGGTTTTAATGGAAACAGACTTAAATTTTGGGTACCATTCCTGAATCTGGCATCGGTTCACTTCTTCTTCCTTCATTTGGAATTGAACAGATGGTTGTTTCTCTACAATAACAAAGCTATCTATTCAAATTTACTATCTGTTACATGAAAATAAAACACAAATGATAAGTAATTAGGTATCGTGTAGCTGATGAACTGTTATAATCTCTATAACTCTTTTTGGGGGAAATAATGAAAGTCCCTATATGGGTTATATATAATCAACTGGAGAAACAAAATTCAAGTCTCAAGAAATTTGAAGTCATTCAATATAAGAAAGTAACCTCTATTTTTGAACAAATCCCGGATAACCACGGAGTGAATAGTTTGACATTAATACATACTCTCAAAAACCAACATACTCTTCAGAGATTGAGTGGAACTTCTAGCAAAAGTTAAGCACCAAAAGTTGCAAACTAGCAAGATTTGGAAGCAGTAAATACTTAAAAGCAAGATAACATTAACAGGGGAGATTTTTGGAAATTTTTAGAAATTGGGTGAGTTCTGAACCGTAGACAGTAATGCCAAAGAGATTTGTTGATTTTCAGTTATGCCACAAACACACCTTTTTTTTATAATATATATGTAAAGATACAAACTTCCATGTACATGTGAAATTTCTCAACAATAGCTCTACCAACTCTACCCAATAGTTACAAATGCACCATCTTCTAGTTCATACACATACATGACACACACAAAAACTAATCTTAATTCTTTTCTGTTCATTTCATTGATTTTATATCAAAACAGAACCCATTCAGGACTTTCATCAAACAGGTGGTGAGCGTGTTCGGTTTCAGTACAAAATATTGATAACCCAACCATAAAACAAAGAATTAGTTGACAAGATTATTCATATAATTTTTTTTAATACAAAAAAAAAATTTTAATTTAAAAAAAAAAAGAACTGACCTTTATATTTTGTGTATAAGAATTCTTATTTTTGTGTTCTGAAGAGCTTGAGGAAGATCCAAACCCAGAAGCGGAGCTATGTTAATTGGTAAATGAAATTTGGGAAAGAGTGATTTATGGGCCGGGCCTGAGCTAAACATGAGATGAATGCTTTATTGATATTGGGCCTAGCTTTTTAGTCTAAACACACTTTCGGCCTTTAGTCTAAGTAGGCTCGGCATACCTTATTGGGCTCAGATTTCATGCTCGGAGCCCAACTTCATTTGTGCTTAACAATGTCCTGATCAAAGATGGTGCCTAGCTAGAGCTAGACATTTTAATCCAAATGGATCTGTTTAAATGTTTTTTTTTTATCAATAAATTTTTAAATAATATTCATCGCATAACAAGATATAGTAAATGGCACAGCCCATGAATGCTTTTATTTAAATAATTAATAATAAAAAAAAAATCAGTAAATGTCATTATTTGCTAACAGATTTGGATGGAAGGGCCAAATTGACTCATTTTTACAAATTGAGGGACTAAATTGAATTTTAGCCTAAAAGAGGGGTTCTTATTCAAAAACTCAGCTGGTGCAACTATGAAAGATGTTGTGACTTAGTATTCCTCATGTATAGATGTTCTCAATTTCAAGTCTTGAGAGCTGTAGTTCTTTATTTAATTTGTTTTTGGGGTGTTTCCATATGCATATTGTGTACTTGGGATATGGTCCCTTTTAATACTTTCATTAATAACCTACTTAGCGTGTGTGTGTACTTTTCCAGTGGCTGCTGTAATGCTTGCAGAGTTGGCTGTAGAGGCTGGGTTGCCTAATGGTGTCTTAAGTATATCTCATGGCAGCAATGTAAGGCTTCTAATAATTTTTAATCATATTTTGTTCACTCTATTAATACCTTCCTTGAACTAAATGCTATAAACTCATTTTATGTTACGTTATAACTTTTTGTGACAAGTGTCTGTTTAGGAACAACTTATCTAATATTTTGTTGAAATTGTACTAAAATATACTTGAACCTTTAAAAAATTTGAAAAAACGAAAAAATGCAAGAAAAATTGAAATTTTAAAAAGCTATACGTAAAAGCTAATAACAAACACCAGTATATATTGACACAAGACATCATGGAGCACCCTCGAAAATTCTAATAAGAGGAAAAGAGAGGGAGTGAACTCCGCTACTAGCCAGAGGTTGTTTTATGCGGTATCTTTGTACCAATTTTGATTTTGGGTTACAGGTATCAAAGAGAAGAAGCAAAGATTCAAGCTTGGGTCAACCTACAGAATGCAAAAGCAGAAGCTCAATCAAGAAAGCTTTAGGTACTTTCTCATGCTTTTGTTTATTTGATCTTTTCCTTTTTTTTAGTTTTTAAATATGTTGACTTACTATTCCAGCAGCTTTAGCCTATGGCCAACATTATTTTTGAATTGAAAATAGCTTTATAAACATGAAACGTACACTTCAATAGTTTTTTTTTTCTTCTTTGCAGTAGTTTTCCCATGTTTGCTTCTAGCATAGGAAAAGAGTTGAACTAGTAACTCTGACTTTTGTGGATAGTGTCCATAGATACTATACTCTCCTTTAAGAATTTGACATAGTTAAGGCTGTGGTCTACTATTTTAGAACTAAATGTGATCTTAGTTTATATATTCACTCTTGCATTTCTGTCAAGTGGCTGAACTATGTTGATTATAGTCGGAAGGCTTTGTCAGACTTATTTTTTACTTTAGTCCTTGAGCCACCAGCTGCTATTGGACACAACTCTACCATTTTCTTGACTGGACCACCTCTGTTGAGTGTGTTCCCCAAATTCAATATAGTTTTATGGCACATCTTAATAAGCATCATGCGGTGCTTATCAACGTAGACTAATATGGGTCTTACTTAATAAAAAAAATTAGATAAATAAAAGAAACAGATATAAAACTGGTCTCACAATCTATGCTAATATTTCTTTCTCCTTATGAAGCTAACTCCATAACTTATAAGGCTGCTTAAAAAAATGACATAAAACTAGCTTACGGTGTCCGTTAACACAACCCTAGTTTTATATTTGCATCACTCTTACAAGAAACAAGTAGGAAGCTAGGAGTCATCATGTCCACAGTTACACCTGTAAGCCTATGAGAACATCTAGCTCTTAGAAGTGACAAATGTGGAAACGTTGAAATGACAGATGTTTTCAGACTGCTGTAGCAATACGTTCTTTAGAAATTAAATTTTCATGAATGGCAACATAAAATTTTATCACATGTTTGCAGTATTGACAGTATCTTTGGATAATTTTTGTTTCCGTTAATGCTTAAAGCTATTCAATTTATAATAGCATTCTATAATTTTTTTGTTTTTATTGAACATAGCTTTCCCACAATGCAGAACTTTTATGATGTCATTGTAGCTTGCTGTTGCCTAGACCATTTTTTTTTTTTTTAAATTGATCTAATAACATGGACCAGCTAAACTGGAAGGTTGTCGGTTTTTTGCAGGTATCCATGGATTTTTAGTAACTGTGCATCTTGTGAACCCCAACTGGGGTGGTTATTTACAACCACAAACAAGAAGTTGAAGCCTAGATGTTTTGGGCTATTAGAGCACTAGTATTGGGGTGTAAACACCCCCCAGTTGCTATTTTACAATCTAAAATAGCAAATACTTACTTCATCCGGTTACACTCCCCAGTTGCTATTTTTCAACCTAAAATAGCAAATACTTACTTCATCCCCAGTTGCTATTTTTCAACCTAAAATAGCAAATACTCACTTCATCCGGGTTTATATACTTAAAAAAATTTTACAACCTCTAAATAGTAAGGTTGCACATATACAACCTTACCATTCAATAAAACATACAGTTGTACTGGGAAGGGAATTGTGCTGTAAGAGGTTATATAGCTATTTGATGTAAAGTAAAGCTTTGTAAAAGAAAATAAGAAAATTGACTCCTTCAAAGAAATGAGACCGACGTTCCTCGAATTTTGGATATATATTATTGTGGACTTTTATGGATATCCTGTGGAAGATTAATCCTCTCTGTGTGGTGTGGAATTTTTCTTTTTTTTTTGGATTTACAAGGGATTTACTGAGTTGTTGGCAGTTTTGTTGGCTTGTTTCTCTACAATAAGGAGGCTATCTATTCAATTTTGCTATCTGTAACATGAAAATCAAACAAATGAAAAATAACTAGGTATCGTGTAACTAATAAACTGTTATGAATTTATTGACCTGTACTGAAACCCACGAAGCTAGAAAAAGAAGACTCATGTAGAAACTGCAATAAAGTTCATATAAATACGGGTACCAAATATGTTTCTTCAACAAAAAAAATCACATATTTTGAACAAGTTCTTGCAGAGATCCCTGCCCAAGATGTTCAATTGAGAGAGATCCTTTGATCAGAGTACAAATAACTGAGGTTAAATGATACAACCAATGTCATAGTTATGAAAAACACAATATATATATATATATATAACTAAGAGGATTACTGCAATCTTGCAAAGAATGAGAACGTAACAAAAGAACTTGGAAATCAATCAATTGCTTAGCCTATTCCTCATTCATGACTACTGACATCTTGCTATTTCTTATATGGGTTAGACTTAATCAACTGGAGAAATAAAATTCAAGTCTCAAGAAATTTTAAGTCATTCAATAAAAAGAAAGCAACCCCTATTTTAGAACAAATCCTAGATAACCACGGAGTGAATGGTTGACATAAATACATACTCTCAAAAACCAACATCCTCTTCAAAGATTGAGTGGAACTCCTAGCAAAATAAAGCACCAAAAGTTGCAAACTTGCAAGATTTGAAAGTAGTAAATATTAAAGAGCAAGATAACAGGAAAAAAAATTGAACATACAGGTTGAAAAAAATTGAACATTTTCATTAGAAATTGGGTGAGTTCTGAACCCAGAAAGTTATGCCACAGAGAATTGTTTTGAGTGATCTTCCCATGAAGCCACAAACACACCTTTTGGATGATATGTATATATATGTAAAAAAAAAAAAAAAAAAATAAGCTTCCATATACATGTGAAATTTCTCAACAATAGCTCTACCAACTCTATGCATCAGTTACAAATGCACCATCTTTTAGTTTAAACACGTACATGACACACAACAATCAATCCTCTTTTTTTTTTCCTGTTCATTTCATTGATTTTCATCAAAACAGAACCCATTCAGGACTTTCATCAAACAGGTGGTGAGCATGTTCAATTTCAGTATAAAATATTGGAAACCAACCATAAAACAAAGAATAGTTGACAAGATTATTCATATAATTTTTTTCAAATACAAAAAGAGGGAAAAAAAACTGACCTTTTTTTGGGTATAAAAATTCTTATTTGACTTCTGAAGAGGTTGAGGAAGATCCAACTACTCCAACAATGCAAAATTTTTAGTTCTCATCATAAATCTTACTGCTTCTACCACAAACTTGAAATAAGTACATTGGAGAGAGAATACTGAGATTACAAGTACATTCAAAATAAAACAAAAAATAGTTGTTTCAATACAATGTATTCAATATTAATAAGTAACATAGTCAATAGTCCTATAATGTACAACTAAAACATTAGTCCATGGAACATCGTCGCAAGCCTGAAAAACATAAAATAACATCGTTAGGAGACAAAATAGTAAATATCAACTAAACATAAAAGCAACTAAAATTATTTAAACAATCTAGACATTATTGAAATGCATTACGTACCTAGTTTGGAAGATGACCGCTTGTCGAAGTGCCACAAGAATCCGGACATTTTCTACGGTTATGCCCCTCTGCATGACACAATCCACATCTCTGCTTAGGTTGATTCTCCCTCAAATCTGACTCCTCCCTCCTTATTCTTGATTTCACTGGTCGACCTTTGTCCCGCAACAATTTTGGGTTAGGCAGCCACTTTAAGCCATCAGCATCCCTCCACAATGACTCTGACTTAGGCACCGTAAATCCATGTGAATAGCTGTTAATGGCATTCGTCAAACTATAACATGGGTCAATATATTTGGTTGGATCAATGTGTAGCAACTCACAAACTTTAATTACATGTGAACAAGGAATCTTAATGTTTTGCCATTCCCCACACCCACATGTTCTATCCATTAACCGAATTTCATAACTATGGTGTCCCCCTCCAGAGCTATGGTTATTGTATGATGTAAATACTTGATATATATCATCCTGATTGTTAAATTCCCTCACATGATGTTGTGCAACTTTGAGCTTATTTGCATGATAAATGGACATGGCATATTCACTCCAACTCTTACCCTCCAAGAGATCATGAGTAATGTCTTTGTGCCTATCATGAAAATATGCGACAAGTTTGGACCAAGTGAACTCAACTATTGCAGCTATAGGCAGGCCACGTGCACCTTTTAGTACACCATTAAAGCACTCGGATACATTGGTTGCCATTGCCCCGTAACGTTTTCCACCATCATGTGACTGGGTCCACATGTTCACAGGCTCACTCATTAGATATGTGTGTGGCTTAAAGGGTTTGGGATCACCTCCATTAACGCCAATGGTCAACTTCTTCTTAATGGATTCAATCTCGGCATTCTTAATGGAGTCCATTATGTTATTGAATTCGGCTTCCTGAATAGCATATCCCGCTTTCAAGACCAATGACTTTAGAAATGGGTCCTGAAAATGTGTGTTAAAGTTGCTAGCAACATGTGTAAGGCAATATCGATGAAATACCCTTAATCTTCCATTTTCATCCTTAGGCCAGGTTGCAATAGTGTTTTTGATACCCTCATGTTGGTCAGAAATTATACAAATGCCCTCGTCAGGTATCACACCCCCTATCGTCTCCCTAAGGCATTCTAAAAACCACCTCCAACTGGACTCTGACTCAATATCAACAACGGCAAAGGCAAGAGGAAATATCTTGTTGTTAGCATCGGTTGTCATTGCAATCAACAACTTTCCTTGATATTTACCATACAAATGGGTCCCATCAATACTGATCACTGGCTTGCAATATTTGAATCCATCAATGCATGGAGCGAAAGCCCAAAATACATAGTGTAATATACTAGTACCTGCTACGCTCCCAGGTGTGGTATGATAGAAAAACCGAGTACCCGGATCCTGATCAATGTATGCCAATAACAACTTTTGCAACCTTTGATAAGACTCTTCCCAATCCCCAAATATCTTCGCAATAGCCTTTTGTTTTGCATCCCATACCTTATAGTAAGAAAGCTCATGGCCAAACTTCTTACTCATGTTAGTTCTGAGATCATGAACTGTGGTAGTGTGTTTCTTGCGTAAAATCGGAAGAAGTTCTGATGCAACAAAATTAGAATCCATCATTCCACCATTTTTTGGCAACCCAAAGGATGTACAAGTGTGAGGACCCACATAAACTGTGACCACCCATTGTCCATGAAGTTTAGGCTTCATGAATGCCCCAACATACCATTTGCATGACTCATCCCTACATTTCGCACACAGTTTCACCTTGGTGGACCTACTGATTATATAATTTTTGTTTTCCTTAGCCGCGGAAATTGTTAATGCACGCTTCACTGCCTCTTTATTGGCAAAAATCAACCCTTTACTAAAATTCATCCCCTCTTGCCAAGTAGAAACAAATGGAATATCAATATTTGAAGGATCAACCATATTTTTCCAGGTATTTGCATAGAATGACGGGGCAGGAGGTGTGTATGTAGGGATTGTGTTTGTAACATGCTGGACACCAATATCATCCTCCATATCATTTTCATCACAATCAAATATATCATCGGTGTGAAGATTGGTAGCAATTTCATGGTCATCAACATTTTTGTCAAAGTCGCTTCGCTCAATCGTCTCTTCATACTCATCTCTACCGTCAAGATTTTCACCATTAATGACAGTATGATCAACATATTCTTCATCTTCCTCTTCAAGATGTGTAAAAGATTCATCTTGATATCTATGGCCGTCGTTGTTCTCAATCGGTGTTGTTTGTTGCATTTCCTCGCCACCAACTTCTGCACGTGGCTCCACACTTATGTACAACTCAATAGCAATTATTTGAGCCATTCTCTCCATCCTGTCAAACATAATCTTCATATGTTTGTCTTCTTCTATTGCCATATACCTGTAATTAATGCGTTCATGGAGAACTTCATGTGGAGAACGAAAAGTAATTTTAATGTCATGCAAAATAGGGTTCACATGCAGTTCTTCCATAATTATCCTCTTCAAATCATTCAGGGTCTTCAATCTACGATGTAACTGAATATAATAGCACTTGATACCCCGCCCTTTAAATGGCAATCCCTCATTCTCATCATCATTACAAAGCTCTCCACCATAGTATAGATTTATATCAATCACAGTCATTGTGAACCTATTGAAGTCAAGTGTAATATGTTAGCGAAAAATATAACACTTTCATTCAACATCAATTACAAAACATTTTATCTACTCAAAGTACAAACATTACGTATGAAATGCCAACACATTGTTACAACATATGGTAT
Organism: Quercus gilva; assembly: GCA_023621385.1. Taxonomy (NCBI): domain Eukaryota; kingdom Viridiplantae; phylum Streptophyta; class Magnoliopsida; order Fagales; family Fagaceae; genus Quercus; species Quercus gilva. The sequence goes on from CM042477.1 coordinate 70,345,817, forward strand.
GGTTATGAGAATATGTCCCAACACCTCAAGCAAATTTGCATATACTCACCCCACATCACACATAAAAACACTCATTATCCATTTCATACCCGTTACAAATTCCAAATCATTCTAAGATCATGACTTACAAAACCAAATCAAATCTTAAAAAAAATATTTTCAAAAAGGTAATGATAAAACACCTAGCAATACTATCCAATTCATACCCAATACAAAATTCCAAATCCTTCTAAGGTCATGATAAAAACTCATTCATGATAAAAATTTAATAATACTAAATAAATATCTTAAATAAGTAATGATAAAAACCTAGCAAATAAATAATCACAATATTTACACTAAGAAAACTAAATAAATATTCACAATATTTAGAATAATATCTTAAATAAGTTATGATAAAAAACCTAGCAAATAAAAAATCACAATATCTATATACTAACAAAATTGTTAGAAGTTTTAATCCACACCCCAAAAATAAATAAAACCCGAGTGCAAAATTGTAAAACCCTTACCTAAGATGTAGATTTGTTGAGACTGTGAGAGAGAGAGAGATGAGAGGGTGAGTCTGTGAGTCTGTAAGTGTGGCTGTTTGTGAGTGAGGCTGACAGGATAACCGCGGAGTGAATGGTTGACATTAATACATACTCTTCAGAGATTGAGTGGAACTTCTAGCAAAAATAAAGCACCAAAAGTTGCAAACCTGCAAGATAACAGTAAAAAAAAAAAATTGAAAATTTTCTGTTGAAATTGGGTGAGTTCTATATTTACAAGTACATATGCAAGTTAAGAATCTATATTTTAGGCTAATCTGTTAGCTCACACTTGAATATGGCATTTCATAGGGTTACCCTGTATAAAGTTGTAAAAATCTAGACTCGGATGGTGTCCTTTGTGTTTAGTGTGATTTAGAATTCCACCGCCAATCTTAGTTTCTTCTTCTTTTTTCCCCCCCACAAGTCAGTAATAAAAAAAACACATACATTCATTGGATTCTAACTTTTTCTTTAAAAAAAATCATATATAACTGAATCAACCAAAGCACTTTCAAATGTTCCATTCTGCATGTTAAAAATCATATGTAACTTTTTTTTCTGTTCACTTCATTGATTTTATATCAAAACAGAACCCATTCAGGACTTTTATCAAACAAGTGGTGAGCGTGTTCGATTTCGGTACAAAATATTGGGAACCCAACCATAAAACAAAGAATTAGTTGACAAGATTATTCATACAATGTTTTCAAATACAAGAGATTAAAAAAAAAAAAAACTGACCTTTTTTTTGGGTGTAAAAATTGAAATTCTTATTTTTTGCGTTCTGAAGAGCTTGAGGAAGAAACGGCGCTATGCAGTTTAATTGATGGTAAATGAAATTCGGGAAAGAATGATATTTGTGCCGGGCCTGAGCTAAACATGAGTGTGATTTGGGCTTTGTCTGATATTGGGCCTTGCTTTTTAGTCCAAACACACTTTCAGCCTGTAGTCTAAGTAGGCTCGAAATACCTTATTGGGCTTAGATTTTATTCTCGGAGCCCAACTTCATTTGTGCTTAAAAATGTATTGATCAAAGATAACGTACAGAGCCTTTTTTTTCTTTCTTTCTTTTTCTTTTTTTTTTTTTCTTTTTTTAAGTTTTAACCTCTGATGTTCGCTCTTGATAATAGTTTTTTATCACCAAACCAAGACACTAATCGGTTTTTGGTGTAGGCAGAGATTGAACTCAAAATCTCTTATTCAACTATCAAAAATTTTACCGGTTGAACTAATTGAAACCTACAAGATAATGCCTAGAGCTAAACATCCTAATTTTTAGCCTGATTTTCATGTGCATGATAATAAACTAAGATGATTAGACAAAAGAACTGTTTTAGCAAACAAACGAGACTTATTTCGTTTGTTTTAGCTTCACTTTCATGATTAAATGAAATCATTCTTAAATTTTCCGTTGTACATGTGGATTTGTGCATTGAATAATATATGAAGTACCTAATAGAATTTGTGGATTTGTGCATTGAATAATATATGCAGCATCGAGTTCGTGCCTACGTGGATTAGATGTCTACCTCAACTACTGCCGCAATGAAAAAATCGAGTAAGTTATACTCAATTTACAACCCCAAAATCGAGTCCTTTAGACTCGAGATATTAGATTCCCAGTTTCAAAAATGTGCTAACAAACAAAATAGTATTTTTTCTTAAAAAAATCACATTCATTTTCTTCTTCTTTAGTTGACTTTTGGGTTCCTTTTTTACTTTTCATTTTCTTCTGCTCTTTTTTCTTTTGGTGTTGAATCCTGTTTATTGCATTTGAACAGAGATTTTTTTTTATAAAAAAAAAATTTCTTGGGTCTAGTGCTCTGTTTGGAAACTGAGAAAATGAGCAAGAATAAAGGTGAATTGCAAACCTGATTGATATTGAAAAAAAACAATTTTGGACCCAAGAAAGCATGAGCTTTTGTGTTGACTTTTGCTGTATTTCTGACTTTTCAGAGGGCTATTATACTCTGATTTTCTTTGTGTTTAAATTCTGAAATTCAAAATTTTTATAGATTCATGTTTGTTTTAAGCTTAACTTTTTTTCTTGGATTAAAATGTTCAAAACCGTCAAGGCTTGTTGATAAGGCTAAGCAAACATGAAAACCTTGGCTAATTATTCCAACTATTGTACAATTTACACGTATACTAGGCTCACTTGAGTCCAACATGTTTTATATTTTGGTTTTGTTTTGTGTGTGTGTGTATATTATTTGATAGCTAGTCTTTCCTATGAGGCTGAATATGGTTTAATTGTATTGCAGGATATAGCTTAGTTTGTTGAAACTTAGAAGCATTGGACTAATATCAGTTGTGAAAGACAACTCCATTAGGGGAGGGACAGTATATGTACTACTAAGCTTGGAACTTTTCCTGGGGGAGGAGTGACACAAAAAAATGGCTTTCAAGCCACTGGATTGGTATTGTCAGCCAGTGGCAAATGGGGTGTGGGCAAGGACAGTGCAGAATGCATTTGGTGGATATACACCATGTGCTGTTGACTCTCTAGTAATCTGTGTCTCTCATTTGGTTGTTCTGGGTCTTTGCTGCTATCGGATATGGCTGATCAAGAAGGATTTCAAAGCCAAGAGGTTCTGCCTGAGGTCGAAGTTGTATAACTATGTGTTGGCTTTATTGGCTGCTTATTGTACTGCTGAGCCTTTGTTTAGATTAATCATGGGAATTTCAGTCTTCAATTTAGATGGGCAGGCTGGTCTTGCTCCATTTGAGGTAAGCTCGTTTTAAGTTGTTTTGTTTCGTTTTTTTCCTGATAAGCAAGGTAAAAATATTACTCCCTTAGCGGGTTCTGTACATGCATAATTATACAATTTGGCTTCTTTGAACTTTTCACTTGTCTCCTTCACCATTTTGTAAACTTCCTTAATGGCTGAGACATGGGATATTGATAACGATGATTAGTTTTTTTTTTTTTTTGGTTGGTAAAAATGATTACACGGCAAGTTATAGTTCAGAAGAGTGATATGTACTATTAGTCTATTAGGACTTCCTACTTCAAACAAAAGTTCTACTAAATTTTCTTAAATTGAGCTGGTCAGAATGGGAATTATTTTTGGTCATGATTTAAACTGAAATTACTTCTTTTTTGTTAGGAGGCATATCATCTTTTTCTTTTTCTTTTTTCCTGTTGAAAGACAAATGAGATGTATAAAATTGCATTTGACATGATACCTTTGGGACTATTGAAAGAAAATCTTACTTGGTCACCACCTGCTAAATAGAAAAACAGAAAGAAACAGATCATTGGGCTTGAACTCTCAAACGTAATCTTGAACTTGGTGCCGGAGTGCATGATGTGGTTAGTGTGGAAAGAGCGTAACAGCCGTACTTTTGAGGAGAGTGTGAGACCTATTGAGCAATTGAAGTCCTTTCTGCTCCCTACTATATTTGATTGGTCTCGAGCATGGAATTTTACCAACTGTACTTCCATTTTTGATTTCCAACTCTCTTAGATCTTCTAACTGATTAGCTTGCATTTTTTCAAGGTGCTTTATGTTCATCGTAAACATAGAGTAATTCTTTTCAATTGCAATAAAATTCTATTACTTATAAAAAAGAAAAAACTAATCTTGGTTTAAACCCATAATTTTAATTTCTTATCCGAATATTACTAGTTGTCACTCTTCAATAAATAAGAAAATTTCAGTTATTTAGATCCACTCACCCTATGTTTGGAGATATTGGATTTCAGTTTAATTTTTAGTTTAATTTGAGTGTTTTATACATTGACACTTAAAATTTTTTAAGAAGTCATGAATAATTCAAGCACATGTAAGGTTTGTTAAATTGTTGCAGTATTTATTTATTTTGGTTGTTTTCAATTCAAAGTATCTTAATTTTATCCTCTTTTTGCAGACTGTTTCTCTGCTCATTGAGGCTCTTGCTTGGTGTACAATGCTGGTTTTGATTGGAGTAGAAACTAAAGTATACATCTCTGATTTTCGATGGTTTGTCAGATTTGGAGTCATTTATGCTTTAGTTGGTGATGCTGTGATGTTCAATCTTGTTCTTTCCATGAAGGACTTCTATAATAGGTTTGTGTTTTCTGGTTTTTGAAGTGGATCCCTCATTGGTTAAAGATGATATGATTGTTTTTTTCATCTCTCTCTCTCTCTCTCTCTCTCTCTCTCTCTCTCTCTCTCTCTTGTTTAGAAACACAAGAAAATATGCACGTAGCAAATGATATGCTTGTGTTATTTTTATGAGTATCTTTTGTAAACTTCCTGTGTATATGAAGTATCTCCTTTTATTTGAATAAAATATATTACTTATAAAAAAGAAGAAGAAGAATATCTTTTGAGCTCTTACTTTTATTTCTTGCTGAAGCTCAAACTTCCAATCTTGTTAAAAAAAAGTCTTAAGTTCTGGAGTAGAAATTTTGAACTTTTTGGTGGGACAAGACCTATTAACAGTTGTGTGTTGTCCGTGCAGCTCTGTACTGTATTTGTACATCAGTGAGGTTGTTGTCCAGGTTGGTTGATCTTGATTCTCCTTCTTATCATTTACACAATATTCATGTTATACTTTTTCAACCTAAATTTTAAATTGCATAGCATATATGATTTTTTTTCTCAACCTAGTAATTGGCATCCCTAGCTTGTTAATCTGCAAGGTTAGTAATGAAAACTTAATTTGTTCAGATAGACATGTACATGCGCACACATTGACTTACCCTTAAGATACACACACACACACACAAATTTATAAATGTGCTGTAGCTCAAATGACTCTTCCTCCTCCCATAATTTGGATAGAGAGTGAGTTCATGGATTTGAGTCTTCAAAATCCACTGGGTGCATACCAATAAAGAAACTGTTTGTAATATATGCACAAAGATGGCCAAATCAAAGTATGGTCTAAATACAGGACCCAAGAAAGACTGAGGACAATAGTATTCCTTGCGATTTAAACTTTTTAATACTCAGCTACATTGCAAAGCATTACAATAAATTTTGACATATGCTTATTGTTTCCTGTATTTTCTGTGAACTTTGACTCTGGCATTCTCTTCTTTTTGGGATAACATCCACTTATCAAAGTAAGGATTAATGATTATTTTAATGCAGGTTTTGTTTGGAATACTTTTACTTTTATATGTTCCTCGCTTGGATCCCTATCCTGGTTATACCCCAATTGGGGCTGAATCAGTTGATGATGCTGCATATGAAGAACTTCCTGGAGGAGAGCAAATTTGTCCTGAGAGACATGTCAATGTATTTTCAAGTATGTATATATCAATTTACATGACCTGAACGCCTGTGACTTAGAAAATCTCAAATGACCATACATGTTGACGGTGATACAAATCATTAGTGTTGGAATGAAAAAAAAATTAAATCATATGTCAGCTAGTCAAGGTGATTTCACCCATGTTGTACCATCTAACAGGCTAACGGCTATCATCATGCTAAATGCTTTCTTATCTTTGTTTATGATGGCATTAAAAACTTGTTTAAAGTACTCAATACATAATTTGCTTAAAGAGACATATGGGGGGAAGTAATTAGATCTTTCCATTTGTCTTTTCCCCACTGCCATTTTTCTGTTGCATGCTAATTATATCATGGCGTGATCTCTTTAGACCAATTTAAATTACTTTATTAACTCAATTTTGTTTATTGTTTTTTTTTTTCCTGCCAGAAATATTTTTTTCCTGGATGAATCCCATAATGAAGCTAGGCTACAAAAGGCCTATCACAGAGAAAGATGTCTGGAAATTAGACTCTTGGGATCGAACTGAAACATTGCACAATAAGTTTGTGCTCATTTTCTTCTTAATTTGTTTTTCTTCTTGAAATATTTTTATATTATGGTTGCATTAAGGCTTTTATTTAACATTGTAGGTTCCAGAAATGTTGGGCTGAGGAATTGCAGAAGCCTAAACCTTGGCTTCTAAGAGCCTTAAATTATAGCCTTGGGGGAAGGTTAGTTTTTGATACACTTGATGATGGCTTTTTTGTTTTATACCTGGTTACATTTGAGGCAAAAGGAACTCAGTTAGATATCATTCCAAATCATTTTTAGGATATCTCCTTCTTATTTTACATTTCTGGCCTTCTAATACAATGGTCACACCGGGGACATTCTTTCACTTTGCATATAAGAGGCTCATGAATTAGACGTAATCAAATGCAAGTTAATTATGAAAGTTAGAGAGTTTATTCTTTAAGTTTCTCTCCATTCTATTCCTCTCCATTGCATCTTTGTTTGTCATAGATTTTTCAGTGCTTCTGCCCGTTTTGTAAGCTTCCTTGCTTTCTTTGCTCTTTCTCCTCTTAAATTAAGTTGCTTCTTAGGTGTGAATTCATCATTCTTCATATGAACATGGCCAAACTATTTCAAGCGTCTTCCTCATCTTTCCTTCAATAAGGGCCCATACTGTCAATGAAAGGATGACTTCATTCGTTATCTTTTTATCATAGTATTCCCATCCATCTTCATATTCTCACTTTAGCTATACCTATTGTATGAACATGTTGCCTTTTTATAGCCCAAGCTTTGGTATATAAAGCATAGCTGGTTTTGTAATGGCCTTATGAATTTTCCTTTTAACTTACTGGGTATTATATGATCACACAATACTCATGGGTATTTATTCACTTCCTTCGGCCTGGTCAAATTTATGACCGTATCTGCCTCAATATCCCCCCCCCCCTTTTTTTGTAATAAATTACTAATTCAAGATATTGATTACTCTTTTGAAAGCAAATTTAATTGGTTGGTTTTAACTTAACAAAAAAGCATATAATAAAAAAAATAGTAGAGAGATATATGTAGTATGAATGATGATGGTAATGTTTTTAAAATGATACTAGAGAGATACATCTAGTATGAATGATGATGGTAATGTTTTTTGATTTTTGTAAATTTGAAAATTCCTTGAAGATGGCTTCCATCACTTTGATTCTTAAGAAGAATGGTGCAATTAAAATTAAGGATTTTCATCCTATTAGTTTGGTGTGTATCTGTTACAAACGTTAAGCAAAGGTGCTGGCTAATTGTTTAAGGAGTGAAATTGATATTCTTGTGTCAAACGTTAAGGAAACTTTTTGTTGAAGGTTGTCGAACATTGGACTCAATTCTCATTGTGAATGAATTCCTTGATAGCATAATTTGGATTGGTATTCTTGGGTTTATTTGCAAGCTAGACTTTGAAAAGGCATCTGACCCTGCAAATTGGGACTAGATTTATTTGTTGGGTAGATTTGGTTTTGATGGAAAATAGAGGAAATAGTTGTGGCTTTATGTTTCAACAGTTCAATTATTTATTTCTGTTAACGGTAGTCCCACTGGTATTTTTTGGGTAGTTTGAGAGGCTTCAGACAGGACACCCTTTATCTGCACTCGTTTCACACTAGTTATTGAGGTTCTTAGCATGATGTTACAGAAAGCTGTGTTGGTGTATTTTTAGCTGGGTTACACATAGAGGGAGGAAGAAACCTCGCACTTACTATTTGCAATGATACAATTCTATTTTTGTTAGGTGAATCTTGTACAACTTAATTAAATTTGGCACATACTCTGTTTTGAGGCATTGTAAGGCTTATAGGTTAATTTGAATAAAAATGAGTTGGTGCCAAGAGGTGATATTGTCGGAGAATTCCTTGGTTGGCCTTTGCATTTGTCTTTCAAGGCGTGAATGGCTTGGAGTGCTATTATTGAAAAGATAGAAAAGTGATTGCATGTTCGAGTAGATGTTAAGGCTATGATGTTATTAAAAAGAGATGCTTGGGCTAGTTAGTTTGGAAGAATGACCGTATAAATAATTGTAAAATATATATTGTGAGGGTTGGATTCTAAACATGGAAGAAATCAGGTAGAATCATGCCATTGTCCATGGAAGAACAGTTAGAAACCTTGTGTACTGCCAAGAGGAGCTTTCTTCTTGTGGTGTGTAACATTAGGGAAGACAATGACTATGGATAACCTAAGGAAAAGAGGAATGATTATTATGTACTGGTGTTTTATGTGACTCTTTCTCCATTGTGTGGTGGCTCACAAATAATGGTCTTTGATCTTTTGCTTGTTTGGTGTTGCTTGGATTATGCCTTATTATGCGATGGAGCTGTAGTCATGTTGGAAAGGTCATTGTGGTAAGAGAATTAATGGGAGCATTTGGAATGCGGCTCCCTTATGCTTAATGTGGCATGTTTGAGGGAAAGAAGCACTTGTTGCTTTGAAGGCAAAGAACAAGACTTAGTTAAGTTGGAAGTTCTTACAGTTGAAAACCTTTTATGAATTGACCTCGACTTGTATATTCACTGCTATGGACTGCTTAGAGTCCTTGGATTCATTAAGCTTCTGATAGTTTTCTTGTGTGCCTGTGTTTTATTATTATTTTTTTTTAATTTTAATTATTTATTGATAATAATTTTTATATAAATTTGGGGCTAGAGCTGCCTACCAATCACCTCTCTTGAATGTCTCGAAAGGGGAAGTTTGTGCATTGGGTACGATCTATTTTTTTGGGCATCTCCTTTGATACCTCCTGTGTAATAGAGTTGAGCCCCTTTTCTGCACTTTGATATTAAGTTTTGTTACTTAAAAAAAAAATGCCATTTGTCTAAATAGCACACTCCTTCCTCTGTAATTATTATATACAAGCATATTATTGATATCCTCTTTTGGCAACCTGTAGGTTTTGGTGGGGTGGCTTTTGGAAGGTAATGAGCATATGCATTTGGAAAAGTGCAGTTACTCTCATTTTTCACACATACACATGTATATGTTTTATTATTAGTGTATTGCCATGGCCGCTGACATGTCAAATATTATATGAAGTTTTGCAGCATTTGGTTGACCTATTTGTTTTTTTTTTTTTTTTTTTATATTATAATCTGTAAGTTATATAAATATATATAAAATTTTATGTTTCGTTAATGTATTTTCAACTTGTAGATTGGCGATAATCTTTCCCAATTTGTCGGGCCACTCATCTTAAATAACCTCCTACAGGTTCGTTGGTTTTTATCAATGCTTTACTGGGTAAATCATATAGTTTTATGGGGTTTTTATGTGACATCTAACTCTAAGATGCACCTCAATTGCAATTTACAAGTTTGATGTGTGCATGTATTTGTCATATGCATACATGTAGATGGTTAATTGAATTAGTAATAGTACTCATCAATTTTTGGTGATGTTAATCATGTTTATGAGTTCAAGTTATTGTGGTCAGGACTCATGATTTTCCAATCGTGTGGATCCTTATATTATATGTGCATACTGCTGCTTGAAGCTCTTTTGATCTTATGAATGCTGAAATGAAGGCTTGACCTTGTCTCAAAAGGAATGAAGCATTAAGTTTAGATGAGTGACTAATAAGGGCCAAAAGGAAAAATGCAAACAATGGTTATATTATTGTTAATGTTTTATTGGACAAGGATGAACAGTTTTGCCATGCACGACTGTAACAATGCAGATATTATGATTGAGAGGATTCTGAGAGATCTTTGCCAGATCTTAAATTATTTTTCTTTAAAAATGTGTTGGATTGGATGTCTGTTGTGGGAAAATACTCTGTGTGTTCTGTTTATGATTTAATAGAACATTGTAATTTGGGCTTGATTATTTTTCCCCATCGTATGTATACTTGGGCGACTCTCTTTTTTGGTCTTAATAAAATTCATTATTTATAAAAAAAAAATTGCAGATATTATGATTGCTGTTAATTAATTTATCCTTTTAGTTGGGTTAGTTAGAAGACACTACTTCATGGTGGGATGTATATGTCCTTAGAGTACTGTAACAGTATCAAATCAATTCTTTATATATTTAAACTTGGTAAAAAGGTAGCATTATGACAACCTTGTCAAATGCTCCTTCAAAGTATACAACTTGATTTATTTGATGAATTCTCTGCAGTCAATGCAACGGGGTGATCCAGCATGGATTGGGTACATCTATGCCTTCTCAATATTTGTTGGAGTGGTATGTCACGAGTCCTCTCTTTTTGTTTCTTCATCATCTATGTATGTGAAGATATTGATTGCCTTTAACTTTCGTGTATGCTTATCATAGTATTGCTGCTTTAATCACATATGCATGGTGCAGATCCCATGCCTGGTGAATTGATGAGAGCCACTTTGTTGATTTAGTTTCTAGCTTTCTGTTCCTTTTCTGACTCTTGCAGGGCCACATTGACAATTGATCAAGAACTAAAAAAAAATTATTATATTGCAGTTTGATAATGCATTAAGAATTTGTTGGAATAAATTGAACTTTTTTCTTCTGAACTGTGTTCATTTGTCATTAAATTCAGTTAAAAGAACTCAAATGTTATACATTTAAACATGTAGATGTTAGAGTTATTGAATTTGGTTCTACACATATCTCTGGATGTTACTGCCTTTTAGGTTTCTATTTTGTGTGTTTAAAAGTTCTCTGTTGGTGATGAATTTCATTTACAGAAAATTTTCATGTAATTTTCAGTGCCTCTGCAAAATGGCGAAGCTGAAAATCTCTCTCCTAAGCTATTCTTTTACTCTCATCTCATAATCTCTCTAAATCCATTTGACTTGGTTTTTCTAAAATTCGGATCCTTGATGTAGAAATATAAGGAGGCAGGCCTCCTTCTCCATCAAAAGAAATGATATTATCGAGGATATAGCTTTCTTCATAGTGGCTCCATTCCATGCCTCATTTCATAGGGAACCTCAAAGTAGCTCTATTTCATTATATTCCATCCATGTCGCATCCACCCAACAGAGCCATCGTTAGCCATTGGTCATTAAAAATGTCAGCAACATACCCTTTTTGTGATTTCTTTCTATCAAAGGATCAGACAAATGGTTGATTTGATTCCTGAAGTAAGGCGTTCTTGTATAGACTTTTGGATATTTTGTAGGTTTTGTAATACATTTCATCCTTGGATTTCTAAGGAGAATGATCATGTCATGTCCTGCTGTTTTATTCTTACTGTTTTAATCATAAAATAATAATTCAGGTGCCTTGGAAAAAGTATCTATGTGGCTTCATTAATGTTCCTATGCTCTTTCCCTGTCATTTTTACGACTTTTTTCTAAACATTTGTTGTCTCGGTAATTTCATCTTGTAGTTAACTTATGCCTTACAATTATCTACTACTTACTTTTAATAAGAAGTAGCGCTTTCTATTATTGGCATAGCCTCTTTCCATAAAAGCTTTGTAATATAAGCTGAAAATTTGTAAAATTGACTTATCAAGAAACAGATAGAATTTCTAACACTGTAATTTTCTCCAGGTTTTTGGTGTGTTATGCGAAGCCCAGTATTTTCAGAATGTAATGCGTGTTGGTTACCGGCTGAAGTCAACCTTGGTAATTTTTTTTGTTTAAATGGTTTTTTTTTTCTTGATCCTCATGACATGATTTTGGTGCTTATTTATGTATTTTCCAATAATCTTTGCCTCTTTTGCAATATCTTACAGGTTTATTTTATTGGGGGGGAGGGGGGGAAGTAAGTGGTTGGTATTGTTTCAAAATAATTTGGATTTGCAACAAAGCTCAACTCACGCTCTAGGGGTCTCACTAAACCCTAAAGCGAAGAAAGACCCAATAAATAAGTCTCTTATGTCATTGAATAAGAGATTTGGAATTCCTAGCCCACTTGCACCAAAAACCAATAGGTGTCTTGGCCTAATGATAAAGAGCAATTATCATGGAGCGGACACTATAGGTTAAAATTTTATCGTATCTATAAAAAGAAAGGACTTGGACTTAAAAATAACTAAAAGCATAGTATAATTAAATATTTTTTTATTCCTGCCAGTTTTGGTGCTATTCAGATTTTTGTTTTCTAGCTTATCTTCTTACCTCAAACTATTATTCATGAAGTTTTCAAATTAGATCTCTGGTTTCATATTGGATTTGTTACTATTTGAGCTTGCAGCAAGTCCTTTGATGAAAACATGCTCATTCTTTGTTAGGCAAAACTAAGGTACAGTTCTTTGGTGTTGTACCTTAGGTTACTAAATGAAATTATCCACATGGTTGTATTGACCAATGCAGCAAAAACAGTGTTTTATTTTCAAATGGCAATTAAATGCAATCATGTGGTTAATTACTCAATGCAACCGTGTGTTCAATACAATCACATGGTTGAATTTAATTGGGAAAAACTAAGGTACCATACCTGGAGAATCCTACTTAAGTTTTACCCCTCATTGTCTCAGCATTTCTTGTAAGCTTCACTTATTGGTGTCAAACAGGCTGGCCTTATTAATTTCTTGAGTGGAAATTGTACTAGTTCATGGATCTGTTCTTGCACTTAGTGATGTCTAAAATTTGGAAATAGATTTATTTTGGCCAGGTTGTAATTGGTATGTTTGTATATTTATTGGGAAAGAAAGGGATTGATCTTCCTAACAACAAAAAAGTCAGTACATTGGGAATGTTTTTGGGTTTTGTACATTAGATACTTGAACCCTACCTGATTAACAATTCAAAATATTGTATTGAATTTTCAGTATTTTTTTAGTGGTTTGAACATAATGAATTATTATGACAATTGAGTAGTTATAGTGCTTGTTGATTTTGGATCATACTATTAATATTGTTTAATTTAGTACAAAGAGCTGATTGATGCTTAAATTTAGTTAAATAGTATTTCAGATGTTCACAATTAGGTTATTCCGTCCCAACTCATTGTAAGATAAACGGGTTAGTTTGGGTTTTCCAAATGTAAACAGGATGTAATTCTTTAAATTTAATACATCTTGGTACGGGTTTGGTATGTAAAATAATAAAGGGATTGGGATTGGAAATGCTTTCTCCTTCCCGATCCCAACCCATTGCAATTCATAATATTAGGTGGTTGAAGGTTTCCCTGTTTCTCTTTTACTGTTTGGGTTGTGTGGTCATATTTTACCGGATCATATGCAAGGGAGTCAGTGAAGTTATAGGATCCCAGTTCTACTAACGCTAGGCAAAGTTGAACTCACTTTCTTATTTTCATGCCAGTGCTGAAGGTATTGATGGTTTGCATATATTTATATATGGTTCTTAATTTATGCAGGTTGCTGCTGTATTTCGTAAATCGTTAAGGCTAACTCATGAAGCTCACAAGAAGTTTGCATCTGGGAAAATAACCAACTTGATGACAACTGATGCAGAATCACTTCAGGTTTGCTTTCTCTTTACCATTTGGTATACACTTTATTGTACAAGTTACCATGCACTGTTGTTGCCCCTTCGTGTTTTTTAATGAAATATTTACTTATCAAAAATTAAGAGTTACCATGCACTGTGGTTTTAGATGGATAAATTGATGAAACTTTGGATACTGTACATTTAGGGGTACTACCAGACTGATTATTTAAAGCCTTGTCAGGGTCTTCTCTCTTTTTGAAACAAATTGTTTGATTTGATGACTAATTTGTTGCTTTCCTTGTACAGCAAATATGCCAATCGCTTCACGCTTTGTGGTCTGCTCCATTTCGTATTGTTGTCTCCATGGTTCTTCTTTACCAGCAATTGGGTGTTGCTTCGCTTCTTGGTGCATTATTGCTAGTTCTTTTGTTCCCCATACAGGTTCAAGAGTTACCTTTGCATACTTTCATTGAAAGAACAATATCAGTATCATGTCTCACACATTTTATTTTTTTTGTTGGTTTGTCTTTGACTTTATCTAGTCCTATGGTGTTCTATTAAATTTTCTTCTGTTTCATTCTTTCTCCAGATATTGGAATATAACATAATGGCTTAATCACCCATAAGCTGGGCAAAATTGAGCATGATATTGGAAGTGGAATATTTTGGATTTTGTTATAGTCAGCACTAACACTGTTATATGAAAGGAGTAGGCATTTTTAAGAAATGGAGGATATCTGTCATGCTGAGAAAAAAAAAGTCAAGATATATGTTCTCTAGTTTACCTGTAGTGAATTAATATGTTGTAAAGGGTGTGTGAAAAGGAAATGAAAATTCAAAGCAAATGGCTGCAGGAGAGTGAACAAAATTACATATAGTGGTGTCCTATTAATTAAGAATGTTGCCCAATTGCAAAAACCTAAATTGTGCAGCTGATCGCAAATAATTGGAATTGAAATTTGTTGACATTGAATGTTGAATTTATCTTTGGGATTTCAATTTTCACTTCCAATTTATCTTTTTAAACTCGGTTTAGTTGTTGAGAACTAGAAAAAAAATAGGATAAGAGAGAAGCCTGGCATTCGTAAGTAATATCTTGTGGAACTTTCAAATTGTGTATATTGGAATTTTACTATTCTCATATGGAAAAATTGGTTTTAAAATTGAAACGCTTCATATAATTTAGCAAAACATTCATTTAGCCTTAAGAGCGATGGCAAGAAGATTCATGTTCATCAGCCTACCTGCATGTTGGAGAACATGCAGTGGTCTATAAATGCTTTAATTAAAATGGTGCAAAGGCACAACTCATGCAATGAAAGTAATGCTGAGCCTCTGAATCCACAGCTCCATGCTGATGGTTGATAAGGAAGCCTTAGTTGCAAATGTCATGCAATTCTGCAGTGGTTATGTTCATTTAGGGGTCGAATTTAATGCAAACAGTGCATGATTGGGAGTTGGAGTCCAGATCGTTATTCCGAGAACTACTGTATTCTGCATCAGTGCGAGGTTTTGGGGAAGGATAAGAATGGTTTAGAACGGATTTGAGGTTAGATTTTTATTATAGAGCTTTATCCCCTTTCGGAGTTGTGAATTTCCCTCGGAAAAGCATTTGGAATGCCAAATTATCAACAAGAATTGAATTTTTTTTATTTGGGTTGCTTCCTGGGGGAAGATTTTAACCATGGATAACTTGAAGAAGAGATATTATTTTGGTGAGTTGGGGTTGTATGTGCAAGGGGGGATGGAGAGACAATTGATCATTTGCTTCTTCATTGTCCTTTTGCCCAAGAGCTATGGGATACGGCCTTTGCCCTTTTTGGGGTTCAATGGATGATGGCTAGAGTGGTTGTAGACTTACTAGCTTGTTGGCAAGGTCACTTTGGGCGACATTGGAATGGTGAGATCTAGAAGGCCATCCCTCATTGCTTGATGTGGTGCCTTTGGTGGGAAGGAAATTGTAGAAACTTTGAGGGGGTGTGAATGGATAGTTTTGGACCTGAAATTGCAGTTTCTTAGAACCCTATTCCAATGGAGGATAGCATCGGGGAGTTTTTCTTTTTCAAATTTATTAGATTTTAGTGATCATGGTAATTTTGGTTCTAGTGATGTAGTCCTAGTATATGCATTGTGTACTTGATGAGACAGTCTCATGAGACTACCCTCTTATAGATTGTGGGACCCACACATGTGAGAGGGAGGCCTCATGAGACCTTCTCATAAGATACTCCTTGTGTACTTGGTGCTTTTTTTCATCAAATAAAGCTTATAAGAAATAAAAAGAAAAATTGAAAACGAATTAACTCACATATTTGCTGCATTTTGACTTCTATGCTATTCTGTCATAATATATGTGAAAACTTTCACTTAAAGACACAATAAATCATGTTAGACTTATCCATCCCTGTTTCATTTGGGATCAAGAAAGCTGGTTGGTTGGTAATCTGAAGTGTGTGAGTCTGGCTGGGCAGTCATAGAATCTAATGGGTTTATGCTTCTTTTTGTCATTTAGTTTGATGATATTGTAGCTCTATTTTGTTTTACATTTGTGCATCTTACATTTACTCTTTCCTGAAATAGATTGTCCATAATCTGTGTAAATTATTTTGTGGGAACAGACATTGGTGATAAGCAGAATGCAGAAATTGTCTAAGGAGGGGTTACAACGTCAAGACAAGAGAATTGGTCTGATGAACGAAATTTTGGCTGCCATGGACACTGTGAAGTATGATTCATTTTGAGTGCAGCTATTCATGGATTTTTATGTGATATTAGACATTTAATGTTCATTTTGATTGTCTATGCTGAAAATGGCTCAGATGTTATGCATGGGAAGATAGTTTCCAATCTAAAGTACAAAGTGTTCGGACTGAAGAATTATCTTGGTTTCGTAAAGCATCACTACTAGCAGCGGTATGGCATACTGCATAAAACATAAAAAATTACTTGTTTCTTACTATATGAAGAATGCAAAAAAAAAAAATTTGGGATTATTTTTCTTTTGCTCCAATTTTTTTTCAAATGTTAACTATTGTTGCACTCGCTAAGTTACACACTGCTGTACACACTCCATTCATTTCACAATTATAACTGAAATTGTGTTTTCAAAACATGATTTCAGCTGTCTCTCGTACAATGTGTAACTATCATCACTTTTTTTCAAATACACTTTGTATATTGTAGTTCATTTTTTTTTTTTTTTCACGAATAAAATTTCTATGCCCATTGGTAATTATATTTTTGTAGTCCTACTTGGGCATATGATTTGCTAGTCGGACTTGGGCCTATCTATGAATGTAGATGGTATGCATGGGGACCACTTCAGTGCTATCTCTTTCACGTTCTTAACCTTTTCCCTTGTTTTGCAGTGCAATGGATTTATACTAAATAGCATCCCAGTTGTGGTGACCGTGGTTTCATTTGGATTGTTCACTGTTCTCGGGGGAGATCTAACACCTGCAAGAGCTTTTACAGCCATTTCTCTATTTGCTGTGCTTCGCTTGCCAATATTCATGCTTCCTAATATAATAACTCAGGTTCTGTCTTCTTCACCTTGGTCATATCTCATATACTGCTGAAATATTTCATATGCCATTTTTGCATGTAGGGAGGACAGATAATCATTTTCTGCTTACACTAATTACTTATTTTCTGCTTACACTAATTACTTATTTTCTGCTCCATGTTAATTAATCTGAGTAGTGTTGTGTATGGCTAGGTACATTCAACTGGCAGATCCTTAAAAAGATATTTAGACATAACTTTTTAATACATACATTTGTTTAATGCAAATTTAAACAAATTCTAGTACTAATCGGTTATTAGAATAAGAAATATCTCTCCATCTTGAGTGTTAAGTTAGCTTCATTGGATATTGAAGAAAATTTAGATTCTTTTCTGGAATTTGGGGCTTGGTTTGCTGGATTGGTTAATTTTAGTGGATCAATTTCTTCCTAAAGCCATTATAAGTGCAAGTGCATTTTATAATCAACTTTTAGTGTATTCATTTACATCCTAACCATTTTTTTAAGTGATGAGATATTCTCATAACATTCTCACTATTGTTTTAAAGTAATTATGTATACTCAAAATTTAGTCTCTTGATTGTGAATAAATGAGGGCATTGTAGTCATATCCCATGTAGTGCCTTTCAGTCATCTAAACAAGGAAGCTTGTGGGAAAAGAATGTTTGCCAAACTATTGTATATTTTCACCATATGTTAATTATAAGGATATGGCGGATGGGACTTCAAATATTGTAGCTAAACTTTGTCCTTTCTAATGGAATGCTATTTAATATTGTAGCCTAACATTCCTTGTATGTCCCATTTTGGCTTGAGTTCTAGTTCAAAAGGCACCTCTATTAACTTTAAGAATGGGGTAGAGGGTGTGGTGTAGATTGAGACCCACTGAGTACTTAAATGGTATTTTTTTGCTTTTATGCTGCCTTAGTTTGACATGTAATTTATGCAAAATATTTTGTCTTATAATGCTGCCTTACTTTGGCAGGTGGTAAATGCAAATGTATCCTTAAAGCGTCTAGCAGAGCTACTCTCAGCTGAAGAGAGAATTCTTCTACCAAACCCACCTCTGGATCCAGGATTTCCAGCCATCTCAATCAAGAATGGAAGCTTTTCATGGGATGCAAAGGTCATTATATTTAATGCTATTGCCTTTTTGTGTGTGTGTGTGTGATATAAGTACATACATAGATTTTTAGAAATGAACATATGCGTATATATAATTATTTAATAATTTATCTCAAACCTCATGTAAGCGAGTTATACACATGCAGCGCCACAAAAGAATTACAATATATAAAAATTACATTCAAAAGGAAACAAAGTTTTTAGTCTACAACAGATTGTATGTCACCAGTGCCAAGAATATGAGACCACTTAAGCAATGATCTCAGGAGGTCACTGCCAAAGTTTTTCTGTCTCTTGTTATTGTAATTTTTTTTGTCTTTTTCTGTACACTATTGGGATTACACTTTTTTCAATGAGTTTATTTTTTAATGGGTTGGGTTCAAGTTATACCTAATATATCTTTAAGCAATGTTGTATCATTTAATATTTTTTTTAGTGAATGTAAATTTTAATAAATCTACGATTGGATTACATCATCTTCATATATTCTCTATACTTGCAAAATTTCAAGATAATCAAAGATCAATAACTATGTCATCAATAAAATGTTTAAAGTTCAAGTTTTTATAATTTCAAATTATGCATCAAAGATGAGTTTATGGATTAAATAGTATATAAAGTTGTTGGCACAAAATTTTGCATGCATGTCAAGAACATAGAGAACATGTAATCTAATAGTGAGATTTTCAAATTATTAACCCAATAAAAAGTTATTAGGTGGTGTAAAATTGTTTAAATAGGTGTAACTTGAACCCAACTCTTTATTTATGTATTAAAAAAAAATTGTCTAGAAACTAGCAGTCCTTGAAGTTTATTTTTTCTTACCAGGCAGAGAGCCCTACATTGTCAGATGTCAATTTGGATATACCCGTTGGTAGCTTAGTTGCAATTGTTGGCAGTACTGGAGAAGGGAAGACATCACTTATTTCTGCAATGCTTGGGGAGCTTCCTGCAATCTCAAATGCTAGTGTTGTTGTGAGAGGAACAGTTGCGTATGTCCCACAAGTTTCATGGATTTTCAACGCAACGGTAAGTTTCAGAAATATTACATTGGTACCAATGAGTGTAATATAAATATATGTGATATTGTAAAACACAATTGGTTTCATGTCAATCTTACAAACCTTGCTGTTGGAATCATGGAGATATTAGTGATAATTCTGTTGTTGTGTAAACTAAAATGGTTTGGGTGGTTTGATGGATCAAATTAGCTCTTGTGGTCATTCCTTGTTATCATGTGAATTTGCTGACCTTCATAATTTAATCTTTGTAGGTACGCGATAATATTTTATTTGGATCTGCTTTTCAATCAGCAAGATATGAGAAGGCAATTGATGTGACAGCATTGCGGGATGACCTTGACCTACTACCTGTAAGTGTTTTCACATTGTCGTATAATGTCGCTGATTTTCAAGGATGTTTGACATACTGTCACATACTTAGAAGCTCAAACATGGACATGACATGGTATACAACAAAATGACAATTCTTGAATCATTAGGGTGTGATACAGTGGGGATATGGATTCAAAAAAAAAAAAAGATACAGTGGGGATATGGAAATTAATCAATTAGTTAATTAATATATTTGGGTATATTTTATTTAGTTAATCAAGTATTGCTCCTCTTCGAGAATGAGGTCGAGGAACCCGGAAATTCTGCCTTCATCACCTAATTGGAAAGCTATCAGCTTGGGATTTCCCATTTTCATGAAAGGGATTTGTTGGGGAATAGGTAATGGTCACGGGGTCAAGGCTTGGTTGGATAATTGGATTAATGGTGAGTCTCTCCGAGGCATGATTGAAGGACCCTTAAGGCAAGGAGATCAAGGGCAAACAGTGGCTGACTTGTACCATGATCACGAATGGAGATGGGATCTCCTTTCCTTTGAGTTGCCAAATTCAATAAAAAACGAGGTTAAAGCTGTTCCAATTCAGTTGTTTGGAAACATGACTGATTCTATTATGTGGAAGTACTCTAAAGATGGAGATTTCTCCACAAACTCGGCCTACCAACTAGCTAATGAAGATGGCGTAACTGAAAATCAGTTTCAAGGGCAGTGGCTTTGGAAACTTGATATTCTTCCAAAGATCATAAGCTTCCTTTGGCTATGTGTTCATGGTAGTATTCCTGTTAAAAGTGTGCTGGCAGCAAGGGGTATCAATTGTGGTAAGACTTGTCCATTGTGTAGTCGGCATGAGGAAACCATTATTCATCTTCTTAGAGATTGTGAAGCTGCTCGTGACCTGTGGTTTAGGTTGGGGGTACCTGCCTCACACATAAACTCCTTCAATGAAAACTTTGAGACTTGGCTTAAAATATATTGTTTAAGCACAGTTAGGCACAACACATTTATTCCTTGGAGCACTTTGTTTGTTTTTGCGGTTTGGTGTTTGTGGAAGAATAGGAATAAAGTGGTGTTTGAAAACACCATTCCGAATTCCAGGTTGGATAAGACTGTATTGTTCAATCAAGGGAATATTTTTTCTGTGCGAGTAAAAGCCGCCAAGTCTCTTCTAGACTTGCTTTCCCTGTCAGATGGACTAAGCCATTAGGTGGTTGGTATAAGCTTAACACAGATGGAGCTTCATGTGGAAACCCAGGTAAGGCCGGTGATAGAGGAGTTATTAGGGACTGCCATGGAGGTTGGGTTAAGGGGTTTTCAAGATCAATTGGACTCACTACTAGTGTCATGGCTGAATGGTGGGCATTGCATGATGGTCTGAATTTGGCCATTCAATTGGGAATAAACCAGCTAGAAGTAGAGCTTGATGCCAAGGTGATTGTGGAGATGCTTAAAAGCACAAACTGTCCTAACAGAAGCTTTGCTACTTTACTGTGTGATTGCAAGTGTCTCATGGCCAGGTTCAGGCAGGTTCGGGTGGGGCATGTGTTTAGAGAGGCGAATAAATGTGCTGACTTTTTGGCTAAGATGGGTTGTTCCTTGATGGAGAATTTTGCAGTGTTTGATATTTCTCCCTCTAATGATTTAAATGTTTTGCTTGAAGCTGATAGGAATGGGTTGTATTACTATAGCCGTGTTGCCAATACTCTGGCCTCTGTGGCCTCTTTGTAATTGCTTTTGTTGTTTATTTAAGTACCTGATTAACCCCAAAAAAAAAAAAAAAAAAAAAAAACTAATATATTTGGGCATATTTTATTATTTATAGGGATAGCTATCAAAGAAATATATATTTATAGGGATAATTTATATTTGTTTTAATTTTTTAATAACTATTAAAATTTTTGAAAATATATTGAAAATAAAAATAATTTTTTTTCCTCTCTACACACTAATGACACACAAGCAGAAGTGTCCCTAGCATGTTTGACATGGATGTCGCGGGGATTTTGGAGTGTCCGTGCTTCTTAGTTCACATGTTATTCAACTGTTGTGGACTAAATTTAACGTGCTTTACATGCTTAATAATTAGGGAGGTGATCTTACAGAGATTGGTGAGAGAGGTGTCAACATTAGTGGTGGGCAAAAGCAAAGAGTTTCCGTGGCCAGGGCTGTGTACTCTAATTCTGACGTGTACATCTTTGATGACCCTTTAAGTGCCCTAGATGCTCATGTGGCTCGACAGGTAACATATTCATGTTAGAGAATATTAATTCACATTATAATTTATGTTCCTTGTTTAATTCTACATTCTATTTCGAGCTGAATGTATAACATGATATAATCTATGGTCATGTTAAAATCTAATGGTGCCAATATAATGTTTTCTAACATAGTTTATGTTTGGTTTGTGGTAAGCAGGATTATAGATTAGATTCCTAAAATCTTATTATATTGTAGGATGGATTGGAATGCTATGAGATTCTATGAAGTAGAAGAGTTAATATTCACACTCATAAGTGCACAAACAAAGAAAAATATTTGTATTTATGTTCCCCCCTCCTTTTTGAAAAAAATATTTATATCTCATGAGATAGTCAGTAAAAACTTATCAGAGAACTATTTTACCAGTAGAGTTATTTGTTTCTTATTTAATTATGTCTATGTCTATGCATACACTAAAAATTGAGAACTTTTGACCAAGCAATGTTGGGCAAACAGTTGTCGCATCATGGTGAGGGTTTTTTTTTTTTTTTTTTTGGGAGGGGTGTCATGTTCGGGTTGCATACAAGCCCACCACTCAAACTGACCCGGTCAGATGATGATTACCTCCCCCATGTTCTGATAGAGGGGCCGGAAAAAACTGCCCATAAACCACTTTTGTTTGGGAGGTGGGGTCTCAGACTCTCAGGTTGGGCCTATTAGTTTGGGCTGCCTCTTTTGAAGGGAAAAAAAAAAAAAAACAATTTTGACTGGACACTTGTTAGGCATGGCCCTGGGCCCATTTTAAAATAAAAAGTAAGTATTTTGGGCCATCAACTTCGACTGTGTTGGTATCTAGTGTCAGATTTTTTATGTTCACAACCGATTGCAAGCCTAAACAAAAGAGGAGGGTTGATGGTGGTTGATGGCCAATGAAAAATTTGTCACTTTTCACTATCTAAATACATGTGACGGCCTTGATTAATTTGTTGAGGATCCATAGTCAACCCTATAGTTTTGGAACCAAGGCTTTGTTGTTATTGTTGTTGTTTAGGCCATCCTTTTTATTTCAACTATGGGCCCTTAAAGTTGGATTTTTCTTTAAGTTTGCCTTTTGGGGTTTTTGGGCTTAGCATGGAAAATCATGAAATGGAAGTAAACAATATGCCATCTGGCAGGCCAACTTCTAGAACTTCTGTTTTCATTAGCCATAAGCCATTATTGAGATTGAAATATATATATATATATATATTCACAGTCACATGTGCATCAGAAAGTGTATTTATCATTACTTGCTTCAATGTTCTGTAGTGAAAAATTTATAATTTTTTTTTGGGGTGTTTTTGGGATTCTTTGGGTCATGCCTGAAAAGATAGATGATGTGTAATTTTGTTGGAAGGGTGGCATAGGAGTAGATTCATTTATAATGCAGCCCCTATGTGCCTTATGTGCATAATTTGGAGAAAGAAACAGTGTTTGCAGTGTTGTTGACCTGTCTATTATTGAGGTTAAATCTTTATTTGTGATTTTTTTTTTTTGAATTATCAGATGCTTTTGACACCATTTTTATTCCTATTTTTTGGGTGTTACATATATATTTTTTTGCTTATTCATGGATTGCATTTATAAAGGAAAAAAAAAACAATGAATAGAATCATGTTTGCCTTGTAAGAGTTTTAGTTGAACTATTCTTTAATATTATCTTATACTGGTCTAATTTGCACTGCCAATACTCATCAGGTTTTTGATAAATGCATTAAGGGAGAACTAAGAGGGAAGACTAGAGTCCTTGTTACAAATCAGCTGCATTTTCTCTCACAAGTTGATAGCATCATTCTGGTTCATGAAGGTATGGTGAAAGAGGAGGGAACATTTGAGGAGCTCTCTAGTAATGGCATACTGTTCCAAAAGCTAATGGAAAATGCAGGAAAGGTGGAAGAGTACGAGGAACAAAAGGAAGAGGATGATATTGATAATAAGACCTCTTCGAAACCTATTGCAAATGGGGATGTTAATGAATTTTCAAAGAATGCAAACCATACAAATAAGCGGAAAGAAGGAAAATCTGTTCTTATTAAGCAGGAAGAGCGGGAAACAGGTGTTGTCAGTTTGAATGTCTTGATTAGGTAACAAAACGTCATATTCATTTATATGCTTCAATTATATAATTTTTACGTATAAGTTTTACTTTATCAAAAGAAAATTCAAATTTTTTCTTTTTCATCCAAAAACAAAGGTAACAATTTGAATTGTTCAATGGACTATGTAGTCATCCTTACAGATAATGAATTATGATTTTGGTGCTGTGGTGCTGCCCTTAAAATCTTGACAAACCTTGGCAGTTTATTATATCTTAAGAAGTATGGAAAAGAATTCTGATTCCAACTGCAACATGGTTGTAGTGCTCCTATTTATAAATGTATTAACTTATTCCCTCTAAATCTGAACTACGTTTAAAATTCCTTTTTTATGTGGCTTTTTTCCCTTCTTCCAGATAGAATCAAACCCTGGATCCTTTAAAACTATAGCTTTCAAGGACTAGTATCCCAGAGTATCCAATAGCATTAAAAGGAGTATTTCAAAAACCATAAGTCGAAAATGCAATTCTTTGGAAGCTTCACAATTTTTAAGGAATCCAATTCAATCAGAGATTGCATATGAATTGGAAACTATAAGTAATTGGCAGTTGTTTTTTTGATGTGATCTCACTTAATCTAGGATAAAGATTGAATCAAATAAGGAGCTAAACAGAATAAAAACATATAAAACAATATAGACTGAGGGATTGAGATAAATAAGAATGATAAAAAAATTAGAAATAATAATAATAGGAATGGGGGGAGAATCAAGATTGGATCTCTCCAAGGATTGCTATTATATGGGCTAAAACATGCGCTGAATGAGTTTCTGTTGACGTTGGCGAGTTTAATAAAAATCCCAAACTAAGGTACTGATGATCTATCAGCTAAACCTGTTTTTCATGGCTCTTTTTTCTTTTTCTTCCTGTTTCATTTGTATATAGATTTGATTCAGTTTCTTGGGTACAGGTACAAGGATGCATTAGGAGGCCTTTGGGTGGTTTGTATACTCTTTACATGCTATGTCTTGACTGAATCTCTGCGAGTTTCAAGTAGCACGTGGTTAAGCCATTGGACTAATTCAGGCATGTCAATGGATTACAATCATGGTTACTATAACCTGATATATGCAGCTTTATCATTTGGTCAGGTATAAGTACCGTAAAATGATAATTGGCTCAAAGCTGTATTGTGAACTTTCCTATTTATTCATTTCTGACAGATGCTGCCCCTTTTTTCCTGTTAGCTTAGTTGTTTTATGTCCAGCTACTTTGAGAAGTTGTATGTGTATGTCTGCATACTATAATTTTTGTTTGATTCTGTCTGGAGAAGAAATTTAAATCTCTCTTTGCTTATCATACTTTTCTGGTTTCAGGTTTTGGTGACATTGGCAAATTCTTATTGGTTGGTCATATCAAGTCTTTATGCTGCCAAAAGGTTGCATGATGCCATGCTTACCTCCATATTAAGAGCACCAATGGTCTTCTTCCAAACCAATCCACTTGGACGCATTATCAATAGATTTGCAAAGGACCTAGGAGACATTGATCGGAATGTTGCACCATTTGTGACTATGTTTCTTGGCCGGGCGTCACAGCTTCTTTCCACTTTCATCTTGATAGGAATTGTGAGCACCATGTCTTTATGGGCCATAATGCCACTTTTGGTTTTGTTTTACGCGGCCTACCTATGCTACCAGGTGTGTGAGTGCTTATATTCCTGTTCTTGCTCTTCATTTTTATGGTAGTCAAAAATCGTATTCTAAAAATATTGAGTGATAGATCAAATTCATGTTGTGTAAATTAAGAAATGTAGCTTTAGTTTAAAAAAAAAGTTGAAGTTTGTTGGCAACAGAAAATAATGGATGCCACAAATGTTTCTTTGATTCTTTATAAACAAATTGTAAACATTCAGGTGAACTCAAAAGTCTTATTGATTAAAATTTGGTTGCTGGTTGTACTTTTCTCTCATTCTGCCCATGTATTAGCATATCAATATTCTTATTCCCTCATTGAACTTTAAAGTCTTCCTTGTGTCTTAGTAAGTTCTCCAACATGTAGCAAGTCACCATGTTGCTGGTGCAGCCATTGATTTTCCATTTTTCATACAAACACAGTGATCCCCCACTCAAATCCCCCCCTCCCTGTGGAATCCATAACACTTCCTTTTCTCCCCATGATGAGGAAAGGTACCACTTGGCTCAAAAGACTGGTAGTAATTTCAAGTCCCTCAGAGATCACAATATATTGGATTAGATTTGTGTCCTTGGCTGTTGATCTATATCTCTAGTGGTGTGCATTATTTAATTTTTGCAGATTGCAATGGATATTTATTAATGTGGGCATCATTTTATTTCTTCAGAGCACAGCACGTGAAGTAAAGCGCTTAGACTCGATCAGCAGATCTCCTGTTTATGCCCAATTTGGAGAAGCACTGAATGGTTTATCAACTATTCGAGCATACAAAGCTTATGATCGAATGGCAGACATCAATGGGAAATCTGTGGACAACAACATTAGATTTACCCTTGTGAACATCAGTGGAAACCGCTGGCTTGCTATCCGTTTGGAAACATTGGGAGGCCTCATGATATGGTTTACTGCAACCTTCGCTGTAATGCAGAATGGGAGGGCAGAAAACCAGCAGGCATTTGCATCCACCATGGGTCTTCTTCTTAGTTATGCTTTAAACATTACAGGTTTGTTGACTGGTGTACTGAGACTTGCAAGTCTGGCCGAGAATAGTTTAAATGCAGTTGAGCGGGTTGGCACATATATAGATTTGCCTTCAGAGGCACCACCTATTATTGAGAACAACCGCCCCCCTCCTGGATGGCCTTCTTCTGGATCCATCAAGTTTGAGGATGTTGTTCTACGTTATAGGCCTGAGCTTCCTCCAGTCCTGCATGGATTGTCTTTCACAATTTTTCCAACTGACAAGGTGGGAATTGTTGGAAGGACTGGGGCAGGGAAATCTAGCATGCTCAATGCTTTATTTCGCATTGTAGAACTGGAAAGAGGTAGAATTTTGATTGATGATTATGACATCGCAAAGTTTGGACTCAGAGATCTACGTAAAGTTCTTGGAATCATACCACAGTCACCAGTTCTCTTTTCAGGTACGCCACCCCAATCTTTTTTTATATTGGGATGACTGCTCAGTGTACTTGGTTGATTCTCCAATCTCTTCCTCATGTACTTGCTTGGTGTACTTGGTTGATTCTATGGGTTCAAAGTGTACCCTTAAAAACAAAAAAAAACAAAGTATTTTAAAATGAGTATATTTTGGTGTTACTGTATACCTCCTTTGTCAAACAATAAGGATATGTTTACCTTTTTGGGTTTGTCCCAAAATACAAGAAACTTCCTTAAAATAAATCATTTTTCTCACAAAACTTCCCACCTTTGAAGAAAAAAAAAAAAAAAAAAACAGTAATGCTATGGCACAACTTTACAAATTTCATGATTGCTAAAGTGGTTGACTGTGAGCGGTGGACACAGCTGACACTCTTGAACCTATCACTTTTTCTCCCCCACTTATAGTTGACCATTTCAGCACTATTGAGATTTGTTGTGATAAAAGTTGTCCCTAGCATTATGGAAATATAATATCTGTCTTACACATTCAATTTTCTGTGTTGATGTCAGCATGGTTTTCAATGTCAAAGAGAGGACTTCCAATGCTCAATTCTCTCTCTTTCTTTTTATAATTGTAATGCCCTAATGCTTGGTTGACATGGAGCCATAAAACTTCCAACTTTCAAGTCCCAATGCTCAGTTTTTCTTTTTAGTCATAATGCTCAATTTTTTCCTGTCACATGTTTATTTTCTCCTCCATTGGTTTAGTCAAACATGGAAAGGAAAACTGGCAAGAATCCTTAGCTGTTAAGGTATTTTATGAAAAGAATTACCACAATAAAATATTCAGTTTGGAAAGTTAATTAGGACCTGGGGAGTAATATTTATTACCCTATAGGTAAATTAGGTTTTTTATATGATAACATTTGTAGCATTAATGTCTGCATACATGTTTAATTAATCTTGTAAACTACTTAAATATATATTTGGTGACATCAATGCAATGAGTTTGATGTTAGTCTATTCTGCTTTAGAGCTCTCAAAAGATTTTGTAATTTATATTAAAATATATGGGGAATTCTAAGGGATTATCCAAGCATGGTGTGACTGATTTGGATGAATTCCACACCTGCCAATTTCACAATTGATAGTGACTGGGCAACTAGCTAAGGAGTCTGAAAAGTGATCTTGTGGTCTTCCTTCGAACCTATCACATTTCAAGCAAAGGGGGAATTTTTGAGACTTGATCTTAGATTGATCCATCTATTTTTTTGCCTTGAAAAAAATCAGCCAAATCTGGCTGAACTTTGTTCTTAACCTATATTACCATAGTCAAAAACAAGAAGAAAAGGCCTTTACAATTGAATTGCTGTATCATACATTTACTGATTTGAAATATGGTGGTCTTGGATGGTGATGCAAGTGGTATACTTGATGGCTAGGAAAAGATTAAGAATGTGTGTGAGTACAACTTATTGATTGTGGGTTATTCAGTGTAAATTACAACTATATATCATTTTCTTTATTTATGAATGTTTACTCATATTGTCACCGATGCCTTGAACTTCTAAATTTTGTGCCAATGAGTCTTTGCTTTCCAAGTTGAATATTATGATTGATAAAAAAGAAATTATGAAGTCTGTTTTATTCTAATCTGAACTTATTTCATTGTTTAGGATCTGTGAGATTTAATCTTGATCCTTTCAATGAGCACAATGATGCTGACCTTTGGGAGGCATTAGAGAGGGCACATTTGAAGGATGTTATCAGAAGGAATTCTTTTGGTCTGGATGCTGAGGTAAATTCTCAATCTTTTTCAATAGGTAAATTACTGGTGATTGAAACAATGTCTCATAAGTTCTCCATTCAGGATGATTTGATTGTTTGATATGTTTCTACCCTCCCTTTTCCACCAATAGATGGTCCTTAGTATTTCATTTGACTAAAATAGCCGAATCTGTAAGATTCATAGCCATAATAATCAATAGAAATGCTTTATATTATCCTGCTTTGAAATAACTTGAAGCAAAATGTGACTGTTAAGTAGAGTGACATTCCTTGTGTACTGGTAAAGGTTTTGGAAGCAGGGGAGAATTTCAGTGTTGGACAGAGGCAACTATTAAGTCTTGCTCGAGCACTGTTGCGGAGATCAAAGATACTGGTTCTTGATGAGGCTACCGCAGCTGTTGATGTTAGAACTGATGCTCTTATTCAGAAAACTATTCGAGGAGAATTTAAATCATGTACAATGATTATTATTGCTCATAGACTGAATACCATTATCGACTGTGACAGGATAATTCTGCTTGATGCTGGTCAGGTACGCCTTTAATGTTCAGAGCTTTGCCAGCTCATTTCTTTCTTCCTTGTGTTTTTTTTTTTTTTTTTTTTTATGAGAAGAATAATTCTGTTTGATGAGTACATTAATACCGCAACTTTGAGGAGTCAAACGTGAGAATCCAGAGTTATTCAAATCTGGTTTAATTTGATCTTCAGTCTTTGATTTCATTTTTTTTTTTTTTTTTTTGGGGGGGGGGGGGGGTGTGGGGGTGGTGGGTTAATATGGAATTTCTGTGCCTTTCAGGTTCTAGAATATGATACTCCTGAGGAACTTCTGTCAAATGAAGGAAGTGCTTTCTCGAAGATGGTTCAAAGTACAGGAGCTGCAAATGCTCAATACTTACGCAGCTTAGTACTTTGAGGAGTCAAATGTGAGCATCACCTCATCACAGAATGACCTTCAACATCTGGAAATCGAAGATGAGAACAGCATCCTGAAGAAAACAAAGGATGCAGTAACAACTCTACGGGGAGTTTTGGAAGGAAAGCATGACAAAGTAATTGAAGAATCGCTTGATCAATACCAGGTCTCTAGAGATGGATGTGGTCAGCTCTTTACTGGATGGTTGAAGGTACAATTGAAATCCCTGTTTCCATCATCCATTTACATGAGCCTCTCTCATTTAATTTGGTGGATATATTCATGCATGTATTTACTAAGTCGGTGCATTTTATACATTTAGATTTTATCTATCTTTTTCATTGTTATTTTTAGTTTTGCTTAGTTTTATTAGTTGGGGAATGAGCATCCAGCATGAATGATGTCTAAACTAGTTTTAAGATCTAAAACTTGTGGTTGTGGGCAACTGATTTTGGTTACATAAATGTAACCATTTCCTAGAAAATCAGCATTTCCTAGAAACACCTAATACGCCCATGATGTTTTTCCTAAAATCAGCATTACCACAGTCATGATTGTCTGATTCAATTGATGTTTTTCCGTTAAATTAGTCTACATTCTTATACATTTTAAATTTAAAACTTTTGTTTTGGTCATCTTTTCCTTTGGCTGCTAATTGGCATGTCTTGTAGTTTCAATAAATGTTTCACGCCGCATGATCTTTTGCAAAAGTTTTTGAGAGATTTCTGGCCTTTAGATGGTTGTACCAAGTAGAATTCGTCTTTTAATCAAGGATGGAATTTATCTTGGCACTAGATTGTGCATGAAATCCAGAAGAAATTCATGCCACAATATGTTTTAAGTTTTATGTTTCAAGTTTTTATCTCTTAACATTTTTGTTGTCCTCGTTTTCAGGTCTTTCTGTGATGAGCAGGTTAGCTCGGAACAGACTTCAACAATCAGAATATGATATTGATGAAAGATCTATAGACTGTGACTATATTGAAATGTATGGCACAATGTCTCTGTTTTAGTTAACAGGCTTCATAGCACTACCTAGGACTACACATTCTCACACAGTAGTGAGTGCTGCAACCTCTATATTTTTTGTAATGTATCTCTCATACCTGTTCAAACTAAGTATAAATAGTGATAGAAATGCAGGACATTATATATCACACTATTTCTGTACACCTGACCTTATGTACGCTAGCTCTAGTACCTTTTTTGTGTTTTCATTTTTTTGTTTAATACAAGCAGTTTGGTTAAATCCAATCAATTTTTATTAATTTTAATGGGCAACTTATATGGAAAGATGTACTATGTAGAAAGGTGTTAATTAATGGTACATAATGAGTTTTAGAGGGAGTATAAATATAAAATCTTTTTTTTAAAATTAATTTATTTGCCTATAAATTAATCAGAAAAAAAATTGCATGGTATTATCTTTTGTTCTAAGGTCATAATAATAATTTTTTTTAAATTTTCATAATAATAAGATTTTACCAGTTGAACTAACTGGATCCACAATTATACATAAGTTGTGGGTTCCATATGGTTCAATTTTTAAAAGGTGGATATATTAACTGAAAGTAGCAGTTAGAGTAAGCACAAGATCAGTGTCTAAAATGTGCTTAAAACACACTACTTAATTATAAGCCTGGGCAGTACAGAAGTCCATGGAGTCCCAAAACAAAGAGTCAACAAGTTGGCTTCCCTCAAGATATGCCTAATTGTCACCTTCCATGGCTGCCCTAATAGGGATCTGCAATCCAAAATCAAGTTCATTAGTATCAGTTTAAATTCCATTTTATTAGATACAATCCAAATTGCTAGTAATATTTGTGTTAGGAATAGAGGTAAATTAAAACTTTGTACTAATCCCATCCCCGAGGAGATAATAAATCAGCTACAGTTCTACCATTTCAGTTAAAAAAAAAAAAAAAATCAGCTACAGTAGTCCTGGATAAACAGGTTTAGATAGGCCCAATTAAAAGCCAGTTTAATCAAACCAAAGTAGCACTTTGTTTCCATTACCTATAACCCTTATGAATCCTTATTACTAAGAAATTGAACATTAGTATCTGTACTTTACTAATGTTTTTTTAGCAAAAAAACATTAGTAAAGTATAGGTGCCTAAGGAAGTTTGATCACGAACAATTTGGATGCTTATACTTGTTTAGGTATATGGGTTCAACTGCAATTATCTGTATGGTTCTTAACGGGTTCCTTTCCAATTTCCAAATGGTGGTGAATGGTATCTCAGCCAGGTCCACATGCCTTTAGCAAATGCCATTGGATTCTTGCTAATTGGACTAGTGTTGCGACGCTACACCTACACATATTCCCCAATCTTTTGGGCAATAGGCTAGTCGTGACTCTTCAAATTTGGAACTATCAACACTTGATTGTGGTTTACAATTGGCTTAATTGCTAAAGTTTATTGTCGTCAAATAGAAATATGGGGTTTGAATTCTACACCAAAAAAAAATTGGTGTCTTGACCCGATGTTAAAGAGCAATCGTCATGTAGCAAACACTATAGATAGAAATACTATCATATCTATCATAAAATAAAATTAAAAATTAAAAAAAAATTAAAAAATTTAAAAAAATAAAAAATAAAAAATAAAAAACTATCAACACATGGTCATAGATTCCTACTTTTCTAATAGGGATATGTCTGAAACTTTGAATAGAGTTATGTTACAAACTCACCAATTTCATAATATTTTTATAACATTTGAGTTGGTAAGTTTTTATTGGTTTCTCATAGCTCACAAATGATATCATCTTATTATTTATCATTAAAAGCTTGTCATCTTAACAATTACAAAATACTAGATGATTTCTCGCGCAATGCGAGGATGCTTGGTAATTTCAGTTGAAAATGATTTTTATGTTTTTAAGACCCATATATAATAATCATTTTGTTATATAGTATTTATGATGTTTTCCATAATATTGTTGAATGTTTTGAAACTTAATTTTCTTAATTCATATTTTATCATTTTTCCTTATCCTAGAAGTAGTTTCCAAAATTTATAGGAGTCTATAACATATTAAAATTTTAATATTTAAATTAATAAAATAACATCTAGATAAAAAGGTAGACTTTATTTCTAAAACTAATCACTTCCTCAACCACTTCATTCTCATCACCAAATCCCATGTCCCCAATCTCAAACGCTATGTTCATAATCTAAATGAAACAAAATTATTTGTGTACCAACATAAAGAGAACATAATCAAACAAAGAAAATTTGGCTAAATATCCTTCTATTTATCTTATATTCTTAAAAAAACAAAAAACAAAAAAAAAAACAAAGAGAATACTAAAATTCAAGAAAAGTAAAAGCTAAAAATTGGGAGAACTAATCCTGTATTATAAATTTTTCACATGAACTTTGTCTTTATATAGAGATGTAGAGCACACTATTTAACTTACAGTCGTATATCAAAATTGTAACAAAAAATTAAATAATTTGAAACTAATTCTAACAAACTGCAACAATTATAGTTAACAACACTAACAGAAGTAATCAAAAAGATGTAGGTGGATAAGTACTATACGTTAAAAATACATGAGAAAGAACATAAAAATTATGTGAAAAACTACTTAATTATAGTTTTGAAGGAGAGAACTAACAATATGATTGTAGTTTGTACACTGTTCGCACACTATTCTTGAATAGCTGCTACTAAACTTGAGGTTGCAATTAAAGCTGAGATAATCTTGATTCACAACAAAGAAAACTCCAAAATAATCATCATTTTTTACTTTTATGGTCGAGGCTCATAACAATACTACTTTAAATAGCAGTAAAAAATGACAGAGAAACCAAGAAATTATGAGGGCTAAAACAATATCAAAAAGCACCTAACCTATGGCATGAAGATGAAAGACTATGGGTAGGTCTATAAAAAATAGAAGAAGTACAAAAGGTGAAAATGGTGAGTGGAAACACAAAAGGTTTTGTGCTTTGTGGGAGAGAGGAATGCCTTTTTTTTTTTTTTTTTTTTTTTTTATACAAAATAGAATTTCTACTCTAATCTAATCTAAGTGTATATATGTGTGAAGCTCCTTCCTAGAGACTTAAACCCCAGCCTTTGCCCCCCACACCCCACAAGCATTTATACTTGTGGAGTGACCACTGCACCAAGGGTGTGCGGTAGTAAGAGAAATGTCTTGAAACAATGAACCCAAGAAAATAAAGAATCTTTATCTTTTTAGTTTTAATTAGTCTTTATCTATAATGTGGTATTTGAGAAATGTCCTGATACAATGAATCTAAGAAAATAAAGAGTTCTTTTCTTTTTTTTTTTTTTTATGGGAATCATCTTTTGAATTTTAATTAGTTCTTATCTCTGATGTGTCACTTGAGTAAAGAATTTATGTGAGCAAATTTCTTGTCAAAGGGAGCATCACATGGTAGAGCTTTATGCTCTCCCACATAAGTTCTCTACTTTATATATATATACTAGATAAAGGCCAGTGTGTTGCACGGTTTTAGCTTAAATTTATAGAATATATATTTTATCTGATAAACAATAACAAAATAAATAATTATTATAACTTGCCCCATCTTCCTTTAAAAGTTATCATGGCTTTTGAGTGGAGTTGTGGTGTGTCTTTGTGTTAAAACCCCTTTCCCTCTCCCTTGTGTGTGTGTGTGTGTGTTTGTTTCTCAAAAAAAAAAAAAAAAAAAGAATGGGTAATTGTCCCACATTGCTTAAGAAAGTGTGTTGCATGTAGTATAACTTGCCCTACCCTCCTTTAAAAGTTACCGTGGCTTTTGAGTGGAGTTGTGGTGTGCCTTTGTATTAGAACCCCTTTCCCTCTCCCTTGTGTGTGTGTGTGTGTGTGTTTTTTTCTCCAAAAAATAAATAAATAATTAATTAATTATTATAATAAAAAGGAATAAATTGTATTGGTATAATAACTATCAAATATAAAATGATAACACCTAAATAAAAAATTATTATTTTGTAACATACCAATTGTGCTCTAATAAGAATTTTGTATCTTTGGGAGATTGTTGAATACCTCTTTGTAGACTATATTTCTAGTTTATCCTTGTTCTTGTTTGTCAATTTTCTTTATTAGAAAATCTAACAATTGATAAAAATCATGTCGGACCATATTTAATGATTTATAAAAATAAAATAAAAAACTAAATGGACAGACAGCCTTCTTCTATAGGTCAAAGTGTACAACTCTAATAGTTAGCCAAAGCTATTTCAATGAAAAAAAAAAATCAAATTGTTATGAATAATTTATCATCAAATTTATATTAAGACATGCTTAATAATAAGCTAAAAAGAAGGTTGTTCTCTAAATCAAAATTGAGAGGATGAAAGCAACATATCACAATTGGAACCCATGTCATAAAACACAAAATAATTTAAAAAATCATGTCTAAGCATATTTAATAATTAATTCTCAAACCATAATCATATAAATTGGATAAAACTTAAGCAAATTAGGTTAAACAAAAGACAAAAAAATACACAAAACTTATTCAATTTAATGGAAAAATAATTAAAGTAAACAAATACATACTTGCAAGGTTGTAGGTAAAAGAAGAAAAGAATAGAGAAAAAAAGCCGCATAATAGGTATTCATTATGAATTATTTGATATTGTAGGGTCCAAATTTGATGGCCCAAGCACAAACTTTGCAGAGTGTCAGCCCAATGAACCCCGAACAATAAATTTGTAAAGAATGGGTTAAACAGCTGGGTTGGTTATGGATTTAGCAACGGTTCGTACATGCAAGTGAGAATAAAACAATGTTCAGACTAGTATTAAGTGAAAAATTCTCTTGAATCCGAAGAGGTTTAATATTTATAGACCAAATGAATACAATTTTTCCCCCCCTCATTTTAGAGACCTACTTCCTTTATATATCATCTTCCTTCCTCATCTTCACTGTACACTTGTTCTTCATCTAAGCATTCACTTGAGTACATGTCACATTACGCATTTGTTTTAGTCTGCTGTGAGTGATAGTAGCTGAGGTTGAACTGTTCAGGTGTCTTCTCCACATAAATGCGGTTAGGAAAGTTGCTGCAGTGCATTAAATGCGGTGGTAGCAACTTTTCCTTTAAGATATTTTATGTTCTTCTCATCCCTAGGCATGCCCAGAGTTCGCTCTTTACCGTGGAATCAGCTGGGAAGGTTGCTCAGGTCTTCAGTATATTTGCTTGATCAAGTTCTCTAATGATCTGATGAGGGGGACCTCTTCGGACCAACAAAATTGTCTTCGGACGTATCCCGTCATTCCTTTTCAAGTGCATTTCCACCAAACGGACTCAGCCTGATCCCTTTTACCTCTTCGGACAAACAGTGATATTCAAATTGGGCCCCAGGCCCAATACATAGCGCTGGGCTTTCACACCCACAGATATATATATATATATACACTCCACATTAAAGAAGTTGATATTAACAAAAAGTCTAATGTTAGTTGAATAGGATTTTTAAACTATTATGATAAAGTTCAAAACAGTTCGCCAAGGGTCTTATAATTGAATTAGCACCTTCCCATGCACAAAGTGCTTAGGGATCTAGGGGGAAAAGGGTTCAAACTGATTTACGCACCAAGATAAAGTTTGATGATTTTCAACTACTGGACTACATTTGTGCTCAGCGTAATTTTATTTTTAAATATTTTGTTGTTATCTATTTTTAATAAAATATTTAACCAATTCTACCATATCATGTTTACATTTAGCATTTTTTTAAATCCTAAAGCCTAAAGGGTTAGGAATGTAGCAAATTAAGAACTATTTGTTTTGAATATAATATTTAAATAAACACTTAATAAACATAAACATGAATATAAACATTCAATTTTTTTCCAACATAAAAATTTGATCTAATATTTAAAATGTGTCAGTTTAGGCCATAACCTTTTTATATTATGTTAAAATAGTCGTTGCCGTCAAGAGGTGGATAGAGAAAAGCAGACACACTAACAGTTATATTAAAATATTATTGTTGTTGTTGTTGTTGTTGTTGTTGTTGTTGTTGTTGTTGTAGGGTTAAGGGCCCCAAAAGTATATATATTGGGCCTTGGCCGAGGACATTGACTGGTCGGACATACAAACAACATTGGAGAGGTAAGACTCAGAGCCCCAAAAGTAAGCTTCAATTGAGAAGGCTAGGGAAGGTATGCCGAGGAGGAATATCCCCTTGGCTAAACAAAGCAAAGATCAAATTATGTGTCCTATCATCCATGGTGACATTCCAGGAAGTTCTATCGATAAGGACATGCATTATGAACATACAAAAGAGATGGGAGTTAAGAAATATCTAAGGGAAAGCTGCTACCACCGCATTGAATGCTCTGTAGCTAACTCTCTGGCCGCATTAATGAGGAAGTGATATTTGAATAGTGCTTTTCAATCTTACAACTACCCCCAAAGACTTCAGAGGGGTGCTAATGGGACAAGGATCAACACAAGCAATCTATTGTTTACGTGGAGGGTAGAGATGAGAAAGGAGAAATAGTATAAATCAGAAGCAAGGTCCTAAGAGAAAAAGATTAAAAAAAAAAAATTAAGAAAGAAGGACTGTAGCAATTAAAACTATATTTGTAACCAACTTCAAGTAATATATAGAAGAACTGATCTCCTCAAACTGTGCCAAGTATAATTTTCCTTAGATAAATCTAGTCCATTTTTGCTTTATAGTCTTCTGGATCCATTATAATTGTTACCCAACTCATTATAGCCTAGTTTTTCAACCCACTCTCTATAAATTCATTGTATTAGGCTCATTGGGCCTAGATCCACTTCCTTTTTGGGCTTAGGATTCAAATCGTGTCCTTGTAATTGGCACCGTCTGTGGGAAATTTTTGGTATTATAGTGAGTCTGACGTTCAACTATGGTAGGTTCAAGTCCGAAACTGGCAGAGTCTATAGGGTCTCAACGTCAAGATCACTTCAATGATCTTGAACAAAGAAGGGACCAGGAGGGAAGTATACACATTACCCAAACTAGTAGGATCTAGTCTCAAGGTGCCACATCTCTCATGAAGAGAATGTTAGAAACAAGGAGATTGATCACTTGCGTAGGAAGTTGCGGCGCAAACGATGGAGGAGAACTCCTTCAAGTTCTGTTTTTTCTTCTGGTGGAGAAGAAGATGGCAACTACAAGCCCAGATCGAGGACTCCCCCTAATGAGTCTTTCTCATGCAACGAGGATCATCACCGAAGGCGTAGGGGTAAAAACCCATCTCATAAAGGTCTGGGAAATGACACTATGAGTAGGGCGTTGAACCAAATTTTCAAATTACTTTTCACACACAGGATTGAAGCAGGAAAACTTCCTTAACGCTTCACTCAGCCAAGATTTATCATGTATAATGGTCGTACAGACCTTGTGAAGCACGTAAGTCACTTCAACCAAAGAATGGTTGTACACTCTGAGAATGAGGCCTTGATGTGCAAGGTATTCCCATCCAGCTTGGAGCCTATGGCGATGAGATGGTTTGATGGTCTGGGTGCAAGTTCAATTGACTCTTTTAAAGAGTTCACCCGGGTGTTTGGGTCTCGCTTTATTACTTGCAGCAGGGTTCCTTGGTCCTTAGATTCCCTGTTGTCCATGTCCATATGAGAAGGAGAGACCCTAAAAATGTACTCAGAAAGATACTAGGAAATGTTTAATGAGATCGATAGGGATTTTGATGATGTGGCCATCAGGACCTTTAAGGTCGGCCTGCCTGCCGAGCATGATTTGAGAAAGTCTTTGACCAAAAAGCCAGTAAGGAATGTGCGTTGGCTTATGGATCATATCAACGAGTATAAATGGGTTAAGGAAGATCAGCAACAAGGAAAAGGAAAGGCTAAGATTATCTCTTAGGACAAAAGGGATTTCAGGTCAGATAAATACAATAATAATAGACCCTGAAGGGATTTTGCTGGGCAATCTGGGTCTACAGCTCCTTAAGTGGTTAACACGGTGTTCTGAGAGCCAATACATCAAGTCTTGGAGAAGATCAAGAATGAGACATGCCTCAAATGGCCAAACAAGATGGGAGGAGACCCCATGAGGCGCAACCAAAGTCTTCATTACCAATACCACTAGAACCAAGGTCACACCACAAAAGACTATAAGACTTTAAAGAGTCATCTGGAGTAGCTAGTCAAAGAGGGAAGGCTAAAACAATTTCTACATCAGCCCAATGGATCAGGAGGTTAGGCAAGATCAAGATTTCAAGGGAATGCTTTTTCCAGAGCCCCCTTGGTTACAATTAATGTCATCTTCGTTGTTTCGAGGAGAACTAGCTCTCATCCCTCCAAGGTGATATCTGTAACTCGGCCACTCGCCGAGGACTCTAACTCTAAGCCGAAGAGGGCTAGAGTGGAGATTCAACCGGCGTTGAGTTTTTTGGATGAGGACAAAATTGAAACCATACAGCCACATGATAATGCGTTGGTGGTCACCCTCAGGATATGAGGATATGATGTAAAAAGGATGTTGGTAGATCAGGGCAGCGGTGCAGAAATCATATACCCTGACCTATATAAAGGGCTAGGGTTAAAGCCTAGAGATTTGACATCCTATGATTCACCTTTGGTAAGCTTTGATAAGAATGTAGTCATCCCAAGGGGTCAAATCAGGATGCCGGTACAAGTAGGGTTTGAAATGGTGGAAGTAGACTTCATCGTGGTAGATGCTTATTCTCCCTACACGGCCATTGTGGCAAGACCCTGACTTCATGCCTAGGGGCTAATTCTTCCACCCTGCATTTGAAGGTAAAATATTCATCCGGGGACCAGATTGAAGAGCTTGTTAGGAGTCAATCTATGGCTAGGCAGTGTCTGGTGACTGTAATTATGCACCAACCTGAAGCTGAGTCCTCTGCCTCTTCTAAGGGGGGGTTCATAGCAATCAAGGATTCCGGTCCTATCTGCGAATATAGTGTCAAAAGAGGCAGAATGTGAGAGGTTGAAAGAGATTGTTATAGATGGTGATCCGGAGAATTTTTTTAGATCGGAGCTCAGCTACCTCCTCGGGAGAAAGAAGAACTATTAGCATTTTTAAGGAAGAATATTGATGTGTTTGCATGGAGTACTTATGAGGCCCCTAGGGTGGATCTAGACTTCATTTGTCATCATCTGAATGTCAACCCAACTATCCTCCCTAGGAAGCAACTACCTCAGCGCTCATCTAAAGAGCATTCTAATGCTATCAAGGAGGAGGTGTACAAGTTTAAACAGGCGGAGGCTATTAAGGAAGTATTCTACTCTGAGTGGTTAGCTAATACAATGATAGAGAAAAAGAATAATGAAAAGTGGCGGGTATGTGTAGACTTCACAGACTTAAACAAGGCCTGTCCAAAGGACCCCTTCCCCATGCCTCAGATTGATCAATTAGTTGACACAACGGTAAGCCACCCTCAAATGAGCTTTTTGGATGCCTTTCAAGGGTACCATTAAATACCTTTAGTTTTGGATGATTAGGAGAAGACCATTTTTGTCACTCCTATTGGGAATTACCACTACAAGGTGATGCCTTTTGGCCTAAAGAATGTAGGATCTACTTATCAGAGGATGATGATCAAGATGTTCGAGCCACAGCTAGGAAAAAAACATTGAGATTTATATAGACAACATGGTGGTCAAGAGTAAGTTGGAATCCGAGTATGTTAACAACCTCGGGAATATCTTTAAGATCTTGAGGAGACACAAACTGCAACTTAATCCTTCTAAATGCTCTTTTGGTATTGGATCAGGGAAGTTCTTGGGATACATGGTTAGACGTGGCAAAACGGGAGGGTCAGGTCAGGTTCTGGTCGAGTCAATCGGGTTTGCGAGTCAAATGAGTCATGGATCAAAACAGTTCATTTTTAAATGAGTCAATCGGGTTGCAGGTCGGGTCGGGTTTACCCGTATTTTTCAAACAAGTTTTTTTTTTTTTTTTTTCAATTACAAAAATAAATCAATGACAACCTGTTTAGAGATAATGAATAAAATCAATTAAGAAATTGAATTACGCTTAATGCCACTTCTTAATATCCTTCCAATTCTGATAGTTTTGAACATGACAAGAATTATTTAGAGTCATAAATTTATGATGGAAAAAGTCATTAATTTTAATAGTTCACTGTCAAAATGCATATAATTACAAGTTTACATCTTTAAAAAGAAATAGATCTTAAAACAAACAAAACAAGTAAGCCAGCAAAGTAGCAAGTTATCGGTCTTCTTAAATGCACATGTTCTTGTTGCATTTAAAATAATAGTAAAGTTAGATTACTTAGAAAGATAAACTAAACAAAAAAAGATTTAAAAATAAACATAAACATATTAAGTAAATATTTTATAAGAATTACATCTTAATCTTAATCTTAATCTACTCAACGTTGGTAGCAAATTCAGCACTGCAAATATTCATACTTGGAAATTGTAGCTTAGCTTAATGAGATTTTTTTTTTTTTTTTTTTTTAATGGTTGTCTAACTCTTGACAACCTTGACCCTTGCCTTGTGTAACGTGTGTGGTCTAATGGTCTTGTCTCATGGCAATCGGCAATCACTGAAGGGCCCTTGCCTTGTTTAACGTGTGTGGTTTAATGGTGTAACGTGTGAAGGCTGAAGCTAGGCTTTTTTTTTTTATGGAAAGCAGTGCACTGAAGCTAGGCTAGCTAGCTTTTGACTTTTGATTAATCAAATAGTCATTTTTTATAATATATAATATATTGATTATAAGTTTTGGTACTTTGTGCTCTATGCACTTAGTATCAGGACGTAATTTAAATATTTTTTTAGTGAATTTTTTTTAACGAGTCGAGTCACGAGTCAACCCGTTTTTGCTTCGGGTCAAAAAAATCGAGTTCGTGTCAAGTATTTTTCAGGTTAAGTCAAGTCGGGTCCGAAAATTCTAACCCGTATTGCCATGTCTATACATGATTACTCACCATGGAATTGAAGTCAATCCTAATCAAATTATGGCAATTAACAATTTACAATAACTTTGGAACCCCAAAGAGGTCCAAAAGTTGACAGGAATGACTACTGCCTTAAACCGATTCATCTCTCGATTAACAGATAGGTGTAGACCTTTCTTTCAGTTTTTAAATAAGTGAAAGGGATTTGAATGGACCGAAGAGTGCGTCTTGGCTTTCCAGCAGTTAAAAGAATACCTTTCTTAGCCACCCATTATGTCCAGACCCGAGGTGGATGAATTTTTGTTTGCTTATATTACAGTGGCCTCCTACACGGTGAGCTTGGTGCTGGTACGGATTGATAGTGGCGCGCAAAGGCCAGTTTACTATGTGAGCAAGTCACTACATGAGGCCAAAGTCCGTTACTTACCACTGGAGAAGGCCATTTTGGAAGTGGTGCATGCTACGCGTAAGGTCCCCACTACTTCCAATCACACATAGTTGTTGTCCTAACCCAACTTCCACTCAGATCTCTACTCCGAAGTGATGATTACACAGGGAGGATTGCTAAGTGGGGTACAATTCTAGGGACTTTTGATATCAAGTACATGCCTTGCACCTCTGTCAAGAGTCAAGTCCTCGCTAATTTGGTGACTGAATTTGCTGAATCCCCATGAAAAGAGAGAATGGAGCAGCAAGACATGGATGGAAAATTGGTTGGCATGATCTCCTTACAAGAACCTTTGTCCTAGAGGGTATACGTTAATGGTGCAGCGAATCACAGAGGATCTAGAGTGGGGCTATTTTTGATATCTCCCGAGAGGATCACAATTAAGAAATCCTTAATATTGGGATTCTCAACCACAAATAATGAAGTTGAGTATGAAACTCTGTTAGTAGGGATGACCATGATTCAAAAAATAGGTGGAAAAGTAGTAGAAATATTCTCAAATTCAAGGCTAGTTGTGGGCCAGGTTTAGGGAGAGTTGGAGGCTAGGGACGTAAGAATGCAAGAGTATCTAAATCAGGTCAAGCACTTACAATCAGGGTTTAAGTCTTTCAACTTACTACACATCCCTAGAAGCGGAAACACCCATGCTGATTCTCTGACCACACTTGCAACCTTCTCGGCTCTGTGTTTGCCTCGGGTTATCTTCGTTGAAGACTTGTGTAAACCTACTAAGATGAAGAAGGAGGTGGTCTATATTCATCAAGTTAGAGTGGGATCTAGCTGGATGGATTCTATCATGCTATTCCTTAAGGAGGATATCTTACTTGAAGGGAAGTCTGAGGCTGACAAGGTACAAAGAAAAACTCCTCGGTTTTGGTTATTTGAGAACCAGAAGTTATATAAGCACTCTTTTTCGGGGCCATATTTACTATGCATACACACTAAGGCATCAGAGCTACTTTTGAAAGAGTTACATTAAAGGATTTGTGGAAGCCACATAGGAGGAAAATCCTTATTTCACAGAGAGCCCTTACTTAGGGATACTGGTGGCCGAACATTCAGAGAGAAACACAAGAGTACACGAAGAAGTGTGACCAGTGCCAAAGGTTTGCCCCAAACATTCACCAACCAGAGGGATTCCTTAATCCTCTGTCTAGCCCTTGGCCATTTGCTCAATGAGGCTTGGATATTGTCAGACATTTCCCTAAGATAGCAGGGAATAAAAGGTGGTTGCTAGTCAGCATAGATTACTTCACTAAATGGGTTGAAACTGAACAATTGGCAAATATCAGAGATGTAGATGCCAAGAGATTTGTTTGGAATAATATTTTCACTCGGTTTAGGATCCCTTATACTCTCATCTCTGATAATGGTCTTCAATTTGATAGCAAAGCCTTCATGAGGTACTGCTGTGACCTGGGAATTACGAATAAGTATTCCACTCCGGCTTATCCACAAAAGAATGGACAGGTTAAGACTGTTAATAAGGTCATAGTGGGTGGACTCAAGAAGAGATTGGATGATGCAAAAGGAAAATGAGTGGAAGAGCTGTCACACGCCATTTGGACATATCAGACCACATCGCGTAGATCAACAAGAGAGACACGATTTTTGATAGGCCACAAACTGAATGACCCCTTATGATTAATTAATCAATTAATTAGCCAAGTGAATTAATTAGGTTCAATTAACATGCAAACGCATGGCAGCACAAACAAATCACTGAATAATTAAATATGCAGCGGAAAATAAAAGACACGGTGATTTGTTCACGAATGGAGAAAACCCTAACGGCAAAAACCCCACCGGGTGATTTTCAGGTCACCACTCCCGAAACTCCACTATTATCAAATCAAGCGGTTACAAATAAGGAATCCCAAGTACCTTACCAACCTACAGTTGAACCCTTACCCCAATACCCAATCAGACTTGATCTGTAGTGACAGTTCCCCCTTTTGATGCACAGCTCCCAAGTACGTGACTAACCAGATGCGCGGATCCCAGTACGCGACTTCAAACACCAACTTTAGAAGGAGAGGTTGGCTGCAAAGTTTTTCAGTTCATCCTATGCGATGAAGATCTAGAAGATGCTTGGTCACAAAACCCTATGGTGCAAATACACAGCAACTTCTTCAGAGAAGATGAACTAGGTCAAAAACTTCGTCTTTGATCACAATTTGCTTGAATAAGGATTGCTCAATGCTTTTTCAAC
Organism: Quercus gilva; assembly: GCA_023621385.1. Lineage (NCBI taxonomy): Eukaryota > Viridiplantae > Streptophyta > Magnoliopsida > Fagales > Fagaceae > Quercus > Quercus gilva. The sequence continues at coordinate 70,390,019 of CM042477.1, forward strand.
TTGTGTCTATGTTGACGGCTCTTAAAACACTCCATTTATATGTTTAGGTTTAGAAGAAAAGAAGGCCCAAAAACATATTCACGGATCCCAAGAAAATCAAATTGAAATTCTGACTTTTTAAATCTCGACAGATAGCAGGTGTTGAGGTAGCTATCGAGAAGGTGTCGAGCTTTAACTTCAACTTGCTTTTTCTTGGACAGACTTGATGACTTCAACACTTGATCTTGAAACCTTGTTTCTTGAAGTATTAAAAACACCTAGAACTACCCAATTACAAGTAGAGTGCGTTTTGTCAAAGGATTAGCTAATTTACATAAACATTATGACATATGTTCTTAACATGTGAACACATATGTCCTAACAATCTCCCCCTTTGGCAATCCGTGACAAAACCACAACAAACAAATGAACATATGAGAGAAGTCATAAATCACTAAACTCATATTCACTTGTTGAATACAATAAAATCTATCCTAACACAAATTTTTGAAAAACTTTGCAAGAAGAGAGTTTATGGCAAGTAGACTTTGACAACCTGTATTTCTGAAACACTTTTAAACAAAACGCATCAAGGCATCTTGTGTGAAACAGAAATAATTAGATTGCATACAAGTATAAAGAACTTGTGTCTAAAGATAGAAAAGAAACAACACATGAAAAGATAGGTGAAAAAGAAACATACATCCACATATAGAGAAAATAAGTACAATGTATGTAAACTGGTCACAAGACCTCATATACAAGATCAATGTATCTAACAAGAATAGAAAAGAAAAGATACATCAAGACCTCACTACATCCCTCAAAAATATGAACACTCCCCCTATGAAAAATGTCCTATACTAACTCTCCCCCTAAGATAACTACTCTCATAATCCAAAACTACTCCCCCTTTTTGTCACGAATGACAAAGGGTAGAGTGTCATGTAGACATCTCATCAGTAGAGCTAGCATCTCCATCATCATCATCCGAAGTATCATCGTCATCACCATCATCATCATCATCCTCAGCATCAGAATCTGAAGCGACTGGAAGAGGTGGTGGAGGAGAAGCCTCAGAAGCAAAACCACCCATGGTCACCTGCCGTCGTGCAATACGACCAACACGAACGTTCACCTGATACAACTCAGTGGTGAGTGTATCGAGGCGAGCATCCATGCGCTGCAGCTGCGCCATAATATCTCCAAGAGATACATCGCCTAAAGAAGAAGGAGGAGCCGATGTAGATGGAGCTGATCTGGATGGAGCCGAATGTGAGGGAGAAGTGGAATCCGGCTGTCGCGACCTAAACTATGCCTCACTACGTTTTACGGTAGCGACATCTATGGCAGATATGTGTGTGAAGTGGTCGAACACAGGGAAAGGGATGAAAAAGTGGCGTAGAATCCTCGTGATAGCAGAAGGAAAGATGAGCTTATCACGGGACGCCGCATCTAAATGAACATCTATGATAGAGAAAATGAAGTGTGAAGGAAAATCTATCATAAGATGTTCAAGTAGAGATAACAAAAATCGAGCACGAGGCTCTGTGATAGAGTTATAGTGAGAAAGAGGATGAAGTACAAAAGTCATCACCATGTTTAGGAATCTAAGACCTTTAGCAAAAGGTCTACATGATGTATACTGATGCTCACCCCAGTCAGAAGGGCGCTCACAAAAAGCGGAAATGAGCTCATCCTTGGACACAGTCCTCAATCGCTCACATGTAGGATAGTCAGGAAACTCTATCCTAGGGACCCTAAGCAGATCCGCAACTAGCTACGGTGTGACAGGGATGCGCGTACCTCGAATGCGAGTGAAAAAGAGAGGTACTGAACGATCAATCCCGTGCATGTTGAAGTAAAACTCCTGGATCAGCACGAGAGGACAGGTGACCGGGATGTCACACAGTGACTCCCATCCCCTACTATGAATGACAGAGGGAAGGTCAGTGTCGGCGAAGTTCGCCAGAATGACTTGGCGTTCCGAATGAACACCTTGTCTAGAAAAGTTCTCAGTAAATGCCTTGTGGGCATCTCCATCACGGAACCGAAGGTTAAGAGGAGCAGTATCAGAAGAAGAGGAAGCTGCAGAACGCAGAGGGTTCCGAGCTGGAGTGGATTTATGTTTGGGTGCCATAGACACTACTAACATAAAAGAATGAGATAGAGAGGGAGACAATCAGAAAAGTCCCAAACAGTTCAAATATGATAATATCTTGAACAAAAAAATACGTATGCATGGGAATGCATGGACATGTGACATGCAAACCAAAAAAAATATCATGGGCTCAGCCCAATCCAAACCTAGCAGCACACATACAAGAAACACACATCTAAATGCATGAAAATATCATTCTAATGCACATGGAATGCAATGTATGACATTTTAAAAACATTTGAATAAAAAACCAACCCAAAATTTCAAGAAAAACTCATCAATTTTGAAAAACCCCAAAATTTTCAAAAACTTTAAAACCTAAGATTCAAAATCATGAGATGCATGAAGAATGAAGGATAGAAAGATCATACCAAGTGATTTGAAGCAAGGAAGGGCCAAAAATCACATTGGATGAAGGTTTTGAGTGAGAAAAATGGTTTGGGAGATGAAGAGCCTCGGACAGATCGAAGAGAGATCGAGAAAGTGAGAAGAAAAATCGCAACAGATCCTTAAATAGGCACCTCATAATTCTCGACAGCTGAGGTGTCGAGAGGTATCGAGGAAGCTGTCGAGGAAATGGTCTTCGAGAGCTGAAGGTGTCGAGAAGGTGTCAAGGTACAAGACCAATTTCAAAGATCAGAAGCTCAATCGATCGACTAGGTGTCGAGAAGGTGTCGAGAAGGTGTCGAGGAGACAGGAGAAATCTCGACCGATCCACATGATGTCGAGACAGGTGTCGAGAAAGAAGCATAAGACGCAATCAAGGGAATCTCGATCAATCCATCAGGTGTCGAGAGTCTATCGAGGAGACAGAAACTTTCTCGATCGATCCACCAGATGTCGAGGATGTGTCGAGATTGCGATAAGAAAAAGGCTTAGAGGCTCGACAGATGATCAGGTATCGAAGAGGTGTCGAGGAGGTGTCGAGCCAGCTTATAAAACCAGTTTTTCGAGAAGTGAAAAACACAGACATGCATGCAATCAAGACAAACACCTCAACCATGATCCAATCAACATAAAAAACTCTCAAAATCATCTCTCAAAGAAAATTTAAGCACATGAATCTCTCAAAAACACACACACACACACTAAACAAGTCTAACAAATTTTATATTTCAAAAATAAGTCATGATAGTTTAGTGAGCATACAACAGCACATGTAAAACCTTTGTGATAGCCAAATCACATTGTACCTGCACATGTATCAAAAGAAGTAAAGAATATTGCGTGTTGTGTGTGAAAAACATCGCAAGATTGCATATGTGTATACATGTTATGACGATCTGAGATATGAGAAAATAACTTTAACTCACACACAATCATAACTGTTTGATGGGGACTATCACCTTCGAGGTACATCCTATAACTCCCACATCTCCTAGAATACACGCTTGCAACCATTTTAAAGCATTTTTAATCTTTTTGCTTTTTATTTCGTTGCATATTTTCTTTTTAAACATATCATTCATGGGCTTATGAGAAAGAAAAGAAATACCTATTGATATTTGACATTTTAATTTTACTATGCCTAAGCACACAAATGTCATGACATCACACTTTTGCTATGCCGAAGCATACAGATGTCATTAATGATTAGCGGGCAACAGTGGTGAGATGGTTATTTATGCCTTTCTCTTAGGATTTTCTAGTCCTACCCGTCAAAAAAAGTGATATGAGTGTTAAGTTTAAAGAAATAACCTAATCTTACTCATCACAAACAAGAGCCACAAAGTTCACTTGCTTTGTTGTGCATAAAGATGCTCATCTAAGTTACAAGAGATACAAAGTTTAGAAAACTTTGTTTCATTGGCCATCCAAGGTACACAAGTACCAAAGTACACAAAACACACACTGTTTTTGTATTTTTCAATTTTTTTTTATTTTATATTAAAAACAAAATAAACAAAACTGAAAATAAACACACAAAGACATGTTAACAAAGCAAAACAATGCATAAAACTAGACTGACTCAATAAAAATGTAAAACACACAAGCAATGCAACAAACAAGAAAAACAAGAAGGGAGAAGAAAGTGATAAAATCACTTAGAGTCCTTTTTCTTCCACACCTTGGAAGAACCTTTCCTTTGATTAAATCCTTGAACCGGCGGTGAGGGGGAAGAATTAAAACCGTTCAAGTTCGAAAGGAACATGAGAACTTTCAGAAGATCTCTAAGAGGAGCAAGAGAGGATTGAAGCTGATTTTGGCTTCCAGATGCAGTCATGCTGTTGCTCTGTTGGGTGGCTAGCCACTTGTAGCAATTTGGTCGAGTATGACCTGCAGCTCCACAATGATGACAGAGATGCTGCTTCTTTTGTTTAGGCTTTTGAGAGTTAGCCTTCTTAGCCCTAGGGATTCTAGCATCTTTCTTATCTTGCTTAGGGGGTGCTCCTAAGATGGATTTCTCCTTGTCTATGTTCTCACTAGCTAATTCAGTTTTAACATTAGTGTTCTCAATTTTAACAGTATTAGCAGGAGGAACAAAAACAGTAGAACTAGTAGAAGCAGAATTAGAGAAAGAAAGACCATACCCTAAACCTGTTCGATCTGAAGCAGATTTCTGGTTGCTGAGCATCTCATCAAGTTTTGCACTTGAAGTCCTCTCCAGTTGAGCTCTGACTTGAAACAGCTCTGCTTCTAGCTTCTTGGTCTTCTCAGTCAGGAAGTTATTTTCAAATCTCAGTGCTCCAATAGTTTGATTCGCCTCATCAAACTTTGTGGACAACTCTTCTCGATCAAGTTCCACATCACTGAGCTTCTTGGTGGCCAGCCTATACAACTTCTCATGTTTCTCAGAAAGCTTGTAAAGCTTCTCATAGGCTGAATGGATATCATCTTTGTCATCCATCTTCTCACATTCAGTGTCCACCAATTCTTCTTCTTGTTTCACTTCTTCAACAATCCCTTCAGTAGGATTAACTGTGGCAGTGAAGGCATTCAAGATTCTGTCATCCTCATTGTCGGAATCATCTTCAGGCTCAGTGTCACTCAGGGTTGCAGCAAGAGCCTTGCTCTTCCCAATGCTCTTCAGATATGTAGGACACTCATTCTTCATGTGTCCAAACCCATGACACCGAAAACACTTGGGTCCAGCCGGAACAGTGTACTGACCGCCTTCCTTAGCATCCTTCCTTCCTTTGTCTTGGCTCTTGAATTATGAAGTACTGGATTGCCTGCGGTCCTTGTCGAAGCTCCTTCCATTGGCATTCTTTATGAACTTCTTGAACTGCCTTGTAATGTAGGACTTCATCTTGGAATCTTCATCATCGGAAGACTCATCTGTATCACTGCTCTTTGCCTTCAGGGCCATGCTCTTGCCCTTGCTTGACTTGCCTATTCTTGATAACCCTAGCTCGTAGGTCTGTAAGTTCCCAACCAACTCAGTCAAAGGAATTTTGTCAATGTCCTTTGATTCTTCTATTGCCGTAATCTTGGCATGAAATCTCTCAGGTAGAGATCTGAGCACCTTCCTTACAACCTTGGGTTCAAGGATGGTTTCCCCAAGATTGAAGGCTGAGTTCACTATGTCCTTAAGTTTGGCATAGAACTCATCAAACGACTCATCCTCCTTCATCTTAATTTCTTCAAAACTAGTAATGAGCCTCTGTAGCTTTGAATCTTTGACAGCCTTTGTTCCTTCATAGGTTGTCTGGAGGATGGTCCACGCCTCCTTTGCGGTTTCTGTTGAGGATATCTTCTTGAACTCCTCATTGGTGACAGCGCTAAATAGGGCATTTAACGCTCTGCTGTTGAAGTTTGCCGCCTTGATCTTGGCTTCATCCCAATCGGCCAGCACCTCTTTTGGCTTAGTCCAACCAATCTCAACAACTTGCCACACCTTCTCATCTAAGGACTGCAAAAAAACTCTCATGCGTACTTTTTAGTAGGCATAGTTAGTCCCATCAAATAAAGGAGGTATAATTAGAGATTGTCCTCTATCCATGACAAACAGGGGCCAATGGATCAATCACAGCAAAGATTAAACCTAATCAGAGTGTGTCTGCTCTAATACCACTTGATAGGCCACAAACTGAATGACCCCTTGTGATTAATTAACCAATTATTTAGCCAAGTGAATTAATTAGGTTCAATTAACATGCAAATGCGTAGCAGCACAAACAAATCACCGAATAACTAAATATGCAGCGGAAAATAAAAGACACGGTGATTTGTTCACAAATGGGGAAAACCCTAACGGCAAAAACCCCACCGGGTGATTTTCAGGTCACCACTCTCGAAACTCCACTATTATCAAATCAAGCGGTTACAAATAAGGAATCCCAAGTACCTTACCAACCTACAGTTGAACCCTTACCCCAATACCCAATCGGACTTGATCTGTAGTGACAGTTCCCCTTTTTGATGCACGGCTCCCAAGTACATGACTAACCAGATGCGCGGATCCCAGTACGCGACTTCAAACACCAACTTTAGAAGGAGAGGTTGGCTACAAAGTTCTTCAGTTCATCCTATGCGATGAAGATCCAGAAGATGCTTGGTCACAAAACCCTATGGTGCAAATACACAGCAACTTCTTCAGAAAAGATGAACTAGGTCAAGAACTTCGTCTTTGATCACAATTTGCTTGAACAAGGATTGCTCAATGCTTTTTCAACTTATGTCTATGTTGACGGCTCTTAAAACACTCCATTTATATGTTTAGGGTTAGAAGAAAAGAAGGCCCAAAAACATATTCACGGATCCCAAGAAAATCATATTGAAATTCTGACTTTTTAAATCTCGACAGATAGCAGGTGTCGAGGTAGCTATCGAGAAGGTGTCGAGCTTTAAAAACTATGCACTTCAGCTTACTTTTTCTTGGACAGACTTGATGACTTCAACACTTGATCTTGAAACCTTGTTTCTTGAAGTATTAAAAACACCTAGAACTACCCAATTACAAGTAGAGTGCGTTTTGTCAAAGGATTAGCCAATTTACATAAACATTATGACATATGTTCTTAACATGTGAACACATACGTCCTAACAATTTTCAATAACTTATGGAGCCGAGGATGTTATTCCTTTGGAGATTGGATTCTCAACACTGAGAACAAGTTCTTTCACTCCGAGCAACAATGATGGGCTATTAGGGAAGAGCTTGACTTAATTGAAGAGCGAAGAGAAAATGTCATGATCCAATTGGCGTATTATTAACATAAACTCAAGTAAGGGTATGATTCCAACGTAAAGCTCAGGCCATTAGCACCTGAAGACCTAGTATTGAAAAAGGTTTTAGGTACTACAAAGAACCCAACATGGGGAAAGTTAGAGCCCAACTGGGGAGGGTCATATCGCATCACCTCAGTGGCTAGAATAGGTGCATATTATCTTGAAGATCTAGATGAAAAAGTTGTGCCACGCCGCTGGAATGTAAATAACCTATGATGGTATTATTATTAATGAAAGTCATTCCTGCCATGGTTTTATTATGTTATGTGTTACATCTATTTTTTCTTTTACTAAGTATTAAATAGAACCTTAGTTGTGTCTGGTCTCTTGAACCACATGCTTTGAGTAAATTAATACTTCAGTTCATTTTACTAAGTATTAAACAGAACCTTAGTTATGCCTGGTCTCTTAAACCACATGTTTTGGGTAAATTAATACTTCCGTTCATTTTACTAAGTATTAAACAGAACCTTAATTGTGCCTAGTCTCTCAGACCACATGTTTTGGGTAAATTAATACTTCAATTCATTTTAGTAAGTATTAAACAGAACCTTAGCTATGCCTGGTCTCTTGGACCACATGCTTTGGGTAATTTAATACTCCTAAATTCATTTTACTAAGTGTTAAACAGGACCTTAGTTGTGCCTGGCCTCTCAAACCACATGTTTTGTGTAAATTAATACTTCAGTTCATGTTTCTAAGTATTAAACAGAACCTTAACTATATCTGATCTCTCGGACCACATGCTTTAGGTAAATTAATACTTCAGTTCATTTTATTAAGGATTAAACGGAACCTTAGCTATGCCTAGTCTCTTGGACCACATGTTTTGGGTAAATTAATACTTCAGTTCATTTTACTTAGTATTAAGCAAAACTTTAGTTATGTCTGGTCTCTCGGACCATATGCTTAGTTAAAATGAGATACCTCGAACACCTTATTTTCCTACTATGTATTTCTTTTGCATCTAAGGACTTAACCATTTTTCTCACCATGCACATGGGGATAATGTGTTTAAGTTAATGGCAAGTTGTTAATACCGGCTTCTGTTAGCAAGCAACCTCATATATAAAGCAACTTGATCCTTTTGTGTGTTATATTTTATTGAACTCAAGCACCAATTGATTTCCGTGTAATCGCAATTCAAACCCATAAAGTTTGTTTCCTTAGACTTTCAAAAATAAAAATTTCACAATATTTAACACCAATTGCAGAATTAAAAGAATAAAGAAGAAATTATATTAATAGGTTTTTTTTTTTTTTTTTTTGCTGAATTATATTAATGGGTATAGTCAATACCATGATAAAACATCACATGCTATGAATGAATGAATAATGAATAAATACAATAAAACACCTAAACCCAAAAAAACATAGAACCCAAATCTAGTAGATCCAACAGCGAACCCAGATCCAAAACGGCATCAAACAAATCCGGGGAACAGATCCGGCAGTAAACCGAGCAGATCCAGCAGCAAACCTAGATCCAAAATGGCAATGAACCCAGATCTAGCAGGCTACTCTTGGAAAAGTATGCCGATGAGCTCACCATGGCCAAATCCCTCTTCAGAGACAAGAAAAGCTCTGGTTGTCTAATGTGCTTTAAGGCGTCCATGTCCTTAGGAAGAAGGAGAGGATGCTCTAAAGCCTCGGCCATGTGGTAGGCATGGCCCCTCTGAAACTCCCTGATGGAGGAGTTCTAGGGCAGCGCTGCACCATCCAACTCCAACCGGGGATTCCAAGTTGGATGGTGCACGTTTGCCATGTGCTTGACCTCCTTACTATTCACCGAAGAGGCCCGCCCTCTATCTCTGGCTATTTTTTACTGCTTGGGGTCTTTCGGTGGAACACTCTGCCCCTCCTTGGTTTCCTTCTCCTTTCTCTTCTTCTTCTAGTTGGGGATAGGGAGCAGGCCGATTATGGGAGGAAAAGGGCGAAGAGGGAGATCAGGGAGGGGCTGAGACCCTGGGACATCCTTGGATTCTGACCCCTTCTTCCTCCCCGCGAGGAGTTCCTTCAAGCCTTTTCTTTGGTTCAAGGCCATCTCTTCTTCCTCGTCCTCTGAGTTATCGTCTATACGCGCGATTACAAAGCCGGAGGGGCGTACACTAGAAACTCTGTCAAGCTTGTCTTTAGAGTCTAAACTTGAACCACTTGTTCTCCCTGCTTCTCTCTCTCGTCCTCAAGATAAAATTGATCTATCTCAGCCTCAAGTGACAAGTGAGATAAGGTTGTTTCTTCTCTCGAGAGAGCTACCTCACGAGGAGAATGCTGGAGGGGTAGCTCAATTGGAGGAAGGTCTTCATGGGCAAGAAAACCAGGCACGGAGACGTCTATCCGGCGATGCCTAGGGTCGCCTACCCTGATTGCGTGGCCCACTTCTTGGAAGTTGTCTGATATTGGTTCAAAGTCCAAAATGAGGTGGACCGCTCTCAGCTGTCTATCCTCACTCACGAACACCTCGAACCTTAGGACTCTGTTGAAGTCCACAACGTTGACCAAGCTGAGGCGGGGCGCTACGTGCCTTTTATCTACAAAAATAGTCGAAAAGCAAATCATGGTCAGACCAATAAAACCCATCAACAAAGGAAAACGAAATATTAAAGGGAAGAATGGCAAAGCTAAAAGAACTAAATCTCGTTCTAAGGGACCTAACCCTAGGGTATCCCACCTGGCTCTCCCTCCCGAGTTGGGCTGTGACAACTGTCGTGCCATTCCCCAAAGGCAATTAAGTAGCCGTCCTTCATGCCTTTTTTGGACTTGGGAAGACACGATACAAGCCTAATAATATTGGACCTGGACTTGAGGTAATACCCCAAGTCAACAAGTGAATGGGACTCGTACATATGGACAATGTCGTGCCAAGCTAGTCTCAAACCCATCTACTCATTGAAAGCATCGATGCTACCTAAAACTCTAAATAGGTTAGGCGCGCACTGGTGGGGACACAGCCTATGGTTGATTAGGTAATCCCAGGTCACCCTACCCATGGGAAGCGTCATTCCTTATTCTATGAAAGCGATCATAGGAATGACAACCTCCCCTTCGTTCCTATCTGTAACCACCTGGTCTGGAGCATAATACTATAGGGCAACCCCCTTCAGAATGTGATATTGGGCCCTAAAGCCCTCCATACCGGCAGGAGTATTTATGAGATGCTTGAATCTACCCATCTAAGCAATTTAAAGGGAAGTAAGGGAAATGTTTTTGAAAAGGAACGGAAGATTAGAAGGCTAAGGAGGTTAGCCGAGAAGAAAAGAACTTAAGGCTGTGGAGACTTACGAAAATGAAAACAGGTGACACTCCAGGAGCTTCTTGAGAGTTAGGAGATTTGGGAAGTCTTGAGTGCTTGAGAGTTTGAGAGGTCTTAAGAGTTTACAAATGTGTTAAGTAAAGAAAAATTTAAACCCACCAGGCACCTTATATAGGAGGCGGGGTTAAATGGGAGTTATCCCGCTCAAAATTCAAGGAGAAATGTCAACCGTAGGATCAACATCTCACCGTAGGATGCAGGAAACAAAACGTCGTCTAAAGCATTTAATGAGACATTGCGGGCTCCGAAGCGTTAGGAACAGTTACGGGACACGTGAAGCGATATTCTCACGTGTGTAAATCAAAGAAACAAATGGATTTAATTCTCCAAAGTCAAAACCCCATTTTTTCTCCGCGGATAAGAGGGGAAAAACCGGAGTTTTGAGGTACTATTGTAGGGTTAAGGGGCCTAAAAGTATATATATATTGGGCCTTGGGCCTTGGTCGAGGACGTTGAGTGATCTGAGGACATACAAACAGCATTAGAGAGGTAAGACTCAAAACCCCAAAAGTAAGCTACAATTGAAAGGGTTATGGAAGGTATGCCGAGGAGGAATATCCCCTCAGCTAAACGAAGCAAAGATCAAATTGATTGTCCTATCATCCAGGGTGACGTTCTAGAAAGTTCTATCGATAAAGATATGCATTATGAACGTACAAGAGGGATGGGAGCTAAGAAATATCTAAGAAAAAGTTGCTACCACCGCAGTGAATGATTTGTAACTAACTCTCTGCCCGCATTAATGAGAAAGTAATATCTGAACAGTGTTTTTCAGCCTTACAGCTACCCCCAATGATTTCAAGAGGGTGCTGATGGGACAAGGATCAACACAAGCAATCTGCTGTCCACATCGATGAGAAGGGAGAAATATTATAAATCAAGAGTAAGGCCCTAAGAGAAAAGGATCAAAAAATTAAGAAAGAAGGACTACAGCAATTAAAACTATATTTGTAACCAACTTCAAGTAATATATAGAAGAACTGATCTCCTCGGACTGTACCGAGTATAATTTTCCTTAGATAAATCCAGTCCATTTTTGCTTTATAGTCTTCTGGATCCATTATAATTGTTACCTAACTCATTATAGCCTAGTTTTCCAACCCACTCTCTACAAATTCATTGTATTGGGCTCATTGGGCCTAGATCCACTTCCTTTTAGGGCTTAGGTTTCAAATCGTGTCCTTGCAATTATTATTATTATTATTATTATTATTATTATTATTATTATTATTATTATTTTTATAAAATCTCAACTAAACTAAAATCACAAACTTAATAGAATTGGGATTGAAATTTCTAAAATCTTAACTTAGATAGATCAAATATAATGCATGATGGAATCCTTTTAAGCATATAATTGCTTAAATTTATAAAGGACAGCCACGGGTCAAAAAGCCTAGAAAATAAGCAATTTGAGAGTGTATATTATGATCATCCTCTACGATGTATATGACACTTGTAAAGCAATTAAAACATGTAAATTTTTTCTATGTGTCAAAACATGTGAAATATGATAACATTAAATAAGACACATGTAAGCAAAATATGATTTTCAAATACTAAAATTTGTTTACAATCCAAACACTCAAAAACATATGGCGAAGAAAAAAAAAGCACCTACTTTATATCTATGCTCAATACCTTTTTGTTTTTTAATAATTAAATTTTTGTAATGTTTTTCCCCCATGAGATGCTACTCAATTCTAATATATCATATATATACCATTTTAAAAGTCCTAAAGGATTAAGAATGTAGAAAATTAAGAAACATTTGTTTTGAATACAATATTTAAATATAAACTGCATAACATAAACATAACATATACATTAGAATTTTTTATAAGCCATATTATAAATTACAACCTCTAACTTTGCCTAAAATTCAATTAAGTTATGTAACTTTAATTTCATTCATTTAAGTTCTTTAACTTTTTCTTTATTCAATTCAGTTCTCCTGTCAATGTTGTTAGGTGATGGATTCACATCCAGTGCAATTGCTAGGGTATTGCACGGTGTGCAATTCACCCATTTCCTTCACAATTTTTTTTACTTTTTTTACTTTTTAACTTTAACTTTTTTACTTTGTTTTTAATATATTTTATTCAATGGTTGAGATTGAAAGTTACTTTTCTAATTTTCAATCCCAACCATTCATTTGGTATTGCATCAGGTGCAATACCCTAGCAATGTGAATTCGTTAGGTGATCATTGTTAATGCCCAAAACAAAGTAGGTTTTTTAAATTTCTTACATTAAAAATATTCGAAGAATTAATAATAAAAAAATTTTAAATATTTGAAAAGGAAAAAAAAAAATTCTTTTATAAACATCAACCTTCATACACAAATTTTGTATCACAATTCAAGACTCCATAACAAAATGCCATATACAAGTTCTACAAACCCAAACCAGATTTTTATGCTGGTTTGCTCTTACATTTTTTGTCTTGATTTTCTTGAGAATCAATGGGATTAGGGGTGTTAAGGGGCTGAAATGATAGGTTGCTTTGTATTGTCTGATCACTGATGCGTAAAATATTTGGACCGAAAATACAAGTGTAAAACGTTTTACTCTCAAAGAGCCTTTACTTTACAATCAACCTGAAAATATTTTAGGTTAACCAGCATTTTCAATCGCAACAAACACCTAAAATTGGGGAAATATTTTCTAGAAATCAATTTTTATCAAAACAAATGCAGTGAATGTTGTTGCTAGAAATTTGTCCTAATTAATTCCTACTAGACCTGTTGAATGTTAGAAAATATTCCGTGATGTTTATTGAAGATTGTTTAAATTTTTACCTGCTCAATGTGGTTACAAGTGGATCGAAGCTTATTATCAAGCTTCGATTTGGTTGTTATGAACTTGGATGGATTATGGATCTCTTGATAGTGTCACACTCTATTTTTTTTTTTTTTTTTTTTTTTTTTTTTGCGAAGTTTAGGATGTATAATTTTCTTACATATGTGTTTTTTTTTAACCTTATCATGACCTTATCATCATGATGTAAAATTTTAGTAATTCTTATTGTAAGTACAAATTTAATTCTAACCTTTTTACCAAGAGTATTGTAACTTAACTAGCATCGCATAGTATTTCCAATAGAGATATCCATAGTCAAATTTTCCCTCCTCCAACCATTAATTAATTCATTTTTAAAAAAAATGCTACCCTTCTCATCTTCAGGATGTACTACTTACGAACTGCCGCCTATAAATTAAAATTGGTTTAGTTGTAGATATTAGTATAAAATGTAAAAAGACCTAGCATTTGGATCAGTTGCAAATTGATCCATGTGTTATCAATTTTCACTCCGATTGTGGGGTCTCTAAATAAAAACGCGCATTTTTTATATATAAAAAAAAAAAAAAAAAAAAAATGCTAGAAGCTATTCGTTTGGCATTGCATTTTTTAAAACTCTAAAATTTCACATTTGCAAAACATAGTGGTGGGTGGCTTTTTAAAAAAATGCAACTATCATAGTCATTTGAAGTTTGAAATTCCTAAAATATCCTCACAAATACTAATGCCCTGTTCGCTACCTTGCTATCATCTGTCTCCTCCACACCTTGCCACTATCTAATTCCGCTCGGCTTTGCTGAAGTTTCTTCTCTCTAGCTTTTTTTTCATGAATTGAATATTCTGGGTATGCAAAAATTGGAGCAAAAGCAAAATTATTTTGGTATGGGACGAAGTTGTGGGTTCAGTAGCAAATTGAAGTCCATTATTGCTAAAAGCCTAACCAAAGGTTAACACGCACAAAGAAAAATATGGGAATAGGGTTCACTCACTCATGCATAATCTTATACAACTACTTAAGCCAACAGAAATTTTTGTCCCATCAAGGGTTTAAGTATCATTTCCAAATTTGTGCACTTGCTGTAACCTGAAGTGTGCTAAACAATAGGATGATTACAAAAGATGAAAACAATAGTTTAAACCAAAAAAATAATTCATTCAAAAACCAATAAAAATAGACCAAAAGTACAATTGTAAGTAAAAGTTAAATGTGAAATTTGAAGCTCTTTTAAAACCTTTCACGGCATATTTGGTTGATTTATATGGAAGTTGGATTGTGGACCCATAATCTTGACAGTGAAACCAACAAATGGCTTATTTTCCCTTCAGCATCACATCTATACCCTTTGAGGCCTCAAATACTTCAAGTCCTTTGTAGCACCCACCCACATGAATCCTAACATCATAAACTCAAAAATGAACAATTAAGGTAATCACCATAAATTTTTCTAATTTGAAAATAAAATCCCAAAAGCGAATTACACACCAAATACAATAATTTCCACAAATCAGAACCATTTGAGCCAAAAATGAAAACTAAAAATCATTCACATATGGAGATGCAGAAATCAGGAATGAAACAAAATTCCACCCAAGCAGAATGCAATATATTAAGAGAAGAGACAAACCAACGTTAAAGAACAAAGCTTGCAAGAGCATGTTAAAAATGGATTGAGACTCCCAAAGATCCAATAAAGAAGACCATGAACCTTTAAATAAGCCTTTATCTCAATACTTAAGTAACACTTGCAACTTTACAAACCAGTTGCTGCAAAGTGCCAATACTCACAACTTTCATCAAACACTTGCTGCCCACCAAAATGATACCTAAGTGAAGGCCTTGACAAATTAACTTCAAGCTCTTTGAGAATAAAAAAAATATTAACCGCTGATTGCTGAAAAGAAGGATACTCTTCTACCCAGTTTGAAAGGTGTACAATAACCAAATTTGAAAAGAAAAGGAATGAACACATTTAAACCAAACAAACATATACCTAAATAGGGAATATAAACATAATCACATTGGTGAAAATTTTACACGACTTTATAACCGCAGAATGAGAAGCATAATAGGACGAGGAGGCTGAATTTATTTCTCTTGCGCCCTTACTATGTGCTCTGCTTTGCCTCCACGACTTGACAATGTTCTACCACAGAAACACCAACGTGATCTGTCATTTCACAGAACAAAAACTCTTCAGTCTCTAGAGAGAAAGGGATGGTGTAATAAGACATTAGCTTCACCAAAATAAAGGGGGAAATATAAACAATTGTGGGTGTGTATTTGCATGGAAAGAACCATTCCTATGATGCAAATGGTCTGTATACATTCTGTAAATATTTCACAAATTAAAAATTATGAATGTATGCACTTCCTATGGTGTATATTGATAAAAGGAAAACAAGTGCTACGACAAATTTAGAAAATTACAAATGTCCAGTTGTAAGCAGAATTATAATCACAGTCATAGTGAGTATGGTATATCTAAGACCAAAAAGAAAAAAAAAATGCAGAGAATATAGAATGAAGAGCCAAAAATTAAAGAGTAACCTACCAAACTTGTCAGGTAGGAAACTGCCAAATCCTCATCTTCTTTCTCAGGGGAGCCCCATTTTTTGCTGCGTCATTATTAACGTTATTAACAAAGCTGTTTGAAACCCAGTAACAAACAAAATTCAACATATACAAAGATGGAAAAGAGAGAAAGAATAGTAATTTTTCTTTTCTTTTTTTTTTTTTTGGCCATGCAGTTGCTTGCCATCTTCCCTTGCAGTTCCTATATGTGATCTCCTATTCTTCAATAACTACCAGAACATTACCGAGAGAGAGAGAGAGAGAGAGAGAGCAGAGTCTTTTTGGAGGTTTTCTATTTTGGGGTGGTTTGTGTGAGGATAGGATGCATGGAAAAGGTGGGTAAGGTGATTCTAACAAACTTGCCTAAGAGAGTGCTACAATTTTGTCGGGCATGTTTTAAGTGGGAGTTAGAGAGGTGTTTTTACCAATTTGTCCTCCAGTTTTGTTCCTACTTAAATATCTATCCCAAACAAGAGAAGCCCCATAAATAATACTATAGATAAATCATTCAATAAAAGAATACATATCAACAACCAATCTCTCCCTTCTCTCTCTCAGCTTCTCTGTGTCTTTCTCTCTCCAGTACCACTAAAACCATCCCTCAAACCCAACTCCAGGAACCGAAACTTAGAGCACCACTGAAACAAACCCTCAAACCCAACCCAGCAACCGAAACTTAAAAGGCACCACTGAAATCAACTATCAAACCCAACCCCAGGAACCGCCGAAACCAACTCTCAAATCCAACCCTAGCAACTGAAACTCAAAGGCACCATTGAAACCAAGTCTAGCACCACCAATTCAAACCCAATCCCCAGCAATTAACACTACAAGCTACCATTGAACAGCCCAAACCTCAGTACCACCAAAACGATTCAACCCACAACCACCGATTCAAAGCCACAACCACCATCGATTCAACACCAATTCAAAGCCACAAGAACACTGATTCAGCACTGATTCAAAGCCACAAGAACAATGATTCGGCACCAATTCAAACTCACCTAAAAATTGCGACAAATTCCAGCAACCAATGCCAACCATCATTGTCGAGGCCACCAAGCCATCACCTTCCATCTTCAAAGATGCCGCCATCTACCAAAAAGAGAGAGAGCGACTGTGTTGAGAGAAAGTTTGTCAAGAGAGATGAGAGACTGGAGAGAGGAAATATTTTTTAATTTATTTGGGAAGACAGACAATAAAATATTATATTTTAATTTTGCACTAACTACTGTAATTCCTATTTTTAACAGAAAATACCAGAATCATCAAGAAGGTACTGGATAAAGGATTTGGGAAGTTCATGGATTCAGGTTTTAATGGAAACAAACTTAAATTTTGGGTACCAGTCTTTAATTTGGCATTGGTTCACTTCTTCTTCCTTCATTTTGAATTGAACAGATGGTTGTTTCTATACAATAAGGAGGCTATCTATTCAATTTTACTACCTGGAACTTGAAAATCAAACAAATGATAAATAACTAGGTATCATGTAGCTAATATATTGATATGAATTTATTGACCAGTACTGAAACCCACAAAGCTAGAAAAAGAAGACAAATGCAGAAACTGCAATAAAATTCATATAAATATAGGTACCAAATATTTTTTTTCAACAAAAAAATCACATCTTTTGACCAAGTTATTGTAGAAATCCCTGCTCAAGATGTTCTACTGAGAGAGATCCTTTGTTCAGAGTACAAATAACTGAGGTTAAATGATACAACCAATGTCATAGTTATGGAAAACCCAAAAAAATATATATATAACTAAGAGGATCACTTCAATCTTGCAAGGAATGAAAACGTAACAAAAGAACTTGAAAATCAATCAATTGCTTAGCCTATTCCTCATTCATGACTACTGACATCTTGCTATTCCTCATATGGGTTATATTTAATCAATCGGAGAATCAAAATTCAAGTCTCAAGGAATATTAAGTCATTCAATAAAAAGAAAGTAACCTCTATTTTAGAACAAATCCCAGATAACCACAGAGTGAATGGTTGACATTAATACATACTCTCAAAACCCAACATTCTCTTCAAAGATTGAATGGAACTTCTAGCAAAATAAAGCACTAAAAGTTGCATACTTGCAAGATTTGGAAGTAGTAAATATTAAAGAACAAGATAACAAAACAAAAAAATGAACATTTTCAGTAGAAATTGGGTGAGTTCTGAACCTAGAAAGTAATGCCACAGAGAATTGTTTTGAGTGATTTTCCCAAGAAGCCACAAACACACCTTTTGGATATTATGCATATGTAAAAAAAAGCTTCCATATACATGTGAAATTTCTCAACAATAGCTCTACCAACTCTACGCATTAGTTACAAATGCACCATCTTTTAGTTTATACACATACATGACACAACAATTAATCTTTTTTTCTTTTTTTTTTCCTTTTCATTTCATTGATTTATATCAAAACAGAACACATTCAGGACTTTCATCAACAGGTGGTAAGCACGCTCGATTTCAGTACAAAAAAAATATTGGAAACCCAACCATAAAACAAAGAATTAGTTGACAAGATTATTCATATAATTTTTTTCATATACAAAAAATAAAAAGAGGGATAAAAAACTGACCTTTTTTTGGGTATAAAAATTCTTATTTTTGTCTTCTGCAGAAGTTGAGGAAGATCCATCTAATCCAACAATGCATAATTTTAATTCTCATCATAAATCTTACTGCTCCTATAACAAACTTGAAATAAGTACATTGGAGAGAGAAGAGTGAAATTACAAGTACATTCAGCATTAAAAAATATATAAAAAAAAAAAAAAATTGTTCCGATACAACGTAGTCAATATTAATAACATAGTCAACAGTAATACAATGTACAACTAAAACGCCAGTCATGGAACATCACCGCATGCCTGAAAAACATAAAATAACATCGTTAGGAGACAAAATAGTAAATATCAGCTAAACATAGAAGCAACTGAATTAATTTAAACAATCCGAATATTATTGAAGCATCATGTACCTAGTTTGGAACATGACCGCTTGTCGAAGCGCCACAGGAATCCGGACATTTTCTACGGTTATGCCCTTCTTCATGACACAATCCACATCTTTGCTTGGGTTGATTCTCTCTCAAATCTGACTCCTCCCTCCGACTTCCCAATTTTCGCTTGACCCCATCCATCTCATTCCTTATTCTTGATTTCACTGGTCGACCTTTGTCCCGCAACAATTCTGGGTTAGGCACCCACATTAAGCCATCAGCATCCCTCCACAATGACTCTGACTTAGGCACTGTAAATCCATGGGAATAGCTTTTAATGGCATTCGCCAAACTATAGCATGGGTCAATATATTTGGTCGGATCAATGTGTAGCAACTCACAGACTTTAATTACATGTGAACAAGGGATCTTAATGTTTTGCCATTCCCCACACCCACATGTTCTATCCATTAACCGAATTTCATAACTGTGTCCCTCTCCAATGCTATGGTCACTGTATGATATAAATACTTGACATATATCATCTTGATTGTTAAATTCCCTCACATGATGTTGTGCAGCTTTGAGCTTATTTGTGTCATAAATAGACATGGCATATTTACTCCACCTCTTACCCTCCAAGAGATCATGAGTAATATCTTTGTGCCGATCATGGAAATATGCGACAAGTTTAGACCAAGTGAACTCAACCACTGCTGCTATGGGCAAGCCACGTGCACCTTCTAGAACCCCATTGAAGCACTCAGATATATTGGTTGTCATTGCCCCATAACGTTTTCCACCATCATGTAACTGGGTCCACATGTCCACAGGCTCACTCATTAGATATGTGTGTGGCTTATAGGGTTTGGGATCGCCTCCATTAACGCCAATGGTCAATTCCTTCTTAATGGCTTCAATCTCAACATTCTTAATTGAGTCCATTATGTCATTGAATCTTGCTTCCTGAATAGCATATCCCGCTTTGAAGGCCAATGACTTTAGAATCGGGTCCTGAAAATGTGTGTTAAAGTTACTAGTGACATGTCTAAGGCAATATCGGTGAAATACCCTTAATCTTTCATTTTCATCCCTGGGCCAGGCTGCAATGGCGTTTTTGATACCCTCATGTTGGCCAGAAATTATGCAAATACCCTTATCAAGTATCACATCTCCTATAGTCTCCCTTAGGCATTCTAAAAACCACCCCCAACTGGACCCTGACTCAATATCCACAATGGCAAAAGCAAGAGGAAATACCTTGTTGTTAGCATCGGTTGCCATTGCAATCAACAACTTTCCTTTATATTTACCATACAAATGGGTCCCATCAATACTGATCACTGGCTTGCAATATTTGAATCCATCAATGCATGGAGCGAAAGCCCAAAATACATAGTGCAATAAACTAGTACCTGCTACGCTCCCAGGTGTGGTATGATAGAAAAATCGAGTACCCGGGTCCTGATCAATGTATGCCAATAACAACTTTTGCAACTTTTGATAAGATTTTTCCCAATCTCCAAATATCTTCGCAATAGCCTTTTGTTTTGCATCCCATACCTTAGAGTAAGAAAGCTCATGGCCAAACTTCATGCTCATGTTAGTTCTGAGATCATGAACTGTGGTAGTGTGTTTCTTGAGTAAAATCGGAAGAAGTTCTAATGCAACAAAATTAGAATCCATCATTCTACCATCTTTTGGCAACCCAAGGGATATACAAGTGTGAGGACCCACATAAACTGTGACCACCCATAGTCCATGAAGTTTAGGCTTCATGAATGCCCCGACATACCATTTGCATGACTTATCCACGCATTTTGCACATAGTTTCATCTTGGTGGACCTACTGATTAAAAATTGTTTGTTTTCCTTAGCAGCGTAAATTGTTAATGCGCGTTTCACTGACTCTTTGTTGGCAAAAATCAACCCTTTACCAAAATTCATCCCCTCTTGCCAAGTAGAAGCAACTGGTATCTCAACATTTGAAGGATCAACCATATTTTTCCAAGTATTTGCATAGAATGATGGGGCAGGAGGTGTGTAGGCAGAGATTGGGTTTGTAACATGCTGGACACCAATATCATCGTCAGCATCATTTTCATCACAATCAAATATATCATCAGCATTAAGATTGGCAGCAATTTCATGGTCATCAACATCTTCGTCAAAGTCATCTCGCTCAATCGTCTCTGCATACTCATCTCTATCATCAAGATCTTCACCATTAGTGGCACTTTGATTAACATCTTCTTCATCTTCCTTCTCTAGATGTGTAAAAGATTCATCTCGAGGTTTACAAAATTTACCTCGATATCTATGGCCGCCTTCCTTCTCAATCGGTGTTGGTGTCTCTTCACATGGGGGTGTATAGCCTTCCAATGTGGTGCTTCGATCATCTGGGAGTATAAACTGTAGATTTGTAGTTGTTTGTTGCATTTCCTCACCGCCAACTTCTGCACGTGGCTCTGCACTAATGTACAACTCAATAGCATTTATTTGGGCCATTTTCTCCATCCTATCAAACATGATTTTCACATGCTTGTCTTCTTCTATCACCATATATCTGTAATTAATGTGTTGATGGAGGATTTCATGTGGAGAACGAAAAATAATTTTAATGTCATGCAAAACAGGGTTCACACGCAGTTCTTCCATAATTATCCTCTTCAAATCATTCAGGGTCTTCAACCTACGATGTATCTGAATATAATAGCACTTGATACCCCGCCCTTTAAATGGCAATCCTTCATTCTCATCATCATTGCAAAGCTCTCCACCGTAGTACAGATTTATATCAATTACAGTCATTGTTAACCTATTAAAGTCAAGTGTAATATGTTAGTGACAAATATAACACTTTCATTCAATGTCAACAACAAAACATTTTATCTAGTCAATGTACAAACATTACGTAATAAATGCCATCAACACCTGGTTACAACATATAGTATGGTTATGACATTATGTCCCAACCCCTCAAGCAAATTTGCTTTTACTCATTCCATATCACATAAAAAACACTCATTATCCATTTCATACCCGTTACAAATTCTAAATCATTCTAATAACATGACTTTCAAAACCCATTCAAATCTTTAAAAAAAAAAATATTCTCAAATAAGTTATGATAAGAAAACCTAGCAATACCATCCATTTCATACCCAATACAAAATTTTAAATACTTCTAAGGTCATGATAAAAACTTAACAATACGAAATAAATATCTTAAATAAGTTATGATGAAAACATAGCAAATAAATAATCACAATATTTACACTAACAAAACTAAATAAATATTCACAATATTTAGAATAAAAACCTAGGCAAATAAAAAATCACAATATTTATATACTAACAAAATTATTAGAAATTTTAAACCACACCCCAACAATAAATAAAACCCAGGTGCAAAATTGTAAAACCCTTACCTAAGATGCAGATTTGTAGAGACTGCGAGAGAGAGAAAGATGGAGACGAGAATGAGATGGAGAGAGAGGCACTGTGAGAGAGGTGAGATGGGAGGATGAGTGAGGCTACTGAGAGGGTGAGTTTCTGAGTCTGTAACTGAGGCTGAGAGGGTGAGTGAGTAGTTTTTTTTTTCTTTTTTCTTTTTTTTCTTCTGGAGAGCTTGAGAAAGATCCAAACCCAGAAAACGGCGCTTTGGAGTAGTAGTTTAATTGATGTAAATGAAATTCGGGAAAGAAGGATATATGGGCCGGGCAGGAGCAGGAGCTAAACCTGAGTGTGAACTGGGCTTTGCTTTTTAGTTCCAACACACTTTAAACCTTTAGTCTTAGTAGGCTAAGCTTACCTTATTGGGCTTGGACTTTATTCTCAGAGCCCAACTTGCTAGACATTCTAATCTTTCTTTTTTCTTTTTCTTTTTTGAAGATTCTAATCTTTATCTTGACAATGAAAACCAAAATAATAAGTCTCGGTGTGTGTCATTTTCATGTGCACGATAGTTAGCTAGGATGATTAGACAAAGGAACTTTTCTAGCAAACAAACCAAGTGGGTCTCGTTGGTTATAGCTTCACTTTCATGATTGAGTGAAATCGTTCTTAAATTTTCCGTTTATGCATGTGAGTTTGTGCATTGAATAATATATGAATTATATAATAGGATTGTTGAAAATTGAAAGACAAGCAAACAGGTTGTAAGTCCTAGCACTAAGAACTAACACAAATGCCACCATTTTCATGATTTTTTGTGGTTGAGTGGGACTCACGTTCATCACACCTAATCAAAGTAATGTGGGAAATTGTATTTGGAAAATCGGATTATATAGCTTCCCCTCCTAATATATGAGTCTCATAGGTCAGCACAGTCGTGAGAGGAGTGTTGTATAAGATAGTGTCATAAGATACTTTCTCTTAAGTTACTTAGCCTCCGTTTGGATTGGAATGAAAGCTGAACGCGCGTTTCGCGTTTCAGCTTTTTTTTTTTTTTTCACGTGTTCAGCCCAATTTGTACTGTGCAGTCACTGTTGCGGCTACTGTTCATGAACAGTAGCCGCAACTTTTGACTTTTCCACACAAAATTTACTGTTTACGAACCCACAATTTTCACTTTTCAGCAACTTTTTCATTAAAAATAGGTCCTACGGTACTATTTACACATTTAAAAATTATTTTGCTACAGTGTTTTCAGTTTTCAGTTTCCAGTTTTCAGTTTTCAGCTGTATCCAAACGGACCCTTAGCCTCCGTTTGGATTGCACGATTCCAGCCTCACGTTTTGCGTTCTGCGTTTTCAACCTTTTTTTTTTTTTTTTTTTTTTTTTTTTTTTTTTTTTTTTCTCTCTCACACGTTCCAGCCATATTTTTACTGTACACGTACTGTAGCGGCTACTGTTCATTGAACAGTAGCCGCAAAGATTGACTTTTCAGCAAAAAGTTACTGTTCACGGACCCACAATTTTCACTTTTCAGCAATTTTTTTTATTAAAAATAGGTCCCACAGTACTATTTACACATTTAAAAATTATTTTGCTACAGTGTTTCAGTTTTCAGTTTTCAGCTGTATCCAAACGGACCCTAATTAGTGTTGTATGAGCTCACAATACATTAGTGTCTAAATTTACCTACATTAACCATTCATTGATAAGTGTCCATGTAAACTTGGAGGAGTATGATGCGATTCAAAATGAAATAATTGGATGCCCACCACCACTACCAACCCCCCCCCCCCCCCTTTTAAAAAAACCAATTTTTTATAAAAATTAAAAAAAAGAGTCAAAAGTGAGACGTTTAAGGTTTAAAAATTAGATTGGATTCAACTAGAAGTTAAATCATGGTGATGTCAAGTCTCACCTTGAAAAAAAAAAAAAGAGAGGATCTTTAAAAAAAAAAAATTCT
The DNA here is from genome assembly GCA_023621385.1 of Quercus gilva. Lineage (NCBI taxonomy): Eukaryota > Viridiplantae > Streptophyta > Magnoliopsida > Fagales > Fagaceae > Quercus > Quercus gilva. Next base: position 70,414,331 of record CM042477.1, read on the forward strand.
TTTTTCTTTTCCTTTTTTTTTTTTTTTGAGGAAGAAAAAAAAGTATTCTAAGTCGTTTATTCACTAAAAAAAAAATTATAAGTCTCATTTTGAAATAACGAGGAAAAGTGCTATAATTCTTCCTTTATAAATAGCACATCCATTCAAGTATTTTAAGTATTAAATGAATATATTAACTTTTATTAAGCCTATTGTAGGGGTGTTAGGCCCAGCAATATATATATATATATATATGTGTGTGTGTATATCTATGTATATATTCGGACGAGGGCCCAGTCGAAGGACATGGAGTAATCTGAGGAGGGGTGAATATTATCAAAGGAGTTCGTGTTAGTAAGTGAAGAAGTTAGTTTTGATCATAAGGATCCATGAGGGTGGTCCAAGGATGAATGCCTCCTCGGCTGAGCAAAGCTGAAGTCCAAAGGGGTGGTCTGCCATCCATGGCAACGTTCTAGGAGATTCTATTGATATGAATAAGCATCACAAAAGCGCAGGATATAGGGAAGTCCTAAAAAATCTAAAGAGAAAACTGCTACCACTGCATTGAATGCTCTATAACTAATTCTCTAGCCGCATTAATGAGGAAGTCATACCTGAACAATAATCTTCAGTCTTACAACTACTGCCAGAGACTTCAAGAAAGTGCTGATGGGATAAGGATCAACACCAGCAATCTACTCTACACGTGGAGGGTAGAGATGAAGGAAGGAGGAAAGTATAATACAAAAAGAATACCCTGAAGGAAGGGGATCAAGAAATTAAGAGAAAAACACTATAGCAATCAAGAGCTGGACTTGTAATCAAACTTGAGAGAAATATATAAGAACTAATCTCCTCGAATTGTGCCGATGATGATTTTCTTTAGGTTAAACCAGTCTATCTTCATTTTCTTGTCATCTGAACCCACTTTACTTGTTGTCTAACTTATTAAAACCCAGTTTTTCAACTCACTCTCTACAAATTCATTGTATTGAGCTCTTTGGGCCAAAGGTTTAAGTTCATCCATTCTTTAAGCTTGGTAGCCAAATTGTGTCCTTACACCTGTGATTCTAAAATTAAATAAATAGTTTAGTTCTTTTTTTATCAATAATTATAATAATAATGCATGTGATTTTTTTTAGTAGAAAAAAATAAAATTGGTCAAGACCATTTTAGGGTATGTTTGGTAACTGTTTTTTCACCTTATTTTCTATTTTCAAAAATAATTTTCTATTTTTGAGACTAAAATACTTGTTTGACAACCCAAAATTAACAAAAAACAAAAACTGTTCTCAAAACTCAATTTGTGAAGAAAACTGAAAACATGCAAAAGGCTGTTTCCAGTTTCTAATTTTCAAAAGTCAATAAAAATATGCGTTTAATTTAATGAATTTGTCTCATTTAATGAGTTAGTATTAGAGTTCAAATCCTAGTAATAATATATTTTAATATTTTTTATTTTTTTTATTCAAAAAACTACATTTTTAATTTCAACCCACCAAACATGTTTTTTATTTCAAAAATGCAAAAAAAAAAAAAAATTGTTTTTTCTTTAAATTCCCAAAAACAAGTTTTTAAAAATAGAATAACAAAAACTGTTACCAAACATAACCTTAGATTCTTGGGATTGATTGGTTTTGATCATTGGGCTTGACTGTTGTTCATTGGTTTTTATCGATTTTGGAACAAGTTTTACATTGGTTGGTTTTTAGTATTGGATCAAACTAGACATTAATTCTCGATTAACTCAATCAAATTGCTGGTCAATTTGTTTGTTTGTTTATTTGTTTATTTATTTATTTTTATTTTTTTTGAGAATCTTTGTTTATTTGTTTTTAAATGAGTCAATTTTTTTTTTAAAACCATGAAAAAGTAGCATTGATAGTAAAGCATACACATCAATAATAAGATATCATCAAATATTCATATTATAATCACAATTCAATTAATCCATAAGGTACATGCTCGGTTGGGAGAGTTTATTTTCTTCAGTTTATTGGACTAAAAAATAAACTCAAGTAAAATATTGCTCAAGAAAAAAGTAAAGATTATAAAAATGTGCAAAAACTAAATAAAACAAATGCTTGATTAGTGCCATTGGCAAAATATATGACATTGTAAAATTTCAAATAACATGCATTAAGGTGAATGTATCCAATTTTTTTGAAGCAAGTTACTAACTATCCGTTTAGAATAGCTTATTTAACTTAAACTGAAAACATTTTGCTAAAAGTGTAGAAAAATATTAAAAAATAAGCTGAATAGTATAGTGGGATTCATGAATAGTATCAAAAGATGCAATGGGACCCGTGAATAGTAGCAAAAATAAGATGAAAATGGAGATAGGCTGAAAAATTCAGCTCATCCCAATGCACACTAAGGTTGTGTTGGGATTAGAGTTTAAAGTTAGCTTATTTTACTATTTAGTTTATGGAAAATACTAACGAGTGCTCTTAGAGCATTCATTAAGAATCCAGTTAAAGAAAGTTTTTATGGGAAAAGAAAATAAAACAATTAATGTTTTGACAGCTTTTTTCATTTCCCATAAAAGTAATGTTAAAACTTTCCTAAAATGAATTATTAACCAGTGCCCTAAAGGCACTCGTTAGCATGACCCTTAGTTTATTTTTACAACTATTCAACTTATTTTTATTACTATTTATGGGCCCCACTGTATTTTTTAATACTATTAATGGGTCATATTGTATTATTTCAATTAATTTTTACATTTATCTATAATACTTTTAATAAAAAAATTTTAGCTCCAACTTAATAAACTGTTCTCAAACGGATTCTAAAGGTTTATGTGAAAGGGAACACTTATACACTCGATGCATAATATTTCTCCACATATACTAGACCCAATAAAATGTGAGCACATGGTAAATATTAAACAAGTGTCCACATTCTACGGCCCAAGCCTGTTCCATTAATAAACGGACACGACAATTTTGGAATTTTTTCGTTATTAACAAAAAATAAAACCAAAAAAATAAAATAAAAGGTGCAGTACTTCATTTCCTTTCACAAATATAGTTTGAGCCACAAAAATTAAAGATAGAATGTGGATAAATGGCACAAAAAGATGAGTGGTAATTAAGAAGCCTGTTTTCAAATGATGATAGCAAATATCAAGATCTCAATTATATCAAGAAAACTGACAAATTCCTATGAGCTTGTTAGCTTTTTTGTCTCATCTATATATGAATTTTGTGAAGGCAGTAAACTTTGAACAGCATCCTTTCATGAGAACCCCTAAACAAGTCACGTTGTTTTTGTTCTTTTCCCCAACCCCCAAAAAATAATGTCACACTCTTTCCTACTTTGTCATTTGAAGATAAATATCTATGTACTATAATATATAAAGGGCAACTAGGCATGTACTATTCTTCTTTATATAAGAGATTCCATTCTGCAACTTTGAGATCACCCTTTAGGCAACAATTATCTTTTAAAAAGTAAGATAGGAGTATAATATAAGAGAAATGTAATGTTCATGCTATTTTCACAATATTTTCATAACAAATTTTAAGTGGTAGATTGTTATTAATTGTTATGGATGAGCAAAAAAGTAATTAAGTTGTGACTTTAAATTTGAAACAATAATAACTTACCACATATGATTTTGTTGTAAAAATATTATGAAAATGTTATAAACATAACACTTCTTTTTAATTATCCAAAGTGTGATAATGTTTAACCATCTCATAGCAATTTTAGTTCAAATAATGAGATGTAGAATTAACCTGGTTAGTTTTCAAAAAATTTGTGATATTTTTATGTGTTTTAAACAAGAAGAATATACTAATATTCCATAGAAATTGATTACTTTCTGAACCAAATTCATAAAAGGACATTTTTGGTTTACTAGTGGTGATAATTGCACTTTTAATAATCAAGAAAATGCCCATTTGTAGTCCTCACTCACTACATTGAATTTTGAATACAATAATAAAACAGGGTAAACTAAAAGCTTAGATGAAATCCCAGTGGTTTTGTGATTATCTTTTAGCACAGCTTTAAATGAGTCAAATCGAGCCTAATTGAATATTAAACTTTTAAGTTTTTTATTTTATTTATTTTGAATTAATTCAAAATTTTCCATTCTTTCAATTTGTAGTTTGCATGTTTCTTTGGTGAGATTTATGAGTTTGCCAATCGCCGAAAATAAATATTGAAATAGAGTTGAAGGCATTATTTTGTGAGGGTGTTTTCATTTTTCGATTTTAGGTCTTATCACATTTCTAGCTTCATAACCTCAAATGGAATTAATGAAAATTTTTGACATTAACAAAAATATATATATAAATATTTGAGCTTGTGCATAGCCTGGGCCGCGAGGGGACTATTTGTATTATTAAAATGTGTCTTAACACATATTTTGTTTATGTAATGTTTGGAGTACCACTTCATGCTTTAGAGTTAGAGGCCTTCTCTTTCTTTTGGTTTTTTGAGCCGTCTGTAATTTTGAATGATTTTTTTTTAATAAGATAATAAAGTGGCAGATTTTATAAGAGTGTTAATTGAAAGTTGAAGGCAATGAACAAAAAAACATCATAACCCAAAGAAAAGCTTTAATCTTATAAGAACATTTAAAAAAAAAAAAAAAAATTGGCTAGCATTTAACAAGGACTAATTACTCCCTCTATCCCACTTTTTTTGTCCTTTATTCTATTTTGAGATGTTTCAAAATATTGTTCTGTTTCTAAAAATAAAAGTCATTAATTTACTAATGTTCCTATTATACCCCTATTAATTTACTAATTCAATTTTTTGATAAATTTTTTTAAGAGTAGTTTTGAAAGCTTATACATTTTTAAAAGGTAGACAAGACAATAAATGATATTCTTTTAAAAAGTTTGACTTTTTAAACAGGACAAAAAAAGTGAGACGGAATGAGTATTATTTTGACATAAAATTTAGCATAAATTTATGGTGTTGCCAATACAGTATTAGACTATTGGAAAATTATTAGGTACTCCCGGAGTACCATAAATGCGTACTCCCTCCTCTCACATGAATGGTGAGTCTTACCATGAATTTAATTAGTGGGACCCACCATTTATGTGAGAGGAGAGAGCACGCATTTATGATACTCCAGGAGTATACAATAATTTCCCTAGACTATTAGTACATTTTGATTAATATTTCCAAATACAAATCTCTATAAAGATAATAAAAAATTTATAAAAAAAAAGGGAGAGAGAGAGAGACCTTGCAAGACACGTGCATTTCATGGTGTAGCTGAGGGGTTGGTCATAGGAAAATGCATTATAGAGAGGGGGAAGACCATTTCTGTGATTCTTATGTATCATGGAAGATTGATTAAGAAATGAATAGACAAATCCATCTATCTAAACATTAGTTTAGAAATGACTATAAAATTCTTAAAATTCCCAAATTCATTAATTGGACAATAAAAATAGAGTAGTTTAATAGTGAAATAAGTGGAATTCAAAAAGACATTAAAAAAAAAAAAATAAAAAAAAATAAAAAAATAAAGAGTAAGGAACCCTTTCCCTCTCCCTTGTGTGTGTGTGTGTTTGTTTCTCAAAAAAAAAAAAAAAATGTTGAAATCCGTTAATTGGTCTATAGTGCCAATTTGTCTATAGGAGTAACTCATCTCCCTTACACACACCACATGCCTATCATCCAATCGTTGAGAAAGATGAAACCCAGCCCTATTGGCTGCAACCTCATTTAACCGAGCATGACATTACTTAAAGTTACTTAACCCCATTGGCTGCAACCTCGTCTAATAGAGCATGACATTGCTTAAAGTTACACATTGTGTAACTTTAGACAATGTTACACTAATCAATAGTTTTTAATTTGATGCAAATTTTGACAAATCCACTGTTAGATAACATTAATTTGGCATGTACGTTAAAAACATATAGAACATGTAATTGAACAATTGGATTTTCAAAATATGAATTCAATAATAAGTTATTGAGTGACATGTATATATATATATATATATATTTATTTATTTATTTATTTGGTCGGGTTCAAGTTACACTTGGTGTAATTCTAAGTAATGTTACATTACTCAATATTTTTTAATAGGTTGTTAATTTTGACAAATTCATCGATTGATTACATTATCTTCATATATTCTCTATGCTTGCAAAATTTCAAGATGATTAAATATCAATAGTCATGTCATCAATTAATTGTTCAAATTCAAGTTTTATAGTTTAAAATAATACATCAAAAAATGAGTTTATGAATGAAATGGTAAATAACATCCGATTAGCATGAAAATTGACATAAACGTTAAAAACATATAGAACATGCAATCCAACGGTAAAATTTTCAAAATATGAATTTAATAACAAGTTATTGGGTGATGTAACATTACTTAGAGTTACACTAAGTGTAACTTAAACTCAACTCATATATATATATATATAATTGCAAGTAAATATATTTTAGAGTTTTTTAAAGTAAATTTTGGACTATCTATCTAATGAAATGAAGCATTTGAGTTTGGTAATAATTGGGTGTAAAACTTATGTTTTACATTATCCAATAAGAGATTACTACATCAACATTTCACTTAAAATTCAATACATCTTACTATACCTAATAACATCTCAATAAAACTTCTAATTTGATTAGATTTATATATGAGTATTAGAATTGATTGAGTATGGCTGTGCTTATTTTTAAATATGTGATAAAGTAATATGGTTTGGGATTGGAGGAGTAAAACATAGATTTTACACCACATCTTTACAAAATATAATTTATAAAAGGAAATTTTTTTGGAAATTTTTTTTCCTTCATTGGTTTTTTAGGACTAATTATTTTATTACAATTTTCTCTATGTTTTTCTCCTTATGTATCTCTAGATGACGAGTCTAAATCTTCTATCCCACTTTTCTTGTTCCACTATATATTCCACAAATAAAAACATGCCACGTGTTAATCTAATTTATTAAATGCTAAATTTATGCCTTCTATTATTTCAATTGCCTAAATATGATGAGTTATTTATTTATTTATTTATTTTAGGCAATTAAAATAATAGAAGGCATAAATTTAGTATTTAATAAATTAGATAAACACGTGGCATGTTTTTATTTGTGAAATATATAGTAGAGCAGGAAGAGTGGGACAGAAGATTTGGACTCCTAGACGACTCTTCTTTTCTTACTCTTAAGGTATGTTTGGATAGAGGGGATAAGGAGGGAGAGTAGAGTAGAATAGACTAAAAATAAGCTAATTTTATGCTAAATATATTATACTATACTCTACTCCCCTTTTCTCTCCCTCAATCCTAACAGACCATTATTTTAATTATTTCCTATTTTTTCTCACTTGCCGTTTTAAGTTCTCACCTATACAATGATTCCATCATAGCTTAATTTTCCCTTTTTCCTTTTTCCCCCCACTTTTATGATTAACTTTATTGACATTTTATTCCATCATTTTTTTTTTAATGGAAAATTCAACCATTTGGTCCTCTTTCTTCTCAAATAAATTGTTACCCCTGATACTCTCCAACCCACATTTAATCCTCAATTAAAACTCAACTCTCATTATTCCCATTACTCTCTACCCCCTATATATATATATATATATAAATTGCAAGTAATTTTTTTTTGTTGAGAAGATGGAATATCCGTCTAATTATATGAAGTAGTCGTCAGATTAATGTAATGATAATGAAATTTTATTGGAATTTTTTTCCTTCATTGTTTTTTTTTTAGGAGTAATTGTATTTTCTTAATTTAAAAAAAAAAATCAACGTTTGACTGCTATTTTTTATTTTATTTAAAACAGTAGTTTCTAAGCATTAGGTGACAACCCAATTAACGTAAAAATGAGAGGTATTTTCGGGAGTAATTTAGGGAGACACATTGACTCTTAAAATTATTTAAGCAATAAACTTTACAAATGTTAAATATGCATAATGGTAATTTACTTATTGAGTAGTATTTAAGGAAAGTCATTATGATGTGACAAATATTTTTGATGCGTACAAATTGTTGTTTGCCATACCGCCTTGTAAGTTTACATCACTCTAAAAGATCACATTTGTCTTTGTTATAGGTTTTGGCAAAGAATTATGTGTCCTCGTAGCATGTATTCACCGGTTTTGAAATTCAATTTTTATAATATATTTTTTTTGTAAAAACTTTTATAATATATTATAAATAAGTAGATTTTTTTTTTTTTTTTTTTTGAGAAGAATAGATACATCAAAATGTATCCTGTATAATTCATTGCAAAACCTATAAAGTTAATTCTTCTTCTGGAAAAAAAAAAAAAAAAAAAAAAAAAAAAAAAAAAAAAAAAAAAACCTATAAAGTTAATTCCAAATTTTGATTGATAATTAATTCTTGTAACCAATTACTGTTACTCCATAACTTTCTTTTTCTGGTACAACTATTAATGTTATTTATTCATAACTGCTGATTCTTGGTCTCCCAAGGTGACACTCTCGTGTCTAACAGATTCATCAAAAATAGATAAAAGTGATACTCTCGTGAATTGAGAGGATTTTACTTTCACAATCAAAATTTTATCTCACTTTGGTCTGTTTAGAATCCGTTTATTTTGTTGAAATTAAAAATTTTTTACTAAAAATAAAAATAAAAATTAATTGAAATAGTACAATAAAATACACAAATAACATTAAAAAGTATAATAAAATCTATAAATAATAGTAAAAATAAATTAAATAATAAAATTAATTAACAAAATTAATCCTATTAAACAAAGACTTCGTATTTGGAGGGTGAAACTACGAAAGTTCTCCAACATTCTCAAAAACTTCCTTGTTTATCACTCTAATGATAGAACTATAATAATAAAGTACCTACTACAGGTTGATATTGACTGAACTTTTAAATCAAGAAAAAAGCGGCTTTTGATGGTGTGATTGATTGAGATTCATTTCTGCTGGTCAATCCTAACGGTCTTACCAAACTAAAACAAGTATCCTTAATTCCCTAAAAAAAGAAAAAGAAAAAAAAGTATTCGTATATATGGTCGTGTTTGACTTCAACCAATGCATTTATATATATATATATTTTTTTTCTAGGTTTTTTTTTTTTTTTTTTTTTTTTTTTTTTTTTTTTTCCCCACATATTTGAGTCACGTTATATTTGGGATGGGTTTGGATTGCATTGAAAAGGGAAAAACCTAGTGTCTGTGTTTTTTCTATGAGTCTTATGTACTAATCACAGGACTCGCAAGTACGAATTTCAACAAATTTTTTTTTTAAATTGGGTAACACGGTACTATTCATACATTTAAAAATTATTTTGCTACAATATTTATATTTTTCAATTTTTAGCAATAAACGGTATTCAAACAGATCTTAGGCCTAACTTCTACCAACGCTTTATTTTAAATCCCCAAATGTATTTTGATTAATTAATTGAATTAAATCAATAGAGTATTCAACTAAATTACATAAAATATAAAGTTTCCCTATTGGACTATTGACTTTTAATACTTCCTATTGTAATGCGGGAGGAGTTTAATGTATATGAGTAAGTATATATAAACAATTACATGGTACTATCATTGTGACAGGTCATTTTAAGATATAACAAAGAAATGGTTAATACTTTTCTAAAAGATGTAGCTATCCAAGTACAAAGTTTTCATAATGATTTTCCTTATACTAGCACACTTCAAATGCACATCACATTTTATTTTCTTCCACAAATATTTTATTGAGGTAAATAAGGTACAAATAGAAAGCTAGTATTATATTCTACTCTCATTTATTTGAAAAATCAGAGTTTTTTTTTTTTATTTAATTTTTTTAATACAAGATAAAAATTCTACTCTAACATAATCTAAGTGTTATGTGGATGAAATTCTCTCCTGAAAACTTGAATCTCAATCTTTATCCCTCACTCCCTATGAGCGCTTATATTTGTAGAGTAACCATTACGCCAAGAGTGCGTAGTGGTCAAACAACCAAATGTTGAATCTCCTTCTCCTTCTATATTAACTAACTAAAGTGGGATTCTCAAAAAAAAAAAACTAAAGTGGGATTCTCAAAAAAAAAAAAAAAAAAAAAAAAAAAAAAAAAACTAACTAAAGTGTGCATTTAGTGAAGAATACATTATATGTGTGGAAATCAAAGTTTGAAGCTCCCTCTTTTTATCTGACTGAAGTGTGCATTGTGAAGTATACACTATATGTGTGGAAAGCAAAGTTCCCCGTGCAATTAGTAAAGTAAACATTATATGCATGGAAAGCAGAGTTCACTAACCCCTTTTTCAAAAATAAAATATTTTCTTACGCTCATTTACATCTATCATTGAACATCAATATTCACGGTTAACGTAAGAACGGCTACATTTTTAAAATATCCATGTATAGAATCATTTGCTAAAAGTGTAAAATAGTGAGTGATTGACATTTTAGCAATTTTTATAGGTGCATTTTAACCTTTTTTATTTAGCTTCAGTGAGAAATGGAGTAATGATGTAAAAGTTTTACTCTTGCAGCATTAGTTAAGAACTTGCATGAACATCCCTCGTGAAAACTGAAAAGTGGTGTACAAGTTGTACTCGAGATTCCAAATTTGCTTTTAGGGGGAGGGGCCTCTGCGATTTACCAGAAAGTACAAAAGGATATACATTGATGTGGTGATTGTGGTCCACTATGGGACTATTCTTTGCATGAAACTACGGAACTAACTCTGGCATGCCATTGATATGGTCCATAATACTCAAAATTCCCAACATAGTTTGGGCATTTATTCTTCTCCCAAAAAAAAAAAAAAGAAAAAAAAAAAAAAAGACAATTATAAGATTTTCATCTACTAGTAACACATGTATTAGATGGAAAATTTTGATTATGTAACTAGCCACTGGATAGTCCGGTTACGTAAAGTTAGATTTGTTCAATTCTTTCCTTAATTTGTACACAATCATATAAATGGGGAAAAAAATCAACTCCTAGAAATCCTGGATCCATGGTGTTTTGAATCATTTAATTCCTAAATGTTGGTGGGTTGAATCAGGAATGTTTTACATTGATGCAAATAAATTTTTTTTTTTTTTGTTGAGAAAGTATAAAATGTTGTTAAAGATAGTGTTAAAAGCTTAGTAGCTCAGTAACATTGCTTGTTCTTCTTTATGAGGAGAGGCAAGGTTTGAATCCCCTTTCCCCATTTGTTGTTAACAACTTAATTATAAAAAAAAAATTATAGTCATGATTTCTCCAATTACATATTGTTAACTAATCTAATTTTCCACCGCGCACTATTGGCGTGATGGTTACTTAGGTATAAGTGCTTGTGGGGTGTGAAGGAGTAAGGACTGGCGTTCAAGTTTCTAAGAGGAAGTTTCACACACATATATTTAGATTATGCTAGAATAGAATTCTATTTGAGAGAAAACCAAAAAAAAAAAAAAAAAAAAATCAAATTTGAAGGCCTAGACTCCATCAAAGACACCCTCCTACACACACACACACACACACAAACTTAATAATATCTTGGTTTTAAAGAACAATAATCATGAAGTGGAAGTAATAAATTTTAACAAGTTTAGAGAGCTCTCTCGCTCTCTCTCTCTCTCTCTCTCTCTCTCTCTCTCTCTCTCTCTCTCTCTCTCTCAAAAGCTTTCTATCTTTATTAAAAAAAAATTTGAGATGTAAGGGTTTGTTTGGTTATAGGAATGAAAAAGAGGGAGGATAGAATAAATTTTAATTTTTTTTTTCATAGTGTTTGGTTGGGGAGAGTGGTGAAAAGTAGAGGGATAAAAAACTCTTTTATTTAGTTGTAAAGAATGAGAGGATATAAAAGACAAATTGTATAAATTTACTCTTATGCTCCTAGTACCAAGAAAAATGTTTAATATTATATAAAGAAAAATAACTAAAAGTTAATGAAAAAAGAAAAAAGACTAGAAGTTAGAACATCCACAGCAGTGGAGTTAAAAATTTAGCTATTTGGTACTACAAAAAGTTATTTTATTTATTTTACCTACACATATGTTGCAGTAGTGGATTTATTTTAGCTTTCAACACAATAAAATAATATAAACATCATAATAAAATAAGATATCTACTACAATAAATTAATATATCCACTATAATAAAATAATATATCTACTACACACAACTATCATAGCCACACGCACAACCACAACCACCACCACCACCACCACCACCACCACCACCACAGCCCATAACAAAGAAAAAAAAATCAACCAAGCCCACACCCACCAGACCCACCAGGCAACACTCACACCCACCACCACGAAACCCACCCGAGCCACCACCACGAACACACCGATCTACTCACAAACCCACCCACACAGACACCATATTGAACCCAGCGACCCACTCACGAACCACATTGACCCACCACAGTACACCAACCACACCACAACCCATTGATGCCAATGAACCGAACCGACGCCGACTATTCAACCATACCACAGCCCACAGCCCACTGATGCCAACGAACCCAGCCACCCACCGACGCCGATCTACCCACACAACCACAACCACCACCACACCACAGCCTACAGTAAGAAAGAAAAAATAAAAAAAAGCAACCAAGTAAGGGCGAGATGGGTTGGTGGCATGGGTCTGCAGCGTGAGCTGGTGGCATGGGTTGACAATGTGGGGGTGGGCTGGCAGCGATGAGAGGAAGTTGAGAGAGAGAGAGAGGTGAGAGTTGAGAGTTCTGAATGATAAAGAAAAGGAAAAAAGAAGAAAAAAAATAACATTTTAATACGAAGTGAGAATAAATTTTTTTTTTTAGCTCTCAGCTATAATGCACAGCCATAGAAAGCTGTGCACTGTAGCAATGAAGGTAAAAAAAATACCTTTAACTCCAATGCTGTATGATTGATTTTTGTGTTTTGGTGGAGCTAAAATAGCTATATAACTATTTAGCTCTACTGCTACAAGTGCTCTAAGCACCAAAAAAAAAAAAAAAAAAAAAAAACTAAAATGTAACATAACTAAAAAAGAAAAAGAAAAGACAACAACATTTAAATAGCAGAGGGCAAATGGGTAATTTCTCATCAAACCTACTCCTTCCCTACTTTTCTTCCAAATTTTGGGAGAAAACAACTTTTTCCAAATGTTGCGTTGAGGAGAAAGCTCCTAGGCACTGGGCCCCACTATTTTCTCTCACATTTTTTCTTCTCTTCACTTTTCTTTCCAACCAAACTGGTGCTAAGGTGTATTTGAAAAGTAGATAGTTGAAAAAAAAAAACTTACTTAACTAAGGGTACTCGCATTAATCAAGGAAGTCAATACCGTACTGGAGGTTGTATCGGTTTGATCAGCGGTACGATATATTTCGGGTACTAGTCAATACCGGTGTATTATTTCAAGTTTACGCATTATATATAAATATTATTTATTTAAATTAATATATTTAATAAAAGGGAAAAGTCTTAAAAAAAGAAGCCAAATCCCTTTTCTTTCTGTTTTTTAATCCATACGGTGTGAAAAATCCATATTTTATATAGGTATGTATAGTTTTTTATTAGTCTGACAGTGGAAATAACTCTAATGAATTTCAAATGCTTATGCAATTTAAAAATAAAAATAAAAATAAAAACTACTATTTGGATTTGACCATCTAATAGAAAGTTGAAATGTGAGGCGCTCTTCACCAAAAAAAAGAAAAGAAATGTGAGGCTCTATTTACGAGAAAAAAAAAAAAACACGTGACACTCCCTTCGTCATTATTTATGCTTATCCTCATTTAATTTTCAACAACCCCCACCTAAGTCTCTGTTTGGATTGGGTGTTTCACGTTTTGCGTTTCACATTTTGAGTTTTTTCAGGCTTTTTTTTTTTTTTTTTTTTGTTTCACGCGTTTCCAGCGAAATTGTACTGTAGCAGCACTGTAGCGACTACTGTTCATTAAACAGTAGCCGCAACATGTGACTTTTTTTCACAATTTTTACTGTTCACGGACCCACAATTTTCACTTTTCAGCAACTTTTTCATTAAAAATGGGTCTCACAGTACTATTTACACATTTAACAATTATTTTGTTACAGTGTTTTCAGTTTTTAGTTTTCAATTTTCAGCGGTATCCAAACGGACCCTAACTCCACTCTCTTTCCCTTTACATTTGGTCTTCTACTCCTTTTCTCTCATTATCTTCTCTTTCCCCCCCCACATAGATCAGATCTAAACAGATGATCTACATCTCTCTTTTTGTTGCGTGAAGATTAAAGAACATACGACATTGAAAACGGATCAACTACAGATTTCTCTCTCTCTCTCTCTCTCTCTCTCTCTCTCTCTCAATGTTGTGCAGAGAAATTGAAGAATTTTGTTTTGGTCCGGTATGAATTTACCGGCCGAAATCCGATATAAATCTCCGGTACAGTCAAAACGACCCGGTAAAGCCGGTATTTAAACCGGAATGAAACTACCTTGTTTCTGTATCGGCGCAAGTACCGGCACGACAAATTCCAGCCAGTACAATACGAAATTGACTTCCTTGACATTAATGCTTGTATAATAGAAAAAATATCATATTTTAGGCAATCAAACTAAAAATTCACCCACATCAATCTATGCAAAGTCGTGGAAAAATATACAATTGTTATAGTAACCGCGTAAATTTATATTAACACTATTTATTTTGCATTTAATTTTTTAATTTTTTTTATTTACATGAAAAAAGACAGTGAATGGTGGTTGTTGTGTATAAAGAAAAAGAATGAACGGTGGTTTTAAGAAAGAAAAACAATAAAAAAATTAAGAAAATTTAATATACAAATAAAATATAATGTAAAATAGTTAGATGGAAAATTGAAGGTGAATGGTATTGTTGGTCTATATTTTCCTTTTTTTATTGCTCTTAGTCTATAGATAGCTTATTGACCAATGCACATTCAACGTATATGCTCCCAAGAATACACAAACCTTCTTTAAGGGTAATAAACTTTACCAAAAGAGAGAGAGAGAGTAGTAGAGCTTATAGTCAGTAGCCGAGCTGTGAGACAATGAGAGAGCCTCTGCATTGAAGGAGATTTTGTTTCCCTAAAATAAAAACAGAGATCAACCTGTCAAATTTTTTATTAGTATAACTTATAAATGGTAAAAAAAAAAATCATTTACCTAAAAAGGGCACAAAAATCTTGAAGAATGAAGGGAAGCCAGCCCGCCACCACAACCACAACCACAACCACAATCTCCATTACCCAAAAAACAGAAAAAAAGAAAAGAAAAAGGCAACCGACCAAAAAGTGATCACATCCACTTCATTCAATAGGTAAAAGACAATCCTAACCCTATAAAGTGTTCACATTTATAGTGTAGGGAGAGCCAAAGCCAAACACAATGAGAACTCCAATAATTGTCTCTATTCTTGCAATATCCCAAGTTCCACCGCCACCCTAAAATTCTCTTCCACTTTGGAGTTTGGACCATACTTACTTACCAACCCTTTACCCTCTAAATTCTTCTTTTAATAATAATAATAAAAAAAAACCTACCCTATAAATCCCATATAAAAAAATGAAATGAAATAGTATTACTTTTTACAGCAAATAGAAATTTTCCGTTGTTGTCGTAAGCCGTGACGCTTTTTTTTTTTTTTTTTGGCTAAACCGAGGACCAGCTCGCAACTACGAAGAAGTATTACGTTGGTCACTCTCTACCTCTCTCTCTGATATATGCAGAGCATTTGATTCGCCGAGAATCCAATTCCCATTCCATTTCCATTTCCATTTCCATCATACCCAGCTGAATAAAGGTTTGTTTTCTAGAATTTCTTGTTCAGGTGTACCTTTTTTTTTCCTTCTGAAGAACAGTGCTTGAAAGTGCTTTTTTCTGTTTCTATGATTGTTCAAATTTTTTTTCTTTTTGCTTTTTTGTTCCGTGAAGAAAGTGTTTTGATTGTGGAAAAAAGTGTAAAGTTTTTTTTTTTTTTTTGGGGGTGATTTTGACTTATTTTGGTCCATATGTCAGAGCTTGAGTGAAAAAAGGCGTAACTTTTGGTAAGTTTTATTTAGAGGTAATCTTATAATGGTTATGTTCTGTGTTAATATAGTTGTTTTTCTCTTGAATATTTAGTTTTGATAATTGGGTATAGTTTTAATTTTTGTTTGAATCACTGCTTCACATTCTTCCTTCTTCTTTAGTTGACTTTTGGGTTCCTTTTTGACTCTTCATTTTCTTCAGCTCTTGTTTTTACTTTTGGTGTTGAATCCTGTTTATTGCATTTGAACGGAGATTTAATTTTTTTTTTTTTTGGGGTCTAGTGTTCTGTTTGGAAACTGAGAAAATGAGCAAGAATAAAGGTGATTGCAAACCTGATTGATATTGAAAAAAACCAATTTTGGACCCAAGAAAGCATAGGCTTTTGTGTTGACTTTTGCTGTTTTTCTTACTTTTCAGAAGGCTATTATACTCTGATTTTCTTTGTGTTTAAATTCTGAAATTCAAAATTTTACGGATTCATGTTTGTTTTAAGCTTAACTGTTTTTCTTGGATTAAAATGTTCAAAACCGTTGAGACTTGTTGATAAGGCTAAGCAAACATGAAAACCCTGGTTAATTATTCCAACAATTGTACAATTTACACTTATACTAGGCTCACTTGAGTCCAGCGTGTTTTTGTTTTTTTGTTTTTGTTTTTGTTTTTGTTTTGTGTGTGTATTATTTGATAGCTAGTCTTTTCTATGAGGCTGAATATGGTTTAATTGTATTGCAGGATATAGCTTAGTTTGTTGAAACTTAGAAGCATTGGACTCATATCAGTTGTGAAAGAAAACTCCATTAGGGGAGGGACAGTATATGTACTTCTAAGCTTGGAACTTTTTCTGGGGGAGGAGTGACACAAAAAAATGGCTTTCAAGCCACTGGATTGGTATTGTCAGCCAGTGGCAAATGGGGTGTGGGCAGGGACAGTGCAGAATGCATTTGGTGGATATACACCATGTGCTGTTGACTCTCTAGTTATCTGTGTTTCTCATTTGGTTGTTCTGGGTCTTTGCTGCTATCGGATATGGCTGATCAAGAAGGATTTCAAAGCCAAGAGGTCCTGCCTGAGGTCGAAGTTGTATAACTATGTGTTGGCTTTATTGGCTGCTTATTGTACTGCCGAGCCTTTGTTTAGATTAATCATGGGAATTTCAGTCCTCAATTTAGATGGGCAGGCTGGTCTTGCTCCATTTGAGGTAAGCTCGTTTTAAGTTGTTTGTTTTGTTTTGTTTTTTTTTCTGATAAGCAAGGTAAAACTATTACCCTCTTAGGGGGTTCTGTACATGCATAATTATACAATTTGGCTTCTTTGAACTTTTCACTTGTCTCCTTCACCATTTTGTAAACTTCCTTAATGACTGAGACATGGGATATTGATAATGATGATTAGTTTTTGTTTTTTTGGTAAAAATGATTACACGGCAAGTTATAGTTCAGAAGAATGAAATTTACTATTAGTACTTCCCACTTCAAATAAAAGTTCTACTAAATTTTATTAAATTGAGCTGGTCAGAATGCTGTGAATTCTATATATTATTGTTTGAGAAGTTAATTTGTATGAAGGATAAGAAAACAAATTTCTTCTGTTACTGTTCTCTGTTGTTGAATGGGTGATCTGCAGCACTCTGTTTGTACAGTAATAGGTGAAGATTTACCTATTCAAGAGAGAGAGAGAGAGGGAGGAACTGGGGAAGAATCTGTGAATGAACACTAAAGTCTATGGGCCAATGAGCTATAGCTCAACAGGCCCTTCCTCCTCTCAAAATAATGGGTTGGAGGGTGAGGTCATGCGTACAAGACCCAATGGAGAATTATTTTTGGTCATGATCTTAAACTGAAATTACTTCTCATTTTTTAGGAGGCATGTTATCATTTTTTTTTCCTGTTGAAAGACAAATGAGATGGATAAAATTGCATTTGACATGATACCTTTGGGACTATTGAAAGAAAATCTTACTTGGTCACCACCTGCTAAATAGAAAAACAGAAAGAAACAGATCATTTGGCTTGAACTCTCAAACGTAATCTTGAACTTGGTGCCAGAGTGCATGATGTGGTTAGTGTGGAAAGAGTGTAACAGCCGTACTTTTGAGGAGAGGGTGAGACCTATTGAGCAATTGAGGTCCTTTCTGCTCCCTACTATGTTTCATTGGTCTCGAGCATGGAATTTTACCAACTGTACTTCCATTTTTGATTTCCAACTCTCTTAGATCTTCTAATTGATTAGCTTGCAATTTTTCAATGTGCTTTATGTTCATCGTAAACATAGAGTAATCCTTTTCATTTGCAATAAAATTCTATTACTTATAAAAAAGAAAAAACTAATCTTGGTTTAAACCCATAATTTTAATTTCTTATCAGAAGATTACTAGTTGTCACTCTTCAAAATAAATAAGAAAATTTCAGTTATTTAAATCCACTCACCCTATGTTTGGAGATATTGGATTTCAGTTTCATTTTTAGTTAATTTGAGTGTTTTATACATTGACACTTAAATTTTTTTAAGAAGTCATGAATAATTCAAGCACATGCAAGGTTTGTTAAATTGTTGCAGTATTTATTTATTTTGGTTGTTTTCAATTCAAAGTATCTTAATTTTATCCTCTTTTTGCAGACTGTTTCTCTGCTCATTGAGGCTCTTGCTTGGTGTACAATGCTGGTCTTGATTGGTTTAGAAACTAAAGTATACATCTCTGAGTTTCGATGGTTTGTCAGATTTGGAGTCATTTATGCTTTAGTTGGTGATGCTGTGATGTTCAATCTTGTTCTTTCCATGAAGGACTTCTATAATAGGTTTGTGTTTTCTGGTTTTTTTGAAGTGGATCCCTCATTGGTTAAAGATGATATGATTGTTTTTTTCATTTCTCTCTCTCTCTCTCTCTCTCTCTCTCTCTCTCTCTCTCTTGTTTAGAAACAAAAGAAAATATGCACGTGTAGTGAATGAAATGCTTGTGTTATTTTTATGAGTATCTTTTGTAAACTTCCAGTGTATATGAAGTATCTCCTTTTCTTAGAATAAAGTATATTACTTATAAAAAAGAAGAAGAAGAATATCTTTTGAGCTCTTACTTTTATTTCTTGCTGAAGCTCAAACTTCCAATCTTGTTAAAAAAAAGTCTTAAGTTCTGGAGTAGAAATTTTGTACTTTTTGGTGGGACAAGACCTATTAACAGTTGTGTGTTGTCCGTGCAGCTCTGTACTGTATTTGTATATCAGTGAGGTTGTTGTCCAGGTTGGTTGATCTTGATTCTCCTTTTTATCATTTACACAACATTCATGTTTTACTTTTTCAACCCAAATTTTAAATTGCGTTGCATATTTGATTTTTTTTTTCTCAACCTAGTAATTGGCACCCCTAGCTTGTTAATCTGCAAGGTTAGTAATGAAAACTTAATTTGTTCAAATAGATATGTACATGCGCACACATTGACTTACCCTTAAGATACACGCACACACACAAATTTATAAATATGCTGTAGCTCAAATTACTCTTCCTCCTCCCATAATTTGGATAGAGAGTGAGTTCATGGATTTGAGTCTTTGAAACCCACTGGGTGCATACGAATAAAGAAGCTGTATGTAATATGTGCACAAAGATGGCCAAATCAAAGTATGGTCTAAACACAGGACCCTAGGAAGACTGAGAACAAAAGTATTCCTTGCGATTTAAACTTTTTAATTAACACTCAGCTACATTGCAAAGCATTACAATAAATTTTGACATATGCTTATTGTTTCTTGTACTTTCTGTGAACTTTGACTCTGGCATTCTCTTCTTTTTGGGATAACATCCACTTATCAAAGTAAGGATTAATGATTATTTTAATGCAGGTTTTGTTTGGAATACTTTTACTTGTATATGTTCCTCGCTTGGATCCCTATCCTGGTTATACCCCAATTGGGGCTGAATCAGTTGATGATGCTGCATATGAAGAACTTCCTGGAGGAGAGCAAGTTTGTCCTGAGAGACATGTCAGCGTATTTTCAAGTATGTATATATATCAATTTACATGACCTGAATGCCTGTCACTTAGAAATTCTCAAATGACCACACATGTTGACGGTGTTAGAAATCATTAGTGTTGGAATTATAAAAAATTAAATCATATGTCAGCTAGTCAAGGTGATTTCACCCATGTTGTACTATCTAACAGGCTAACAGCTATCATCATGCTAAATGCTTTCTTATCTTTGTTTATGATGGCATTAAAAACTTGTTTAAAGTACTTAATACATAATTTGCTTAAAGAGACATGGGGGAAGTAATTAGATCTTTCCATTTGTCTTTTCCCCACTGCCATTTTTCTGTTGCATGCTAATTATATCATGGTGTGATCTCTTTAGACCAATTTAAATTACTTTATTAACTCATTTTTGTTTTTATTTTCCTGCCAGAAATATTTTTTTCTTGGATGAATCCCATAATGAAGCTAGGCTACAAAAGGCCTATCACAGAGAAAGATGTCTGGAAATTAGACTCTTGGGAACGAACTGAAACATTGCACAATAAGTCTGTGCTCATTTTCTTCCTAAGTTTTTTTTTTTTTTTTTTTTTTCCTTCTGGAATCTTTTTACATTAAGGTTGCATCAAGGCTTTTATTTAACATTGTAGGTTCCAGAAATGTTGGGCTGAGGAATCACAGAAGCCTAAACCTTGGCTTCTAAGAGCCTTAAATTATAGCCTTGGGGGAAGGTAAGTTTTTGATAAACTTGATGATGGCTTTTTTGTTTTATACTTGGTTACATTTGAGGCAAAAGGAACTCAGTTAGATATCATTCCAAATCATTTTTAGGATATCTCCTTTTTATTTTACATTTCTGGCCTTCTAATACAATGGTCACACTGGGGACATTCTTTCACTTTGCATATAAGAGGCTCATGAATTAGACGTAATGAAATGCAAATTAATTATGAAAGCTACAGAGTTTATTCATTAAGTTTCTCTCTGTTTTATTCCTCTCCATTGCATCTTTGTTTGTCATAGATTTTTCAGTGCTTCTGCCTGTTTTGTAAGCGTCCTTGCTTTCTTTGCTCTTTCTCCTCTTAAATTAAGTTGCTCTTTCTTAGGTGTGAATTCATCATTCTTCATATGCATGGCCAAACTATTTCAAGTGTCTTCCTCATCTTTCCTTCAATAAGGGCCCATATTGTCAATGAAAGGATGACTTCATTCGTTATCTTTTTATCATAGTATTCCCATTCCATCTTCATATTCTCACTTTAGCTATACTTATTTTATGAACATGCTGCTTTTTTATTGCCCAAGCTTTGGTATATAGAGCATAGCTGGTTTTATAGCAGCCTTATGAATTTTCCTTTTAACTTACTGGGTATTATATGATCACACAATACTCATGAGTATTTATTCACTTCCTTCAGCCTGGTCAAATTTTATGACAGTATCTGCCTCAATATCCCCCCCCTTTTTTTGTAATAAATTACTAATTCAAGATATCAAAAATGATTACTCTTTTAAAGCAAATTTAGTTGGTTGGTTTTAACTTAACAAAAAAGCATATAAAAAAAAAAATATTAGAGAGATATATGTAGTATGAATGATTATGGTAATGTTTTTAAAATGATACTAGAGAGATACATTTAGTATGAATGATGATGGTAATGTTTTTTGCTTTTTTGTAAATTTGAAAATTCCTTGAAGATGACTTCCATCACTTTGATTCTTAAGAAGAATGGTGCTGTTAAAATTAAGGATTTTCATCCTATTAGTTTGGTGTGTATCTTTTACAAATGTTAAGCAAAGTTGCTGGCTAGTTGTTTAAGGAGTGAAATTGATATTCTTGTGTCAAATGTTAAGGAAACTTTTTGTTGAAGGTTGTTGAACATTGGACTCAATTCTCATTGTGAATGAATGCCTTGATAGCATAATTTGGATTGGTATTCTTGGGTTTATTTGCAAGCTAGACTTTGAAAAAGGCAAATGACCCTGCAAATTGGGACTAGATTTATTTGTTGGGTAGATTTGGTTTTGATGGAAAATAGAGGAAGTAGTTGTGGTTTTATATTTCAACAGTTCAATTATTTATTTTTGTTAACGGTAGTCCCACTGGTATTTTTTGGGTAGTTTGTGAGGGTTGAGACAGGACACCCTTTATTTGCACTCGTATCACACTAGTTATGGAGGTTCTTAGTATGATGTTACAGAAAGCTGTTGGTGGTGTATTTTTAGCTGGGTTACACATAGAGGGAGGAAGAAACCTCTCACTTACTATTTGCAATGATACAATTCTATTTTTGTTAGGTGAATCTAGAACAACTTAATTAAATTTGGCACATACTTTGTTTTGAGGCATTGTCAGGCTTTTAGGTTAATTTGAGTAAAAATGAGTTGGTGCCAATAGGTGATATTGTAGGAGCATTCCTTGGTTGGCCTTTGGGTTTATCTTTCAAGGTGTGAATGGCTTGGAGTGCTATAATTGAAAAGATAGAAAAGCGATCGCATGTTGGAGGAGATGTTAAGGCTATGATGTTATTAAAAAGAGATGCTTGGGCTAGTTAGTTTGGAAGAATGATGGTATAAATAATTGTGAAATATACATTGTGAGGGTTGGATTCTAAACATGGAAGAAATCAAGTAGAATCATGCTTTGTCCTGGGAGTTAGCAGCTTCTTTCTCCTTTCTTCACTTGATCCAATCTCATCTTCCTAGGGGTGGTGGAAGTGACAGTCTTTGTTGGAGCCTCAATGGAAGTGGGAAGTTTGACACTCAATCTTTTTATCATAAGATTTGAGATTTTACTCATAATTTCCCTAGGAAGGGCATTTGGAAAGTAAAGTTTCCTAAAGGGGTGGCATTTTTTATGTGAACAGCAGCTCATGGCCAAATTCTCACTTTGGATAATCTTATGCTCCCTGGTCTCCCCTTCTCAAATCGTTGTTGTATGTACTGTTGTAATGAGGAATCTGTGGATCACCTTCTTATTTTTTGTTCGTTAGCTCATTTAATGTGGATGCATATGCTTAAGCTGTTTGGGATTGATTGGGTCATGCCAGGTTCGGTTGCAGACTTACTATGTTGTTGGCACCATTGGCTTGGGAAATATAATTCCGATATTTGGAATTTGGTACCAGGCTGTTTGATGTGGACTATTTGGACTAAATGTAATCGACGTTCTTTGAGGCCCAGTTGTTAGATTTGTGCTAGCGGACTCTCTTCAATTGGTCTTGGGGTTGGGTCTTTCGGATTGTTCTACTATTATTGGTTTTCTTTTGTCTCTTAGAATAAGTTTTTGATTCCTTTATTTCATTTTGTTTTCTATGTTGTTCTTTGTTCACTATCATGAACTCTGTGTATCTTTTCTTCTTTTCTATTAATAATATTACTTTCTTACCTATTAAAAAAAAAAAAAAAACCTTGTGTACTGCCAAGAGGAGCTTTCTTCTTGTGGTGTGTAACATTAGGGAAGACCATGACTATGGATAATCTAAGGAAAAGAGGAATGATTATTATGTACTGGTGTTTTACATGACACTTTCTCCATTGTGTGGTGGCTCACAAATAATGGTCTTTGATCTTTTGCTTGTTTGGTGTTGCTTGGATTATGCCTTATTATGTGATGGAGATGTAGTCATGTTGGAAAGGTCATTGTGGTAAGAGAATTAATGGGAGCATTTGGAATGTGGCTCCCTTATGCTTAATGTGGCGTTTTTGAGGGAAATAAGTGCTCGTTTCTTTGACGGCAAAGAACAAGATAGTTAATTTGGAAGTTCTTATTGAAAACCCTTTATGAATTGACCTTGACTTGTATTTTCACTGCCATGGACTGCTTAGAGTTTTTGGGTTCATTAAGCTTTTGATAGTTTTCTTGTGTGCCTGTGTTTCCTTCTCTCTTCCTCTTCTTCTTCTTCTTCTTAAAATTTTTATTATTTATTGATAATAATTTATATATAAATTTGGGGGCTAGAGCTGCTTACCAATCACCTCTCCCAAATGTTTCAAAAGGGGAACTTTGTGCATTGGGTATGATCTTTTTCTTTTGGGCATCTCCTTTGATACCTGCTGTGTAATAGAGTTGAGCCCCTTTTCTGCAATTTGATATTGAGTTTTGTTACTTATAAAAAAATGCCATTTGTCTAAATTTCACACTCCTTCCTCTGTCATTATTATATACAAGCATATTATTGATATCCTCTTTTTGCAACCTGTAGGTTTTGGTGGGGTGGCTTTTGGAAGGTAACGAGCATATGCATTTGGAAAAGTGCTGTTACTCCCATTTTTCTCACACACACTCACATGCACACACATGTATATGTTTTATTATTACTGTATTGCCATGGCTGCTGACGTGTCAAATATTATATGAAGTCTTGCAGCATTTGGTTGACCTATTTGTTTTTTATTTTTTATTTTTTATTATAATCTGTAAGTTATATAAATATATATAAAATTTTACATTTTGTTAATGTATTTTCAACTTGTAGATTGGCAATGATCTTTCCCAATTTGTCGGGCCACTCATCTTAAATAGCCTCCTACAGGTTTGTTGGTTTTTATCAATGCTTTACTGGGTAAATCACTTAGTTTTATGGGGTTTCTATGTGACGTCTAACTCTAAGATGCGCCTCGTTGCAATTTACAAGTTTGATGTGTGCATGTATTTGTCATATGCATAAATGTAGATGGTTAATTGAATTAGTAATAGTACTCATCAATTTTTGGTGATGTTGATCATGTTTATGAGTTCAAGTTATTGTGGTCAGGACTCATGATTTTCTGATCGTGTGGATCCTTAAATTATTACGTGCCCCTTTGATAAATGAGATCTATATGTTCAAACATATCACGTCTTGAGCAATTTACCAAACAATTGGCTGGCCTACCAACTTGTTGTCTTGAAAGTCTTCTATTTGAATATGGAACTATTTATTAATATATATAAAAACTAAACTATGTATCTGTACAGATTTGAGCTTTATATGTGCTTACTGCTGCTTGAAGCTCTTACGATCTTTTGAATGCTGAAATGAAGGCTTGGCCTTGTCTCAAAAGGAATGAAGCATTAAGTTTAGATGAGTGACTAATAAGGGCCAAAATGGAATTGGTAATTTCAATTTTTAAAAACCACTCTCACTGAGCAGATGAAAAATGCAAACAATGGTTATATTATTGTTAATGTTTTATTAGACAAGGATGAACAGGTTCGCCATGCATGACTGTAACAATGCAGATATTATGATTGTGAGGATTCTGAGAGATCTTTGCCAGATCTTAAATTATTTTTCTTTAAAAATATGTTGGATTGGATGTCAGTTGTGGGAAAATACTGTGCGCTGTTTATGATTTGATAGATCATCGTAATTTGGGCTTGATTATTTTTTCCCCATCATATGTAAACTTGGGCAACTCTCTTTTTTGGTCTTAATAAAATTCATTATTTACAAAAAAATGCAGATATTATGATTGCTGTTAATTAATTTATCTTGTTAGTGATTTGGGTTAGTTAGAAGACACTACTTCATGGTGGGATGTAGTACTGTAACAGTGTCAAATCAATTCTTTATATATTTAAACTTGGTAAAAAAGTAGAATTATGACAGCCTTGTCAAATGCTCCTTCAAAGTATACAACTTGATTTATTTGATGAATTATCTGCAGTCAATGCAACGGGGGGATCCAGCATGGATTGGGTACATCTATGCCTTCTCAATATTTGTTGGAGTGGTATGACACAAGTCCTCTCTTTTTGTTTCTTTATTATCTATGTATGTGAAGATATTGATTACCTTTAACTTTCATGTATGCTTATCATAGTATTGCTGCTTTAATCCAATATGTATGGTGCAGATCCCATGCCTCGTGAATTGATGAGAGCCACTTCGTTGATTTAGTTTCTAGCTTTCTGTTTCTTTTCTGACTCTTGCAGGGCCACACTGACAATTGATCAAGAACTAAAAAAAATTATTATAATGCAGTTTGATAATGCATTAAGAATTTGTTGGACTAAATCAAACTTTTTTGTTCTGAACTGTGTTCATTCGTCATTAAATTCAGTTAAAAGAACTTAAATGTTATACATTTAAACATGTAGATGTAGTTATTGAATTTGGTTCTACACATATCTCTGGATGTTACTGCCTTTTAGATTTCTATTTTCTGTGTTTGAAAGTTCTCTGTTGTTGAGGAATTTCATTTACAGAAAATTTTCATGTAATTTTCAGTGCCTCTGCAAAATGGCAAAGCTGAAAATCTCTCTCCTAAGCTATTCTATTACTCTCTTCTCATGATCTCTCTAAATCCATTTGACTTGGTTTTTCTAAAATTTGGATCCCAGATGTAGAAATATAAGAAGGCAGGCCTCCTTCCTCATCAAAAGAAATGATATTATCGAGGATATAACTTTCTTCATAGTGGCTCCATTCCATGCCTCATTCCACAGGGAACCTCAAAGTGGCTCTATTTTATTATATTCCATCCTTGTCCCATCCACCCATCAGAGCCATCGTTAGCCATTGGTCATTAAAAATGTCAGCAACATACCCTTTTTGTGATTTCTTTCTAACAAAGGATCATACAAATGGTTTGATTCCTGAAGTAAGGCGTTCTTGTATAGACTTTTGGATATTTTGTAGGTTTTGTAATACATTTCATCTTCAGATTTCTAAGGAGAAAGATCATGGCATGTCCTGCTTTTTTATTCTTACTGTAAGAATCATAAAATAATTATGCAGGTGCCTTGGAAAAAGTATCTATGTGGCTTCATTAATGTTCCTAGGCTCTTTCCCTGTCATTTTAACAGCTTTTTCTAAACATTTGTTGTCTCGGTAATTTCATCTTATAGTTAACATGTCTTACAATTATCTACTACTTGCTTTTAATAAGAAGTAGCGCTTTCTACTATTGGCATAACCCCTTTCCATAAAAGCTTTGTCATATAAGCTGAAAATTTGGAATAACTGACTTATCAAGAAGCACATAGAATCTCTGACGCTGTAATTTTCTCCAGGTTTTTGGTGTGTTATGCGAAGCCCAGTATTTTCAGAATGTAATGCGTGTTGGTTACCGGCTAAGGTCAACCTTGGTAATTTTTTTTGTTTAAATGGTTTTTTTTTTCTTGATCCTCATGACATGATTTTGGTGCTTATTTATGTATTTCCCAATAAGCTTTGCCCCTTTTGCAATATCTTACAGGTTTATTTTATTGGGGGGAGGGGGGGGGGGGGAATTAAGTGGTTGGTATTGTTTCAAAATAATTTGGATTTGCAACAAAGCTCAGCTCACACTCTAGGGGTCTCACTAAAACCTAAAGCCAAGAAAGACACAATAAATAAGTCTCTTATGTCATTGAATAAGAGATTTGGAATTCGTAGCCTGTCTGCACCAAAAACCAATAGATGTTTTGGCTTAATGATAAAGAGCAATTATCATGGAGCAGGCACCATAGGTTAAAATTCTATCGTTTTTATAAAAAGAAAGGACTTGGACTTAAAAATAACTAAAAGCATCGTATAATTAAATATTTTTTGATTACTGCCAGTTTTGGTGCTATTCAGATTTTTGTTTGCTAGCTTATCTTCTTACCTCAAACTATTATCCATGAAGTTTTCAAATTAGTTCTCTGGTTTCATATTGGATTTGTCACTATTTGAGCTTGGAGCAAGTCCTTTGATGAAAACATGCTCATTCTTTGTTAGGCAAAACTAAAGTACAGTTCTTTGCTGTTGTACCTTAGGTTCCCTAAGTGAAATTAACCACATGGTTGTATTGACCAATGCAGCAAAAACAGTGTTTTATTTTCAAATGGCAATTAAATGCAACCATGTGGTGAATTAGTCAATGCAACCATGTGGTCAATACAATCACATGGTTGAATTTAATTGGAAAACCTAAGGTACCATACCTAGAGAATTCTACTTTAGTTTTACCCCTCATGTCTCACAGTTTCTTGTAAGCTTCACCTATTGGTGTCAAACAGGCTGGCCTTTTTAATTTCTTTAGTGGAAACTGTTGTAGTTCATGGATCTGTTCTTGCAATTAGTGATGTCTAAAATTTGGAAATAAAATTATTTATTTATTTATTTTACCCAGGTTGTAATTTGTATGTTTGTATATAGATTGAGTGAGAAAGGGGATGATCTTCTTAACAACAAAAAATTCAGTACATTGGGAAGGTTTTGGGTTTTGTACATTGGACACTAGAACCCTATCTGATTAAAAATTCAAAAAATTATATTGAATTTTCAGTATTTTTTTAGTGGTTTGAACATAATGAATTATTATGACAATTGAGTAGTTATGGTGCTTGTTGATTTTGGATCATACTATTAATATTGTTTAATTTAGTACAAAGTGCTGATTAATGCTTAAATTTAGTTAAATAGTATTTCAGATGTTCACAATTAGGTTAATCCGACCCAACTCATCGTAAGATAAATGGGTTAGTTTGGGTTTTCCAAATGTAAACAGGATGTAATTCTTTAAATTTAATACATTTTGGTACGGGTTTGGTATGTAAAATATTGAAGGGATTGGGATTGGAAATGCTTTCTCCTTCCCGATCCCAACCCATTGCAATTCGTAATATTAGGTGGTCGAAGGTTTCCCTGTTTCTCTTTTACCGTTTGGGATGTGTGGTCATATTTTACTGGATCATATGCACGGGGTCAGTGAAGTTATAAGATCCCACTTCTACTAACACTAGGCAAAGTTGAACTCACTTTCTTATTAAGTTTCATGCCAGTGCTGAAGGTATTGATGGTTTGCATATATTTATATATGGTTCTTAATTTATGCAGGTTGCCGCTGTATTTCGGAAATCGTTAAGGCTAACTCATGAAGCTCGCAAGAAGTTTGCGTCTGGGAAAATAACCAACTTGATGACAACTGATGCAGAATCACTTCAGGTTTGCTCTCTTTACCATTTGGTATACACTATATTGTACAAGTTACCATGCACTGTTGTTGCTCCTTTGTGTTTTTTAATGAAATATTTACTTATCAAAAATTAAGAGTTACCAGGCACTGTGGTTTTAGATGGATAAATTGATGAAACTTTGAATTCTGTACATTTAGGGGTACTACCAGACTGATTATTTAAAGCCTTGTCAGGGTCTTCTCTCTTTTTGAAACTAAATTTTTTGATTTGATTACTAATTTGTTGCTTTCCTTGTACAGCAAATATGCCAATCGCTTCACACTTTGTGGTCTGCTCCATTTCGTATTGTTATCTCTATGGTTCTTCTTTACCGGCAATTGGGTGTTGCTTCGCTTCTTGGTGCATTATTGCTAGTTCTTTTGTTCCCCATACAGGTTCAAGAGTTACCTTTGCATACTTTCATTGAAAGAACAATATCAGTATCATGTCTCACACATTTTATTTTTTTGTTTGGTTTGTCTTTGACTTTATCTAGTCCTATGGTGTTCTGTTAAATTTTCTTCTGTTTCATTCTTTCTCCAGATATTGGAATATAACATAATGGCTTAATCACCCATAAGCTGGGCAAAATTGAGCATGATATTGGAAGTGCAATATTTTGGATTTTGTTATAGTCAGCACTAACACTGTTATATAAAAGGAGTAGGCATTTATAAGAAATGGAGGACATTTGTCATGCTGAGAATAAAAAAAGTCAAGATATATGTTCTCTAGTTTACCTATAGTGAATTAATATGATGTCAAGGGTGAGTGAAAAGGAAATGAAAATTCAAAGCAAATGGCGGCAGGAGAGTGAACAAAATTACATATAGTGGTGTCCTATTAATTGAGAAAGTTGCCCAATTGCAAAAACCTAAATTGTGCAGCTGGTCACAAATAATTGGAATTGAAATTTGTTGGCATTGAATGTTGAATCTATCTTTGGGATTTCAATTTTCACTTCCAATTTATCTTTTTAAACTCTGGTTTAGTTGTTGAGAAGTACAAGAAAATAGAGAGAAGCCTGGCATCTGTAAATAATATCTTGTGAAACTTTCAAATTGTGTATGTTGGAATTTTACTGTTCTCATATGGAAAAATTGGTTTTAAAATTGAAACGCTTCATATGATTTAGCAAAACATTCATTTAGCCTTAAGAGCGATGGCAAGAAGATTAATGTTCATCAGCTTACCTGCATGTTGAAGAACATGCAGTGGTCTATAAATGCTTTAATTAAAATGGTGCAGAGGCACAACTCATGCAATGAAAATGATGATGAGCCTCTGAATCAATAACTCCAAGCTGATAGTTGATAAGGAAGCCTTAGTTGCAAATGTCATGCAATTCTGCAGTGGTTCTGTCATTTGGGGGTTGAATTTAATGCAAACAGTGCATGATTGGGAGTTGGAGTCCATATTGTTATTCCGAGAACTACTGTATTCTGCATTGGTGCGAGGTTTTTTTTTTTTTGGGGGGGTGGGGGGAGGGGGGGGGGGAGAATTGTTTAGAACGGATTTGAGGTAGATTTTATTATAGAGCTATCCCCTTTTGGAGTTGTGAGGATTCCCTTGGAAAAGCATTTGGAATGCTAAATTCTCAACAAGAGTTGAATTTTTTTATTTGGGTTGCTTCCTGGGGGAAGATTTTAACTATGGATAACTTGAGGAAGAGATATTATTTTGGTGAGTTGGGGTTGTATGTGCAAGGGGGGATGGGGAGACAGTTGATCATTTGCTTCTTCATTGTCCTTTTGCCCAAGAGCTATGGGATATGGCCTTTGCCCTTTTTCGGGTTCAATGGATGGTGGCTACAGTGGTTGTAGACTTTCTAGCTTGTTGGCAAGGTCACTTTGGGCGACATTGGAATGGTGAGATCTAGAAGGCCATCCCTCATTGCTTGATGTGGTGCCTTTGGTGGGAAGGAAATTGTAGAAACTTTGAGGGGGTGTGAATGGATAGTTTTAGACCTGAAATTGCAGTTTCTTAGAACCCTATTTGAATGGATGACAGCATCGGGGAGTTTTTTTTTTTCAAATTTATTAGATTTTAGTGATCAAGGTAATTTTGGCTCTTAGTTGTGATGTAATCCTAGTAGATGCACTGTGTACTTGATGAGACAGTCTCATGAGACCACCCTCTTATAGATTGTGGGACCCTCACATGTGAGAGGGAGGCCTCATGAGACCTTCTCATACGATACTTTTTTGTGTACTTGGTGCTTTCTTTCATCAAATAAAGCTTATAAGAAACAAAAAGAAAAATTGAAAACGAATTAACTCACATATTTGCTGCATTTTGACTTCTATGCTATTCTGTCATAATATACGTGAAAACTTTCACTTAAAGACACAATAAATCATGTTAGGCTCATCCATTCCTGTTTCATTAGGGATCAAGAAATATGGTTGGTTGGTAATATGAAGTGTGTGAGTCTGGCTGAGCAGTCATAGAATCTAATGGGTTTATGCTTCTTTTTGTCATTTGGTTTGATGATATTATAGCTCTATTTTGTTTTACATTTGTGCATCTTACATTAACTCTTTCTTAAAATAGATTGTCCATAATTTGTGTAAATTATTTTGTGGGAACAGACATTGGTGATAAGCAGAATGCAGAAATGGTCTAAGCAGGGGTTACAACGTCAAGACAAGAGAATTGGTCTGATGAACGAAATTTTGGCTGCCATGGACACTGTAAAGTATGATTCATTTTGAGTGCAGCTATTCATGGGTTTTTATGTGATATTAGACATTTAATGTTCTATATTGTCTATGCTGAAAATGGCTCAGGTGTTATGCATGGGAAGATAGTTTCCAATCTAAAGTACAAAGTGTTCGGACTGAAGAATTATCTTGGTTTCGTAAAGCATCACTACTAGCAGCGGTATGGCATTAGATGAATGCAAAAAATATAAATTTGCGGTTATTTTTCTTTTGCTCTAGTTTTTTTTTTTTTTTTTTTTTTTTCATATTTTAACTGTTGTTGCACTTGCTAAGTTGCACATTGCCGTACACACTCCATTAATTTCACAATTATAGCTGAAATCGTGATTTCAAAACGTGATTTCAGTTGTCTCTCATATAATGTATAACTATCATCACTCTTTTTCAAATACATTTTGTATATTGTAGTTCATTGTTTTTTTATTTTTTTCACAAATAAATATGCCCATTGGTAATTATATTTTTGTAGTCCTACTTGGGCATATGATTTGCAAGTTGGATTTGGGCCTATCTATGAATGTAGATGGTATGCATGGGGACCACTTCAGTGCTATCTCTTTCATGTTCTTAACCTTTTCCCTTGTTTTGCAGTGCAATGGATTTATACTAAATAGCATCCCAGTTGTGGTGACCGTGGTTTCATTTGGATTGTTCACTTTTCTTGGGGGAGATCTAACACCTGCAAGAGCTTTTACTGCCATTTCTCTATTTGCTGTGCTTCGCTTTCCACTATTCATGCTTCCTAATATAATAACTCAGGTTCTGTCTTCTTCACCTTGGCCATATCTCATATACTGCTGAAATATTTTATATGCCATTTTTGCATGTAGGGAGGACAGATAATCATTTTCTGCTTACACTAATTACTTCTTTTCTGCTCCATGTTAATTAATCTGTGTAGTGTTGTGTATGGCTAGGTACTTTCAACTGGCAGATCCTTAAAAATATATTTAGTCATAACTTTTTAATACATATATTTTTAACTTGCATTTCTCAGTTGTACTTTTAACGCAAATTTAAACATAATCTGGTACTAATTGGTTACTAGAATATGAAATATCTCTCCATCTTGGGTGTTAAGTTAGCTTCATTGGATATTGAAGAAAATTTAGATTCTTTTCTGGAATTTGGGGCTTGGTTTGTTGGAGTGGTTAACTTGAGTGGATCAGTTTCTTCCTAAAGCCATTATAAGTGCAAGTGCATTTTATAATCAACTTATAGTGTACTCATTTACATCCTAACTATTTTTTTAAGCAGTGAGATATTCTCATAACATTCTCACTATTGTTTTAAGTAATCACGTGTACTCAAAATTTTTGTGAATAAATGAGGGCATTGTAGTCATATACCATATAGTGCCTTTCAGTCATCTAAACAAGGAAGCTTGTGGGAAAAGAATGTTTGCCAAACTATTGTATATTTTCAACATATGTTAAATATAAGGATATGGTGGATGGGACTTCAAATATTGTAGCTAAACTTTGTCATTTCTAATGGAACACTATTTAATATTGTAGCCTAACATTCCTTGTATGTACCATATTGGCTTTGAGTTCTAGCTCAAAAGGAACCTCTATTAACTTTAAGAATGGGGTAGAGGGAGTGGTGTAGATTAACTCTGAGTACTTAAATGGTTTTTTTTTTGTGCTTCTATGCTGCCTTAGTTTGACACGTAATTTATGCAAAATATTTTGTCTTAAAATGCTGCCTTTCTTTGGCAGGTGGTTAATGCAAATGTATCCTTAAAGCGTCTAGAAGAGCTACTCTCAGCTGAAGAGAGAACTCTTCTACCAAACCCACCTCTAGATCCAGGATTTCCAGCCATCTCAATCAAGAATGGAAGCTTTTCATGGGATGCAAAGGTCATTATATTTAATGCTATAGCCTTTTAGTGCGTGCGTGTGTGTGTGATATATAAGTATATACATAGATTTTTAGAAATGAACATGTGCATATATATAATTATTTAATAATGTATCTCATAAAGAAGGGAAACCTCATGTACGCGAGTTACACACACACAGCACCACTAAAGAATTACAATATATAAAAATTACATTCAAAAGGAAACAAAGTTTTTAGTCTTCAACAGATTGTATGTCACCAGTGCCAAGAATATGAGACCACTTAAGCAATGATCTCAAGAGGTCGCTGCCAAAGTTTTTATTATCTATATGCCTACATATATATATATATATATCTGTTTATTTGTAAATATAAATACTCCTTGTAAAATAAATACGAGAACTATATAATTCATGCCATCTCATTACCAACATGAACAATAACCAAATCATTGCATATATCCTGGTAGAAACAAAGTCTTTGTCCAGAATGGTTGGAATAGAACAAAATGCCCGGAACACCTTGGTATGGCCTGGCATTTGAGTTGATACGAAATAAAGGGTTGCAATGTACTGGTTTATGCTCCTGTATTGTAACTACCAGCCAGTATGGAACATAATTCAAAACATGGATCTCCACTGCATTGATAGGAGGGTCTATCAATTTATATAATAATGGACTTTATAACAAGCTTGTATGAGAGAGGGAGGGAGAGAGAGAACATCTACCAAAGGTAAAAGACTATATAATTGGAAAAAAAAATCTATTTCTAAATTGATGAGGAAAGTTGATCCACCATTCTCTCCTAGGCATTACCCAATGAAAATATATTATCCACAACTCATGGGCAGCTATGCAATGCATAAACAATTGATCCTCAGTTTCACCAGTACTTTTACACATACAACACCTATCTGCCAAAATTGACCCTCCCTAAAAAGTTTATTGTGTGTTTAAATTTTCCCCTATGCTTTTGTCCACACAAATTTCCACTGTCCAATTTTCCTGTGTATATTATGATGATATGCGTATTACTAATTTAGGATTAAGGTTTGCCTTTTGCTGATAATTGATGATTGCTTTCATTTTGAGTAACCTGTAATTCATGCTACTATGGTGACTGCATCTAAGAAAAACTGGCATTCAGATGATTCAGAAAAACCGCTAGGATTACACTATTGGGATTACACTTTTTTCAATGAATTTATTTATTTATGGGTTAGATTCAAGTTACTCTTAATATATGAAGATGATGTAATCTAATTGTGGATTTATTAAAATTCACATTCACTAAAAAAATATTAAGTGATGTAACATTGCTTAAAGATTTATCAAAGATGAGTTTATGGATTTAATAGTAAATAAAGTTCGATTGGCACAAAATTTTGCATGCGTGTGAAGAACATAGAGAACATGTAATCTAATGGTGGGATTTTCAAATTATTAACCCAATAAAAAGTTATTAGATGGTGTAACATTGTTTAAGTAGGTGCAACTTGAACCCAACTCTTTATTTACGTATATAAAAAAAAATGTCTAGAAACTAGCAGTCCTTGAAGTTTATTTTTTCTTACCAGGCGGAGAGCCCTACATTGTCAGATGTCAATTTGGATATACCCGTTGGGAGCTTAGTTGCAATTGTTGGCAGTACTGGAGAAGGGAAGACATCACTTATTTCTGCAATGCTTGGGGAGCTTCCTGCAATCTCAAATGCTAGTGTTGTTGTGAGAGGAACTGTTGCATATGTCCCACAAATTTCATGGATTTTTAACGCAACGGTAAGTTTCAGAAATATTACATTGGTACCAATGAGTGTAATATAAATATATGTGATATTGTAAAATACAATTGGTTTCATGTCAATCTTACAAACCTTGCTGTTGGAATCATGGAGATATTAGTGATAATTCTGTTGTTGTATAAACTAAAATGGCTAGGGTGGTTTGATGGATCAATTTAGCTCTTGTGGTCATTCCTTGTTATCATGTGAAATTGCTGACCTTCATAATTTAATCTTTGTAGGTACGCGATAATATTTTATTTGGATCTGCTTTTCAATCAGCAAGATATGAGAAGGCAATTGATGTGACTGCATTGCGGCATGACCTTGACCTACTACCTGTAAGTGTTTTCACATTGTCGTATAATGTCGCTGATTTTCAAGGATGTTTGACGTACTGTCACATGCTTAGAAGCACAAACATGGAAATGACACGGTATACAACAACATGACAATTCTTGAATCATTAGGGTGTGATGCTGTGGGGATATGGAAATTAATCAGTTAATTAATTAATAAATTTGGGTATATTTTATTTTACAAACTTAACTAATATAGGTGGGCATATTTTATGTTTGTTTTAAGCTTTTATAATAAATAATAACTATTAAATTTTTTGAAAACGTATTGAAAGTGAAAGTAAATTTTTTTCCTCTCTACTCACTAATGACACACAAGCAAGAGTGTCCCTAGCATGTTTGACATGGATGTGCTAGAGATTTGGTGTGTCCGTGCTTCTTAGGTCACATGTTATTCAACTGTTGTGGACTAAATTTAACGTGCTTTACATGCTTAATAATTAGGGAGGTGATCTTACAGAGATTGGTGAGAGAGGTGTCAACATTAGTGGTGGGCAAAAGCAAAGAGTTTCCATGGCCAGGGCTGTGTACTCTGATTCTGACGTGTACGTCTTTGATGACCCTTTAAGTGCCCTGGATGCTCATGTGGCTCGACAGGTAACATATCCATGTTAGAGAATATTAATTCACATTAAAATTTATGTTCCTTGTTTAATTCTACATTCTATTTCGAGCTATATGTATAACATGATATAATCTATGGTCACGTTGAAATCGAGTGGTGCCATATATTGTTTTCTAACATAGTTTATATTTGGTTTGTGGTAAGCAGGATTATAGATTAGATTCCTAAAATCTTATTATATTGTAGGATGGATTGGAATGCTATGAGATTATATGAAGTAGAAGATTTAATATTCACTCACACAAACAAAGACAAAACATTTGTATTTATGTTCCCCCCTCCTTTTTGAAAAAATATATTTATAACTCATGAGAAAGTCAGTAAAAACTTATCAGAGAACTATTTTACAAGTAAAGTTATTCTTTTCTTATTTAATTATGTCTATGTCACCTATCAAAAAAAAAAAAAAAATTATGTCTATGTATATGCATACACTAAAAATTGAGAACTTTTGACCAAGCAATGTTGGGTAAATGGTTGTCGCATCATGGTGAGGGTTTTTTTTGGGGGAGGGGGGGGGGGGGTCATAGTCGGGTTGCATACAAGCCCACCACTCAAACTGACCCTGTCGCATGAAGATCACCTCCCCCATGTGCTGATAGAGGGGCCGGAAAAAACTGCGTGTAAACCACTTTTGTTTGGGAGGTGGAGTCTCAGGTTGGGCCTATTAGTTTGGGCTGCCTTTTTTGAAGGGGGAAAAAAAAAATTTTGACTGACACTTTTTAGGCATGGTCTTGGGCCCATTTTAAAATAAAAAGTAAGTATTTTGGGCCATCAACTTCGACTGTGTTGGTAGCTAGTGTCAGATTTTTTTGTTAACAACCAATTGCAAGCCTAAACAAAGGATGAGGGTTGTAGTAGGTTGATGGCCAATACAAAATGTCGCTTTTCACGAATGGATCCTAAATACATGTGACAGCCTTGATTAATCTGTTGAGGATCCATAGTCAACCCCATAGTCTTGGGACCAAGGCTTTGTTGTTATTGTTGTTGTTTAGGCCATCCTATTTATTTCAACTATGGGCCCTTAAAGTTAGATTTTTCTTTAAGTTTGCCTTTTGGGTTTTTTGGGCTTAGTATGGAAAATCACGAAATGGAAGTAAACCATATGCCATCTGGCAGGCTAACTTCTAGAGGACATAGTCAACCTCCTACTATAGCTAATAGGAAAGGGCGGAACTTAGCTCAGCACTAAGCAATCTAGGGAAAAACCGCTTCTTTTTTCCGGTTTCGCAACAACTTGGGCGAAATGGGGTTCTACCGGGAAACCATGGATTTTTTAGTTTTCGCCATTGGTTACTGGTCGAGCCACTGGTTATACGATTCCAGAAGATGATCTAGTTATTTCTTTATGTCAAAGACCAGAAGCTGGAAACATCGTTTTTTTCATTCTTTTTTTAATGAGGTCGTGTACAACAACCTTAAGCGCACAAGCCTGGTTTCAAAAGATAGCGTTTGGGGGTAGGAAATGTCGATTTAGGAAAGGAATAGGCGGTCAGATTGAATTTACAAGAAAAGAGACTCTCATGAGTGCGACTATGCGCATGGATTATAACCATCAAAATCGTTTCCGTATCACTGCATTTCGTAACATCCATTCGGCTGAAAAGCCATGCACCTTTCCAATGCCTAATGCCGCTCCAGCTGATGCGATAGTTGCAGCTCCAGTCCCCATTTGATTTTGCACCTCCTTAATGCACTACCCTGACTTGACACTTGACTTAACCTGCCTTCGAGACAGAGTGATGGTGCCTCCCCCTCATGAACAGCCAGCCTGCCCCTATGCGCCAGCCCTTACCTGCCTTGAACTGCAGGAGCGGTCTTGCATACTTACACACATATGAAAATAAGGCCATTTATCGAGAGTTGTGACAGGTGATGAACATCAATGAGATGGCTTGAACTGGCCTTCTGTTGAAACTAAAATTGCCATAGATCGCGATTCTTCGTCTGATAGATGTTGAAGGGGGCTGGTTGCTCCGTTATATGCATGCTAATGGGGCAAGTATGTTTCTCATTGTTGTTTTCATTAGCCATAAGCCATTTTTGAGATTGAAATATATATATATATATATATGTATATGCACAGTCACATGTGCATCAGAAAGTGTGTTTATCATTACTTGCTTCAATGTTCTGTGGTGAAAGATTTATAATTTTTGTTTTTTGGGTGTTTTTGGGTCATGCCTGAGAAGATAGATGATGTGTAATTTTGTTGGAAGGGTGGCATAGGAGTAGATTCATTTATAATGCAGCCCCTTTGTGCCTTATATGAATAATTTGGAGAAAGAAACAGTGTTTGCAGTGTTGCTGACCTGTCTATTATTAAGGTTAAATCTTTATTTGTGATTATTTTTTGAATTATCAGATGATTTTGACACCATTTATATTCCTTTTTTTTTGGGTGTTACATATATATATATATATTTGCTTATTTATAAAGAAAAAAAAAACAATGAATAGAATCATGTTTGCCTTGTAAGAGTTTTAGTTGAACTATTCTTTAATATTATCTTATACTGGTCTAATTTGCGCTGCCAATACTCATCAGGTTTTCGATAAATGCATTAAGGGAGAACTAAGAGGGAAGACTAGAGTCCTTGTTACAAATCAGCTGCATTTTCTCTCACAAGTTGATAGAATCGTTCTGGTCCATGAAGGTATGGTAAAAGAGGAGGGAACATTTGAGGAGCTCTCTAGTAATGGCATACTGTTCCAAAAGCTAATGGAAAATGCAGGAAAGATGGAAGCGTATGAGGAACAAAAGGAAGAGGATGATATTGATAATAAGACCTCTTCGAAACCTATTGCAAACGGGGTTGTTAATGACTTTTCAAAGAATGCAAACCATACAAATAAACGGAAAGAAGGAAAATCTGTTCTTATTAAGCAGGAAGAGCGGGAAACAGGTGTTGTCAGTTTGAATGTCTTGAATAGGTAACAAAATGTCACATTCATTTATATGCTTCAATTATATAACTTTTACACGTAAGTTTTACTTTAGCAAAAGAAAATTCTAATTTTTTCTTTTTCATCCAAAAAAAAGGGCAATAATTTGAATTGTTGAATGGACTATGTAGTCATCCTTACAGATAATGAATTATGATTTTGGTGCTGTGGTGCTGCCCTTAAAATCTTGACAAACCTTGGCAGTTTATTATATCTTAAGAAGTATGGAAAAGAATTCTGGTTCCAACTGCAACATGGTTGTAGTGCTTCTGTTTATAAATGTATTAACATATTCCCTCTAAATCTGAACTACATTTAAATTTCCTTTTTTATGTGGCTTTTTTCCCTTCTTCCAGATAGAATCAAACCTTGGATCCTTTAAAACTATAGCTTTCAATGACTAGTATCCCAGAGTATCCAATAGCGTTAAAAGGAGTATTTCAAAAACCATACTTCAAAAATGCAATTCTTCGGAAGCTTCATAATTTTTAAGGAATCCAATTCAAGCAGAAATTGCATATGAATTGGAAACTAGAAGTAATTGGCAGTTGTTTTTTGACGTGATCTCACTTAATCTATAGTAAAGATTCAATCAAATAAGGAGCTAAACAAAATAAAAACATATAAAACAATATAGATTGAGGGATTGAGATAAATAAGAATGATAAAAAATTAAAAATAATAATAATAGGAATGAGGGGAGAATCAAGATTGAATCTCTCCAAGGATTGCTATTATATGGGCTAAAACATGTGCTGAATGAGTTTCTGTTGACATTGGCGAGTTTAATAAAATCCCAAACTAAGGTACTGATGATCTATCAGCTAAACCTGTTTTTCATGGCTCTTTTTTCTATTTCTTCTTGTTTCATTTGTACATAGATTTGATTCAATTTCTTGGGTACAGGTACAAGGATGCATTAGGAGGCCTATGGGTCGTTTGTATACTCTTTACATGCTATGTCTTGACCGAATCTCTGCGAGTTTCAAGTAGCACGTGGTTAAGCCATTGGACTGATGCAGGCATGTCAATGGGTTACAATCCTGGTTACTATAACCTGATATATGCAGCTTTATCATTTGGTCAGGTATAAGTACCGTAAAATGATAATTGGCTCAAAGCTGTTTTGTAAAGTTTCCTATTTATTCATTTCTGACAGATGCTGCCCCTTACTTTGAGAAGTTGGATGTGCATATCTGCATACTATAATTTTTGTCTGATTGTGTCTGGAGAAGAAATTTAAATCTCTCTTTGCTTATCATACTTTTCTGGTTTCAGGTGTTGGTGACATTGTTTAATTCTTATTGGTTGGTCATATCAAGTCTTTATGCTGCCAAAAGGTTGCATGATGCCATGCTTACCGCCATATTAAGAGCACCAATGGTCTTCTTCCAAACCAATCCACTTGGACGCATTATCAATAGATTTGCAAAGGACCTAGGAGACATTGATCGAAATGTTGCACCATTTGTGACTATGTTTCTTGGCCAGACGTCACAGCTTTTTTCCACTTTCATCTTGATAGGAATTGTGAGCACCATGTCTTTATGGGCCATAATGCCACTTTTGGTTTTGTTTTACGCGGCCTACCTATACTACCAGGTGTGTGAGTGCTTATATTCCTGTTCTTGCTCTTCACTTCTATGGAAGTCAAAAATCGTATTCTAAAAATATGGAGTGATAGATCAAATTCATGTTGTGTAAATTAAGAAATGTTGCTTTAGTTAATGAAAAAGTTGAAGTTTGTTGGCAACAGAAAATGGTGGATGCCACAAATGTTTCTTTGATTCTTTATAAACAAATTGTAAACATTCAGGTGAACTCAAAAGTCTTATTGATTAAAATTTGTTCGGTGGTTGTATATTCTTTTCTCTCATTCTTTCCTTGTGTCTTAGTAAGTTCTCCAACATGTAGCAAGTCACCGTGTTGCTGGTGCAGCCATTGATTTTCCATTTTGCATACAAACACAGCAATCCCCCACTCAAAGCCCTCCCCTCCCAAGGTGGAATCCATAACACTTCCTTCTCCCCATGATGAGGAAAGGTACCACTTGGCTCAAAAGGCTGGTGGTAATTCCAAGTACCCCAGAGATCAAATAAATTGGATTAGATTTGTGTCCCTGGCTGTTAATACATATTTCTAGTGGTGTGCATTATTTAATTTTTGCGGATTGCAATGGATATTTATTTATGTGGGCATCATTTTTTTTCTTCAGAGCACAGCACGTGAAGTAAAGCGCTTAGACTCGATCAGCAGATCTCCTGTTTATGCCCAATTTGGAGAAGCACTGAATGGTTTATCAACTATTCGAGCATACAAAGCTTATGATCGGATGGCAGACATCAATGGGAAATCTGTGGACAACAACATTAGATTTACCCTTGTGAACATCAGTGGAAACCGCTGGCTTGCCATCCGTTTGGAAACATTGGGAGGCCTCATGATATGGTTTACTGCAACCTTCGCTGTAATGCAGAATGGGAGGGCAGAAAACCAGCAGGCATTTGCATCCACCATGGGTCTTCTTCTTAGTTATGCTTTAAACATTACGAGCTTGTTGACTGGTGTACTGAGACTTGCAAGTCTGGCCGAGAATAGTTTAAATGCAGTTGAGCGGGTTGGCACATATATAGATTTGCCTCCAGAGGCGCCACCTATTATTGAGAGCAACCGCCCCCCTCCTGGATGGCCTTCATCTGGATCCATCAAGTTTGAGGATGTTGTTCTACGTTATAGGCCTGAACTTCCTCCAGTCCTGCATGGATTGTCTTTCACAATTTTTCCAACTGACAAGGTGGGAATTGTTGGAAGGACTGGGGCAGGGAAATCTAGCATGCTCAATGCTTTATTTCGCATTGTAGAACTGGAAAGAGGTAGAATTTTGATTGATGATTATGACATTGCAAAGTTTGGACTCAGAGATCTACGTAAAGTTCTTGGAATCATACCACAGTCACCAGTTCTCTTTTCAGGTACACCACCCCAATCTTTCTTTATATTGGGATGACTGCTTAGTGTACTAGGTTGATTCTCCAATCTCTTCCTCATTTATTTGACTTAATACAGTTTTCTCTTATTATTAATGACAATGTTTGATGGATTTGTTGTTCCAAGATAAGTTTATAATGCGAAGATTGAGTTTCTTTTACTACTCTCATAAAGTGACTCAATTGTTTTAATTGTTTCCCATTCTAAACCCTTTTCACCAGATCAAGAGTGAACTTAGTGGAACTTCAGCTGGTAATATAAGAATACCTTAGCGTCCAGATCCATGTCCTAATGGTGTTAATAATCCAATATATAAAACTAACAAGTAAGACAATAGTCACTATCCATTGTGAAATTGGAATAGTTATCAAAACCAAACTGGAGTTTGACCCGGCTGAAGGATTGGCTCATTGGTTCTATTAGCATCATCAAAATTAATAACAACATTGACAGATGCGATCTTATAATTGGTGCCTCAAAGTTTCTTATTGTATTTTTAGACGAACATCCATTCAAATTGAACTTAAGTGAGTTTTAGATGGTTTGGATTAAATGATAAATTCCATAAACCCTTGTTATTTTAGTTTTGAACTTGGAGGTAGACTTTTGAAATGGTATGTGACTGGTTTAGGCATTGCCTTTTCTACCCATTTTAACTGTGTTTTGTCTGATGAGGTAAACACTTCTGGTGTGATTCTGTTGAGGGTTCTTTTAATTGGACCTGTTCTCCAATAATTAACCTAATGGAGAGTGTTGGAAAATGTTTATATAACTTGTATATTTTTTTTGTTTTGTATATGTATAGGATCTGGTTAGTTGTAAAGGTATGACAGCGCTTGTCTTGACATAGGATAAGTCACATAAATTTTGGGAATGATTCTATGGGTTCAAAGTATACCCTTGAAAACAAAAAACAAAGTATTTTAAAATTATTTTATTTTGGTGTTACTGTATACCTCCTTCGTTGCACAATAAGGATACGTTTACCTTTTTGATTTTGTCCAAAAATACATGAAACTTCCTTTAAATAAATCATTTTTCTCACAAAACTTCCCACCTTTGAAGAAAAAAACAACAAATACTGTAATGCTATGGACACAACTTTACAAATTTCATGATTGCTAATGTGATTGATTGTGAGTGGCGGACACAACTGACGCTCATGGACCCATCACTTTTTCTCCACCACTCATAGTCGACCATTTTAGCACTTGTGAGATTTGTTGTGATCAAAGTTGTCCCTAGCATTATGGAAATATAAAATCTGTCTTACACATTCAATTTTCTCTGTTGATGTCAGCATGGTTTTCAATGTCAAAGAGAGGACTTCCAATGCTCATTTCTCTCTCTTTCTTTTTTTAGTTGTAATGCCCTAGTGCTTGGTTTGACATGGAGCCCTAACACTTCCAACTTTCAAGTCCCAATGCTCAGTTTTTCTTTTTAGTCATAATGCTCAATTGTTTCCTGTCACATGTTTATTTTCTCCTCCATTGGTTTAGTCAAACATGGAAAGGAAAACTGGCAAAAATCCTGAGCTGTTAAGGGTATTTTATGAAAAGGATTACCACAATAAAATATTCAGTTTGGAAAGTTAATTAGGACCTGGGGAGTAATATTTATTATCCTGTAGGTAAATTAGTTTTTTTATATGATAACATTTGTATCATTAATGTCTGCATACAAGTTTAATTAATCTTGTAAACTACTTAAATAAATATTTGGTGACAGCAATGCAATGAGTTTGTCAGTTTGATGTTAGTCTATTCTGGTTTAGAGC
The DNA here is from genome assembly GCA_023621385.1 of Quercus gilva. Taxonomy (NCBI): domain Eukaryota; kingdom Viridiplantae; phylum Streptophyta; class Magnoliopsida; order Fagales; family Fagaceae; genus Quercus; species Quercus gilva. The sequence goes on from CM042477.1 coordinate 70,458,173, forward strand.
TCTCAAAAAGATTTTGTTATTTATATTAAAATATATGGGGAATTCTAAGGGAGCATCCGAGCATGGTTTGACTGATTTGGATGAATTCCACATTTGCCAATTTCACAATTGATAGTGACTGGGCAACTAGCTAAGGAGTCTGAAAAGTGATCTTGTGGTCATTCTTTGAATCTATCAAATTTCAAGCAAAGGGGGAATTTTTGAGACTTGGTTTTAGATTGATCCATCTTTTTGTCTTGGAAGAAAATCAGCCAAATCTGGCTGAACTTTGTTCTTAACCTATATTACCCTTGTCAAAAACAAGAAGAAAAAGCCTTAACAATTCAGTTGCTGTATCATACATTTACTGATTTGAAATATGGCGGTCTTGGATGGTGATGCAAGTGGTATACTTGATGGCTAGGAAAAGATGAAGGATGTGTTTAAGTACAACTTATTCATTGTGGGTTATTCAGCGTACATTACAACTATATATCATTTTTTTTTAATGAATGTTTACTCATATTGTCACCGATGCCTTGAACTTCCAAATATTGTACCAATGAGTCTTTGCTTTCCAAGTTGAATATTATGATTGATAAAAAAGAAATGATGAAGTCTGTTTTATACTAATCTGAACTTATTTCATTGTTTAGGATCTGTGAGATTTAATCTTGATCCTTTCAATGAACACAATGATGCTGACCTTTGGGAGGCATTAGAGAGGGCACATTTGAAGGATGTTATCATAAGGAATTCTTTTGGTCTGGATGCTGAGGTAAATTCTCAATCTTTTTCTGGTGATTGAAACAATGTCTCATAAATTCTCCATTCAGGATGATTTGATTGTTTGATATGTTTCTACCCTCCCTTTTCCATCAATAGATGGTCTTTAGTATTTCATTTGACTAAAATAGCCAAATCTGTGAGATTCATAGCCATAATAATCAATAGAAATGTTTTATATTATCCTTCTTTGAAATAACTTAAAGCAAAATGTTACTGTTAACTAGAGTGACATTCCTTGTGTACTGGTGAAGGTTTCTGAAGCAGGGGAGAATTTCAGTGTTGGACAGAGGCAACTATTGAGTCTTGCTCGAGCACTGTTGCGGAGATCAAAGATACTGGTTCTTGATGAGGCTACCGCAGCTGTTGATGTTAGAACTGATGCTCTTATTCAGAAAACTATTCGAGAAGAATTTAAATCATGTACAATGCTTATTATTGCTCATAGACTGAATACCATTATCGACTGTGACAAGATAATTCTGCTTGATGCTGGTCAGGTATGCCTTTAATATTCAGAGCTTTGCCAGCTCATTTCTTTCTTCCATGTGTTATTTATTTATTTATTTTTATGAGTAGAATAGTTCTGTTTGATGAGAAGATAAATACTGCAACTTTGCATGAGTCAAACATGAGAATCCAGAGAGTTATTTAAATCTGGTTTAATTTGAACTTCAGTCTTTGATTTCATTTTTTTTTTTTTTTGGGTTAATACGGAATTTCTGTGCCTTTCAGGTTCTAGAATATGATACTCCTGAGGAACTTCTGTCAAATGAAGGAAGTGCTTTCTCAAAGATGGTTCAAAGTACAGGGGCTGCAAATGCTCAATACTTACGTAGCTTAGTACTTGGTGGGGAAGGAGAAAACAAGATGGGTAAAGGAGAGAAGGCAGTAGATGGAAAGAGGAGATGGCTGGCCTCTTCACGATGGGCTGCTGCTGCCCAGTTTGCCCTTGCTGTTAGCCTCACCTCGTCACAGAATGACCTTCAACGTCTGGAAATCGAAGATGAGAACAGCATCCTGAAGAAAACAAAGGATGCAGTAATAACTCTACGGGGAGTTTTGGAAGGAAAGCATGACAAAGTAATTGAAGAATCGCTTGATCAATACCAGGTCTCTAGAGATGGATGGTGGTCAGCTCTTTACCGGATGGTTGAAGGTACAATTGAAATCCCTGGTTCCATCATCCATTTACATGAGCCTCTCTCATTTAATTTGGTGGATATATACATGCATGTATTTACTAAATCCGGTGCATTTTATACATTTAGATTTTATCTATCTTTTTTGTTGTTATTTTTAGTTTTGCTTAGTTTTATTAGTTGGGGAGTGACTGTCCAGCATGAATGATGTCTAAACTAGTTTTAAGATCTAAAACTTGTGGTTGTGGGCAGCTGATTTTGGTTACATAAATGTGATACCCAGAATAAATGCAATTATAATTCTAACTCCCAGCCAAAAAAAAAAATCAGCTTTTCCTAGAAACACCTAATACGACCATGATGTTTTTCCTAAAATCAGCATTGCTACAGTCATGATTGCCTGATTCAATTGATGTTTTTCCGTTAAATTAGTCTACATTCTTATACATTTTAAATTTAAAACTTTTGTTTTGGTCATCATTTCCTTTGGCTGCTAATTGGCATGTCTTGTAGTTTCAATAAATGTTTCATTCCGCATGATCTTTTGCAAATGTTTTTGAGAGATTTCTGGCCTTTGGGTGGTTGTACCAAGTAGAATTTGTCTTTTAATCAAGGATGGAATTTATCTTGGGACTAGATTGTGCATGAAATCCAGAAGAAATTCATGCCACAATATGTTTTATGTTTTATATTTGAAGTTTTTATCTCTAACATTTTTGTTGTCCTCGTTTTCAGGTCTTTCTGTGATGAGCAGGTTAGCTCGGAACAGACTTCAACAATCAGAATATGATATTGATGAAAGATCTATAGACTGGGACCATATTGAAATGTAGGGCACAATGTCTCTCTGTTTTAGTTAACAGGCTTCATAGCCCTACCTAGGACCATGCATTCACACAGTAGTGAGTGCTGCAACCTCTATATTTTTTGTAATGTATCTCTCATACCTGTTCAAACTAAATATAAATAGTGATAGAAATGCAGGACATTATACACTATTTTTGTACACCTGACTAGAAGCTGGTCTTAGACCATACGTTAAATGTGTCCTGACCTTATGTACACTAGTTCTAGCACCTTTTTTGTGTTTTTATTTTTTTGTTTAATAGCAGCAGTTTGGTTAAATCCAATCTATTTTTATCAATTTTAACGGGCAACTTAAATGGAAAGATGTACCATGTAAAAAGGTGTTAATTAATGGTACCTATATAGTTTTAGAGGGAGTATAAATATAAAATCTTTTTTTTATAATTAATTTATACACCTGTAAATTAATTAGAAAAAAATTTGCATGGTATTTATCTTCTGTTCTAAGGTCATAATAATAATGTTTTTTAAATTTTCAAAATAATAAGTTTTTTGAGAGATAGTTTCAACCTATGGTGTCTACTCCAATAAGAGAATTTATCAGTTGAAGTAATTGGAATCACAATTATATAGTAAGTCGTTGGTTCCATATGATTCAATTTTTAAAAGGTGGATATGTTAACTGAAAGTAGCAGGTAGAGTAAGCACAAGATCAGTGTCTAAAATGTGCTTAAAACACACAACTTAATTATAATCCTGGGCAGTAGAGAAGTCCATAGAGTCCCAAAACAGAGAGTCAACAAGTTGGCTTCCCTCAAGATATGCCTAATTGTCACCTTCCATGGCTGCCCTAATAGGGATCTGCAATCCAAAATCAAGTCCATTAGTATCAGTTTAAATTCCATTTTATTAGATACAATCCAAATTGCAAGTAATATTTGTGTTAGGAATAGAGGTAAATTAAAACTTTGTACTAATCCCATCCCATGAGGAGATAATAAATCAGCTACAGTAGTCCTGGATAAACAGCTTTAGATAGGTCCAATTAAAAGCCAGTTTAATCAAACCAAAGTAGCACTTTGTTTCCATTACTTATAACCCATATGAATCCTTATTACTATGAAATTGAACATTAGTAAAGTATAGGTGCCTTAGGAAGTTTGATCACGAACAATTTGGATGCTTATACTTGTATAGGTATATGGGTTCAACCGTTCAACTGCAATTATCTGTATGGTTCTTAACGGGTTCCTTTCCAATTTCCAAATGGTGGTGAATGGTATCTCAGCCAGGACCACATGCCTTTAGCAAATGCCATTGGACTCTTGCTAATTGGACTAGTGTTGCGACGCTACACCTACACATATTCCCCAATCTTTTGGGCAATAGGCTAGGGGTGACTCTTCATATTTGGGTCTATCAACACTTGGTTGTTAGTTACAATTAGCTTAATTGCTAAAGTTTCTTGTCGTCAAATAGAAATATGGGCTTGACATCTATACCAAAAAAAAAATTAGTGTCTTGGCCCGATGATAAAGAGCAGTTGTCATGGAGCAGACACTATAGATTTAAATACTATTATATCTATCTCCAAAAAATTAGACTTATGAATTTTTTTTTTTTTTTTTTTGATTCCTACCTTTCCCATGACTTTTTAGATCCATCCGTATCAATTCAAACCATGTAAAGTTATAAATGTATATAAATTCTTTGAATTTTATTCCTACATTTCCCATGATTTTTTAAATCAATCTGTATCAATTTAAAGCATGTAAAGTTATAAATGTATACCATTTTTTTGAATTTTAATAATACATTGAAATAAATGCATTTGCTATTATTTAATAGTTTGACATAAATGCTAAATTTAGATTAGGTGGAAGCCTAAATGAGAAGGACGTCATACAATGTGACACCTGGCAGAATCTCATGCTTTTTCACATGAGGTTTCTACTTTTACATATATATATATATATATTGATGTGGAACAAATAATATTTGTCCAGTTCACTGAATTCGACTCTTGAAATTTTGCATTGAAGTTAGTCTTATGCAAAAAATTAAAATTTTTTTTTGATTCCTACCTTTCCCATGACTTTTTAGATCCATTCATTTCAATTCAAAGTATGTAAAGTTCTAAATGTATATAAATTCTTTGAATTTTATTCCTACATTTCCCTTGACTTTTTAAATCCATCTGTATCAATTCAAAGCATGTAAAGTCATTAATGTATACAAATTCTTTGAATTTTATTAATATATTGAAACAATTGCATTTGCCATTACTTAATATTTTGACGTAAATGCTAAATTTAGATGAGGTGGAAGCCTAAATGAGAAAGACGTCATACAATGTGTCACTTGACAGAACCTCATACTTTTCCACATGGGGTTTCTACTTTTACATACATACATACATATATATATATATATATATATATTGATGTGGAACAAATAATATTTGTCCAGTTCACTGAATTTGACTCTTGAAATTTTGCATTGAACTTAGTCTTATGCAGAAAATTGAAATTTTGTTTTTGATTCCTACCTTTCCCATGACTTTTTAGATCCATTCATTTCAATTCAAAGCATGTAAAGTTATTGTAGGGACAAGGCCCAAAAATGGTACATCGGCCCTTGGGCCTTACCTCAGATCATTGTGCGTTCGAGGAGGTACGAAAAGATGAAGGGGCATTCTAGCTCAGCACCTCACAAATAGGAAAGGAAAAATGGATGTGCCGAGGAGAAGGACCTCCTCAGACTATGTTGGCACTGTTCCTTTATATGTCCTAGCAACAAGAATGGACTTAATAGGGATGTCAGTGTCAAGAGCATGCCACATATGCTCACAAGATGGAAGGAAACAAAAAGTATTTAGAGGATTAAGCTACTACTGCCACATTAAATGCACATTAACTACTTTCCTGGCCACATTTATGTGGAGAAGACCTCTGAACAGTATTACATTGGCAACTACAACTCACAGAAAGCCAAAGGAGGTGGCTGATGGGACAGGTACCCAAGTAGCAAGCCAAATGGTTGACAAGTGTAAGGTGTAGATGAACTAAAGGAACTATATAAGGTGAGGACCTCTCCACAAAAAGGAGGAAGAAAAAGAAAGAGAAAAGGAACACTGTAGCAACAAAAATATAACTGATGATCATATTTGTTAGGCTTTATGAACCATCTTTGCCTCCTTGGATGTCGTTTTCATGCCATATTATTGACCTTAGCTTTATTTGATCACATATAAAACCTATATAAGTCGTTGCTAACTTCAACAAAGCCCAGGTCTTTAATCCACTCTCTACAAATTCTATTGTATTGGGCTTGCTGGGCCAAAGTTTTGTACCTTTTTGACTTGGGCCACAAAAATGGTCCTTACAATTGGCGCCGTCTGTGGGAAGACCTTGTGTAATAGTGAAAACAACGGTTAGCTATGACCGAACCAGGTCCATAACCAGCTGAATCAAGGGGCTCCCAGCATGGTAACCCTTTCGCTAACCTCGAACAACAAGATGATCGTGAAGGGAGTGTACACACCAACCATCCAGACGAGGGTCAACCTCAGGACAAAAGCCATATTTCTCATGCGAAAAGCAATAGGGCCATGCAACTAGAAGTCGACCAACTAAAAAGGGACTTACGTCGTGCATGGAGGAAGAGGGCGTCGTCGAACCGTGATGTCTCCTCTGATGATGATAGGGACTTTAATTATAGGCGAAGGTACCAAACCCCGCCCAGCGAGTCTTTCTCCTACGAAGAAGAGCACCATCGTGAATAGCATCGTAAAAGCCCACCACGAAGAGGTGTAGGAAATGATGTTATGAGCAAGGCCCTGAACCAAATTTCCCGGTTGCCTTTCACGCATAGAATTGAAGATGCAAAGCTCCCTCGACACTTTCATCAGCCAACGTTTACCATTTATAACGGTCGAACAGATCCTGTGGAACACGTGAGCCAATATAACCAGAGAATGGTCGTATACGCCAAGGACGAGGCCTTGATGTGCAAAGTCTTCCCATCCAGTCTGGGACCCGTCACGATGAGATGGTTCGACGGCCTAAGGGCAGAATCCATCGGCTCCTTTAAAGAGCTCACCTAGGCATTTGGCTCCTAGTTTGTTACTTGCCGGAGAGTCCCTTGGCCTTTGGCTTCCTTACTATCCTTGAGCATGCAAGAAGGAGAGAATTTGAAAACGTACTCAGATAGGTATTGGGAGATGTTCAATGAAATTGAGGGTGATTTTGACGACGTGGCCATCAGTACTTTCAAGCTTGGCCTCCCAGCCGAGCACGATCTAAGGAAATTCTTGACCGGCAAGCCAGTTACTAACGTGCGTCAGCTTATGGATCGGATCGATAAGTACAAAAGGGTAGAGGAAGACCAACAGCAGGGAAAAGGAAAAGAGAAGGTTATCTCTCAGGAGAGAAGAGATTTCAGGTTGGATCGATATAACAACAGGCCACGAAGAGATTTTTCGGGATAGTTAGTTTCTGTTAATGTCCAGGCGATTAATGCTGTATTCCGAGAGCTGGTACAATAAGTGCTGGAGAAGATTAAGCATGAGCCGTACTTCAAATGGCAGAATAAAATGGCAGGAAACCCCGAAAAGCACAACCAAAGTCTGTACTGTCATTACCACCAAGACTAAGGCCACACTACGAAAAATTGCAGAAATTTATGGGACCATTTGGAACAACTCGTCCGAGAAGGAAAGCTTAAGCATCTCTTGCATCACTCTAGCGGCTAAGGTGGCCAAGCTAACCCAGAACCCAGGAGAGACAACTCCATAAGGCCTCCTTTAAGGACAATTAGTGTCATCTTCACTGCCCTAGGGAGAACGGGATCCTACCCTTCCAGAGTGATGTCTGTGGCCTCGTTGTACGCCAAGAACGAGGAGCAAGAAGCAAAGAGAGCAAGATTGAAGGTTCAACTGGTTCTGGGATTCTCGGACGAAGATAAGGTCGGAACGATCCAACCCCACGACGATGCCTTAGTGGTCACCCTCAGGATTGGTGGGTATGATGTGAAAAGGGTAATGGTAGACCAGGGTAGCGGGGCCGAGATAATGTACCCCAATCTGTACCGAGGGTTGAACTTGAAACCGAAAGATTTAATGGCCTATAGCTCGCCCCTTATGAGCTTTGATGGGAAGGTCGTCGTCCCGAAGGGACAGATCAGGCTACCCATACAAACTGGCTCAGAAATGGTGGAGGTAGACTTCATTGTGGTGGATGCGTATTCCCCATACACAGCCATTGTTGGAAGACCATGGCTCTACACTCTGGGGGCTGTCTCCTCTACCCTCTAGTAGAAAATGAAGTACCCATCCGAGGGGTAGATTGAAGAGATTGTAGGAAGTCAATCTATTGCTAGACAATGCCTGGTGGCCACCATCCGACACCAGTCTGGGGGTGAGCTCTTGGCCCATGTTGGTGGAAGCTCATAGCAATCAAAGATCTAGACGCCACAAGCTAATGTGTTAGCCAAGGAGGCGAAATGCAAAGATTTAATAAAAGCAGTGATTGATGATGACCTTGAAAAGTTCTTTCAAATTGGATCTCAGTTGCCCATTAAGGAGAAGGAAGAGTTGTTAGAATTTCTAAAAAGGAACGTAGACATATTCACCTGGAGTGCTTATGAAGCTCCAGGGGTGGATCCTAACTTCATCTGCCACCATCTGAATGTCAACCCATCTGTTACTCCTAAGAAGCAACCACCTCGACTTCCATCCAAGGAGCATGTAGATGCAATACGAGATGAAGTAATGAAGCTCAAGTGTGTAGGGGCTATTAAGGAGATTTTCTATCCCGAATGGCTAGCCAATACGGTAGTAGTAAAAAAGAAAAGCGGAAAGTGGCGTGTATATGTGGATTTCATTGATTTGAATAAAGTATGTCCAAAAGATCCTTTCCCCATGCCTCGGATAGATCAGTTGGTAGATGCTACCGTGGGCCACCCTCAGATGAGCTTCTTAGATACATTTCAAGGCTATCATCAGATACCGTTAGCTCTGAATGACCAAGAAAAGATAGCCTTCGTTATCCTCACTGGGAATTACCATTACAAAGAAATGCATTTTGGTCTGAAGAATGCAGGCTTTACGTACCAAAGGATGATGACCAGAATGTTTGAACCACAGTTGGGAAGAAGTATTGAAGTCTATATAGACGACATAGTGGTGAAAAGTAAGGTGGAGTCTGAGCACCTATGCGATCTCGAGAACATTTTCAAAATTCTGAGAAAGTACAAGCTACGTCTTAATGCTTCCAAATGTTCGTTTGGTGTTGGATTGGGCAAGTTCTTGGGCTACATGGTGACTCATCGCGGAATTGAGGTCAACCCTGATCAAATCAGGGCAATTAACAGCTTGCAGCCCCCTCGGAATCTGAAGGAGGTCCCAAAGCTCACTGGAATGACTGTCGCTCTAAATCAGATTATTTCTCGATCAGCAGATAGATGTCACCCTTTTTTCCTCCTAATGAATAAGTGGAAGGGTTTCGAGTGGACTAATGAGTGCGCTTCAGCTTTTCAGCAACTTAAGGAATACTTGTCTCGGCCACCTATCATGTCCAGCCCAGAGGTAGACGAAATCCTATTTGCCTATATTGCTATGACCCTTCATGTAGTAAGTCTTGTTCTAATCAGAGCGAACAGTGGCATACAACGCTCGGTCTACTATGTAAGCAAGTCTTTACAAGAACCAGAGGTTCGTTATCTATCATTGGAAAAGGCCATCTTAGCCGTAGTACATGCCACACGAAAGCTTCCTCATTATTTCCAGGCGTACACAGTTATCGTCCTTACCCAACTTTCGCTCGTTCATATTATGAAGCGCTGACTACATTGGAAGGATTGCCAAGTGGGGCACCATCCTAGGGGCTTTTGACATCAAGTATATGCCTCGCACTTCTGTCAAAGGCCAAGTCCTCGCGGATCTAGTCTCTGAATTCGCTGAACCTTCATTAGAAGAAATAACAGAAACGCAGCACATGGATGAAAAATCAGTTGGCACCATCTCGCTACAAGCGCCTCTATATTGGAAGGTATATGTTGATAGGGTAGTTAATCAAAGGGGATCCGGGGTGAGGCTTGTCCTGATCTCACCCGAGAAGCTTACCATTGAAAAATCATTAAGATTGGACTTCTCGGTTACTAATAATGAGGCCGAGTATGAAGTCTTGTTGGAAGGAATGTCCATGGTGCAAAAAATGAGGGGGAAAGCAGTAACAATGTTTTTCGATTCAAGGCTGATCGTTGGCCAGGTGAATGGCGAGCTAGAGGTAAGAGATGATAGAATGTAAGGGTATTTGATTCAAGCTAGGCGTTTACAGTCAGGATTCGAATCATTCAGTTTATTACACGTCCCTAAGAATGGAAATATACATGCTGATTCTTTGGCCACTGTAGCAACCTCTTCGGATTAGAACCTACCTTGGGTTATACTTATAGAAGACTTGTGCCGACCTAGGGAAGGGAAAGAGGAAGTGGTCCAAGTTCATCAAGTCAGAGTAAGTCTCAGCTGGATGGATCCTATAGTACAATTCTTGAAAGAAGATATCCTACCAGACGACAAATCCGAAGCAGATAAGCTACGGAGAAAAGCGCCTCTCTTTTGGCTATTCGAGGATCAAAAGCTGTATAAGCGCTCATTCTTCGGTCCTTACCTACTCTGCATCCACCCCGAGGCATTAAAGCTACTCTTCGAGGAGTTACATGAAGGGATTTGCGGAAGCCACACAGGAGGTAGGTCTTTATCCCATTGAGCTCTCACTCAGGGTTATTGGTGGCCGAATATGTAAAGGGACGCCCAAGAATATATGAAGAAATGCAACCAATGCCAAAGATTCGCACCAAACATACACCAACTGGGAGGAATGCTTAATCTACCATCCAGCCCTTGGACCTTTGCTCAGTGAGGCTTAGACATCGTTGGTCCTTTCCTCAAAGTAGTAGGGAACAAAAGATATTTACTAGTCGGCATAGATTATTTCACTAAATGGGTTAAAGCCGAATCCTTGGCGAATATCAGGGATGTGGATGCCAAGAAATTCATGTGGAAAAATATTGTCACGCGATTTGGGGTTCCTAGAACTCTCATCTCAGACAACGGCCTTTAGTTTGACAGCAAATCTTTCAGAAGATATTGTTGTGATCCAGGAATTACCAATCGGTATTCTACTTCAGCTTATCCTCAAGGAAACGGACAAGCAGAGGCAATAAACAAAACCATAGTGAATGGACTCAAGAAAAGACTGGATGATGCCAAAGGAAGATGGGTAGAAGAGCTGTCGTATATACTCTGGACATATAGAACGACGCCTCGAAGGTCTACAGGAGAAACTTCTTTTTCAATGACATACAGAGCTGAGGCTGTTATCCCTCTAGAAATTGGCTTCCCCATACTTAGGACGAGCTCATTCAGTCCGAGCAATAACAACGAGCTACTAGAAACAAGTCTCAACTTGATCGAGGAAAGGAGAGAGAATGCGATGGTGCATTTGGCCTATTACCAGCAGAGACTCAAACAAGGTCACGATGCTAGCATGAAGCTGAAATCATTGGCACCCGGAGATTTGGTGTTGAGAAAGGTCATAGGTGCTATGAAGAACCCGGCGTGGGGAAAGCTAGGGCCCAATTGGGAGGGACCATATCGCATCACCTCGGTGGCTGGTGTAGGTGCGTATTTCCTGGAAGACTTAGATGAAATTGTAATACCCCGTTCATGGAATGTAAACAACCTGAAAAGGTATTATTACTAGTAAATGAAAATTTCCTATTACAAAAAGTGTTCATTCGTTGTGTGAAGGCATCGCAGTTCCAAATTTTTTATAAGTGTTTAAACTAAAACTCAATCAAGCCTGTAGTCCTCGGACCAGCTGATGTGGGAATGTTAACACTAAGTTCCAAATTCTTTATAAGTGTTTAAAATAAAACTCAATTAGACCTGTAGTCCTTGGACCAGCTGATGTGGGAAGGTTAACACTAAGTTCGAAATTCCTTATAAGTGTTTAAACTAAAACTCAGTCAGGTCTGTAGTCCTCAGACCAGCTGATGTGGGAAAGTTAACACTAAGTTCCAAATTCCTTATAAGTGTTTAAACTAAAAGTCAATTAGGCTTGTAGTCCTCAGACCAGCTAATGTGGGAATGTTAACACTAAGTTCCAAATTCTTTATAAGTGTTTAAACTAAAACTCAGTCAGGCCTATAGTCCTTGGACCAGCTAATGTGGGAAGGTTAACACCAAGTTCCAAATTCTTTATAAGTGTTTAAACTAAAACTCTGTTAGGCTTGTAGTCCTCGGACCAACTGATGTGGGAATGTTAACACTAAGTTCGAAATTCTTTATAAGTGTTTAAACTAAAACTCAGTCGGGCTTGTAGTCCTTGAACCAACTGATGTAGGAAGGTTAACACTAAGTTCCAAATTCCTTATAAGTGTTTAAACTAAAACTCAGTCAGGCTTGTAATCTTCGGACCAGCTGATGTGGGAAGGTTAACATTAAGCTCTAAATTCCATATAAGTGTTTAAACTAAAACTCAGTCAGGCCTGTAGTCCTCGAACCAGCTGATGTATGAATGTTAACACTAAGTTCCAAATTCTTTATAAGTGTTTAAACTAAAACTCAGTCAGGCCTGTAGTCCTCGGACCAGCTAATGTGGGAAGGTTAACACTAAGTTCCAAATTCTTTATAAGTGTTTAAATTAAAACTCAATCAGGCCTATAGTCCTCGGACCAGCTGATGTGAGAATGTTAACACTAAGTTCCAAATTCTTTATAAGTGTTTAAACTAAAACTCAGTCAGACCTGTAGTCCTTGGACCAGCTAATGTGGGAATGTTAACACTAAGTTCCAAATTCTTTATAAGTGTTTAAACTAAAACTCAGTTAGGCCTGTAATCCTCGGACCAGCAAATGTGGGAAGGTTAACACTAAGTTCCAAATTCTTTATAAGTGTTTAAATTAAAACTCAGTCAGGCCTATAGTCCTCGGACCAGCTGATGTGGGAATGTTAACACTAAGTTCCAAATTCTTTATAAGTGTTTAAACTAAAACTTAGTCAGGCCTGTAGTCCTTGAACTAGCTGATGTGGGAAGAGTAACATTAAGTTCCAAATTTTTTATAAGTGTTTAAATTGGAGCTCCATCAGGCCTGTGGCCCTCTGATAGGCTGATGTGGGAAGGTTAACATTAAGCTCAAAAATTTTATAAGTCACAAATTCTCTATAAAATTTTTTCGGTGATTTGGCCAAGTTAAAACTCTTGGGTTATTTATCCGAACATAAATTCTTGTGTTACTCATCTAAGTATGAATGGCTGTTAATATTTGCTGTAAATATGGCCAGACTAGTTATAGAATGAAATTGTGCAAGACAACAATGATCCCAAGAGTATGAAAAACAAAAACATAAAAAATTAAAAGGACGTTCCATTAAAAAAAGTTGTATCGTTACACACAGTGGTGGGATATAGTACAAAATTAATAAAGATAATGCCACCACTTAAAACATACACAACAAAATGAAACGAAAAGAAAAACGAATGCTACTTATTGGAATTCGCGGCCTTGGACTCAACTGCCTTGGCTTGAAGGACCATATCCTTGATGGGGATGTTGTCTTCGGATGAAACACCCCCGACCAAGGGGAAGAGCTCTTTCCCCCCCTTGCCTCCGCTAGGGGAACCTTAGTGCCCTCAATAGGGGTTGGGGCAGCAAGGCCTTGGCCAAGAATAGGAGGAGTAAGCTTAGTGGTCAGAGGGAGATCGGCTGGAAACTCTCGTATGTGTTCAGGGAAGTACACACTCTCAGCCTTCCTCAAGTTAGAGTTAGCAGGGACCCCTGCACAGTTGAGTGCCTCTGTCCAAGACATAATGCAGTAGTCCCTGCACACTTCTGCCACCTCCTCGGCCAGTCTTTTCTCCGTCTCATCCACCCCACGTTTGTAGGCGGCATTCGTAGCAGCTTCAGCCTCTTCCTTGGCCACCCGGGCTGCCTCCTTTGCTGTATCCCTAGTCATCTGTAGGTTAGCCTTGAGTTCCTCGACCAATTGCTCCTGGGTGGCCAAGTTGATTTCTGTTGTGTATAACTGCTTCCGCTGGTCCTTGGCTTGGGCTTCAACGGTTTTCAGCCCTGCCAGAGCATTAGAACGCTCGTGTTCGGCGGTCTTCAGCCTTTTGGCCAGCTGAGCCTTCTCTTCTTTCTCCTCTTCAAGGGCTTTCTCAATTTCGCGTTGAGACTAGAGCTAGGCCTCAAGCTTGCGGTGGGCGCTTCGTACCCATTCCTCGGCAACGTAAACCTGCTGAGTTACCTGCATAAAGTAGCAGAGCAATTAGTGATTGTATGTGAAGGGAAAGTGCATGTACGAGTTAGAAACCCACTTACCACAGCAAGGTCTTTCTTTAAAGACATGAATAGATTCGGTTGCCTTGTCCGCCTGAGAGCATCCATATCCCTGGGAAGGAGAAGAGGTTGCTCCAGTGCTTGGGCCAGATAAGTGGCATGCCCCCTACTAGACTCCCTTATGGAAGAATCATAAGGGATAGGGGCCCCATCCATCTCCATCACAGGGGCCCATGTGCGCTGTTGACGACGCACCTCTGCGTCATCCCTACTATCTAAGGATTGAGACCTTTTGTCCTTCAGATCTTTAGTCTTCTATTGCTTCATACCCCTTTTAGGGGGTAGCTCCCCTTCTTCCAGCTTCTGCATGGGTCTTTTTCTCTTCGGATCAAGATCCGTGCGCAGTCCAAGGTTGGCAGGAGGAAGAGGAGAGGGAGGAAGGTTGGCGGGAACAAAGGCCTTGTGGGTATCCATTGGGGCTACTCCCTTGTTCCTATTAGCCATCAAACCCCTCAAACTTGACCTTTTCTTTTGTTGCTCCATTGCGCCTTCCTCAGGACGAATCAACCCGGGCAACGACTGGCTTGGAGGGACGCGTTGTGGAGAGCTTATCAGATTCTGTCTCGGAGTCCGAGAGCTCTACCAGTCTTTCTGGCGCACCTTTCGACTCAAATCGGAATCAGTCTATCTCCTCTTCCAACGATAGACGCGAAGAGGCGACTCCTTCTTCCTCAGCAACTGCTGCGTTAGGAGGGATTTGTTGTAAAGAAACCGCAAGTGGAAGAGGGACTTGGTGAATTGGTAATCTGACCGGGGGAAGATCTTCTCAGGCCAAGAAATCTGGCTTCGAAACGTCAATTCGGTTGATCTGAGGATCACCCGCTCGGATAGCGTTGTCGACTTCTTGAAAAACCTTTGAGATAGGATTAAACTCCAAAACCAAATGGACAACGCGCAACTGTTGGTCCTTGCTCATGAATACTGATCGGAGCAGGAAGTTGAGGGCCTCAACATTGGTATGGCTAAGCCGAGGTGCAACTAGCCTTCTATTTGCAGAAACAACCAAGAAAGCAATCATAGTTAGACAACCGAAGCTCATTATCAAAGAAAAATAAAATAAAGGACGGGGGTAAGGTTATGAAATCTAAGTATTTATCTATGGAACCTAACCCTAAGGTGTCCCACCTGTCTTTCTCTCTTAGGTTGGACAATAGCGACCATCGTGCCATGCCCTCGAGCGATGAGGTAGTCATCTTTCATCCCTTTGTTGGATTTGGGGAGGCACGAGATGAGCTTGACGATGGATGACTTGGACTTGAGGTAAAACCCTCCATCGGTCTGCAAGTGGCACTCATACATGTGGACTACGTCGTGCCATGTAAGGCGCAATCCGAGATGCTCGTTAAGGGCATCGACACAACCTAAGATCCTAAACATATTAGGTACGCACTGGTGGGGGCAGAGCCTATGGTTAATAAGGTAATCCCGGGTTATACTGCCTATAGGAAAGGTCATCCCTCCTTCTATGAATGCTATTATAGGGATGACTACCTCTCTTTCGTCCCTATGGGTGAAAATCTATTCCGAGGAATAGTACTGTAGGCCGACTCCTTAGGGTATATTGTATTTTTGTTTAAAGATTTCTATTTTCGTTGGAGAATCTACAAGATTCTTAAATCTACCCATTAAGACAAACTAAAGAAACGACGACAGGTATTTATGTGTAACAAAAACTATAACCAGACGGCCGAGGAGAGATAAATTTTAGAGAAACGAAAACTTACAAAGGGAGGTGTGATAATCCCGATCTATTAGAACGGGTCTTTAAGAAATCTCTTAGGGAAAAGGCTGTGGAGGCTTGGAAATCTAGAGCTATTTGCGGGTTAGAGCATTGGAGTTCTCTGGAGTATCTGAAATTTCGCAAAGTAAAGAGAGAAATGAATCCCCTCGAGGCTTTATATAGAAGGAGAAAAGGAGCGGGAATAACCTCGCCCAGAATTCTAGGAAGAAATATCTACCGTTGGATGCGCGCCCCACCGTTGGATAGGGGGCGCGCCCCACCGTTGGATAGGGGGAACAAGGCGCCGCATGGATTAATAAATGACGATTCGCGGACCTTGAAGCACCAGAGGCAGTTATGAAACATGGAAGATGGCGCTCTAACACGTGTAAGCCAAAGAAATAAATGGCCTTATCTCTTACAGATAAAAACCCCACTTTTTCTCCTTGGATGGGGGAAAAACCGAGGTTTTGAAGGGCTATTGTAGGGACAAGGCCCAAAGATGGTACATCGGGCCTTGGGCCTTACCCCAGATCGTTGTGCGTTCGAGGAGGTACGAAAAGATGAAGGGGCATTCTAGCTCAGCACCTCACAAATAGGAAAGGAAAAATGGATGTGCCGAGGAGAAGGACCTCCTCGGACTATGTTGGTACCGTTCCTTTATACATCCTAGCAACAAGAATGGACTTAATAAGGACGCCGGTGTCAAGAGCATGCCACATTTGCTCACAAGATGGAAGGAAACAAAAAGTATTTAGAGGATGAAGCTGCTACTGCCACATTAAATGCACATCAACTACTTTCCTGGCCGCATTTATGTGGAGAAGACCCCTGAACAGTATTAAATTGGCAACTACAACTCACAGAAAGCCAAAGGAGGTGACTGATGGGACAGGTACTCAAGAAGCAAGCCAAATGGTTGACAAGTGTAAAGTGTAGATGACCCAAGGGAACTATATAAGGTGAGGACCTCTCCACAAAAAGGGAGGAAGAAAAAGAAAGAGAAAAAGGAACACTGTAGCAACAAAAATATAACTAATGATTGTATTTGTTTGGCTTTATGAACCATCTTTGCCTCCTTGGACGTCGCTTTCATGCCAGATTATTGACCTTAGCTTCATTTGATCACGTATAAAACCTATATAAGCCGTTGCTAACTTCAACAAAGCCCAGGTCTTTAACCCACTCTCTACAAATTCTATTATGTTGGGCTTGCTAGGCCAAAGTCTTGTACCTTTTTGACTTGGGCCACAAAAAGGGTCCTTACAGTTATAAATATATATAAATTCTTTGAATTTTATTCCTACATTTCCTATCACTTTTTAAATCCATCTGTATAAATTCACAGCATATAAAGTCATTAATGTATGCAAATTCTTTGAATTTTATTATCACATTGAAACAAATGCATTTGCCATTACATAATAGTTTAACATAAATGCTAAATTTAGATGAGGTGGAAGCCTAAATGTGAAGAATGTTATACAATGTGTCACTTGGCAGAACTTCTTGCTTTCCCACATGAGGTCTCTACTTATATATATATATATATATTGACTAGTATTATGCTCATGCAATGCACGGTTTAATAAAAAAAAAAAATCATATATAAATTAAATGCCTTGATAAAAAAAAATCATATATAAATTAAAAAATATATTTTGATGTTAAATATAGATTATAAAAAATGAAAAATTATTTTAATTAGAATTGAATGTAAAAAAAAAGGTTTATTTATGAAATACTCTTCTAATTAAGTAGTAAGAAACTTGAAACTCTAAATTAATTATTCTAATACATAATAAATGTAGTGTGTTTGAATAAAATATATTGTACATCATTAGGTAACCACCACAACATGTGTGTATTTCTCTCTCTCTCTCTCTCTCTCTCTCTCTCTCTCTCTCTCTCTCTCTCTCTCTCTCTCTCTCTCTCTCTCTCTCTCTCTCTCTCTCTCTCATATATATATATATATATTTACTGCTCTTTACTTATGATTAGAATGTAGCTTTGTGAAAAAAATGAAAAAGAAAAGAAAATAAATACATACATGTGTAGCTAGAGGAAGAGACGTTTCCTTGGGGATTCGGGGATTCAGAAATTTGGTGTGAGTTTCATTCCACAAAGATGAAGATATATTATAGAAGAAGAAGATATATTATAGAAGGAGAAGATAAGAATAATGAAAAACCTATTACAAAGAAAAAACTATTCATATAATTACATTTTTTTTCCTAATAAAATTATATTTGTGGCGTAGTAGTGTTACTTCATTATCTCTAAAAGAATTTCATATCCACAATTAAGCTTTTGTATTTATCAAAAAAATTAATAGAACAATAGAGAAAAACTTGATAAGAATAATTTTTTTTTTTTTTTTTTTTTGGAGAAAGTTGATAAGAATAATTAGGTTCTGTTGTTTCTATCTAAAAAAATTACTGCAATTTTTTAGTTGATAGAGTTTAACTTAAACTCAAACTTATGCCTTCTCTCTCATATTGTATGTTTAATTTTTAAAATTTTTTAATGTATAGTTTTTTTTAGGGGTTTCTTTTAATATATTTTAGGTCCTTTAGAATAGTTACAAAGTTATCCTATAGAATATGAAATATATATACACGTGAAAAGAGGGAAAAAATTTTGATATCTAGAATTTGGATTGTAATCAAATTAAGATTTTTATTAACTTAAAAATTATAGGAGAATAAAAATTATATATATATATATATTAATCTAAAAATATAAAAATTTTTTGCTATATGATGCAGTCACTTGGCGTAACCATGGCTTCTAAGTCCAACTTTTATTATATAGTATATGATTTCAAAACTTACATTCTCATCAAACAGCACCAAATCAACACTCATAAGTTCATTATTTGTTTTAATATTAAGTACTTCCCACATTCTTGTGACTCTAACTCTAATATTCCAATCGTCCTTTTTAGTGTCGATTTCATCCAAGAGATTATGTCTTTGATTTTGTATATCCATTTTGATTAAAAAAAAAAAAAATAGCATTTACCTAAAAACTAAAGAAATATGAATTGAAAACACTAAAAATTTGGGGAATGCTTGCAATTGGCATATCATACATCCATGTTAGTCAAGAACAGTCCTCAAAAAAAAAAAAAAAAAAAAAACTTAATATAAAAAAATCACCATATTCGGGCATATATTTTTGGATAAATTATATCATTATATATCATATTTCAATATATGTACAATATGGATTCAAAATTTATACACACACATATATATAAAATATATTTTGGTGTCAGTGGTTTAATATTCCGCCAAGTCCTACATATATTAGGACTCTTTTTTTTTTTAAAAAAAGTTGCTTCTCGAGATTTAAAAAAAAAAGTATAGTAAAAAACATAAATATAAATATAAACAATTAAAAAACATTCAACAGTATCCCACAAAACACGAAAATGAAAAGAAAAGGCTAGAAAAGCTTAAATATTAGCTCTATTTGCCAAGAAGAAAAGAAAACCCTAGAAAAGGAAAAAAAAGAAAATATTGACTATGTATTTTGTTATTTTATTATGTTTGGACTCAAAGATTAATTTCTTAGTTAATTAGACATGAAAGCTCAATTTCTTATATAATTTCTAAACAATTAAACTAACATTATAAAAAAAAAATCAATTGACAATCAGTAACAATTCTCTAAATTGGATTAAACTTAAGGAAATCAACTTAAACAAATACACAAAATATATTCAATTTGATGGATAAAAAAAGTAGAGTCAACAAATAAGTACTTGTAAGGTTGTATGTAGAAGAAGAGAATAATAGAGGCTGTAGGTAGAAGAAGAGAAGATTAGCGCAAAAGAACCAGATGATGGGTATTAATTATGAATTATTTGATATATATATATATATATACACACACTCCATATCGAAGAATTTTACATGAACAAAAAGTATAAAGCTAATATTAATTGAATAGAATTTTATAAACTAAAATTCTAAACACTACGTTGCTCTAACACCCACTCCCAAGCTAACACAATACTGTGTGCTTGTCACAGTAATTTATTTTATTCTAGCAAAATTGATAATATTGATGCCATGTGAAATTTGATTGCATGATGGTACTATTCACATGATTAAGATTAGTCCAATTTGTTTTAAAATTCTAAACACTACATGAGGCAATATTAATTGAATAGAACTTTATCCTTCCTTCTTTTAATCAAATTAAGATTTTTATCCACTTAGAAATACAGCAAGTGTAATTCAGCTTTAATCAAATTAAGATTTCTATCAACTTAGAAATTATAGTTGAATCACAATGTCTAAGCCCAACTTTTATTATATAGTATATATATATATATATATAAATAAGGAGGAAAAGAAAGGAAAAATAGTAACTGTATTTTTTTTTTTTTTTTGAGAAAGGAAAAATAGTGCTTTTATTTATTTATTTATTTTTTGAGAAAAAAAAAATAGTGCTTTTAGGTTAGTTATTTGGAATGTGAAAGAAAAAGAAGGAAAACATAAAAAATGAGTCACATAAAGACCGAATTGTTATAAAATAAAAAGGAACGTAGTAGATATAACAAATAAAACTAACAGTAACTGTATGTATAACTTTTATATTTAATTGGTCATACACTTTCTTTTATTATTGCCAAAAGATACAATCAGTAATTTTGCTATTGAAAGGTTATATCCACTTTTTTACAACAAGGTTCTCGTATATATATTTTCTCCAAAAAAAAAAAAAAAAAAAAAAAAAAAAAAAACTCATATTTATAGCCTCTGGTATGTCGTTGGTTTTAAGATATGTTTTTTTTTGATAAACTGTTTTAACTTTTAAGATATATGCTGAAGCAAATGGAATGCTATTAGGTAATTGATGTGGTACTTTACTGAAAACTCATCTCTTCCTCTATTTTCCACCCAATTTGGGGGGCCTAGGATTGAAATCCCAATCATCTCGCTCATCACACAATCCTTTCTATTATATCCCTTCTCTTTTGTTTTCATTAAGGAAAAATATTTTCTTATATTTGTTTTACATTTAGCAAAAAACACTAGTCTAAAAACATGAAAATGAATGTAAAAATGCGATATCATTATTGTCCTTCTAATTAATCACACTTTGTTTAGTAATTAGCTATAGTTAATAGTACAAGTAATGCTAAGACTATAATTTATTGTATAATTTTTGCCATAATTTGTCACATGATGAGCTGTAAGTGGTGGAGTTGTGGATTCACATAAACTCATCACTTTTTCTTCATCACTCATAACTTGACAAATTGTGATAAAGATTGTGCAATAAATTATAGTCTTAGCATTATTAAGCCACATTAGCCACCGCAAAATCCGCTGTGATTCTGTGACCCATAACGCAATATTTTATCTAGAAAAAAATATTAGAAAGAATTACATAATGCTGGTAATAAACTATAAACTAAGTTTTGTATAATATTTTATCATTTATTATGATGAAAACCCGTAAGTCATCTCTTTTTTTTTTTGGAGAAATATACTAAATATCTAAAACACGTGAACCGTAATCCATCCTAAAAAGATTCTCAAAAAAAGAATCCATCCAAAAAAAAATGAAACGTGTTTCCAAATCCGACAAAACGGCCCACATGCAGCCTTATATTCTCGTTTCCTTTCGTGCGCCGCCGCTGCATGATCTCATTCACACCCAAAAACGAAAACAATTCCAAAACCCCATCCACGTGCATGACCGTGAACTAGGCTAACCTAGCATTTACAAAAATGCTGATACTCTAACCAATTTCGCAACTATTTGATGTAGTTTTTTTTTTTTTGAGAAACTATTTGATGTAGTTAATTGTGAGTGATGAAAAAAAAAGTAACTGAGTTTATGTAAAAAGTACAGACAATCAATCATAATCTGTCATGTAAGGTGGTTGTAAAAAGTAAATTTCAATTAGTTCAATTGGTAAAGTTTCTAATAGTTGAATAAAAGATACAAAGTTCAATCCCAAATAATTAATACACTACTTTTGGGCTGATTTGGATTTGGGAGTTATTTTTTGAGATAGATGTTAGGCATAAAGTTGTCCACCAGAAACGATTCCTTTTCAAAATGCACAGATTCCTCTCCTCAACTAGGTAGATTAGAAAAAGCTAAACTCCATTCAAATGATTGGAGATACATAACTTTCTCCTATATAAAAATATGTAACTTTTTATATTGTCGGTCAGGGCTTTAAATTTTAATTGAGAAGCATACAAAATAGTTGCTTCAATTTGTTACAAGTATAACCCTCTCAATAGGCTCTAATCTAACTCATGGGATATTAATGTATGAATAAAGTTTCCCTAGATAGTATAAAAACTCAGTCCGGATAGATACTAAAATCTGGAGATTCGAGAGTAACTAATATAATTAAGGTTGCTGGGAGTGGGTCAGTTTATTTATTAAAAAATGGTTATTTTTGAGTGGGCATGGTTTTTGATGTGTTTTTTTTTTTTTTTTTTTTTTGATAAGGGTTTTTGATGTGTTTATAGAGCCAAAAATGCAGATATCAGTGTAGTCTTTTTTTTTTTTTTGGGGGTAAACTGTGTTGTCTTGTTTACAATCATGTGGTAGTTATTGTTTTCTTCCCCCAGTCCTTTTCCTACTATATAAGAAAATACAAACGCCTTCGTAAGCCCTGACGTTTGCATTTGTACTTATGTCATCATTGTCACTGCCATATTCTGCTTGGCTTGCTTTCTGGTTTGTTATCAATTACTACTATCATTATTGATTGGACAATGTTTATTATGCTGTACACACTTTGATATGTACTCAAAATCGTATATTCCTGACTTTTTTTTTTTTTTTTGGGTAAATAGTATCATCTTGTAGTCACAATTTTAATGCATTTTAAGTTTGTGTAAGAATGTGTTTAATAGAAGTTTCTCAACCAAAAAAAAAAAAAAAAAAAAAAAATAGAGGGTGTGTGTCAATATTTTTCCTTATTTATTTATGGTTTTTGTCAATTTTTTTATTAATTTTTTTTCTTTAAATAGAGTGAAATTGTGTACAAAACTACAAATATAATAAAAAGGTGTATAATTTAAATATGATAATTTTATGTATGTAAACCAATAAATTATTGACACATATTTTCTCTTTTGAAAAGTATGTATTACAACATATAATTAAATAAATATTTATTATTTGCTTGACATGTAGCCTTAAGATACTCAAGAAGACCCTCTTTTATTTTTAAGTAATGATAGTTAGCTATTTGGACACTCACTGTCCACACGGGCACGTAGTACAAAATTGTGTTGTGAAATCGTGTTTTTAAAATATGATTTCAAAAAAAGAATGTACTGAGTATGCGATAGCTGACTTGAAATAAGATTTTTCATTTATTTTTTACGAGATTTAATATTTTTTTAGATATAATTTTAACCTATAGCGTTCGCTACCGACGAGGTTTAACTTCCTTTCAAGTTCAAACTAAGATTATATGTAATCAATTATGCATGCCATAAAGTCGCTTATATTATCTCTTGCGTATGTTTGATTCTGTTTGATCCATTCCTGTAGTGAAGTGACAATAATTCAATCTTTGGAGGTAATGCTCTCATTCAGTTATGGCTTTCTTGTTCTTGTTTTTTCTTTTCAGTACTGGTTTATGTAAAAACTGGAACTACATTGCATAAACCTAAGAAAACATATGAATCAGGTTTCTGTATTCATTACTTGTCCTCTGTCTTCTTGTCAGCAATAAATGGAGGATGATTGGATTTTCTTTCACTTTTTTTCTCTGTTGTCTGTTCCTTGATAGAATTTGAATTAGCATTTGCAGAATAGAGATGGGCTTCTTTTCTTTCATGTATTGATGTGTTCAAACTTAAAATATTTGGTGTTGTATTACATCTTTCCGGTTGGAATATGAGTATGGTTTTCTATTGTTGCAGGGAATTGAGTTAGCACAAAACTCTATCAAACACCCTATAGTTGTTTCTAGCAAAAGAAAATATGAGTTTGTAATGTGGCCTTGCAATTGAAGATTTGTGAAATAGGGACTGAATATGGCTTTTGAGCCATTAATTTGGTATTGTCGGCCTGTGGCAAATGGGGTATGGACCAAAGCAGTAGATAGTGCTTTTGGCTCATACACACCTTGTGCAATTGACTCTCTAGTGATCTCCATTTCTCACTTGGTTCTCTTTGGCCTGTGCTCTTATCGGATATGGCTGATAAAGAACAATTCCAAAGCCATTTGGTATCGTTTGAGGTCAAATTATTACAATTACATGTTGGGATTGTTGGCTGGTTATTGCACTGCTGGACCTTTATTAAGGTTGATGATGGGGTTTTCAATCTTTAATCTGGATGGACAGACTGGTTTTTCTCCTTTTGAGGTGAGTTTTCATATTGTCTTAATAATGTTGCATATTATCTTCCTCATAACATGGCATTTTCAAATCTTAGCATGTTATGCAAAATTAAACGTCTTTGAAATTTGATATCTTTTAGCTTCAATTCATTGTGAAATGTTTAACCTGTACAATGTTAGTTTGATAATTTTTATCTCTAATTCTGGCCGGAGGTAATTGTAATATTATGATAGTAACATGTTAAGTCAACTTGACTTGAATTTGCAAAATGATTTTTTTTTTCCTCTTGTAGAAAATTTCTTTGATCATTGAGGCTGTTACTTGGTGCTCCATGCTGATAATGATTGGCCTGGAAACTAAAATTTACATTCGGCAATTTCGGTGGTTTGTACGGTTTGCAGTCATCTATGTTTTGGTAGGGGATGCTGTGCTGCTCAATCTTATTCTTTCAGTGAGCAGTTACTACAGTAGGTTGGTTTTTCTTTCATTCATTAAGTGCAATCCTCACATAGAAAATTTGGAGTGGCCTCTGGAATATTAAAGAAATGCTAGTTCCCTTTTCTTTCTTTTTTCTTTTTTTTTTTTTTGGGGGGGGGGGGGGGGGGGGGGGAACGTGACCCTCTTGACAATTTGATTTAGAGGAATTATTTGAAATCAGCTGTGAATAATCTGTTATATATGGAACATCCAAGATTGATTTTAGAGTAAGAGAAGTAATGCTTGTCTGAAAAATGGATGGTTATTGTGTTAAAGTTGTCCAGAATAAATCAAAAAAATGTAAGAGTCAGGATTTGTACTAACAAAGCAGGGATAATCTGGGATTTCTCATTGTAAATCAAAGATTTGGAACAATATTCATGCATATGTACCCTTGAAATATTTACTTACAGGGACAAGAATTAAAAAAAAAAAACATTAGTAACAATTATAGTTGAATATCATGTTTAGCCCCTGACCATCTTACTTCCTCATGTTAATTTCAGTGGTCAATGTTAATTCACTAGAAACTTTAAATAACATAAAGTTATTTTTTAAGAGCTAATTAAATATAAACACACACACACACACACAAACATTATGATTTTAATTTTGCACCTTTATCACCTATCATTACTACAAAAATAACAAGTTTCAGTTTGCACCCCAACCAGAATGCTAGCGGGTTCCACTTAAGTAATCATTTTGGCTATTGCATATAGGATACATGTCTTATTGGTGGCACTGTTTTCTGGAGTGGGATAACTTTTATTCATGCTGGATGCCAATGCATACTTACAATTATATTTTAATCATGCAGATCTACACTCTATTTGTACATAAGTACAGTTTGCTGCCAGGTTTGTTCCTTCTCTTTTACTGCCTCTAATGGTTGTAGGTCTATAACCTCTTCTTATTTTAGTTTTCATATGTGCTTTTTACCCTGTCGTAATTATAAATGGTCTGTGGATGAAGGCTAAGAATTGGCTGTAGAAGCTTTGTACAGATCTTAGGCTCTGTGTCAAGCAGTTAATAGTCACTTATCAATGCTTGGAAGGCTTCAGGGACATGGGTCTGGGACTAAAGAAATATAAAGGAAGCAACTACATATCCTAATCTAAATATGAGCATAAAATGGATGATGATATTATAGATTTATAATAGAATGTGTAAGCATGAATTCGTAACAAGTGCATCAAAGTTGTATCATTCCTTGCTATGCTCCACTTTTTAAAATGAATTTGTGAGAAAAATATTAGTGTGGCCATTTAGGTAGTCTTTCTGGTTCCTGAAGGAAGGCATTGGACATGTGGATTTTGGCTTCTTTTTACATCTATAGGATAGTGCTAATAAGAATGGAAGTTCTAGTCTGGGTCCTTAAGGCAAGCTGGCCTGCATTTCTGAACCTTGTCTTTAAAATTCTGATAAGAAACTGTATCCCGAAAGGCATAAGATATTAGGAAATTGGCCCTTGCATATCTGAACCCACTCTTAAGCCGTCTTTATCAGAAATTATTTGTCTCGCAAGCTAAGATTAACAATGTTTATCAGGCTCACATATACACCATCCCCCTCTCCATCAGGGCTGCCCAATAACAAAACAAACAGTGAGCCTTGCATGTGTTAATTAATAGAAGAACTTAATGGGATGGGGGTCACAAAGAGTTGAACCAAGGCCTCAATGACAATCTAGATTTGGTTTAATGTTAGAAACCAGCTATCTCAAAAGTTGAAGCAATAACAAAGTGGGAGCTCACATACACACCAATACTAACAATTCTGACAGGCCTGTAGACCTGGACTAGTTCCAACTTTATACTTAGTAGGCCATCACAACAACTTCTTGAGAACTAATGCAAACTGGGCCAAGATTTGGATTAAGAGATCCTATATTTGTCATTGATAGTCACTTTACATTTTACCATGGTACAAAACAATTACCTTCAGTAGATATTTTGAATCTTGGCTTTTCTTTATAATTCCAAAGCATGTCAATACATTTCTTACTTGTATCTATTGTTCTGATACAGGTGTTGTTTGGAATTCTTCTTGTTGTTTATGTTCCTAATCTGGATCCTTATCCGGGTTACAGTATTATGCATGCTGAGCCTCTTGACAACTGCGAATATGAAGCTATTCCTGGAGAAGAGCAAATTTGTCCTGAGAGGCGTGTCAATATAATTTCCAGTGAGTACTTCCTAAAACTAAACGGTCCTTAATGCCAGGAGCTATAGGATATCCTACTGGTTCTTCACTTCTTGAGTTATCGGCTTTTTGTTGAGGAGGGCGCAATTAAAGCAATACACATAATAGACTAAAAAGTGGTATGCACTTGGTAGTTGTGTCGGTGCAGGACTTTAATCTCTAGGTGTTCTATTTGATGCACCAGAACAGAGAAAAAAAGAGCGAACCCATTTATGATCCTAGTTGTTGTGTCTTTACACCTATCTAGTTGTTTCTTGTGTTTTCTTGGTAAATGAAAATAATGTTGTGAAACAGGCAATATAAGCATTTTCCAGGTTCTTCTAAATTTATTGGTTCTTATTTTTTGTTTGGGGGTGGGGGGGGTGGGGGGGGGGGGGGGGGGGGGGGTGGGGTGGGTGGGGTAGGAGGGGATAGAGATGTCTTAGGATGGAAGAAAGAGTTTTCTTCGTACTTTCATCACTTTTACCATGATGGAAGATCGGACCTCCAATTACCTTGACTTGGTTACCTTTGGTTAATTTTCTTTAGGAATATATTTTGGATGGATCACTCCACTCATGCAGCAGGGTTACAGAAAACCTATCACTGAAAAAGATATCTGGAAGTTGGACACATGGGATCAGACCGAGACACTTAGTAGAAAGTTAGCATCATGTTGCCATTATTTCATGTGCCTCTTAACAAATTCATAACCATTGTGAAACATGTTTGACAGTGTTGATTTTGCAGGTTCCAGAGATGTTGGATTGAAGAATCTCAAAAGTCAAAACCGTGGCTTTTAAGAGCATTGAATAATAGCCTTGGTGGAAGGTATGACCTATATATATATATATATTTTTTTTTTTTTCTAGATTTTTGATGAAACTCTAAGCTTTCTGATATGTGATTGGATTTTAAATGTTTTATGTAGGTTTTGGCGGGGTGGCTTCTTCAAGGTAATGATCTCATTCCCTTTGTCCCCCTATCCCCCTTTCCTTTTCCATTTTGTCAAGGATTGTTCAAGATGGCATTGTTGCTCACCAATTCATTCATTATCTGCATACAATATCTCTTGAAATTGTGTGTATGCAATCTACTGTTTTGTTGCAAAAAATCATCTTTTATCTTTCAACATTTGAAGGTCACAACTAATTTGAATAATGCCTTAATCTGTTAAATAATTATGTACGATATATAATTCATAAACTGAAATAATTGAATGGATATTGGTGTGCATCGACATATGTAAATTAGATATTACTAGACGAGGACTTCTCTATAGATGCTCATGAATAGGTATCTGTTCTAAAGTTTACTCATGAATGGATATTGGATCTTAACTTTTGTATATTAAATAGAATTTCACTAAATAAAATAATTTCAATAAATTCTCATGCATTGATCTTGATTCATGGAGATCTGGCACTTATCTTATTTTGTAGATTATATAAAATTTAAAGTTTCCTTTTGAATGCAACAAAGATTTAATGGGAACAGTATTAAAAGTGAAACATAATTCTGTATTTGATGACATTTTGGGAGCTAATTAATTTTTCATTGAACATTTTGTAGATTGGCAATGATCTTTCTCAATTTGTGGGGCCAGTTCTATTGAACCAACTCTTACAGGTCTGTTACTTTCTTGCAACTTAATTGATGAATGATGTTATTTCAAATTATTTACCGGCTAAAAAGGGTGTCTGTCTTCTATATAAATTTAATTAATTCTCATATAAAAAGGCTGTGTTTGTTGAAATCTGAAGCATTGAACACTGATCCATGTTTACTAGATCAAATTTAAGACCTCATAGGTCTTATGATTGGACAAGCTTACAACCTCAGTTTATGAGCCTTAGTTTCATAATGAATATGGAAATTTTTATGATCTAGTAAATAATATAGAAGTTGGAAGCAAGAATGGTCATCATTTCTGTTAAATTATCATTCGCAAAAGCTTAAACTATTGGGATATGATAAATTTAATCATTTTAATAGGTGAGACCCAACATGTAGGATTTTAAATGGGAGGTGAGTAGAGGAGACAAGGATCAAACTTAGGACCTATTGTTTTGATACCACGTTGAATATTAGTTCTGATATCATGTTAAAGTTTCAATTGTCTCAAAAGCTTAAACTATTGGAATATGGTAAATATAATCATTTAATCACATACTTTTAACAATTTCTAAAAGGGAATAAAAATTAGGAGCTTCATTCCCAAGAAATTTAAGTCAAGTGTGTAATTTTGAAATGGTTGTTAGAAGGATGGTCTATAAATAATGCAGATGTCAAGAGTCTTGTAGCTCAATTGGCACCTTCTGGGTTCAAATGCCCCTTCCCCCAACTATTGAATTATGAAAAATAAAATAAAAAAATGCAGACCATGCAAAGGAAGGAAATGAAAATTTATGGTTTCAGAAACATAGAAAAAATGTCTATTAGCCCATAACACTTGCACCCTGCAAAATCCTTATATCCTAAGAATTATCAAGTTGAATTATAGACCATTTTTGGTTGCTAAGATCGATTCATTCTTGACATTATTTTCTGTGATGATGAGAAAGATTGGACATGAATAAAACTACCTTAGTTTGAGATTATTCTGCATTCTCAGTTCTGTTCCGGTTTAGCTATAGGATGAACCTTGTTCTGAGGTTTTGGACCATAAAAGTTCATAACTTTCTTGTTACTGCCTGCAGTCCATGCAACGAGGGGATCCAGCTTGGATTGGTTACATCTATGCCTTCTCAATTTTCGCTGGGGTGGTATGAATTCTACTCATACTATCAATATTGATATTTGAAAAGTTGCTCTTGTGACTAGGTTTTTTGTGGAAAATTATAGCTGATCAGCAACATTAGTCAGAAGGGGAGACATATATTTAAGTGAAAGGCACTCATGAGAATGATTTTAAATGTATTACATGAAGGGTAGCGGATGAGGTCTAGCTCAAATGGCACCTCCACTTGTAAGAGTAAGGTGAAGGGTGAGGCTGTGGGTTCATAACCCACTGAGAGAGTGTGTAACTTGCAGGTTAAAGATATGTTTATGTGAAGAAGTGTACCTTGAATATGTAATGGGCATTGTTGGATTACATTTTGGGATTGTTTCTTTTAGTTGCATTTATGATTCATCTTCAACATATTACGAGGATTTCTGGAGGTAGGGGTGTTGCAGGGATTTTCTGTGAAATCTTTCCATGTGGAAAATTTTCTTGTAAATCAATAGCATGGCTGTACTTCATAGACAATGTATAATAATTAAGTATGGTTCTTTTTTTATATGGTAGATTTACTTCAATAATTATAGTGAAGCATGTTGCTTTCTGGTTGGTTAAAAATTTTATTACTCATTGAATGAAGTGTCTATTATTCATTGATTTTTATACTTGCAGTCATCAAATTATGGCTTGGTGAGAAGACAACTGCATTTATTATTATATTTTTTTTGTCAAATGGCAGTAGAAAGAACTTTTGCTTACCTCTGAGAAAAGATACTAGTAGTTGACTTTGGAGCATTGTTTTGTGATTGGTCTCTATTTAGATTAAAAGAAGATTGACTAATTGTTTGTTTATTTCAGTCACTTGGTGTGCTATGCGAATCTCAGTATTTTCAGAATGTTATGCGTGTTGGTTTTCGGCTAAGGTCAACTTTGGTAAAGTTTTTTCTGTGTTAGAAATCTTAGTGTATATGGCGCTTTTGTTTCTGTACACTTTCAGCCTTAATTGCCTCTTTGGTTGGGTCTAGCCATGCAACTCAAGTTTCAGTTGAAGAAGTGACTGTTTCTAATTATAGGTGGCTGCAATTTTCCGCAAGTCTTTAAGACTAACACATGAGGGTCGCAAGAATTTTTCCTCTGGAAAGATAACCAATATGGTGACGACTGATGCTAATTCACTTCAGGTATCCTCTAACTCAGTGAATATGCATGCTGGAAAAAATTTGACCATATTATAATTATTTTGGGGAAGGGGCATGACTGAATTAATATGTTCCTTATATTGTTCAGCAAATATGTCAACAACTTCATGGATTATGGTCAGCTCCATTTCGTATTGTCATAGCTATGGTACTTCTTTACCAGCAACTAGGTGTAGCTTCACTTCTGGGATCATTATTGCTAGTTCTCATGGTCCCTATACAGGTCAGAAGACCTTATTTTCTATCCAATTTTGATAAAATGGGTTGATTGCATGGTTCTTCACTATTTTTCCAATTTTGTGATCTTTTTTTTTTTTTGCTTGTTTGTTTTCCTAGTAGTAATTTTGTGCAAATATTCTTTATATATAATTTCAAATTCCATAATCTGCTGCCACTGATGCATCCCTAATCCTAAAGCTATTAATGTGAT
Source organism: Quercus gilva (assembly GCA_023621385.1). Classification (NCBI taxonomy): domain Eukaryota; kingdom Viridiplantae; phylum Streptophyta; class Magnoliopsida; order Fagales; family Fagaceae; genus Quercus; species Quercus gilva. The sequence continues at coordinate 70,489,363 of CM042477.1, forward strand.
GTTTTTATCAGAAAACCCAACGACCTCAACACTAGTGACAAAAGAAAGTTAATGTGTTGGTAGAAAAATTGAGAGAAAAATGAAAAGAGGTTCATAGATTGGCACTAAATAGACACTCAAAAAGGAACCAGTCCTCAGCCTCTGAGAAAAGAAAACAAACCAGACTTAATCTTCAACAAAAGCCCTTTGAGATCCTTAGGCAGACTGAAGAACAGCTCTGAAATTTAAAGTCCAGTTTTTAGGTACTCAGAAATAACACAGAATTAGTACAGTTTTATATGATTGTTACCAACAACAACAAATAAGATGTCTTAGGACATTGACTCTGTCTCTTGGACTCTTTTATTTCTTTGACAGTAGACATTAATTTTATCTAATTTTTCTCTGACTAACTCTTGATCTGTCAAGGACTAGTTTCATAATGGCACCTACACCTTTAGTGCTTGCTGCATAAATCATATAATACAATTTAATTTTCTATCTGTAAGGTCACATCTAGTTTTCTAGCGTACTGCAAAAACATTCTGGGTTTGATAACAACAATGATTTAGAACTTTTAAACCTTATATTTGTAGATTATATTTCTCACTTAGATTTGTGATACTAATTGAATTTTCTATTTATATGTTCTTTATAAAAATTTAGAAATTCTTATAACTTTGCAATGAATTACTCTAAATTTGTACTAAGCTTGATACACATTATTGGCCCACTGCCTAACATGGTAATTTCTTCTGCCATGGAACATGTGACGCCTGTATTTGGATTGATAGTTACTCAGGGGGCCTACTTTGAGAGGGGTTTTAGTTTATGCTGAGTTTGATTGGTGACGTAGAACAACCAGAACAAAATTGAAACAACGGAAAAAAAATGACGTAGAACAACCAAAACAAAATCGAAACAATGGAAAAATAAAAGGATTTGACCTAAGACTCATCACCTAGGCCTTGCTTGGAGTCAGCACCAAGCGAGGAAACCATTAGGAGTTAGCACCTAGGGTGGACCTGGAGTCAGCACCAGACAAAGGAAAGACCAAACGACCATTTTTTTCATTCATTAAAATATCAACTATCTCTCAAGAAGTACAATAAGTTGCTTATAAAGGATTGCTAAACCCTAGTTCTAATTGGCTAGGAAACCCTAATTTCCTTATTACAAAAATAACCTTACTTCTAAATTAAAATAGTAAAAGCCCAATAAACTAATAGGACCTAAAACATAAAAATACAATTGGCTTGCAAACATAAATAATACTAAAGAATAATCTTCTTGCATCTCCCGCATCATTCTCCTCTGGTTGGAGAAAACTCAATCTCGAGTTTTAAAGCGTTGAAGGATTAGGATGCTGACAAGTAACACTTGCTTCAAGTTTGGAATCACCTTAGGGAGCATAGAGAAAAGAAAAACATTGAATTCCACCATGACAAACTCTTCTGGAATAACAAAATCAATATGTAGAATCAACATAATCTTATCTTGAACCATCGGAAGCAGTATGTTATCCACTTTCTCCACTTTAGCAAACTGTTTGTCTTCATGCACCATGGAAGGCTGATCAAAGCCAGATTCATTAGCTTCCAATATCACATCATGTGCACCTTCTAACATAATACTCTCTTTAGACACCATCTCTTCACCTTGCTGCTCTTCAATAGATTCATTTCCTTGCACCTATGTTAAAGCAACACTTGTCGAGGCATGTACGTCTGTGTGAACATTAGGCTTTGGTGTTGCTGGAGGATTCTCCTCGACCAAGATATCATCATCATTGTTGTCTTCTATTGGGGCAGCAATAAGTTCATTTTGATCAAGTATCCTTGGTTTTCCAATTGAATCGGTTTGAGTTTTCTTTTGCTTCATCTGAGCAATCCTGTCTTGAAAATTTTTCATGAGCTTTACAGATAATTCTTTTAATTCCTTGGTAGATTGTTCAAAAGTGCGCTGAGGAAATGAAATTGGATGAGGATGAGGATTCATCGTATTTGCTTCAACTTGAAAAGTACCACATTGAGACTGTGGTAGATACTTAGCTCGATAGTATGGTGACAAATACTCATTACAAAACTTTTCTTTCATATCTTCCCACAAACTAATGGCAGGTTCATACCTTATATAACGGAAATATTCAAGATTCTCCCAAAACCTTTGTACTTTACCTCTTAACTTCAACTTGGCATACCTAACCTTTTTGTTATTTGCAAAATTTGCTTTCTCAAAGAATTGCTCCATCCCGTTCATCCAGTTGACAAAATCTTGTGGATAAGTTTCATAACCATCAAAATAAGGTGCTTATAATATTACCATGATTCTCTAAAATAGTATTTCAACAAATAGTTGCTGTGATTTTCTCTGGACAAATCGTTGGAATGGGCTTCTAAGACTATTCTCCCAAATAGTTGCTGGCTTCAAGTTAATGGATCTTACTTGGACAAGTAGACTTGTGGATGAACAATTTAAAGGCCCAATACATGCAATGGGCTGTCACAGCTATAGTACTTTCTTTCTTTTCCTTCCTTTTGATATATATATATATATATTTTTTTTTTTAATGTGAAACACAACTGTATGACAACTTTCTTGCACCAAGTAGAAAAATGACACAGAAAACTCTTTGGTGGAGAAAAACACGATGGTGAGGGATTTTTATTTTTATTTTTTATTTTTAGGTGAGATTTTCTAGCTCTTTCCTACGGTGATGCTTCAATGGATCGGTGTTTGCTCTGATACCAAATATGACGTAGAACAACCAGAATAAAATTGAAACAACGGAAAAATAAAAGGATATGACCTAGGACTCAGTACCTAAGCCTTGCTTAGAGTTAGCACCAAGTGAGGAAACCAATAGGAGTCAGCACCTAGGGTGAACTTGGAGTCAGCACCAGACTAAGGAAAGACCAAACAACAATTTTTTTCATTCATCAAAATATCAACTATCTCTCAAGGAGTACAATAGGTTGCTTATAAAGGATTGCTAAACCCTAGTTCTAATTGGCTAGGAAACCCTAATTGTCTCATTACAAAAATAACTTTACTTCTAAATTAAAATACTAAAAACCCAATAAACTAATAGGACCTAAAACATAAAAATACAATTGGCTTGCAAACATAAATAATGCTAAACAATAATCTTTTTGTGCCTCCCGCATCAAGTGGTTACAAACTGTTTTCATATTAACTGCTTATAAAGTCTTACATTATTGTTTTAAATTGTTAAATTATTGATTCTCCCAACAGCTTAAGCTATTGGGATATGGTAAATCTAATCATTTAACCACACAATTCTAACACCTCTCTCTCACGTGTGGGTCGAAACTATCTTTTTAATAGGTGAGACCCAACACGTGGGATTTTAAATAGGAGGTAGAGTGGAGGAGACTGAGATTGAACTTAGGACTTCTTACTTTGATACCATGTTAAATTACTGATTCTGACCAAAAGGTTAAACTTTTGGGAAAATCAGTAATTTAACAATTTTGGAAAAATTATTATGGTTTATATAGACAATGGAACTTGAGTTTGTTAATCTCTACCTGAACTGTAATTAGTATGAGTTTTCCTTATTCCATACAATGTCTCTGATGAAAGCTCATGTTTCGTGATTAACTTGTGAGAACAGACTGTTGTGCTTAGCAAAATGCGGAAACTGACCAAGGAAGCACTGCAGTGGACTGACAAGAGAGTTGGCCTCATGAATGAAATTTTGGCGGCCATGGACACTGTGAAGTATGGTTAATTTAAGAAAGTTTTATGTTGTTCCGTGCATGACACTGTTTGTTTTGATAATATGCTGAAATGTATTCCAGATGTTATGCTTGGGAGACAAGCTTCCTATCTAAAGTTCAAAGCATAAGGAATGATGAGCTGTCATGGTTCCGCAAAGCACAATTACTATCAGCTGTATGGCTCAAAACATCATCTTGGAAAATTTCTTCTTGCTCCTGTCTAGTTCAAGAATGTCGAAAGCATGATGATGTTACTATTTGCTTTTTTAAATTCCTTATCATCACTGTTGACATGTAGTGTATTTAGCACTACTGCTTGAGTTACATAGAAACCAAATTTGGCTGACTGCATACTGCAAGTATGATTGCGGTAGAGAAAATTGATTATTTTGTCTGGCTACTAACTATGCTTCCAAAGTAGCATGATGATCAGCAAAAATATTGCACCCCTCAGCCAATGTTAGAGTGAGATTAGAGTGCAGTGAAATTGGTCGTTATGGTTAAATGCTTACCAATTGTTATTTTTCAAGGCTTTTGTACTTAGGGCCACCTGATAGATTGCATATGCAGATATATAAAGTACTGGGAAAAAATATTATTTTGGAACACCGGAACTTTATTGTTGTTGATAAAAAATTATGATGTATATGTTAACATGATCTGGTTCTCTCAAATGTAACATTTACATAGTGATCTTGATTGGTACAATAAATGTTACCCATAGTTGACTTATAATGACTAAATTCAAGATCTATGATCAATTTAAAACTAACAATGAGGCAATTTGAGACCAGCAACAGCATATGCAACCATTCCTTTATACGGTGAATTGTAAATATTAAATTATCGATTGTCTCAAAAGCTTAACCTATTAGGAAATGGTGTATTTAATCATAGTTCTAACAGTTCTCCTCACGTGCGGGGTCTAAATTCCCCCTTAAAAACTGGGGCCCAACACTTGGGATTTTTAACAATTTAAATGGGAGGTACAGTAATGACAAGGATTGAACTTAGAAACTTTTGCTTTGATACCGTGTTAAATTACTAATTTTCCCCAAAGCTTAAGTTCTTAAGAAATGGTGAATTTAATCATTTAATCATAGTTCTAACAGTAAATTGCACTGGATACAACATGACATCTCATAATCTGTATAAATGAGCTTGCATTTTGTGTTCTGTATGTCTTCATTCTTAGCTTTTATGTTCTTCTGACCAGCTAAACGCCCTCTTTTGCAGTTTAACAGCTTTATACTGAACAGCATCCCAGTTGTCGTAACAGTGACCTCTTTTGGTTTGTTCACTTTGCTTGGTGGGAATTTGACCCCAGCACGGGCATTTACATCGCTTTCTTTGTTTTCAGTGCTGCGATTTCCTCTGAACATGCTTCCCAACTTATTAAGTCAGGTCTGTCTATTGTATCTATACCTTTTGTATGTAACATGCATCCTATGAGACAACTAATATAGCATATTGTGTAAAATTCTATGCTTCAATTATATAGTCTGCCTTTTGGGATTAAATCCCATTGATGTAGTTCTGCAAATTCATTGGTTATGCTAGCCTTTACTGTTTCAGTGTGCATTTTGACCTTTGCCTTGATACAAAGTTATAAGCAAAAATTGTATTTTTACATGACCAATATATCAGCAGTTATTCTTTGAATTACTCATGCTATTCTAGTTTAACAGGTTGTAAATGCTAAAGTGTCATTACAACGCTTGGAGGAACTATTATTAGTTGAGGAGAGAGTTCTACAACCAAATCCACCTCTTGAACCTGGGCTTCCAGCTATTTCTATCAAGGATGGGTACTTTTCATGGGATTCAAAGGTCAACTTTTAGTAGTATTTATTTTTTAAGTGAAACACCTCGTACTTTTAGTAATCATGTCAGATTTTCTTTTTATGGTTTATATAAAAATATGTCCATTCCTTTGGACCACATTTCTACTAGGGTTTCAGTACTTGATATGGAAAATCATGTCAAATGAGAGGTAAACAAGATGCATGGCTAGAAGAGGATGTGAATCATAAGATAACAATAGGGTGGATGAAGTTGAGAAGTGCATCAAGAGTATAATGTGATTATAGAATACCCATGGTTAAGGGGAAATTTTTTTAAGAATGCTATAAAATTTGCTATGCTCTATGGTATTAAATGTTGGGCTGTTAAGAAGCAACATGTTCATAAAATTAATGTAGCTGAAATGATAATGTTTAGCTGGATAAGTTAAACACAACGAAATATAGGTTTTGAAATGAGGAAATTCAATTAAAGATAGGGTTGGCACTTATTGATGAAAAGATGAGGTAGCGTCATTTGAAATGCTGTGTGGTCTTGTGCAGATGAGAGCATTAATGCACCAGTGAAAAGCAATGAGTCCATTTAAGGTGAGGGAACGAACAAAGGTAGAAGAAGACCTAAAATAACATTAGTAGAAATAATAATAAATGACATGCCAATTAGAGAGGTAATAGAAAGTATAACTTTGGATAGAATAGGATGGTAGAAAAGAATACAATTGGCTGACCATAGATAAGGGGGAGCTAGTAGAAATTGTTCGTGCCCCACAGAGAGGTAATGACTCACATGTGAGGGGGAGATGGTTGGCCATACACATGTGAGTGAAGTCTCATATTAAATAATAATGAGAAGCGAGTGGTTAATATAACATAGTTTGGCCCAAGCTCATAGGCTTAAACTTTGTGTGTTAAGTGTTGTCCATATAGATTATACTAACTACTCAATTTGAGTCTCCATAAGGTGTATCTCTCCACCAAGACCAAATTACCCCTTGCCAATTGCCATTACTTTTTCTCATTTTTGTGATAATGTTAGACTTTGTTGACTCTCAAATGTGCTTCTTTCCTAATTGTATTAGCATTCTTAACATTCCTATTCTATACAGGCAGATAATGCCACATTATCAAATATCAATTTGGACATACCAGTTGGCAGTTTAGTTGCAGTTGTTGGTGCCACCGGAGAAGGAAAGACATCACTAATATCGGCAATGCTAGGGGAGCTGCCACCTGTGGAAGATTCAAGTGTTATTATCAGAGGAACTGTCGCCTATGTACCTCAAATTTCATGGATTTTCAATGCTACAGTGAGTTGCAGCTTGCTTATATTCTTATCGATATTACATGTCCTATCTACTTACTGCTTTGAAATTCTCCTTGTGTTTTACTCGCAGTTATCTCTTACTACCTTGCACTCTCTTGACTTTCAAATTCATTCTTTCAGGTACGTGAAAATATATTATTTGGCTCAAAATTTGAACCCACACGATACTGGAAAGCTATTGATGTAACTGCATTGCAGCATGATCTCGACTTACTTCCAGTTAAGTGAATTTAAAAAGTCATATCTTTACATTTACTTCTTATTAATAAACCCAAAAAAGTGTAAAAAAAAAAGTCCTATTAATGAAATTATATCTTTCTGTTATATTTTCTCTTAGGGCCATGATCTCACAGAGATCGGTGAAAGGGGGGTGAATATTAGTGGTGGACAAAAGCAGAGAGTTTCCATGGCTAGGGCTGTATATTCCAATTCTGATGTATATATATTTGATGACCCTTTAAGTGCTCTTGATGCTCATGTTGCTCGACAGGTAGTATTTTTGTTAAGTGGTATAAGATCACCTTAAACTTAATTGTATTCCTACTTAGTATATTGCCATAATTATAATTCCTTGAGATAAAGATACACCATTAATTTTGAAAGTAATAAAGTTCTGAAATACTTGAAGTTAATCCAATTTCCCTGTTTCTTAAGTGCATAAAAAAAATCTGATGCAACACCAAATTCTCCAAGGGATTTGCGAGAAACAATACACTCCATTCGTTTCGATAGAAAACCTTTTGTAAAGATAGTTTTTCGTGTTTTCCAGTGTTCATAGCATCAGAAAAAAAATGAATCAATGAAAAACTATTTTTGGTCAACAAAAAAATTATGACTTATTTTTAGAGATTGTTTTCCAGTAAATTTTTTTGTAAAGCAACTCTATCTCACAACAAAATATATAAGGAAAGTTAGGAGATTTTTTTTCAACTCATTTAAGGTTGTTACCAAACATAAGAAAATGAGATTGTTTTATAGAAAATAGTATTTGGAAAATAACTCATTTTCTAGAAAACATTATCGATGAAACAAACAGAGAAAAAAGAAAAAAAGAAGAAGAAGAAAACCTAGGAATCAACACTTAGGGTTATTTAGAGTAAAAAGAAAGACGAGAAGAAGGATAAAGCCTAGGAGTCAACACCAAGTCAGTATACATTTGAAAGGCTAAGCAGAGAACTGAAGAGCTTCTCAATCTGCTTCTTTACTTTTTTGTTTCTTATGCAGTCTTTTTTTTTTCTTATTTTTTTAAAATTTGAAAATTAATATCTTTTCCACCAAAATCTTTAAAAGTAATATGCTCTTGAAGCCATATTGTATAATTTCAAGCCATAGTTATTTCCAGGTTTTTAATAGCTGCTTAAAGGAAGAGTTGCGAGGGAAAACCCGGGTTCTTGTCACAAACCAGCTACATTTTCTGCCTCAAGTGGATAGGATTATCCTGGTCTCTGAAGGCATGATCAAAGAGGATGGAACCTTTGAGGAGCTATCAAAAAATGGTGTTTTATTCCAGAAACTAATGGAAAATGCAGGTAAAATGGAAGAACAAGAGGATGAAAAGGAAGACAACAAAACCTATGATCAGAAAAGCACTAAACCAACTGTCAATGGGCTAGAAAATGATTTTCCAAAAGATGCAAGCCTTAAAAAGAAAGGGAAAGGAGGGAAATCTGTGCTTATCAAGCAAGAAGAAAGAGAAACAGGTGTTGTTAGCTGGAAAGTTTTGATGAGGTAGTATAGTTTTAATACTTTGATAATTTCCAAAATTATGGAAGATCATCAATTTTTTTGTTGGGTCTTTCTGCTACAACAACAAACAAAACTTAGCACAAAACTAATTTATAAATCCCTTTTTCTGCACCTTACATTTTCTAAATTATGAACTCTAGAACACCCTAATATAATCCAGATATGGCAGTGAAGCCATTTCAAGTCTAATTTGGACCTTGATGTGAGTCAATGTTTTAAATATTACATTTCGTTCAATGTAGAACATGCACTTATGGAAAAAGCTATGTCAGTATTGAACACAAGGTGGATACTACATGAGTGTAAACAAAAACATTTCATGTTTCTTGGAGTAAACCCAAATCTGTAATGCTGATCCTGAATTTTCCTAGAAATAATAATCCAAGTAACAGATAAAACAATTCTATGCTCTGGTTAATTTTTGTAATAATGTTACATACATCCTATGGTATTTACCCGTATATATCTGCCCTAGAACATTATTCAGAAACCATTGCTCTTTAATCTAATTGGAAATATTTTGCAGAATAGTAATATCAGTGTAGACACAAAAAAAGCTCCAGCATGTTCAATACATGCTAGACATACACCAGAAAATTTTAAAATTATTACATAGTTTAGTGACGGATACCTGGCTTACAAGTGGGGCATATGGGTCCAGTAATGAAGGCGGCAAAGAATTATGTGTGCACATACGCATGTATGTATATATTTATGTATACATATTGAAACATAGATGTATGTACATATGTATACATAAAAGAGTCATAAAAAAGAAAAGAAACAGAATGAATAGGATGGTGAGAAGTAGGAGAGGAGAAATTTTTATCTGCCTCCTGCAGAATAAATACGTGTTACTTCTATTATGCAACGTGTAGCAGATGTATGCTAATTTTGGGATTTTAAATCTCCCCTGGAGCCTTCCAAACCCAATTCCAATCAGCTTCTATGCTTTTTTTAAGTCTGAAGCAGAAAATGGTATCTCACATTGAACTCATTTCCTAGGACGTATGGTTGATTCTTGGATGAAAACAAATATATTTAAACAAGTTAATGAGGTAGCCAATTTAAAAAAAAAATTAGTGCCCTTTCTTTTTCTGGATCAGCAGTAGCTAGAAAGCATGAACTAGAAATTTTCAGTTATGCAGCTCCCAATAGAGAAGAATGTCGGAAAACAATTCATGTGGCCAAACCCAAGTTGCTATGGTATAAGTTATTGAGTTGGGTTGTGATTGGATGCATAATATGAACCATTCTGCCATTATTAGACCAATCTCTTTTCTGGGTTACCTCAAAGGGCCATGGATGTACTTTTCCTGATTACAGCCACTAACCAATAATCTTGAGTCTCTTTTCCCAGAGTGTCTGTTTATATAAACTAATCTGTCATTTTATGACTTTTTTTCCTCTTTTGGCAGTCATTTTATGTGATATGTTTGCCTTGGTCCTATCTGCAGGTACAAAACTGCACTAGGAGGCATTTGCGTTGTTATGATACTCTTTCTGTGCTATCTATTAACGGAAGTTCTTCGAATTTTAAGTAGCACATGGTTAAGTTTTTGGACAGATCAAAGTACTTCTGATAGTTACAGGCCTGGCTACTACATTCTTATTTATGCCCTTCTTTCATTTGGCCAGGTGTGTCTGCAGTTACTAAATAATTGGAAAATATATATATTTTTTTTGGCAAGTAAATTATCCTTTTGCCCGTCTTGATCCTACTGTCTGTTTTTCAACTACTCCAAGGATCTGAAGTTTTTTCAATGAAAATATATTAGTCTTGATAGGTAAAAGAAATACCAGTATGAAATATGACTAAACCCAATACAGTGGCAGAAAACATATTAGATGTTTAGGAGGAAGAAAGAACTACATTATCTTTTCCCTTTTCTCTTTGTTCTATATTTTAGAATATCTTAAAAATTATAATATGAACCAGAAGAAAAATATTAATACATCTGTGATTGGTATATATTATAAAGGCTTATTCAACCTTTACTGATTCAGGTTGCTGTGACACTTGCAAACTCCTATTGGCTGATCATTTCAAGTCTTCGTGGTGCCAAAAGATTGCATGATGCCATGCTACATTCTATTCTAAGAGCTCCAATGATATTCTTCAACACTAATCCAACTGGAAGGATAATCAATAGGTTTGCAAAGGATCTAGGTGATATAGATCGCAATGTAGCCAATTTTATAAATATGTTTCTGGGCCAAGTGTGGCAGCTTATTTCAACTTTTGTTCTGATTGGCACTGTAAGCACAATATCGCTATGGTCCATAATGCCACTTCTGATCTTGTTTTATGCAGCCTATCTATATTATCAGGTAGGTTCAGTATACCATTTTGATTTTGTCTTTTGCTCTTTCGCATGTTTGGCATTGTTTGAACGTGAGATTCTGATTTTCTGAGAATTAATGCTGAGAGATTCTATCACTAGGTATCAGCCACTTAGGGTATTGTCATGGAAATATTCATTTTCTCATTTTAGTGCATGTTAAGGGTTTCCTAAATTAAATTTTCCATACAACAAGAACTATGTAAACCCAATCTACCCTGTTGGAAGCATGTACCAGAAGAAGGAAAGAAACCATCTATTTACATTATCACCTAGGTTGAGTAAATTTGTTTCCCTTTATCCTGTGAAATTGTTTCTGACAAAAAAATTGGAGGAAAAAAATGTGATAGCACCTAGCCTTGGAAGAAGAGCTTTATTGGCATGAAAGTGCAAGCCTGGGTACAAAACTTGTCTTCATACTAGTACATTAATATTTAACTGTTAGCAAGCAAAATATATATATATATATATATATGTATATATATTTTCTATGTTTCTAATAATTTCACCTCACCACACCTCACCTCACCATATTCCTATTCCACTTCATTTATTTTTTTCGTATATGTTTTATTACAGAGCACATCCCGTGAAGTGAAACGCTTGGATTCCATTACCAGATCTCCTGTTTATGCACAATTTGGAGAAGCTTTAAATGGTTTGTCGTCCATTCGTGCATATAAGGCATATGTTCGGATGGCCAACATTAATGGGAAGTCTATGGACAATAATATCAGATTCACTCTTGTGAATATTAGTTCAAATCGTTGGCTCACCATAAGGTTGGAAACATTAGGAGGCGTCATGATTTGGTTGACCGCAACTTTTGCTGTCTTGCAGAATGCAAGAGTGGAAAACCGGGTAGCTTTTGCATCAAAAATGGGTCTACTTCTCAGTTATTCTTTAAATATAACAAGTCTATTAAGTGGCGTTCTGAGGCAAGCAAGTAGGGCTGAAAATTGTTTAAATTCTGTTGAGCGTGTTGGCACATATGTAGATTTGCCTTCTGAGGCTCCAGCTATCATTGAAAGCAACCGTCCCCCACCTGGCTGGCCTTCATCTGGATCAATTGTGTTTGAGGATGTTGTCATGCGTTACAGGCCTGAACTTCCTCCTGTCTTGCATGGATTGTCCTTTACAGTTCCTCCAAGTGAGAAGCTAGGGATAGTTGGAAGAACTGGTGCAGGGAAGTCTAGCATGCTTAATGCATTATTTCGGATAGTAGAAATAGAAAGAGGACGAATTTTGATTGATGATTGTGATATTGGTAAGTTAGGACTAACAGATTTGCGGAAAGTTCTTAGTATCATACCGCAATCACCAGTTCTTTTCTCAGGTATGCATACTTAGGCAGCCTTATATTGCTTTTTAAATGGTTTGAAATGATTATATTTCCTATTTCTGTAATTTTTATTTTTATTATTTATGACCATACAAATGTATTTGCGGTAGTTTTTTCAGAAACATTTATGTACGAACTGAATGGTTATCATATGGTGCATATTTGATTGCTTTCCTCTTAATGACATATGAAGTGAGTTAGTGTGTCTTTCCCATGGGTTGTGCATTTGCATTTGTATGTCTAGATGCATATGGTTCAATGTATATGCTTCTTTCTCTTGTTCTTGGGTTATGTTTTGATTTTTTGTACTTAGTAGTGCTCCAACTGTATTCAGCATATGCATCCTGCAAACAGCCAAACTGTTTACACAAGCTGGCTGAATTAGGAAACAAACTTTTGTTTATATGAAATTTAATGCGTCTGATTTTAAAAAATATGTGGTCACAAAACTTCCAAATTTGAAATACATCATTATAATGGTTATCTTATTTTTTCTAGGAACTGTCCGTTTCAATATTGATCCTTTCAGTGAGCACAATGATGCTGACCTTTGGGAGGCCTTAGAAAGGGCAAATCTAAAGGATGTCATCAGGAAGAATTGTTTCGGTCTGGATGCTGAGGTATCCAACTATCCTTACTTAATTTTAATGATCAAGGTTTCTAGGGTTTAGAACCTAAAAATGGATTTGTTTTGTACTAGGATACATCCTCAATGTGGGTCATTGATTGCACTCCAAGTTATTGTGCTTGTAAACTTCTTGTAAATCCCTTGATATGTTACCTGTCACTACCAACGGTTTGTAATATTGAACAAACAATGGTAGGGCTAAATTGTATGACATTAGAATTTTTGGTTGCTGGAATTTTCAATGGCAGCAGTTATTTGTGGGAAATTAGGATTGTGTAGGCAAGGGTTTGTGGTGGAAAAGGCTGGAAAAATAGGTTGGAATGAGGTTTATTTATGGAGTCATAAGGTAGTTCAAAAATAGACAAGGAAAGGACGAAAGCAGATCTGGTTCGTGGCTGTTAACAGTAGTTCATGAATTGTAACAGATCTGGCTGTGGATTTGGAGGCTAATAATAGGTGCATTGTGCTACGTTTCTATTCTAGGGATTCCAGGGTTCTTAGGGTGAGAAATCAAGGTCAGATTTTAGTCTTTGTAGGCTGGATGAATTGCAGAATTTTGAAGAAGATAGATTGGTGTCTTTTACACAAGCTCTAAGTTTGGGGATAAAAACTACAGGCAAATGACCAGTGGAAATCCTGAGTTTAATAAGCTACCTCATTACAGTAAAGATTCCAATCATTCACTGACTTGTCTTTTTTTACCTTGATATAAGATAAGAAAAGAATAATAAATTCATATCAGAAACCATTTTTACATGTGCATCATATAAAAATATTTGAAAGAAATAAAATTGATAAAGAAAAGTGGTGCTTGAAGCGTCTAGTTAAATTTTTGTTTAGTCATCCTGGACTCCAATTTCATTTTGAAAAGATATAAAGAAAATGCATACGGTGAGAAATTTAGTTGGAGGAAAGAGGTCTTTTTTAAGTTACCATTTTGCTTCAACTATAGTACATTGAAATAAAAGAAGTATTACCAATGCTAAGCAGAAAGTACTTTCACTTGAGTTGTGTCAAGGTCTCAGAGGGAGGAGAAAATTTCAGTGTTGGACAGAGGCAGCTGTTAAGTCTTGCTAGAGCATTGTTGCGAAGATCAAAAATTCTTGTTCTTGATGAAGCAACTGCAGCTGTTGATGTTAGGACTGATGCGCTTATCCAGAAAACTATTCGTGAAGAATTTAAATCCTGCACAATGCTCATTATTGCTCACAGGCTAAATACAATCATTGACTCTGATCGAATTCTTGTACTTGATGCTGGTCAGGTATGCCCTCATTAAGGCTATTCTTGCAAAAGTGTTCCTACTTGATAAGAATATTTGGGTTTGTAGAATATTAACCCTGCAACTTATAGGATCCATAAAACAAGATTGATCAGCCAAACACAACAATCAGCTGGCAAATTTCATGCTGATGTAAATATTGATCTTTCATTTGTTTTTGGTCTCAGTTAAGACTTTGTACCATTGATTTCAGGTTTTAGAATATGATACTCCAGAGGAACTTCTATCAAATGAAGGAAGTGCATTCTCTAGGATGATCCAAAGTACAGGGCCTACAAATGCTCAGTATTTACGTAGCTTAGTATTCGGAGGTAAAGAAAACCAGTCCAGTCAAGAAGAAACCAAGCAGCTAGATGGCCAAAGGAGAAGGCTGCCTTTGTCCCGCTGGGCTGCTGCTGCCCAGTTTGCCCTAGCTGTTAGCCTCACTTCTTCCCAAGATGACCTTCAGAGGTTACACATTGAAGACAACAACAATATACTCAAGAAAACAAAGGATGCAGTTATAACACTGCAGGGAGTTTTGGAGGGGAAGCATGACCAAGTTATAGAAGAGACACTAAATCAATACCAGGTTTCTACAGATAGATGGTGGTCTTCTCTCTACAAAATCATTGAAGGTCAGTTTTAATATCTCCTCAGCATACACTAATTCCATCTGCGGGCTTTTATATAAATATATGCTTACTCCCATGGAAGCTTTTCATGTTTCAGAATTTGTATATGGCGCTTCTAGTAATGGCTCCTTTTTTTTTTCTTCATTACTTAACCAGAAATTATTATAGTCTCACCATTTATGTCTTGTATATTTGCTTATCTGCAAGTTCAATCAATGCTTAACCATATGAACTCAAACTCAATTGTTAATGAAACTGTTTTGGTAAGATATTTTAATTAAGTCTGTGTGCCTTTGTATTCACAATAGTTGAAACATATTTTAGCTCTTAAGTTTAGATAATCTTTTTTTTTTCCTCTCCATTATTTTGGGAACCCTCTATGATCTTGATGAACTGAATTTTCCCAAATATGGAGAATATATTATTAAAACTTAGTTTCCTTTTGTTTTTTACTCTAGAAGACATTTTTATTGGAATTCTTAATTGATTGAAAACTTTGATAGTTGAAGAATAAATATGTTCCCATATGCTTTTCTCTAATATTAGCTTTTTGTTGCAGGCCTTGCTGTGATGAGCAGGTTAGCTCACGACCAGCATCAACAATTAGAATATGATTTTGAGGGTAGATCTTTAGATTGGGACCATGTTGAGATGTTGGAACAATGACAAAAACTTGATACTTAACAATGTCTTGTTGATTGAGAGGAGGAATCAATAATATAGAGTATAGACAGCTATATCTTATAATCATTTATGTAGAATAATATGTGGCTGATCCCAATTAATGTGTTGATGATCCATACCCAACCCCAGCTTTTGGGATTAAGGTCTTGTTATTATTGTAAACTTTTGGTTATACTGATGTTGTTAGCTGGTGCAATGTTTCATTATCAATCCAATAATATTTGAATGTAACTTCTAAGTTTTTCATGCAAAGGTAATAAATGATTGACTAAAGTACATTTTTCGCAAGTTTCGATTTGTTTCATTTTCCTAGAAGAGGCTCCTTTAGTGAAATATTTATCAAAAATCAGAAACCATTCCAAAATTCCAGTCCTCCATGTCAATTTTGTTTTTGTTTAGAGTTACTACAAAAAAATTTACAAATTGACGTGACATCGTCCTTTGCATCACTCGTTCAATCTGTCCAGTCCACTCCGCACTGCACCGACCCACAAAGATATGATATTGATTACCAAACGGGTTGGGTGAGTTTAACTGTTTAACTGTTAGAGCGATGGGTTAGGCGGGTGGCAGGCGGGTTGAGCCTTTTAGAAACCACTAAGACCCGAACCAACTTGCATATATACATCTTCCATTAGTAAATTTATCCTATATCAAATTTTAGGTTTTTTATTTATTTATTTATTTTTTATTTTTTTTTAACACTATGATTTACACATATTAATATACATAATGATAAATGGTAAAATAATTTTTAAAGTTTAGTATACAACACAACTAAAGCTAACCTGCCCAATTCGCCTGGTCAAAACCATTCAAATTTTCAATCAAACCATTGGTTTTGGAAGTTGCTGGGTTGGTGACAATTTGGAATGTTTCCAACCCATCAATGACAGTTTGGTTGAAATTTTTTTCCTTAACCTGCCCAATTTGAACCGTGTACCTAGTGACAAGACTTTAATTGGTGTCACATAAATGATATAATATGAAAGTTTGTCTAATAATTTTTTTTTTTTAAATTTAAATTGCTTTTCTGTAATTAAGCTCTATATTGTAAAATTTGCAATACATTTAGCATTTTTCTTTTATCTATACTATTTATAAGAAGATTCAACTCTACTATTTCATAAACATATGAGAAGATGTGAATCAGGTTTCTATATTCTTTTCTTGTCCTCTGTCTTCTAGTCAGCAACCAAATGGAGGAATGTTGGATTTTCTTTCAATTTTTCTCTGTTTTCTGTTCCTTGATAAAAGTTAGGTTACTGTTCGCAAAATTGAGATAGGTTACTTTTCTTTCATGTTTACCAAGTTATATTGATGCAATTGGACTTAAATAGTTGTCTTGTGTCCATTCTTTCCCATTTGAAATATGAGTATGGTTTGCTATTGTTTCAGGGAATTGAGTTAGCACAAAACTGTGTCAAACACCCTATAGATCTGTCTAGCAAAAGAGAATATGAGTGTGTAATGTGGCCTCACAAGCAAAGATTTTTGAAATAGGACCAAATATGGCTTTTGAGCCGTTAATTTGGTATTGTCAGCCTGTAGCAACTGGGGAATGGACCAAAGCAGTAGCTAGTGCTTTTGGCTCATACACAACATGTGCAATTGACTCTCTAGTGATCTCCATTTCTCATTTGGTTCTCCTTGGCCTGTGCTCTTACCGAATATGGCTGATAAAGAACAATTCCATAGCCAACCGGTTTCGTTTGAGGTCGAATTATTACAATTATATGTTGGGGTTGTTGGCTTTATTAAGGTTGATGATGGGTTTTTTTCAATCTTTAACCTGGATGAACAGACTGGCTTAGCTCCTTTTGAGGTGGGTTTTCATATTTTCTTGATAATGTTGCATACTATCTTCCTCATGACAATGCACTTTAAAAAATTAGCATGTTACGCAAAATGAAGCATATTCGAAATTATATAGCTTTTAGCTTTCAATTGATTGTGAAAAGTTTAATGGGTAAATGTCAGTTTTGATCATTTTTATCTCCAATTCGAGCTGGAGGCAGTTGTAATATTACGATAGTAACATGTTAATTCAACTTGATTTTTTTTTTTTTGAGATAGTTTCAACCTATGGCGTCCACTCCTGATAATTGCTCTTTATTATCAGATTAAGACACTAATCAGTTTTTGGTGTAGGCGGGGATTGAACTCCAGATCTTTTATACAACCATCAAAGACTTTACCAGTTTAGCTAACTGAAACCCTCTTAATTCAACTTGATTTGAATGTGCAAAATGATTTTATTTTAAATCTTGTAGATAATTTCTTTGATCATTGAGGCTGTTGCTTGGTGCTCCATGCTAATAATGGTTGGCTTGGAAACTAAAACTTACATTCGGTAATGTCGGTGGTTTGTACGATTTGGAGTCATTTATGTTTTGGTAGGGGATGCTGTGATCCTCAATCTCATTCTTTCAGTGAGCTCTGAGCAGTTACTACACTAGGTTGGTTTTTCGCCCATTCATTAAGTGCAATGCTTTAAGTAAATTTGGATAATTGCTTGCAAACTTCAATTTATTTTTCCACCATTTCTCCACTCATAAGGTTAGTAGTCTCTACCTACTAGGAACCACTTTCAGGAACTCAAAATTCCATAGTTTCTCATTTATAAGGGACTCAATATTTTTTGTCAAAACTTTGGCATCATTTTACAATAATTGTATAATAGGAATACCACCTCATTCTCATTTTATTTTTGGCACAGATTTATGTGTCTACTTGAGTCCATTGGTACGAAAAATAATATCAAATTAAATTGTGGTATTGTTGTATCTTTATCATACAATAGGAATACCAACTTGACATGGCACCATTCTTCTCACTTAACAATAAGAATGTCCTTTCTTTCATAAGGTTACATTTTATACACTTACGCCAAAAATTAATTTTCATCTCAATTTGTAAGATAATTCAAATAGTTAAAATTTATCATCAACTATTTTATGAGTCCCGAAAAATATTTCTCAAATCGCATTTTTTTTTTCAATTTCATGTTCCTCAATTTTCTATACCCCACTATTTGAGAAAATTTAAATAAAAACATGCCATAAAATTTATCAAATTTTCAACCTGAAAATTTTAATGGTACGTGAACTCTTCACTCAAATAAGTTTCAAAAAATTAGAAGTACAACATTATGTGGGTTTCATGAAAAGAGTCCATGAGATTTAATATATATATATATATACACACACACGCATACTTCCAAACAGATTTAGTTTTTATACAAACGTCAAGCTCTAAGGGCATGTTATTCACAATGTCACCAAAAATATATTTGGAATTTTGTAAGACTTCATGGAAATATAATCACTATGATTTTTTTTTCTTTTCCAAATTCTCTTTTATATTAGCTTGATCCCACATAATATTTTCAAAAAATGGCATGGGTATGAAATAACATCTCCAATATAGGATTGGGAATTTCACAAATAGAAATTCATTGTATGTTAAGTACTCATGTAGATATCTAATTATTTGTGTCCCCTAATTTTTTTAAACATCTAAATATGTTAAATATGTTTGACAAATAAAGTCTCAATAACACATTACAATCAATTTATAGAGTGAACACGGTTTAAGCCACAAATGAAAATTAAATTAATTTCAAAATTTTCATTTAAGTGACCATTGTCCATTTAATCAAATATTAAAATATTATAATTAAATAAAGAGACTAATTTCACTCTTACATAAACTCTATAAGCAACATATTTTATAAGACAACAATCCCATCAAATGCATTTTGATAAATATCAATATACATCCAAAGTATTTATATGTCACACACAAAAAAAAAAAAAAGAAAAAAAAATTGACATATGACCCAAATTATATTATTATATATGTAGGGATAAAAGGCCCAAATATGGTTATTGGGCCATGGGTTGTGTTTGAGGACATCAAGTAGTCTGAGGACAAGTAATGATGATGGAGGCCTACAGGACAATGGTCTGTGGAAGGGGTTTGGTCATGAGGAATTGGAAATGTTGTCCGAGGAGAAGTACCTCCTCGGCTGAATAGAGCAGAGGTCATAAGTCTGACTTTTCATCAAGAACAAAGTAACAGACGATTATACTAGCATGGATAAACATCAAGCGGGGATAAGACAAAAGAGAGTTGGGAAATATCTAAGAAGAAAGCTGCTACCATCGCATTGAATGCTTTGTAGCTAACCCTCTGGCCGCATTAATGTGGAGGTGATACTTGAACAGTAACATTCAACCTTACAGCTACCCACCAAGACTTTAGGAAGGTGCTGATGGGACAAGTATTAAAGCCAGCAATCTGATCTACATGTGGAGGGCTGAGATGAAGTAAGGAAGGGGAATATAAAGAAGGAATATCCCATTGTAAAAGAATCATAAGATATATCTGTAGAAAAATCGTTGTACACTCAAGAACTGTAATTGTGGTTAAGTCTAATAGAAATACATGAGAACAACCTTCCTCGGACATTTCCTTACCTAAAACTATTTGTTTATGTTAGGATCACTTTTATAATGCTACTGTAACCACTGTTGTATTGGTTGTTGTACAAGCTGATGCTATTGGTTGTATTAGTTGGTTATACTTGTTAACTAGGGCTTAACTACGGTTAATAGTGAGTCCGGGTTAGTGCTTGTAATTGTTGTTAGTTAGGTTGAGACTTGTAACTGTTGTTCAGTAGGTTAGGGTATAGAGTAGAGGTAGTTATGCAGTCAAACAGGGCAGTACTTTTGTATAAAGGCTATGATGGTCATTAATAACATTTCAAGCAAAATATCACTGATTCAACCTAATTCCTATCTCTATTCGCTAATTCTCCATTTCTTCTCTATTCTGGAGGCAAAATTGTCCTCGAACTTAGTTACCAACAATTACAATCACCCTTAATTTTCTTTACAATCAGTTCACTATCCTTGCAATTGGTATCAGAGTAGGCTTTCCTTGGCATCCATGGCAGAGACTCGTGCTTCTGCTACAACCAACGAGGCTATTACTTCACTTCGAAATACAACTGATCATCACATAAAGGAGTTACAAGAGATGAGAACCATACAAGAAATTCATACAAGAACGTTGAATGAAATAAGTCAACAACTAACTACAATCTTGCAAAAATTGAGTTCTTTAGACCAGGGTGGGTCTCTCCAATCTTCGAGAATTGGGGAAAATCAAAGTCCTAGTTCTTCATTGTTGCCTGTGTCTCGCTCCATGAGGTTGGAATTTCCCAAATTTTCTGGTGAAGAACCTGCAAGTTCGATGTATAAGGCTAATTAGTACTTCAGGTACTATAATACCCCCATTGGAGAGAAATTAATGTTAGCTTCATTTCATATGGAGGAAGAAGCACTGATTTGGTTCCAACAAAGTGAAGAAATAGGTGTGTTTTGTGATTGGGAGTCCTTGGTTCAAGCTATGCAAATGAGGTTTGGCACGATTGCATATGATGATCCTATGGAAATGTTAACCAGGTTGAGGCAAACAGCTACAGTGGCAATGTATAAAGCTTAATTTGAAGTCTTGTCAAATAGGCTTAAAGGGTTTTCCCCTACACACAAGTTGAGTTGTTTTCTCAGTGGCTTGAGGGATGAGATAAGGCTCCCTGTTCGTATGCTCAATCCACAATCATTAAATACGGCCTTTGGATTATCCAAGATTCAAGAAGAATACAATTGGAGTTGTAAGAAGTCTTCCAAGGTTCAGATGGATCAAGGTAAGCTCTCAATTCTGGGTCCACCTAAAGCTTTTCCTTTGATAGATAACAAGTCTAATAAATTGCTATTAGAAGAGTATCACCTGCTCAAATGGAAGAAAGGAAGAAAAAAGAATTATGTTATAATTGTGATGAGAAATGGGGACCTGGGCATAAGTGCAAAAATGCTGTGTTATTTCTTCTTGATTGTGTGGAGTTTGTGCCTAATAATAGTTCAGGGATAAGAATTGCTGAATTGGAAGAAGGAGGTAAGAATTTTGTTACTGATTGTTCCTTGAATGGTTAAGAGGGTAGTGTTAAAGAAGCTGGAATCACCGTTTATGCTTTAAGTGGTACTCCTACTTCTGGTAACATGAGGGTAATGGGGAGGATTAAGCACAAATCTTTGGTAATTTTGATAGACTCAGGTAGCACACATAATTTTGTTGATACTTCACTGTTTTCTTAGTTGCACATTCCTGTGGACACTTCACAAGTTTTGGAAGTGAAGGTAGCTAATGGTGAGGTGCTTAGGACTCCAGGGTTGTGTAAGGCAATTTCTATTTGTTTGCAAGGGCACTAATTTATGGTTTAGTTACATGTATTGCCTATGGGGGAGGAGGGGGTGTGATCTGGTGTTAGGGACTTAGTGGTTGAGTACTCTTGGGGTCATTCAATGAGATTTCAAGCTACTAATTATGTGTTTCACTTATGGACAAAAGACTGTGCTATTACATGGTTTCAAGGAAGCAGGCTCTCACATCCAAGAAGGCAACCAGTTCTTGAAGGAACCTATGAAACAAGGACTGGTCTTGTAGATTGCATGTCATACCATTACTCATTCTACAGACCAGACTACCTAAGTTCCTACCTAAGTTACTGATCTATTGCTGGAATTTGAGTAAGTTTTTGCTACTCCTGTTGGTTTACCACCCATCCGAGGGCATGAACACCAAATTCAGCTTAACGAAGGAGCTCAAGCCATCTGCCAGAGGCCCTATAGGTATCCTTTTTATCAAAAAAATGAAATTGAAAAAATAGTTCAAGAGTTGTTGTCTGCTAGTTCAATTAGGCACAGTTGTAGTCCATTTGCTTCACTTGTTCTTTTGGTAAAGAAGGCCGATGGTTCTTAGAGGATGTGCATAGATTATAGGGCCTGAATCAAGACACTACTAAGGACAAGTATCCTATTCCAGTTATTGATGAGTTGTTGGATGAGTTGGGAGGGGCTTATGTGTTTTCTAAGTTGGATCTGAGGTCTGGATACCATCAAATCAGAATGAAAGAAGAAGACATCCTCAAAACTGCTTTTAGAACACGAGGGCCACTATGAATTCTTGGTTATACCTTTTGGCTTAACTAATGCTCCTTCCATTTTCAGTCCTTGATGAATGACATCTTTAGGCCCTTCTTAAGGAAGTTTGTTCTTGTTTTTTTTTTTTATTTTTTTTTTTATGATATATTGGTGTATAGTAAAGCCTTGTTTGATCATCTTGGTCATCTTAGATTGATTTTGGAGACCTTGGCCAAACATCAACTATTTGCTAAGAAATCAAAATGTATGTTTGCTTGTGGGGAGGTAGAGTACTTAGGTCACCTCATTTCTGGTGAAGGAGTGAGAACTGACCCAAAAAAGACTGCTACTATGCAGCAATGGCCTGTACCTAGAGATGTTAAAGCCTTGAGGGGTTTCTTGGGTCTCACTGGATACTATAGGAGGTTTATGAAGGGCTATGGACAAATTGCTGCACCCTTAATTGCTCTACTGAAGAAGGATTCCTTTGTTTGGACTCCAGAAGCTGCTAATGCATTTTAGAAACTTAAGGAGGTTGTCTTATATCCTCCAGTGTTGGCTTTGCCTAATTTTGCCAAGCCTTTTACTGTGGAGTGTGATGCTTCTGGTGTGGGTCTAAGGGTTGTCCTAATGCAAGATCATAGGCCTATTGCCTTTTATAGTCAAGCATTAAAAGGTAATAAGATCTCACTTTCTACCTATGAGAAGGAATTACTAGCTTTAGTGGTGGCAGTAAAGAAGTGGAGACCCTACTTGTTGGGAAGACCATTTATTATTAAAACAAATCATCAAAGTCTCAAATACCTCTTAGAGCAGAGGGTGGGCACACCAGCACAACAGAGATGGATTACCAAGCTCCTTGGGTACGCTTTCATTGTGGAGTACAAACAAGGTAAAGAGAATGTGGTGGTTGATGCACTCTTAAGAAGGCCAGGTGATGAAACTACAGCTTTTGCTTCTGTCTAATCTAATTTGCATATTTCTGTTCTAAGTGTGTCAGCTATTTCAGATGTTTCTCCTGCTTCAAAAGGCACCTTGTGCATTATTTCATTTCCTACTCCATCATGGTTGTCTCATCTCAAGAAAAGTTATACTTCTAACCTTAAGATACAGTCTATTATGCAGGCCATTCAATCTGGTTCTAATACTCATCTTGGGTTTACCTTTTGCAATGGGTTACTATTTTATAAGGGTAGACTATATTTGGGTGAGTCTAGTGGTGATTTGAAGTCTGTCATCCTACATCAGGTGCATGACAGCCCTTTGGGAGGCCATTCAGGCTACCTTAAGACCTTGCAGTGGCTTCAGAGAGATATTTACTGGTCTGGACTAAGGTAAGACCTGAAACAATATGTGAAGGAATGTGATGTCTGCTAGAAACTCAAACATGAGACTTGCTTTCCAGCTGGGTTGCTGCAACCCTTGCCTATTTTAGAAAAACCATGGTTAGAAGTGAGCATGGATTTTGTGGAAAGGTTGCCCAAATCTCATATGCAGTCTTTGGTGTTGGTGGTAGTGGATAGGCTTACCAAGCACACTCATTTTATGGCTCTCTCCCATCCTTACACTGTTGCTAAGGTGGCTAATGTCTACCTACAATCTGTGGTTAAATTGCATGGTATGCCCTCTACCATTGTTAGCGATAGAGATCCTATATTCACTTTTCATTTTTGGAGGGAATTGATGAGGTTGCAGAGAGTGGCTTTAACTATGTCTTCTTCTTACCACCCTCAGACTGATGGCCAAATTGAGGTGGTCAACAAGAGCTTGGAACACTACCTAAGGGCTTTTGCAACTGACAAACCTATTACTTGGGTTGAGTGGTTACCCTTGGCAGAGTTTTGGTTTAATACCAATTTCCATGTTGCTGCTAAGATGACACCCTTTGAGGCTTTATATGGTTACCCTCATCCTAGGGTTCTAGATTATGTAGATGGTACTACAAGGGTTGGGGCGGTAGACTTGTTGCTTAAGGGAAGACAACAGCTTTTGTCCTTACTCAAGCAGAATTTGTGTGCTGCTCAAGAGAGGATAAGGTGGTTTGCAGACAAAAAAAGGGTGGAGAGGTCCTTTACAGTAGGGGATTGGGTGTACAGGTTGCAGCCATATAAACAATTCTTAATGCATCATAAGAAACTTGGGAAGTTGGCTCCAAGGTACTATGGGCCATTTTAGGTCATCCAAAGGATTGGGGAAGTGTCTTATAAATTGGACTTGCCCTTTGGCTCTCTCATTCATCCTGTGTTCCATGTTTCCTGCCTCAAAGCTAAGTTGGGAGACAAGGTGGTGCCTACGCCTACATTGCCTGCTGTAAATGCAGATTTGGTGCTTACCCCAGATCCTGTGCTGATCTTGGACAAAAAATCTATTCAGTTAAGAAGTAGAACTGTGACCTAAGTTCTTGTACAGTGGCAAGGTGAGTGCAAGGAAGATGCTACTTGGGAAATCCTATATGATTTGCAAGCCAAATTCCCTCACCTTGTGGGCAAGGTACTCTAAGGGAAGGGGTCTTGTTAGGATCACTTTTATAATGCTACTGTAACCACTGTTGTATTGGTTGTTGTACAAGCTGATGCTATTGGTTGTATTAGTTGGCTATACTTGTTAACTAGGGCTTAACTATGGTTAATAGAGAGTCCAGGTTAGTACTTGTAACCATTGTTAGTTAGGTTGAGACTTGTAACTGTTGTTCAGTTGGTTAGGGTACAGAGTAGGGGCAGTTATGCAGTCAAACAAGGCAATACTTTTGTATAAAGGCTACGATGGTCATTAATAACATTTCAAGCAAAATATCACTGATTCAACCTAATTCTTATCTCTATTCTCTAATTCTCCATTTCTTCTCTATTCTGGAGGCAGAGCTATCCTCGAACTCAGCTACCAACAATTACAATCACCCTTAATTTTCTTTACAATCAGTTCACTATCCTTGCAGTTTAGTCTTTCAAGCAACAATTAGCCTATTGTAATCGTTATCCAACTCATTGAAGTTCAGTTTCTAGCCCACTTTCTACAAATTTATTGTTTTGGGCTCTTTGGACATTTGTCCATTTCATTTGGGCTTTAGGAGCAAAATGTGCTCTTACAATATATATGTTTCCTAAAAAAAAAAAAAAAAAAAAAAAAAAAAATTATTTTATATATGGCACTACAAAAAAAGAGGGCTATAGCCGCATTTGAAAAACGCAGCTATAGGCTATAGCTGCGTTTTTATAGCTGCATTTTCAAATATAGCCTATCCTGTGCGACTATAGCCCCCTTGTGGGACTTAGAGCTGCATTTTTAAAAACGTAGCCCAAACCAGGTCTATAGCTGCTCAAACAGACCATTATTCTTTGTGTCGACACCATGGTGTCGATACAAAAAATAATGGTCTATTTGGATTGAGGGGGAGGGAGGGGGAGTAGAGTAGAGTAAATTTAGCACAAAATTAGTTTATTTTTAGCCAACACTACTCTACTCTCTTCCACTCCCCTTCCTTCCCCCCTCCATCCAAATAGGTCATAAATTAAGAGATACCTTACTGTGATCTCATATTTTCTTGCCTCTTAGATTGCTTTTCATTTAAGGGCATGAATTAAGAGATACCTTACCATGATCTCATATTTTCTTGCCTCTTGGATTGCTTTTCATTTAGGGGCATGTTGGAGATTTTTGTTATTGCAATTGATCTACAAGCCTCCAAAAATGATTCTCCTCAAAATTGTTATTACATTGCCACCATAACAATTCATTATACATATATAATCAGTGAATTCAAATAAAAATCTAGAAGCATTTTATTTATTTATTCATAGACAAGAAATATATATGTAACAAGTTCTCAAATAATTTATCAAATTTATATATATAACAAGAATATATATAATCACATCATATGTACTGTAAACATTTGTATGGTCTCAAATTTTTGTTCCTAAGAAAAATAATTGATAAATAAATAATTTTCAAAAAAGCAATTAAATATTCACATATCACATAAATTAGAATTTACCATAAAATTAAAGAACAGTTGAGATATATTACCCTGATGATACTTTAAAGTTATCTCATAATATGAGAAGCAAATTACCGTCAATTCATGAATTTTTAGATGATGAAGTTGAGGCATAGACCAAGTCACTATCTTGACACAATACATGCCGTCTATAGGATTTTTGGTGTGGTAGACTAAAAACATTGTTCATGCCACCCCCAAGTTACAACAACCGAGACATCTTGCTGATAATCTATACAAGCCTACACCGCTTGTAGGATATGAAGCTCTCAAAATAGTGCTTTATTTTACCTATAAATATATTGTAGTAGGGATATATATTTTTCATTAAAAGAAAACGAAAAAACCATAAATTTGTTTTAGAAATATGTTGTTGCATGTAAAAGTGACAAGAAAAAACTACACCGTACATTTATAGCTAGAGGTCTATATAGTATATATCTCTATATATGTTGAGACAAAATAGCCTTATACTAAGGATTAAGGATTATGAACATTGACAACCAGTTTGAATTTCTCATAAATCAAACAATAAATATTCATTTATGTCAATAATTTTCCTTATTGAAAAGTCAGAACATTTGAAAGGAAACGTTTTATTAGGAAGTGAATTTGGTAAGGAAATATTGCTATATACGTTGAACTACTAATATAGTCAATAATATTTATAGTCATACAAATGCTAACATTATATACAAAATAACTCACAAATTAATACAAATATAAAGACTTCGAATTTGGTAAAGAGAAAACTGATTTCATCAAGTCACTTAAATAAACATTTAATAAATATATTATAATTTTTATAAAAATATTCCAATAAAAATTAGTGGAGAGATGAAAAGGTAAAGGAGAGGGAGAATGGTTGGAGAAATTGTAATAATAAGTTGGGAAATTAGTTATAAGAAGAAGAGTAAAAAGATATGATATTTTGACTGTTAAATAATGGAGTTTCTAATTCACCTTAAATGAGTAAATGTTAATTTAAATATACAAAAAATAAGAAAGAAAAATGATAATGACATGACCTCTAATGTGGCTCAATTAGAGCGTAGCAACAACTAGTCCGTAGTATGTTAAATTAAATTAAAAAAAAAGTATTTTACTAGTCATAAATATATATATATATATATATAATTTTTAATATGAGAAAACCTTTTTGTTACACATGTTTTAAAAAATCAAATCTAGAAGTTGATTTATAATTTTGTCTTTTACTACACATGCAATATACATTAGGAACATAAACATATGTATGCACATATGTTTATATATACGTATATTTTTGCACCATTCATCATTTCTAAAACTATTTCCATCATCTCCATAAAATATTTCAGCTAAAACCCAACCCCATCAATTATCATTCTGAGTTCAGGTGCTCTGCCTCTCTCTCTTTTTCATTTTCTCTTCTATCACTCAATCCCCCAAACCCCAACATCTCTCTTTGTTGTTCCCCCAAGTTACCTAAATTTTTAATATTTTAATATAGTATAGTAAATTTTTTTTTTGAGGATATAACTTTTTTTCCCAATAAAGTTTATGTTGAATCATGGTGAGAATCAGAGTCATTAAGTTTATTGAAAGAAGTAAGCAGAGGGTCGATGATCTGTGAGAAACAAGTTCATGAAGATTGGGTTTTAACTTTAGCTATTTGAAAATTTTGTTTTAGATAGTAACTGAAAGGAGAAAAGAAAAGAAATAGTTCTATTTCATATATATACATTTTTTTTCAAATTAACTTCAGCCTATAAGGAGGAACCCACCAAGTTAAAGGAAGTGAGGTATAAGAAACAAAATATAATTATCATTGTTTATATGTATATAAATAAGTTAATTTTGTTTTTTTTTTTTCCTTATAATGTCTCTTTGACTTATAGGTCTATAACCATTTTTAGAAATTTTTTTTTTTTGGGTGCAAAATACTGATTTTAGCTTAATGATTAACGTTTTAATATACATAGTGAACATTTTCATTTTTAGATAATATAGCCGAAACGATGGAGTTTGAATTTGACGGTTATCATGTTATTGTCCATCTCTCTTCTACTCCCTGTAGAAAATAAAGGAGTATACAATGAAAGAAAAAAGTGATTCAGTAAACCAAAAAAAAAAAAAAAAAACTGTCAAATTCGTAAATTCTGCATAATCTCGTACAATACTCTAATGACCGAGTGTCATTCAAACCCTTAGGATAACTGTTTTACTAATTTTTGAAACACCACATATTACCGGCTGCTTTGTAGATAAATTGCAATGAGACATGAAATAACTATTAAATTCCCCTTCTCAAAGAGCTTGAATTTAAGAGGATGAACCTCTTTGTTGATCCGCTGGGCAATCAATATAGAAAAATAATTAATCTAAATTAATTAATAAAAATAATAGGAGGTTTAGCTTCTTTTAAGGATTTTGATTAACTTGAGCTTTAGAAATTAAAGACATTTAAATTTTTTTTAAGGGCCTCACATTTGTTTGTAGTCAAAGGTTGTTTACTCAAATTTAAATACTAAAGTCCAAAGGTTTGGAACTTATGTCATTATGGGTCATAAATTGTCTTTTTACTGTTGGTTATGAGTATTATTTGGTTTTGTTGGTTATGTGTACGATTTCTAAAACTTTACATCTTGTAGTAATACATGAATATGAAGATTTTGGAGTATGTAAACATAACAATAAACAGATAATAAAACATATCAAGGATATTCGTTATAATAACATTCAGTTGTGATCTAATGATTTGAGGCAAAGAAGTCACGCATTTAGTGGAATAGATATTTTAGTAGAGACATTTTGCTACAATATATAGGCATTGTTCAAGATGTAATGTACGATTATGATTTTCAATTCAAATGAATTTTCCAAATATTCACTATTAAAAAAAAATTATATCAGATTTTAATTAAGGTACAAATTATGTCATCTTATGTAGGAAGTTTATGTGATATGTTTCAATGATTTCAAGATTTATTTGTTACAATGACGAGCATATGCAAGTTTATCTATGAATGAATATCCATGTGAAAAACATAAGTACATTCATAAACAAAAACACAAACATAAACATCATTCTACACAAATGTGTGGACCAAAAAAAGTATTAACAATTTCTAAAATTGAAGGATTTAATCTCTCTCTCTCTCTTTTTTTTTTTTTGGGAAAATTAAGAAATGAGGTATAAATATCTAATTCTTTAATATAAGGAAAAATAAAAATATCAAAATAAAAAGTAATAATAATAAAAAAAATTGACTGTTCTTGATTTACTTTAACTCAAATTGCATGTATAACTTATTAATAAAAATAATGATAACAATAAGAGAAAGAAAAAAATATAAAATATTTATAAAAAAAATTACCTCTTCTTTTACACCATTCATCTTTTAAAAAACTGTCTCCATCATCTCCATAAAAGATTTGAGCCAAAACCCAACTCCATCAATTATTAATCAGTATTGTTCGATGAATGATACTCTAGTGAAAGAACTTGTAACAATTAAATAAATACATTCATAATAAATTTATATATAATATAAAATTGAAACTAGTTTTACATGTGCATCATATAAAAACATTATAAACCAATTTATATAAATATATATATAGAAATAAAATTGAAAAATTTTTGTTAGTCAATTTAATACCTAGAATCCAATTTCATTTTTGAAAAGGTATAAAGAAAATGCTTAAGGTCATAAATTTAGTTGAAGGCAAGGAAGGGGTCATTTTTAGTTGCCATTTTGCTTCAACCAATGTTAACCAGAAAGTACTTTCACTTGAGTTGTGTCAACTGTCAAGGTCTCAGAGGGAGGAGAGAATTTCAGTGTTGGACAGAGGCAGCTGTTAAGTCTAGCGAGAGCAATGTTGCAAAGATCAAAGATTCTTGTGCTTGATGCTGGTCTGGTATGCCCTCATCAATGCTATTCTTGCAGAAGTGTTCCTAACTCAAGAATCAACTAGCAAATTTCATGATAACTTAAATATTGATCTTTCATTTATTTCTGATCTCAGATTAGACTTTGCACCATTGATTTCAGGTTTTAGAATATGATACACCGGAGGAACTTTTATTAAATGAAGAAAGTGCATTCTCTAGGATAGTCCAAAGTACAGGGCCTACAAATGCTCAGTATTTATGTAGCTTAGTACGTGGAGGTAAAGAAAACCGGTCTTGCAGCGAAGAAACCAAGCAGCTCGATGGCCATTGGAGACGGCTGGCTTCTTCCCACTATGCTACTGCTGCCCAGTTTGCCTAGCTGTTAGCCTCACTTTTTCCCAAGATGACCTTCAGAGGTCACATATTGAAGACAATATAATATCCTCCTGAAAACAAAGGGTGCAATTATAATAATGCAGGGAGTTTTGGAGGGGAAGCATGACTAAATTATAAATAAACACTAAATCAGGACCCAATTTTACAAATAGTTGATGGCCCTCTCTCTACAAAATCATTGAAGGTCAATTTTAATAGCTTCTCAGCATACAAAATACCATCTGGAGGCTTTTTA
Organism: Quercus gilva; assembly: GCA_023621385.1. Lineage (NCBI taxonomy): Eukaryota > Viridiplantae > Streptophyta > Magnoliopsida > Fagales > Fagaceae > Quercus > Quercus gilva. Next base: position 70,520,339 of record CM042477.1, read on the forward strand.
TGTAAACATATGCTTACTCCAATGGAAACTTGCATGTTTCTGAATTTGTATATGGTGGTGCTTCTAGGAATTGCTCATTTGTTTATTTCTTTCTTCATTACTTAACCACAAAATTCTATATTCTCACCCTTTATGTCTTGTTATATTTGTTTATCTGCAAGTTCAATCAATGCTTAACCGTGTGAACTTAAACACAATTGTTGATGTAACCGCTTTGGTAAGATATGGTAATTAAGTCTGCTTGCCCTTGTATTCACAGTTGTTAAAACATTTATTTATTAACTCTTTTAAGTGTAGTTTTTTTTTTAGGGGAACTCTTAAGTTTAGTTAATCTTATTAATTCATTTTTTATTTACAATTTTCTCCTTTATGTTGGGAACCCTTCTAGATCTAGATAAAACAAAATCAATCCAGAATAAGTCCGAACGAAGAGCAATGTGGCTGTGGAGATTATTGGCTTAATTTGTGAACCGTGGTGGACAATGGAAGCTTCATGGCAGTGGTGGTGTGGTTGAGTTATACATACTTACATGGTGGTGAAGATGGTGGTGGTGTTGAAGGTGAGTCTATGGTGGGCTAGTGGCGTAGGTGTAAAGGTAAGGAAGAGGAAAAAAAAAACATTTATTTATTTATTTTTATAAAAAGTAATATTTAAATAGAATAGAGAATCAAATATTAAGACTATATAGGTGTATATTTGTAAAATTATTAAAAGTGAAAATTTTAGATTAAATTTGGCAAATATTTCATTGAACTTGATATGAATGTTGTTATAGAGTCTATTATATCGTATCAAACGTGTCATTAGTTTGATAAAATTTGGTTGTCGCAAGATGGCAATTACATGCCGTAGTCCTCATCACTTTCAAGACCTACAACTAAAAATAAAAAATTTAATTATGTATGTGTGCTATTATTTATTTTTTAATTTGAAAAAAAAAAAAAAAACTGATATCTGCAAGAATTTATTCTCGGATATAAATATAGGGTTTTTTTTTTTTTTTTTTTTTTTTATCCGAATGAAATTCAAAAGAAAAACCATGGGTTGAAGGAAGAAGCTTTAGGCAGAATGGGTACTGGATTTCAAACTAAAACCGGGCCGAAAGAATCAGATTGGGCTGGCTCTCATAGAGTCTAAACACAAGCCTAGCTAAATTATTGAGACCAGCACTGAGGCAAAGGTGGGGTAAAGATCCGAGATAGAGGAACAGAAAATAGCTGGATCTTATTTTTGGAGTGTACTTTGAGAAAATGAGTCCGTTTGGATACAGCTTATTGTTGCTGAAAGTTGCTGAAAACTGATTGTTGTTGAAAACACTATAGCAAAATAATTTTTAAATGAGTGAATAGTATTGTGGGACCCATTTTTAATATTTTTTAATATGTGAACAGTATATGAACAGTGCGTAAACAGTACTGCACTGTTCATGCACAGTAAATTTTGTCTCCCAAAAGTCAATAACTCCGGCAAAAAAAAAAAAAAAAAAAAAAAAAAAAAAAAAAAAACGCAACATTGAAAACGCAACGCAGGAAACTCTTCTATCCAAACTCTCACAATAGCTAAGTCTTATTTAGAAAACTTGGTTTAGGGACAGTAGAAGCTCAATTGTAATTCAAAGGGTCTTTGGAAAATGAAGATCTAGGGCTCCCTCCAATTTATTTTGACAAACGAAGTCAAAGAATCCAGACAAAATGTTTTTGACTCAATCCAAAAAACAAATACTAAAGGAGTTGATAGGTGCACCGCAAAAGTAGGATTTTGGTGATAGAAGAAGAGAGGGGGTGGAGTTTGAAAGAGAATAACAAGAATTACAAAGAAGAGAAGAATCACTTGGGAGTTGGGAGGCAAAAGTTTAAAATCAAGTGGCTCACCTCCCCCATATCTCAATACAAGATTCTTCCACCTTACCACAATTGCTAGAAGAAGGAGAAATGCCATAGGCTTTTTGAAAAAAGAGGCCTGGAAGCTGGATTGCAGGCAAGAGATTGAGATTGCTTTCACTTATTTTGAAAATCTTTTTAAATCAAGTAATCCCCAATTCTTGGATGAAATTCAGAATCTAATCCAACCAACAATTTCAAACGAAAAGGATGTAAAACTAACAAAGACTCCTAGATGAAATATGAAATTAGTAACATTATTGGTCTTTATGTGTGATATTTGATTTGATTTAACGTGTTATATTTACTAGTAAAAGAGTCTTAGTAACATTATGAGAATTTAAGATTAAAGATTTGTATAGATGTTTGATTGTACTTTAAAAATAACGATTTTATCAATCTAATATTATGTGTTTGTAGTGAAAATTCACTTTTGGTCCTTATATTTTGGGCTGATTCCAGTTTTGGTTTCTACTTTTTAGACTCACCTATTTGAGTCCCTATAAATTGAAAACCATTTCCATTTTGGTCTTTAGTGTCATTTCACTAACAAAAATTGTCTATGTGACAGATAGAATACATTGTTGGCATGTTAAATGCTAATGTGGCTAGTAAAATAATAATAATAAAAATTTATTTGATTTTTAAATATACCACGTTAACATTTAATTAAATAAAAATAAAAATATAAAATTATAGTTTTTTTAAAAATTAATTAAAATAATTTTTTTTAATCTTGAATCAAAAACTATTTTCAATTTTAACTTTAATGGTAGGGTAAATTGCAAATTACACTCCTGAAGTTTAGGATTGACTGAATTTTACACTCCAAAATTTCAAAAACTTGATTTTACAACCTGAAATTTGGTTTCGTTAGTAATTCACCCTTTATGGTTAATTTTTGTTGTTATACCGTAAATGTGACTATCACTTTTTCTTAAGTCATTGTAAATTTCAACCCTAAATTAAATCGTCATTGTTCCCTATGAAAATATTCTTTAAAAAGATTTAAAAATGATAGATTCACCAATCATCTTAAACCATAACCCACTAATCCATCAACACACACAAGCAAATACTCCAGTCATTTTAGAAGTAAAGATTATTAAATTTATTAGTCCATAGTATGTTAAATTAAAGGCGAAAAACTCATTTTCGTCCCTACATTTACACGTAATTTCCATTTTGGTCCATATTTTTTATTTTTACCATTTTTAGTCCCTATTTAGAAAAATGCGTCTCGTTTTAGTTCTTTACGTCAGTGCCATAACGGCAAAGTTCTACGTGGCAAATAGAACTATTAAAATAATAATAAAAAAATTTTATTTTGGCATTAAAAAATGCCACGTCATTAATAAATTAATTTATTAATTTTAACTAAATAAAAAAAATAAAAAAAGAAATAAAAACAAAAAATCACATGAATTGAGATCTAAGTGTGTCTTGAACAAGAACAAGAAAAACACAAACCCAAATCTAAGAACACAAAATTAAAATCTAAAAATCACAAATAACTCAAAATTAAACACACAGGATCCACGTCACAAATAACTCTCCTCCCAAATCCACCTCTCCAAATCTCTAATCCCAAACTCCCATCTCCCATTCTCTTCCAAAGTCTCAGATCGCATAGTGAAGCTAGCAGTGCTGGACCCAGATGGGAAAAAGCACGAGTGGTGGGTCTAACCGGTCAGACTCTTCTCAAAGCCTTAACCAACACTGGTCTCATCGACCCTGCCTCTCATAGGCTCGAAGACAACGACGCTTGTTCTGCTGAGTGTGAAGTCAACATCGCTCAAAAATGGCTCGACATGCTCCCCCCTCGTACCTACGATGAGGAGTATATCTTGAAGAGAAGCTTGCATGCATGTGTTATGAACACGCATTCTCATCTGGCTTGTCAGGTTGTTCTCACTCCTGAGCTTCAAGGTATGATTGTGGCTGTCCCTGAACCAAAGCCTTGGGATATTCCTTAAGGGAAAAAGGTTGAACCTCAGATTTGGTTCTTGCTGTTTTCCGTTTTTCAATTCAATAATTTGGAACAAATGACTACGACTTTGGAATTTTCTGGGTTTTAAATTTTGTTTTCATGTTTAATTTCTTGTTCATGTTTAATTTGACGTGGATCTATAGTTTAATTTTCTGTTCTTATCTCTGGGTTTGTGATTATTGGATTTTAATTTTGTGTTCTTAGATCTGGATTTATGTTCTTGTTGTTCTTTTTTAAGATACACTTAGATCTCAATTCATGTGATTTTTTGTTTTTATTTCTGTTTTTAAATTTTTTATTTAGTTAAAATTAATAAATTAATTTTTTAATGACGTGGCATTTTTTAATGTCAAAACAAATTTTTTTATTATTATTTTAATAGTTCCGTTTGCCACGTAGAACTTTGCCATTAGGGTATTGACGGAAATGACTAAAATGAGACGCGTTTTTCTAAGTAGGGATTAAAAGCAGTGAAAATAAAAGATAGAGACTAAAGTGAGAATCGCGTGAAAATGTAAGGACGAAAATGGTTTTTTCGCCTAAATTAAACTAGGAAAAGAATTAATGTATAGCATCTTAATTTTGTGTCTATATATAGGATGCTAGAAAAAGAGTCCCGCACTGGTCCCATCGGGAAAGGCATCCACAACGCTCTAACAAGGATGTCAAGGATTTCGATGGAGTAGATTGTGATGCCCTAGATTGATTAGATTTGAGTGTGTATAGTACATGTGGATGTGTGCAAAGTCTCATATGGAATATTGACTGAGATTATCTTAGCTATATTAATAACTATAAAGAACATTAATTGTAAGTACAATAGTTCAGTTGAGGTATACCGTAAATGTAACTAACACTTTTCCTTGGATCTTTATAAATTTCAACCCTAAATCAAATCCTCGTTGTTTCCCATGAAAACATTCTTTAAAATTTTTGAAATCATAGATTCACCAATCCTCTTAAACCATAATGCAACATCACACAAAAGCAAATACTCCAATCATTTTAGTAGTAAGGGCTATTAAATTTATTAGTCCATAGTATATTAAATTAAATTTGAAAAACTATTTATAGGATCATAACTATGTGTGTATATTTATTTACTTTATATGTGAGAACCTTTGTTAATGACATATGTTAATAAGCTATCTTTTGAAAGATGATTCATAGTATTGTTTGTGTTTCCATTTTTACTAAATAATTTTTAGGTTATTTTATTGTCTTCTGGATTTTTAATTTAGTTTTTTTTTATTATATCTTGCAATATTGAGGTTTTAGAAATTATTTTTGTAATTTGCAAACCTTTAAATCTTATTAATAATACATGTATATGAAATGATATTGGAGTATTTAAGATCATTGCAAAATTTTGTGTAATATAAAAATATATATGTGTACACAAAATTAAACATAACTAGAATAATCATTACAATAACATTTAGTTGCGATCTAATTATTTGAGTCAACGAAGCCAAACATTCAATTGAAAGAGATATTTGAGTAGAGACATGTAGCTACAATATAGGTATTGTTTAAGATGTAATATACACATTATTTCATATTATTATAAGAAATGACAAAAATAGAACCATTTTACCTTCATCATTTGCAGGAAGTTCACATGATATGGTTGAATGAATCAAGATTTATTCTTTCCAACGACATGAAATCCAAGGGTAATTGATAGTTTTCATTAAATTGACTATATATTTATTTAAATATTTACGTATTTATTATCATATTTGAGAACCTTTTGTTACACTTGTTTTAGAAAAATCAAGTCTAAAAGTTAATGTATGATTTATATATATATATATATATATTTTTTTTTTTGATGGGAAATACTAAAAACTTTATTAAACCAAAGCAGAGTACATTACATCTTGAATTAGAGCTTGGTTAAGGAAATAAGGTCCCTTTTCTAACCAAACTGAAAAATCATCTATGCCAGAAGCATATTTAGTTAATAAATGAGCTGGCCTATTGCCTTGTCTACGCACATGTGAAAAAACAACCTGTCTAAATTCATGAGAGACAGACAAAGAGCTAGAAATAATAGCAGCCACAGATGATGGTGGTTGAGAAAGTTCCTTCAATGCATGGATCACCAACAAGGAGTCGCCTTCGAGAATAAACTCCTGTATACTAAGATCTTTAGCGAATTGTAGACCAACCTCCACTGCCTTAGCCTCAATTTCCAATGCTTTGAGAGGGGCTGTAATCTTCTTGCTAAGGGCGCCAATAATGTTACCTTCCTCATCCCGAATCAAAGCTCCCACACCAGCAAGTTTCTGGTTAGCAAAAACAGCCTCGTCAATATTGAGTTTGAACATTCCACTCGGAGGTGGCTTCCAAAACTCAGGTTGGGATTCCTTTCGCTGCACCGGCTCGGCAACACATTCTTGATATTCAGCCAGATACTGTAGAGTGTCAGTCCCAATCCTAACAACATTTTTCCCCACCCCACCATTCCGCACTTCATTCTTGTTCGTCCAAATAGACCATGCCACCATGACAACCTTTCCAATCAGCTCTGAGTCCCATTCCGCTTCGACCATTCCGTACCAAACCAAGTCCATGAATGATGTGAACCGAATGTAAGGCTAAATACAGAACAACTTCAAGCTATCCCAGACCTCACGTGCTCGGCTACAATCCTAGAATAGGTGACTAGAACTCTCTAGGCCCGAATTATAGAACTCACAACATCCTTCAGTCAAGACTTTCCTGCGCACTAGATTTTCTTTAGTGGGAAGAGTGTCTCGGCAAGCTCTCCATGCAAAATGACGAACTTTGTGAGGGATGTTGAGCTGCCATATCTGTTTCCAAAACCTCCTCAAACTACAGTCATTCGAACTAGCCCCAGCCATCCCATCAGAGGTAAGCTCCACAGCCACCCTATATGCGCTGCTCACACTAAACTTGCCATTATTTGTAGGAGCCCAAACCTGCCTGTCCTCAGGTAGCCTAGAACTCAGTGCGATACTACAAATATCATCAACCTCATGAGGGAGGAAAATGCTTTGAATCAAGTCGGTTTTCCATATACCAAGAGTTGGCTCAATTAAGTCACATACATGAGCCTCTAAAGGAAGACCAACCAGAGGAGAAACAACCCTGTATGTGGAGGGGTTCAGAGTCCATTTATCCAGCCATATCCGAATGCTTTGACCATTGCCTACCTGCCATCTCATTCCTTTTTTGACAATATTCTGTCCCGCCATAATACTACGCCATGCATATGAAGGATTTGCGCCCAAACTAGCTTGTACAAAGTCACTCCTAGGGAAATACTTCGCCTTGAAAACTCGGTAGAACAACGAGTCTCCCCCAATTTGTAATCTCCATCCCTATTTAGCTAATAGAGCAAGATTAAATTGTTTTAGTTGTTTAAACCCCAACCCCCCTTGAGCTTTAGGAGTACAGAGTTTATCCCAACTAATCCAAGCCATCTTCCGTTCATCTCTTTTTTGTCCCCACCAAAAGTTCCTCATCAGACTAGTCATCTCATCACAAAGCGTATCCGGAATCTTGAAACAACTCATGGCATAAGTAGGAATTGCCTGGGCCACTGCTTTTATCAGAATCTCCTTGCCAGCTTTCGAAAGTAATTTTTCCTTCCATCTTGCTAGCTTCTTTGCCAACTTTTCTTTGATACCCTTGAATGAGTTCTTCCTATTCTTCCCCACAAGAGATGGTAGGCCTAAATACTTCTCATGTTGCTTTATAACTTGTGCCCCAAATCTGTTCTTAATCTCTTCTTGAATGTCTGTGGCTGTATTGCTACTGAAATAGAGCGAAGTCTTCGCCCTATTTAACTGCTGACCTGATGCATCTTCATAGACTTTAAAATTCTCTGTATGGACTCGCACTCCTCAATAGAAGCTTTGCAGAAGATAAGGCTGTCATCTGCAAAAAATAGATGGGAAAGACAAGGACCATTCGTGCATACAGAAATACCTTCCATAGATCCCTCAATAACAGCTTTCTTAATTAAAGCAGATAAACCCTCAGCACAAAGCAGGAAAAGATAGGGTGAGAGAGGATCACCTTGTCTAAGACCCCTGGTAGGTACAATATGGCCTTTAGACTGACCATTTATCCAGATAGTGTATGTCACAGTTGAGATACATTGCATCATTAGGCTCCTCCACCGAGGGTGGAAACCTAATCGTTCCATAATTTTCTCCAGACACACCCATTCCACCCTATCATAAGCTTTGCTCATGTCCAGCTTCAAAGCCATCTCCCCTCTAGTCCCTGATTTCTTCTGACTAATATGATGCATTGTTTCAAAAGCAACTAAAATGTTATCAGTGATGAGTCTACCATTAACAAAGGCACTTTGAGTATCACTGATTATTGTAGGGAGAATTTTCTTCAACCTATTAGCAAGAGTCTTGGCAGCCACTTTATATACCACATTACATAAACTGATCGGTCTAAACTCAGTAACTCTCTGTGGTTTATTAATTTTAGGGACTAAGACAATCTGAGTATCATTAAAACGAGGAGGAATAATACCAAAATTAAGAAAATCAAGGACAGATTTGGTGACAACATTACCCACAGTAGGCCAAAAATGCTGGTAGAATAGAGGAGGCATACCATCAGGACCCGGAGCCTTAAGGGGGTACATCTGCTTCATAACTTTGTATACTTCATTCGGTTGGAATTCCTTAATCAACTGCTCATTCATTATTTGAGATACCTTTGGTTGGACAGCTTCCAAGAGTTCATTGAAATCCGTGGGATTTGATGAGGAAAATAGTTCAGAATAATACTTCACAAACACTTTCTCAACTTCTGCCTCCTCTTCCTGCCAAACTTCGTCAAAATCAAATACCCCTTCAATTAAGTTTTTCTGATGCCTAGAAGAAGCTTTAGCATGGAAAAAACCTGTGTTTCGATCCCCTTCCCTAAACCAATCAACCCGAGCTCTTTGCTTCCACATAGTTGCCTCCTTTTCTAACCAACAATTGAGCTCCACCCTAGTCTCCCTCAAGTGTTTTATAACATCAGAGCTGGTTGGCTGCATCTCTAAAACCTCCAATAGCTTCTGAAGCCGAGCTACCTCCTTGCCCACATGCCCAAACTCATTTTGGTTCCACTCTTCCAATTTAGCTTTACATGAATCCAAGCATGTCACCAAAGGATGTGAATTAGCTACCACCAAACCTTCGTTCCAAGCTTCAGACACTACTTCCTCACACTTGGGTTCTTTCAACCACATGGATTCAAATCTAAACATTTTTTTAGATTGAGCCCGTTTCTTGACAGCCATAAATTGTAGTAACAATGGGCTATGATTCGAGGTTGAGGAACTTTTATGGAATAGCTTTGCTGAGGGAAACAATGCAGCCCAATCCGAATTCATTAAGGCCCTATCAAGCCTCTCTCTAATTTGGAACCCATCACTTCTTTGAAACAACCAAGTAAATTTTGGACCCACAAATCCAACCTCTTGAAGCCTACAAGAATTTATCACAGCATTAAACCTGGCCATCTGTTGCTTGGGTCGAGAAGCACCACCCTCCTTTTCAGAATCCACCCTAATTTCATTGAAATCACCAATTACCACCCAGGGTAAATGAGACACAGTAGAGAGGGAATGGAGAAGTTGCCACGATTCCACCTTTCTCGAAGTCTCCGAATTACCATAAAATCCTGTGAAGTGCCATCTAGCAGTGTTGTTGCCCTCATCAATAATACTATCAATATGGGACGGCGAAGAGCCTATAATTTCCACCTTAATCCCTGAATACCAGAATAAAGCCAGACCCCCACTGGCACCATTACTCGGGACAATATGACTCTCTTGAAAACCACATCAATTTCTGATCACCTTCAACCAATCTACATCTGATTTTGTTTCCATTAAGAAAACAAACTTGGGCTTCTCTATCCTAATGACCTTCTGCAAGGTGCTTACTGTCTGAGGGTTCCCAAGCCCTCGACAGTTCCAACTTAATAGACTTATTGGGCTCGGCGGGGTTGCTTAGCAACCTCCGCCGCTCCTAAATGTGTGGCAAAAAGTGAGCCCAAGATTTTAGCCTCCTCTTCTAATTTCAACTTCTTATCCTTCCCATGCATCTCCTGCTCCTCCTCATCCACCATCTCATTTTTCCTTTTTGAACCCACTTCCACCTCACTCATGATTGGATCATCATTACCCATGGATCTGTTTGTCAATCTAGTCCAACTACCTTTCCTCACTTCTCTATTACTTACAAGACCGTGAACCTCTTTTTCAACACTAGCCAAAACCGCTCCACCCTTCTCTTTTAATTTCCTCACACCTTTGCTCTTAGTTTTTTGTTCGGACCAACCTGCATTGAAACGAATATCTCCAACTACAGAATTTGTTTCAGTGAATTCATTCCTTTCCTCCCCCACTATGCCCTGTACTGAGTTGTCACCCTGAGCCTCACCCTTCTCCCAATCCACCTTACCCACCCCATTAAACTCCTTTATTATTTTTGTAACAACCTGATTTGATACATCCCCTTCATTCCAAATTTCTTTATCAATACCCTCAATTAATGCATCAAAATCAGAGTCTATTGAGAGTTGTTTAGTTGTTCCCATCTCTGAAGCACCTCTGCTCAACGTTAAAGCCTCTGAACTACTTACTTGGCGATTATTACACACCAGCTCCACTTCTCTGATCAACTTCGTGCCCGTAAGCCTTGGTGGAACTTCCGCTCTCTCCTGTTGAATCGTCATCACCGTCTGCCTATCTCTGGACGAGAGTTGAGACCCCCTCGACTCATACCCCTTAACCTCAACATACTGCCGATGAACTGGGTTAAACTGAGTAGCTCTGATCCACTGCCCATACTGTTGCTCCTCCACAGGAAGAGAACCTTTGCTCTTCAACCAAATTTCATAATCCTTGTCATCATGTGATAACATTCCACACCAAAAACACAAGTTTGGCAACCTTTTGTATTGAAAAGCCACCCACCCTTCCTCCTTATCATCAAAACTTATCTTCCTTCCCCGGCATAGAGGTTGGGTAACATCCACCCTAACCCTAACCCTCATAAAAGTACCACCTTTCAACTCCATCGGATCATTCGACTTAATTACCGGGCCAATAGTTTCACCAATAAATTCAGCTGTCTCTGGAGGCATGAACTTGAAAGGAAGATCATGAATCTGAATCCAAAACGAACAGAATCTGAACTCCAACTCCTTAACTAACTTACTCCCATCAAACCTCTGTAAAATCATTAAGTGTCTATCAAAAGACCAAGGTTCACCCTGGAGAACTTTCTCAGCATCTACTTCCAAACCGAACTCAAACAGTAAGATGTTATCCCCTGCATTGCTAACATAGAACTCTCCTTTGTTCTCCACAATGGACGAAATGTTCTAGCCACAGCTTCTATATTCAAGTTCCGCTTGGTGAGAAATTTTGTAGCCAAAACATAGTCTGCTTTAGTGAGTTTTTTCGGCAGTCTCAGTTTTTCCCCTTCCTTTACTGACAGAGACAGCCCATCACACTTTCTGGTTAACTCCTCCATACTCAAAACAACAGTAAACCATTGCTAAGGCTAAACGGAAGCACAAACTAAATTCCTACTAGCACCCTAGATGCTACACATGTAATATGCATTAGGAAAATAAACATAAGTATACAAATATGTTTTTTTATGTGTATATGTATGTGAAAATAAAAATAGATTCATATACATAAACACAAATATCATTCTCCACAATTGTGTAAAAAAGTATTAACAATTTCTAAAAAGAAAGGATTCAATATTTCTTTTTTTGGAACATTAAGATATCATGTATAAATATCTAATTATTTAATTTAATGAAAAATAAATTATCAAAATAAAAAGTAATAACAATGAAAGAAGCGGTAGTTGTTAATTAACTTTGACACAAATTGCACGTATAACTTGTAAATAAAAAGCAATGATAACATGACCATTATTCTTCACAAATGTGTGGACCAAAAAAAGTATCAATAATTTCTAAAAGGAAAGGATTCAATATCTCTCTCTCTCTTTTTTTTTTGGGAACATTAAGATATCAAGTATAAATATCTAATTATTTAATATAATGAAAGATAAATTATCAAAATAAAAAATAGTAACAATAAAAGAACTGATAGTTGTAAATTAACTTTAACTCTAATGGTATGTATAAGTTTTTTTTTTTTTTGAGAAAGTAATGGTATGTATTAGTTGTAAATGAAAAATAAAGATAACAATAAAAGAAAGAAAAGCATATAAAAGATTAAAAAAAAAAAAAAGTTACCTCTTCTTTTGCACCATTCATTTTCTCAAAAACCGTTTCCATCATCTCCCTAAAAGATTTGAGCCAAAACCCAGCTCCATCAATTATCAATCAGCATTGTTGGTTGGATTATACTCTAGTGAAGAACTTATAACTATTAAATAAATACATTATTCGTAACAAATTTATATATAATATGAAATTGAATAATTTAATTTGTTTTGTTAGGCTTCACAAAAGTTTGTCACATCAGTTTTGGAGCCTCATAATTTTCCACATCACAGATATTTTTTTTATATTTTTTTACCTTTTAATTTACTTTTAAAAACTATTCTACTATTTCCCTCTTTCGATTCTTTGCTTCTGTGTTCAAGAGCCCCCTCTGGCCCTCTCCCTCTTTTTTCATTTACTCTTCTATCACTTAGTACCCCAAACCCTAATATCTTTCTTTGTTGTTACTTCCTATTATCTCAATGATCAACCTTTTGATATAACATAGTATATGTTTTTTTGATCTGGAAAAATTGCATTTGAGGATGTTGTCCTGCATTAAAGACCTGAACTTCCTCCTGTCCTGCATGAATTGTCATTTACAGTTCCTCCAAGTGAGAAGCTAGGAATATATATAGTTGGAAGAACTGGTGCAGGGAAGTCTAGCATGCTTAATGCTTTATTTCGGATAGTAGAAATAGAGAGAGGACGAATTTTGATTAATGCCTGTGATATTGGTAAGTTAGGACAAACAGATTTGCGAAAAGTTCTTAGTATCATACCACAATCACTACTTCTTTTCTCAGGTATTCATAATTTCAGGCAACCATATGTTGCCTTTTTGATGGTTAACTTTGAAATGATTATATTTCCCATATTGGAGATGGCTGGCTTCTTCCCACTAGGCTACTGCTACCCAGATTGCCTTGCTGTTAGCCTCGCTTCTTCCCAAGATGACCTTCGGAGCTCACACATTGAAGACAACAATAATATCCTCCAGAAAACAAAGGATGCAATTATAACAATGCAGGGAGTTTTGGAGGGAAAGCATGACTAAATTATAAATAAACACTAAATCAGGACCAATTTTTACAAATAGATGATGGCCCTCTCTCTACAAAATCACTGAAGGTCAGTTTTAATAGCTTCTCAGCATACAAAGAATCATCTGGGGGCTCTTATGTAGATATATGCTTACTCCAATAGAAGCTTTCATGTTTCTAAATTTGTATATGGTGGTGCTTCTAGGAATGGCTCATTTGTTTATTTCTTTCTTCATTACTTAACCACAAAATTCTATATCCTCACCCTTTATGAGCCATATTTTACAGAACGCTTCAGAGATAAGCAAGCTAAAAATTTCGATGAACTTGTCCAAGGGAGTATGGGGGTTGCTCAATATGAAGCAAAGTTTACAGAGTTATCTTGTTTTGCTCCTCATCTTGTTTCTACTGAAGCTTTAAGGGTTAAGAAGTTTCTCAATGGGCTGAATTTCAAAGTCAGACGTCGTTTGACTACTTCTCGCTGTGAAGACTACAAGGCTTTGGTTGTACTTGCTGAAGCCGTAGAAGAAGACCTCCAAGAAGGTACAAAAATCAAAGCTACGTTAGAACAGAATAAAGGCAAAACAGTGAAGTTCAATCAACCCTGGAAAGGAAAATCTTCCCTTAACTCCTCCAAGAAGAAGTACCCACCAAGAGCTGTAGAAAAATGTGCCCATTGTGGAAGACCACATTCTGGGGAATGCCGTGCTGCCAACAATACATGTTTTTGTTGTGGGAAACCTGGTCATTTTATTAGGGATTGTCCAAATAATTCTAACAAGGGGAACTCCACTGCTGGAAGTGGACAAAAGAGGCCTATGATCCAGGGAAGAGTTTTTGCCCTCACGGAACAAGATGCACAAGCAGCACCGAATGTAGTATTAGGTACTCTCAATATTTGCTCTAAAGCTGCTCATGTTTTATTTGATTATGACTCTTCACACTCTTTTATATCCCCTGCTTTTGCTGATATGCTACACATGAATCCTGAGTTGTTGGATTGTGAACTATGGGTGTCTACTCCTTCGGGTGTAATTTTGTGTACTTAATGGGTGTATCGAAGTTGTGTTATAAACATTGCTGGTAGGGAGTTAATTGCAGATTTAATATTGTTAAATATGCATGACTTTGATGTCATTTTGGGTATGTATTGGTTGTCGACTCACCATGCAGTTGTAGAATGTTTTGAGAAACGTGTAATCTTTCATATATTGGGCCAATCTGAATTTTATTTTGAGGGAGATAGAAAGGTTAAACCAGTGAGTATAATTTCTGCTCTTCAAGCAAGTAATATGCTTAAAAAGGGGTATAGTGGCTTTTTGGCATATATGATTAATTCTAAAGCTACTAATGAGAAGTTAGAAGATATTCCTATTGTAAAGGAATTTCCTGATGTTTTTCCAGAAGAGTTGCCTGGCCTACCTCCAAATAGGGAGATTGAATTCTCTATTGAACTTTTGCCTGGTACTGGTCCTATATCTAAGGCTCCCTATAGGATGGCCCCAGTTGAACTTAGAGAGTTAAAATTGCAATTACAAGATCTGCTTGATAAGGGTTTTGTTAGGCCAAGTGTTTCGCCATGGGGTGCACCAGTTTTGTTTGTTAAAAAGAAGGATGGGAGTTTGAGACTTTGTATTGATTATCGGGAATTGAATAAGGTAATAGTGAAGAACAAGTATCCACTTCCCCGAATAGATGATTTATTTGATCAATTACAAGGAGCATCCGTTTTCTCAAAAATTGATTTGCGTTCTGGCTATCATCATTTGAAGGTGAAGAAGGATGATATACTGAAAACTGCCTTTCGAACCCGATATGGTCATTATGAATTTCTTGTGATGCCTTTTGGGTTGACAAATGCACCAGCTGCTTTTATGGATTTAATGAATAGAGTATTTCAGCCTTACTTAGATCAGTTTGTGGTGATATTCATTGATGATATTTTAATATACTCTAAGAGTTAGGAAGATCATGAGAAGCATTTGAGGATCGTATTGCAGACTTTAAGGGATAAGCAACTTTATGCCAAACTAAAGAAGTGTGAATTTTGGCTGGCACAAATTTCTTTCTTAGGACATGTCAGATATGACATAATGTCATCGAGTGGAGGAGACTCATCATAAGGATACACAGGATGTTGTACCTTAGGCACCCCAAAAGCAGAGGCCACTACCGAAGGAGTAATGACACACTCTTCAACCTGTATCCAACTCTTCACAAATTGAGTGTTAGAATCATTGAAGTGGAAAGAGAGGTTCAAGTAGAACTCTCTGATCAAGGTAGCTGGAGGAGGATGGTCTATATCCATTAAACGCAACCAGCTCCTACACTCAAAATTTCTCCTAATTTCCGGGTCAAACTCATCTAAAACAACCTTTCTCTCAGCCCATATAGTTCTAAGAATGTTCAGCTCCTCATAGGTCTCTTGGTTTTTCTCACTAATAAACCTCTCACTATCAAAAGATGGAGTGGAAGAGAAGGTGGATGTCCTATGGGCTCTAGCCTTCCTAACCATGATGCTAATGGTTGGAAAGGACAGACAGAAAATAGACAAAAGAGAAAAAAGAAAAACCCAAGGGCAGACTGCATCAGATATGGTTAGAGCACAAAA
Organism: Quercus gilva; assembly: GCA_023621385.1. Classification (NCBI taxonomy): domain Eukaryota; kingdom Viridiplantae; phylum Streptophyta; class Magnoliopsida; order Fagales; family Fagaceae; genus Quercus; species Quercus gilva. The sequence goes on from CM042477.1 coordinate 70,536,108, forward strand.
AAAAAAAAAAAAAAAAAAAAAATTCTATATGATGCATGAATAGAATAACCACATGATGCATGCTCTAATGCATTGAGAGTAGTCCAATTATACTTGAAAAACAAAAAATTGGCTTGAACAGAGAGTTTTAGAACAAAAACCCAAACTTTGAAAAACCCAATTTCAAAAATCCCAACAAATTGATCAATTTATCATTACACAAGTTAGATAATAGTATATAATGACATAATTAATCAATTACACAAGCCAATTTCATCAAATTAATCTTAATTGAACAAAATCCCCAATTTCAGTGAGTTTCAAGACCTAGGATTTTCAATTTTTCCCAAATCACCAAATTGATCAAATTAAACTATGAGGAGCATGTTTACATCATCCAACAACAAAAACCCCATTGATCAATTGTGAAAGAAAACATCACAAACATCAAAATCCCCAAAATCCAATAGGTCCGGAAATTTCCCTAAAATGCATGAAAAATGAAATTAAACCAAAAAAGAAAGGGTAGACTAGTCTTACTGGTGCTAGAAAACAAAAACCTTGAAGAAAATTTGAGGGAAAACGAAAAAAAATTGATGTTGAATCTGGATCGGTCGAAGAGGGTGAGAAAGCTTTTGAAAACTTTTGAAATAGTGAAGAACACATGAGAATCTCATGTTTTTAACAAACTCTCTGAGCGATTTTCGATTAGTTGAAAAATAGGTTCGATCGATCCAGCACCAATCGAGCCAGGCAGATTGAAAACAAATTTTTAATCGCAATTTCGATCGAACGAGCAACAGGTTCAATTGATCGAAAATTTGGAAAAATCAAAATTTTGAAAAACAGAGTATTTTAATGCAGAAACTCCTCAAAGCACAATGTTTTATCAATAAAATGCATGAGTAGGAGATGAAAAGTTTTCCAAAAACCCTTGAATTTAACCCAAATCTTCCCAAAAAAAAAAATTTATTATTATTATTAGGACAAAGACAAGTGCTCGGTATCAAATTGAATAGGTGCATTTTCAAGAACGGTCCTTGGTCTGAAACATCAATGCATTTTCAACAAATTGAATTCTGAAAATTGGATGAAGAATTCCACGGTATCAAATTAAACACATGCATCTTGAAGCATGCTAAACATGGTCCCACGGAATTTAACGTTTCTGAAACATCCTTATACTTATCAACGCATTGAATTCAATAAATTGGATCAAGAATTCTCCGAAAGATTAGTCTCCATAAGAAAATTTTCCCTCCCACTCCTCTCTCCCATTTACTTTACTTGTGATACTCATTCTCTATGGCTTTGTCTATTAAGCCCCTCTTGCTTCCTAAAATCCTCCAATTGCTCCTAAGAGGATTCCACAAGCCACCAATTCAGACCACTTCAGCCAGAATTCTTTGCCTCTAGTGCGCAGAAATTGAGCACTGCCCATGATCACACATTGTCTCTCCCTTTAAAACATCACAACTACGGAAGCAAACATGATGCTGTAAGTTGATGTGTCCTTTCTTAAAGCCACCAATACGATCAACTACCATGGAGAAAGTATCCGTTAAAACCATTTTATGAGGTGTCCTCATATTTGATAAGCCTCACACCCTTGTGGGATTTACACGTTTTGAGAGGGCGCTCCATGAAACCCTCTCATAAGTTAGTCTTTCCATTGTTATAATCACTAAACTAACCACTATTCCCTTGAGAGTAAAAATTATTTATCCCTTTTCTTAGGAGTTTCACTTAATGTTCTACCAAGTGTTGTATACTATGTCTTTGAATTTTTTGTTTTTTTTATTTTGATCTTTAATTACTTTATAAGGGTAAGAAATGATACATATGACAAACTTTAGTTAGTGAAATATAAATTGAAAAACTCAGTGTGGAGTAGTGGATTTTTATTCATCCCGCAAAGTCTATTTTATATATGATAAAACCATTTTTATTAGGTTGCGATCAGGAGCCATGAGATCACTATGCAAAATTTTCATCACTACTGTAAAGTTGTGATTTACAACTATGTTTTATATTTGCTTTATTCCATGACAAAATGTGTTGTAATTACTTTAATTCATTTCCTTGTATTTTGTGGGATTTAATTGTATTGGGTTTAGTATCAAGTTGGTGAAGACTCAAGCTTTATTGAAGGTCAGTGGATCTCGCGGGTGTGTCGCTGGAAGCTAACCCGCGAAAGAGCCATGTGAGAAGCACATGACTGGAAGTTGATGAGTCGTGCCAGGCTGTCGTTTTCGCGAGTGTCTCGCGGGTAAGGCCTTCCCGCGAGATAGTCGCGAAACATTCTGCCTGGAGGTTTTTTTAAGAGTGACTTTCTTACCCTTCACCCATACTATATATACCCTCATTACCCATAAATGAAAGAGAGGCTATTCAGAGAGAAAAACCCTAGAGAGGTTTTCTAAAACACACACACCCATCTTTTGAGAGAGAGCTACTCATCCTTAGTGAGAAATCACTTAGCCTCTTCTCCATCCCTCTCCCATTATCATACCTTGAGAGGAGATTTGTAACCAAACATAACCCACACCTATTCAGAGTGTAGAGAGTGTTTTGGAGCTACTGGGAAGCATTGGAAGAAGCCGATGATGGTAGATGCAACATGGAGCTTGTTGCGGGATCCGGAGAACTAAGACAAGACACGGTTCCGAGAAGCCTTGTTGGAGTAGGAGCTTGGAGTGCTTAGGTACATCGGGTAGATTAGGCTTGGAGGGTCTCTTGCTAACCCATGTATCCCAACTGATTGTCTAGTGGATCGATTTCCGCTTGGAGGGCGGCGGAGAGGTTTTTCACCGAGTTCTTCAGTTTCCTCTTCGAAAACACATCTTGGTGTTTTCTGTGTTTGCATCTTTCTTCCCTACTCTTTTATATTCCATTATACTGCTGTGTTGCTTAGTTTATGGATTAGAGTAGCTTATTTGTTCATCTGCTCACATTTACACTATTCCGTACTTTGTATTAAGTTAGTGTAAAATCTATCGAGCCATAACTTTAATTAGGGGGGGTCTAAATTGCTCTTGTGTTTTCAACACATTTTCGAGCTTTCAACTACCACTTGTTCTCCTTGAGTCTTTGTTTTTTTACCTTGTAATATTTTAATATCTTCCATTCTTAACAAAAAAGGAAGTAAAAATATAATAGTCTTTCTTAAACTTTATGCTAGAGATGATGCAACCTTTAACAAAATAATTTTATTTAGTTTTCCCCTCCCCCAAAAATTAAAGTAATATAAAAACGAATTTTCATTGACAAATTATTATTTACCACAAAACTTATCATGTTATCAAAGTAATAGGTCTTGATTTTTTTATTTTTTGAAACAAACACATACACACACAAATGAGAGAAAATGCGGTTCTAAATTCTAACACAAAAGTATATCACAAACTTTACTCAAAAACCATGATTAATCAGTCTTGAATTTAAACCTTGACTTTGCTCACCTTAGTTAAGGTTTTGAAACCCGGACCGTTCATTGAACCATAAAAGGGAGAGGTTCAAGGATTTTGAGGTTGAACCGAGGTTGAACCAGGGTCGAATCGTGATGACATCATAATTAATTTAATAATTATTTAAAATATAAATAAATAAATTAAACTTAAGAGAGGAGTATTCTTATTATCTTTTTCTTTTCTTTTCTTTTTGTTAACTATGGACTTATTATCAAAAAAACGTGTAGTGATTTTCTGTTTTTATATTTTCAGATCAACGTGGCACTCTAATTTTTATAAAACTAAATAAAAGAAAAAAAATGTTGGATAACTTAGAAATCAAAACGTGGCATTGTCATTTAATACCCCACCTACCTCCACTTTCTTTTCATCTTATCTGTTTACCTCATTGTTCTCTACTTTTCAGTCTTTTCTTTTCTCTTCATCAGTTTTTAAGTTTAACTCTACTCTCTCTTCTGCAGATACGGAAGACTAAAGCATCAATGGCGACGCTAAGATGTAATCTACCAAAAAAATATTACCTTCTATGTTGGGGGGCATAAGTAGGATTTCTTTCTAGTAATTTACTAAGAATGTTTTTCTCTTTTTTTCCTTAATTTTATTTCTGTATATGGGTTGATTTTGAAGACCAGCACCAACTGTGTCACCTCACCGGTGTCGAAAAGGTCATCAAGTTTTGTTTGTCGGCATCAGCTTGTTCAATCGGCCCAAAGCTCGGCACGGTTTGGTCGGTGAGGATCGGTTTTGTCGGTGAGGTTCGGTCATTGCTCACCCCTACTATGAAGGGAGCTGCATGATGTACTATAAAGGGAGTGGTTCACATGGGTCCCTGCTTTTTTCCTATAAAAGCGGTTCTTGAGGCTAAAAGAACCACAAAAATGAGCAGTTTGAGGTTTTCCCGGTCGGATCGTACGGTCCGGTTTGGGTTTCAAAACCTTGACCTTAGCAACTATCTACTCGAAGCACTATATAGTTTGTATCTGAATATAATACAATATAATGATTTAATTGAATACATTAAAGATGTCAATTGGCATTTAGTTACACACTTTTTTTTGCTTCTGGTTCTCATTAAAGACAAGTTGAACTCTTACGTGTGAGAATGTTACACATTTCAGAAATTAATGTGAGTGACATAGTATTATTATACATGAAGAAGAATGACACACTAAATTAAAGAAAAACAACAAACATAAATCAAGCTGACAGCCGCTATAGGATTAGACCATGTTAGGTATGTGAAAATATCAAGTACATACCGTTTATCATGTGGATAAAAAATTTTGAACACACAAAAAGTACTCAAAAGTATTTTTGGTTAAGATTTTAGGATTTGGTTTATTTTCAGCACTTCCTTTTGTGTTAATGAGAAACTGTTATATTATTTAGTACTAACTAATTAAATAAAATATGAAAATTAAAACTTAACACTACTTGTTATTATATATTTAAAACAAAAGGATATATCTAATTAAAAAAATATTGAAAATAAATTAAACTCAAAATTTTAAGTTACGTCCAGGGTACACATTCCTGATTTCTGGGTAAATGTTTGTCGAAAGACGACTATAAACTACAATTATTGCATGGTTCTATACTCAACTTGCTATTCCACATGCAAACTTTGTCCAGTGTGGTCCACCACCTAATCATGATGGTGTACGAGGTTGGTAATACAATTGTGGCCCTTATTCTTTTGATAATCACAACACTAATTAATGACATTAGTGGTGATCAGTGCGTGACAATGGTGCATAATAGGTAATGGTGCCAATCATAGTGTGTAGTCATTTTGCTAAATTCTATGACAAAAGTTTCATTATAATTAAAGGAAAATTCTTAATTTATAGTGCACTAACAATTTAAAATTTATATTGTAGATTAAAGAAATGCTTACTATTTTATACAAATTAGTAAAAAGTGTACAATATATTTATTTTATGATATAAGATTTACATTGCTAGTACAATATAAATTTATAATTACTCATAATAAAATTGTTTCATTGTGAATGTTATTTAAGTTCATTTGTAACCGTTTGGTGTAAGTTGAAGTTAGAAGAAAACTATATATTTCACGGTGCAAGTCTGAGAATTTTGGTCGAGAAAATTGTAGAGCAGATGAGCGAAATCCGGCAAATTCAAAATATTGTAGGATATAAAGTTTTTCTTGGTATTCGCTTGTCACCATTAAAAAAAAAAAAAAAAAAAACCTTAATATTTTGTAGAGAAAGGCGAAAAAGAATTTCTTGAGAAAACATTGCCAAAGCCAAAAAGTCTTTCAACTTCTCCATTAATGGCCATATTATCGACAGGACTTTACCATCAAAACACTAAAATGACCTACTATGTGTTTGGAATATTGTTCTGAAACCACTGAGATCAAGAAAAATTTTCAAACAGCCTTCAATTGGACAAGAAATTGGTTAAATGGCAGACTTATCGACTTACAGCATCAAATAAATGTGATGACATAAGGCTGGATTAATCAGCAATTAAAAGCAAGAGAGGAAAACCGGCTATAGTGTCTCTTTGCATATATATTGTGTTAGGACATATGTGATGCATGTTCGGAACATATGTCAACATTTTATATAATTGGCTAATCCTCTGACAGAACACACTTTACTTGTAATTGGGTAGATCTAAGATGTATTTAATGCTTCAAGAAACAAGGTTTCAAGTACAAGTGTTAAACCCATGCAAGTCTATCCAAGAATCAAGTCAAAAAGTGCAGGATTTTAAAACTCGACAGCTAGCATCTATCGAGGTTTAAAAGCTGCTGAAGCCCGTGGCTCGATAGCTAGCTCAATAGATAGGGTATCTGTTGAGGTTTATGAAACTCAGTTTTTCAAGACTGTTTTTGTTAGGTTCTAAAGATTTAGGAATTTATGTATTTAGAACTCTAATTTGTATTATTTTTCAAACCATGATCAAAACAGGTTATTTAGTCTTATTTAGGCTTGCTCAAAGTTGGGTCTTTCATGTAAAGTTGGAATCGAGTGGCTGCAGATGCATTGGTGCATTTCGGCTTGGGTCGATCGATCGAAGGAAAGACTCGATCGATCGAATCTCGGGCAGAATGTTTTTCTGTAGAATATTCCAGCTCAGCCTTTACTCATTAAATGTTTTGGGTTTTCTGTTTTTACCTTAGGTATATAAAGAAAAACCCTAGCCACGTTTTTAGAGTTGCTCTAGTTGTATTGTTGCTCATACTTTTTTGTTTTGTGTAAATCTCTTGTAAGATCTAGAGGAGCTTTCCTTTACACAAAGTTTAGGGTTTTCAAGGTAGAGATTACTTCAACATCTTGATGATCAACTCGGTTGCTACCATTGAAGTTTAAAGAATATCAAGTGTGGGTGCTTGTAGCTGATTGGAGAATCCAAGAAAGAAGGAGTCCGTGGATTCGGAGCTTACACGTGCTCATGTCAGTAAGTTCTACTAGTGGGTAGCATTAGGAAGTCAAGCGGGGAGCTTGTAGTCCTTTTGTATGAACTTCGATTCTTTTGCATAGTGGATTCAGGTTTACCTTGAGAATAGCTAGGTGAAATCCTCCCCAGGTTTTTACCGTGTGGTTTCTTGGGTGATCATATCATTGTGTCTTTCATATTTCCGCTGCTTTATATTATTGATATGATTGTATGTTTGTGATAACCTAGAATTGTATAATTTGACTAAGTTAATCACTTGCCTAATTAACTAGGTTAATCTAGTTGTTTTAAGGGATCTAAAACCGTTCAAGTGGTATTAGAGCAGGTTGCTCTCTTGTTAGAGATTTTTTGATCTCTGAGCTGATCCTTGACCCCTACTGTCATGGATTTTTGGAAAATCATTTTGCTTATATATCAACTTGTCTACTTGTTGTCTTTGCCTCTTGTTGTTTCTGTTAAAACTTTCCTTGAGTATCTTGGCATAATCACGTGATAAGAATTATTTATGCGATACTGCTTTAACCGCCTTAAAGGCACGTGATTTTTGTCTTTGGTATTTGGATAGTGATTGTTCTAGGCATATGACAGGAAACAAAAGTTTATTCAAAACTCTCTTTGAAGGAAAGATTGGGACAGTCACTTTTGGAGATGGGAGCAAATCTGTGATTAAAGGCATTGGAACTGTGGATATTCCAGGATTGCCAGTATTTGAAGATGTTTGGTATGTTGATGGACTAAAGACAAATTTACTCAGCATAAGCCAGATTTGCGACAACGGATTAAATGTTCTTTTCACCAAGTATGAATGTGAGATACTTGACGGAGGAGGTGACTGTATGTGTGTTGGTGTAAGGACAGCTGACAACTGTTATGGTATAACACCAAGTGTGAACAACAAGTGCTTTAGTGCAAAAATTGATCAAGTTGATTTGTGGCATCAAAGATTGGGACATGCCAGTCATAAGCAGTTAGAGAAGATTTCCAAATGTGAGGCAGTTATTGATTTACCTAAGTTTGAGAAGATAGAGAAGTGCATTTGTGGACCATGTCAGATAGGTAAACAAGTGAAATCCAAGCATCCATCTGTGACTAGTGTTCAAACTTCAAGACCTCTAGAGTTACTGCACATTAATCTCATGGGTCCTGTTAGAGTTCAGAGTTTAGGTGGAAAGAAGTATATTCTAGTTGTTGTGGATGATTTTACTAGATATACTTGGGTTGTGCTTTTGAAAGATAAAGCTGAGGCTCCTGAGAAGATGATACATCTGTGCAAGAAATTGCAGGTTGAGAAAGATACTGTGATAGCCAGAATAAGAAGTGATCATGGAAGAGAATTTGAGAATACCAAGCTGGCTACTTTCTGTAATGATTAAGGCACTCATCAAGAGTTCTCTTCGCCCAAGACACCTCAACAAAATGGGATTGTGGAAAGGAAAAACAGGGTTGTACAGGAGATGGCACGGGTTATGTTACACAACAAAAAATTGCCAAAATCCTTCTGGGGAGAAGCTGTCAACACTGCTTGTCATACCCTCAATCGTGTGTATTTCAGACCTGACTCCAAGAAAACTCTCTATGAACTCTGGAGAGGGAAGAAGCCTGTTTTCAAATATTTTAGAATATTTGGCAGTGACTGCTATATTCTACGTGATAGAGAGAACCTAGAAAAGTTTGATGCAAAAAGTGACAAAGGATATTTTCTAGGGTACTCTACCACTAGTAGAGCGTATAGAGTGTACAATCTGAGAACCAAAACAGTCATGGAATCTTCAAATATTGTGATAAATGATGAAGTGTGTTCAGAAGCACCTATAGAAAGCACTGCTCTTGCTCATGATAAGTCTTTTGAAGTTGATGATTCACTTCCTACTGAGTATGTTGGGAAACATAGTGAGGAAGAGTTGTTGGTGTTAAATGATACAGTTTCAGTACCATCAAATTCAGAACCATCCATTTCGGTTCGTGAAACTCAATAGGTACAAAGTGAGCTCAGTCCTCCATCTGAACAGAAAGGTACCTCCATATCTTTAGTAAAAAGTCCATCTTTTAGAGTGAGATTGAATTATCCATCCACAAATATATTGGGTATTCTGAATAATAACATGAGATTGAGATCAAAAGCCTTGAATGTGATTACTCACTCATGCTATCTGTCCCAATTTGAACCGAAGAAGGTGGATGAAGCACTTCAAGATGCTGATTGGGTAAATTCCATGCATGAAGAACTTTATCAATTCATTCGGAATGATGTGTGGGAACTAGTTCCTAGACCGAAGAGTGTAAATGTGATTGGAACTAAGTGGATCTTTAAGAACAAGTCAGATGAACATGGCACTGTGATCAGAAACAAATCAAGAATAGTTGCACAAGGGTACACACAAGTGGACGGAATTGATTTTGATGAGACTTTTGCACCAGTGGCTAGGTTAGAATCCATCCGGATATTGTTGGCCATAGCAAGTCACCTAAACTTCAAGCTGTATCAAATGGATGTCAAGAGTGCTTTGTTGATCAACCTAAAGGCTTTGTTGAATGGGATGCTACAAGATGAAGTATATGTTGAGCAACCTAAAAACTTTGTTGATCCTCACAGACCAGATGATGTCTACAAATTGAAGAGAGCTCTCTATGGGTTGAAACAAGCTCCTAGGGCTTGGTATGACAGATTGACTGCATATCTCACTGAGCATGGATTCAAAAGGGGATCTGCAGATACAACTCTCTTCATAAGAAAGGATAAGACTGGTTTTATTGTAGCTCAAATTTATGTAGATGACATTGTTTTTGGTGTTACTAATAATTCTCTTGCTCATTCTTTTGCAGATGAAATGAAGGCAATGTTTGAAATGAGCATGGTTGGTGAACTGACTTATTTTTTGGGATTGCAAATAAAGCAAACAGAGTCAGGAATCTACATAAATCAAGCTAAGTATGCAATAAATCTGGTGAAAAGATTTGGATTGGACAAGGCTGCTCATGCTAGAACACCGATGGCTGCTAATGCAAAATTAACAATTGATCCATCAGGTGAGTCAGTTGATGTTACTTTGTATTGAAGCATGATTGGATGTCTGTTGTATTTGACTGCTAGTAGGCCTAATATATCTTTTAGTGTTGGTGTTTGCTTTAGATTTCAGTTTAACCCTAAGGTTTCTCATTTAAATACTGTTAAGAGAATTATAAAATATGTGAGTGGAACCTGTGATTATGGATTATTTTATAGCAAGGAGTCTAATTTGTCTCTTGCTGGGTTTTCTGATTCCGATTAGGCTGGGAATGCTGATGACAGAAAAAGCACCACTGGGGGGTGTTTTTATGTAGGAGCCAATCTTGTGGCTTGGATGAGTAAGAAGCAAAATTCTATTTCTTTATCCACTGCTGAGGCAGAATATATTGTTGCTGGGAATTGTTGTTCTCAGCTCCTTTGGATGAAAAAGCTGTTGAGCGATTATGGGATTCCTCAAGACACCATGGTTGTCTATTGTGATAATTCCAGTGCTATAGATATATCTAAGAATCCTGTTCAGCACTCTAAGACCAAACACATTGAACTTAGATATCACTTTATTAGGGATTTGGTTGAAAAGAAAATTGTTGTTCTTGAGTATATCCTTACTGATCGTCAAAATGCTGACATCTTTACCAAACCGCTTGAAGAAAGTAAGTTTGAGACACTTCGTCAAGTGATTGGTGTGCTTCGGTGTCCGTAGTCTCTTTTGGCTTTCTTGGTTCTTGTGCTTCATTACCCATTACTCTGTGATCATTGATCTTTAGTTTTTGTGTTTTTTTTGTTTTTTTTCTAGGACTTGCATTGCATTACATTCGTGCATTTCATTCTAGGATGTATTAGTTTTCTCTTTTTAAAAATATATATAAAAAAAAAGGGAGAAAAGGAGAAAGCAAAAATATGTTTGACATTATTTTTCTTGGTTTTTGAAAACTAGGTTGGTCAATTTATTTTCACATAACATGTCTTATGTACCTTGTTTAGCTTTGATGAGTTTATTTATTGTACTTGACTAGTTGAAGCTTTATAGTGCATGTTGTGTGGGAAAGATGTTTATGGTGTTTATCACTTTGTCTTAATCTTGAAGTCACATATTGTTTGACTGTTGGACTTGATCCTTTTGAAAAAGGCATAAATAACTATTTCACCACTGTTCACTAGCCAATCATGAACACCTTAGTGCATATCATAAGATTTTGTACTCGAGAAAGTGTAGCACATGCACAAAAAGAACATAAGGTGTAGCCTCAGTATATTTGCTTAATGCTTAAAATTGGTGTGTACTATTAGGCTTGATGCCAATTCACTTAATTAAAACTGGTGTGTACTATTAGGCTTGATGCCAATTCACATAATTAAGAGGCTAAATACAAGAAATTTACATGATTGCAAGCTTATGTTTTAGGAGATGTGGGAGTTATATGATGTAAATTTTTAGATGATAGTCTTTTTTAAATTTTGTGTGATGAATTTTGTAGGCTTTGTGATTGATTTCTATTCGCATATCACCTTACATGTATCTCAAGTTTTTGTTAGTTTGCACACACTACACGAGTTACTCTTTGCTAAACACTGTACATGTTATTGTGTGTGTTTTTGGTTTGACCAACCAAGTTTGAAAATATCTTGAGAATTATGCAAAACATTATTTTTGGCTGAGAAATTAAAAGAAGAACTAGCTGAAACCTTTTTTGGAGAAACTGGGATTACAAATTTGGGTTTTTGAAAAAGCATTCCATTTCATTTCATACTCATGCATTGTGTTTCTTTGATTTTAATGCTTTGAGGAGCTATTTTTTCAAAAAATTGGTTTGATTTTTCAAAACTGGAATTTTTCCCAAAATATTGTGATCCGTTGCCTATTTTGATCGATCCAGTCTGTTTTTCGATCAATCGAAAATTTTAAAATTCCTTTTAAAAATTTCGAGTGACTCGATTGATCGAAAGTAATTTTCGATCAATCGAAAGTCGTGAATAAGTTTTTTAAACAGTGTTCTTTGACTGATTCCTTAACTTTTCAAAAAAGTTTTCTTCAAACTTTCTTTTCTCTCTCCGACTTGGCACGGATCTACGGTGATTTTTTGTCGTTTTCCTTCAAATTTTTTGCAAAATTTCTCTTTCCTCAAGCCGGTAAGTCTCTTTTGCCCCTCATTTTTGAGTTTATTTGCATTTTTCATGCATTTTCTCTCTAATTTTTGGACCTCTCTAAATTTGGGATTTTTGATGTTTCATGCCCAATTTTGTGCAATTGATCAATGGGTTTTTATGGGGACATGTTATAAACTTGATTGTGATAGTTTAATTTGATCAATTTTGGGTTTTGTGAGAAATTGAAATTTCTAGGGTTTATGTTTAGTTCCGAATTGGGGATTTTGTTCAATTAGGTTGAAATTGATGAAATTGGCTTGTTGATTGGATGTAATTAGGCATTATAATCTATGCGTTATGTTTTGTAATGCTTAATTCATCCATGTGTTTCATAATTTTTCAAGTGGTTTTAAAATTTTTTGGGGTTTTTGTTAGAAACTTTATGCTCAAGCCATTTTTGTTCAATTGAACTTAATTTTGAACTCTGTTTAATGCATTAGTACATGCATCATGCCATTTTAACTGTTCATGCATCATATAGATTTTTGCTCTATATTTTTTTGTGCTAATTTGTAGTCTGCCATTGGTTTTTATTTTTTTTCTTTCTTGTGTCTTTGTCCTTTCCTTAGCATCATGCCTAGGAAGACTAGAGCTCGTAGGTCTATCCCCTCACCTACTCCTTCCTCTCTATCTTTTGACCGTGAGAAATTTCCTAGTGAGTAAGATCTGGTCTGAGCGGTCTGTTATTCTAGATGAGTTAGATCCTGCCATTAGGGCAAACATAGAGCGTCGGGGCTGGTTACCCTTGGTGGATATTTTTGATCCTCCTCCACCTGCTACCTTGATCCAAGAGTTCTTCTCGAACATCGCGATCCGCGTCTATGATTCCAACACTTTAGTAAAGAGTTGGATACGAGGCGTAGAGTACACCATTACTCCTATAGTAATGGCTGATGCTTTTGAGGTATCTTTGGTCCAGCACCCTATCTATCTCTATGATGAGTCTCCTGTTTTGAGTGATGTCAAGTCTTACATCACTGGGTCATCTATCCAGTGGGGTTCTGATCCTCGGATCACCACTGCTGAGCTATCTGAGCTTCACTATCTTTTCTTTAGGATAGCTTGTCATTGCTTTTGGCCCATTTCTCATCTGCACACCATTCCTCTCGAGAGGTGTGTATTTTTGTACGCTCTTGTTACTGATGCTCCTATCAGTTTTCTCCACTTGTTCTTTCGTTCTTTGAACGAAGTGTATAGGAGTTCATCTTCTTCTCATGCACTGGTTCATCCTATTTTTATTCATAGGCTTTTTCTTTATTTAGGTCTAGAGGATTTCCCTTCCTCGGAGCCTGTGCATGTCATCGGTCCCATAGGTGCGTCTTTTCTTAGACAGAGGGCTGCTCATCTTCGAGCTGGCTCTAAACACCCTAGGTTTGAGCCTTCTGGGTCTGCTCCTCCTCCCTCTTCTTCTACAGGTCCTACTGGTGAGGATGTTCCTAATCCTGATGCTGCTACTGCTGTTCCTCCACCTCCAACGGATGACTTTGATATTCGTCTTACCTTGGAGACTGTCATGACCGTTTAGGTAGCTCATGGTCAGCTTTTGGTGGACCTTTTTGACGAGATTCGAGCTTTACGAGCTGATCTGGCGCAACTTCGATCATCTTCACCATCTCCTTTTGATGATGGATTGTGATTGCCCTTTGGCATTCTGTCACAAAAAGGGGGAGTAGAGTTTGTAGAGGAGTTTTTGTAGTTAGGGAGATTTTTGTTTTTGTTTTGTGGAGTAGATTGTATTTAGGCGCTTCACCTTGTATATCATTTTTTTGGGGATATTCATGTTAGGGGGAGTCACATTGATTGATATACATGATTTTTTGTTGATTCTTGTTTCTTTGGATTCACTGTTTATTGATTTATATTCCTTGAGTTATTCATTGATATATGTCTTTATTATGTGTTTTGTGGATCATACAAGAATGTTATACCTATTTATATACTATTTTTTGTCACACATGCGTTTATGAGTTTGTTGAGTATTTCAGGAATATACAGGTTGATTCAATTGAGCTACTGTCTACACTTGCAATTGATGGATAGTAGTTATGATTGAATTTTAGTCTTTATGAGCATTATTTTTGTAAAGGGCTTTTTAATTGTAAACTTTGAGCTTAGTGTTTGTGTTTTGTCACGGATTGCCAAATGGGGAGTTTGTTAGGTTCTAAAGATTTAGGAATTTATGTATTTAGAACTCTAATTTGTATTGTTGGCAAACCATGATCAAAACAGGTTATTATTCTTATTTAAGCTTGCTCAAAGTTGGGTCTTTCATGTAAAGTTGGAATCGAGTGGTTGCAGATGCATTGGTGCATCTCGGCCTGGCTCGATCGATCGAATCTCGGGCAGAATGTTTTTCTGCAGAATATTCCAGCTCAGCCCTAACTCATTAAACGTTTTGGGTTTTCTGTTTTTACCCTAGGTATATAAAGAAAAACCCTAGCCACGTTTTTAGAGTTGCTCTAGTTGTATTATTGCTCATACTTTTCTGTTTTGTGTAAATCTCTTGTGAGATCTAGAGGAGCTTTCCTTTACACAAAGTTTAGGGCTTTCAAGGTAGAGATTACTTCAACATCTTGATGATCAACTCAGTTGCTACCATTGAAGCTTAAAGAATATCAAGCGTGGGTGCTTGTAACTGATTGGAGAATCCAAGAAAGAAGGAGTCTGTGGATTCGGAGCTTGCACGTGGTCGTGTTAGTAAGTTCTACTGGTGGGTAGCATTAGGAAGTCAAGTGGGGAGTTTGTAGTCCTTTTGTATGAACTTCGATTCTTTCGCATAGTGGATTCAGGTTTACCTTGAGAATAGCTAGGTCAAATCCTCTCCAAGTTTTTACCGTGTGGTTTCCTGGGTGATCATATCATTGTGTCTTTTATATTTTCGTTGCTTTATATTATTGATATGATTGTATGTTTGTGATAACCTAGAATTACATAATTTGACTAAGTTAATCACTTGGCTAATTAACTAGGTTAATATGGTTGTTTTAAGGGGCCTAAAACCGTTCAGTTTTCATCTAATTCGTAAGTGTATGTTTAGGCTTTCTTTTCTCACAACCCTAAACATATATAAGGATTATTTTAAGGGCCATCAAAGGCAGCGCGAGTGTGAAGCAAAGTTTGTTCATGCAAATTATGACCAGAGACAAAATTTGCCCTAGTTCATCTTTCTCTTGAAGAAGTTGCTGTGTTTTTACACCTTTGGGTTTTGTGACCAAGAAGCTTCTTGATCTTCATTGTGTGATGAACTGAAGAACTTTGCAGTCAACATCTTTCTTAAGTTGGTGATTAAGTCGCGTATTGGGATCCGCGCATCTATTGGTTAGTCACGTACTAGGAGCTGTGCATTGAAAATGAGAGACTGTCACTACAGATCAAGTCCAATTGGGTATTGGGGTAAGGGTTCAACCGTCGGTTAGTATAAGGTACTGAGATTCCTTTATTTGTAATTGCTTGTTTTGATAATAATGGATTCTCAAAAGTGGTGACCTTAAATTCACTTGATGGGATTTTTGCCATGTAGGTTTTCACCATTTGTAAACAAATCACCGTGGCAATTTATTTTCTGCTGCATATTTTAGTTAATTGGTGATTTGTTTGTGCTGCCACGTACAATTGCTTGTTAATTTGATTAATTAATAAACTTGACTAATTAATCAATTAATTTATCACAAGGGGTCAATAAGTTTTTGGCCTATCAAGTGGTATCAGAGGAGGCACACTCTGATTAGGTTTTAATTTTTGCTGTTTGATCCATTGACCCCTATTGTCATGGCTGGAACCGGCTTGAAGAGATCTTTGTTTTCAAATACATCTTTTTTTTCTAATCTTTACTTGTTTGAGTGTATCAAAAAATGCAAGTCTAAAAGTTATTTGAATTCTATTATGATGACTATTGGAAAAGATCTCAGTTTGACAAAGAAGAAACTAGATTGTCTCAAAATGAAAATGTGCAAAGGGGTTCATTTGAGAATAGTGAAAGTCAAAGGTTTAGCTCATAAAAGGCAGATAAGAGAAAACACCATTCCCACTGATCTGTCATCTAAGCACAAAGTGTGCTTCATGATGAAGTCCGCATTTAAGGTTATGGACACGTGTTTGTGGTACCTTGACAGTGGTTGCTTAAGACACATGACTAGAGATCGATCTCTCTTCAAGGTTTTTGAGTCTAAGAAAAGGAAAGGGAATCATATCTCTACCTGGACTGCCAGACATTGCTAATGTTCTATATGTAGAAGGTCTGAGAGTGAACCTGTTGAGCATAAGTCAGATATGTGATCAAGACTTCATGGTACTATTCTCTAAGGGAAAATTCCTTGCCATGGATGAGTTTGGAAAAAAGCTCATAAGTTGTGTTCGCACTCTAGACAACTATTATGACTTGGCTCTTGATACTGATATTGTGTGCAATAGCATTCGTTTACCAAATGAAGATCTATGGCACCAAATGATGGGACATACTAGTTACAAACATCTTTCGATTGTATCTAAGCATGAGTCAGTTTTGGGGATACCAAAGCTCAATAGAATGAGCAATGTGGTGTATGGACCATGTTAGCTTGGGAAACAGACAAAAGCTAAACATTCGGGCACTTAGACATCTGCTACATCCAGACCATTGGAGCTACTACATCTGGATCTTATGGGTCTAACCAAAATCGAGTTTCTTGGTGGAAAGAGATACATCATGGTTTTGGTAGACGACTTCACTAGGTATACTTGGGTCATTCTCCTATGATCCAAGTCTGATGCTCCTGAGCACATTGAAGATTTGTGCACAAGATTGCAGAATGAAAAGAGCCTAAAGATTGATCGAATTCGAAGTGATTATGGTAAAGAATTTGAGAACTCATATATGGAATCCTTTTATACAAAATCAGGTATATCTCAAGAATTATTTGCTCCTATTACTCCTCAGTAGAATGGTGTAGTAGAAAGGAAGAACAGGGTTATTCAAGAGATGGCTAGAGCCATGTTGCACAATAAGGATGTGGCTAGAAACTTGTGGGGAGAAGCCGTCAACATTGCTTATCATACGGCTAATAGGGTGTACTTTAAACCCGGTACCAAGAAGACTCCATATGAGTTATGGAAGGGAAGGAAACCAAATGGTAAATACTTTAGAATCTTTAGAAGTACTTGTTTCATTCTCAAGGATAGAGAGAATGTGGGAAAATTTGACTCCCGGAGTGATGAAGGAATATTTCTAAGATACTCCTCTATAAGCAAGGCTTATCGGGTATACAACAAAAGAACCATGAAGGTAATGGAAACAGTAAATGCTGTTATTGATGAATCTTCAGATTCCGGTTCTGAGAAATTTGGTGAGGAAATCCCTAAAGAGATTCTTCCTGCCAAGCCCAGGGAAGTTCAAGAAATTGTTTTACAAAAGCCTGCATCTCCTAGTACTCCAGATACTCCAAGTGTTGTAGAAGATTTAGTAGACTTATCTACTTCACCTAATTTTGAAACCCATGAAGAGAAAGGACCTTCTTCTAGGATCGAATTGAATCATCCTCCTGAAATTATTGTGGGAAACATGAATGAACTTACACTAAGGAAGCATACAGTTGATAAATATGTTGTTAACTTTGTGTCTTATTCCTATTACTTGTCGCAGGTTGAACCCATTAAAGTTGAGGAAGCTCTTCAGGATGAAAGCTGGGTTGAAGCTATACACAATGAACTGCTTCAGTTTCAGAGGAATTGTGAGGTTGAATTTAATCAACCACTCTGTTGGCTTCATTCCGTACCAAATTTGCTTGTATATTAGCAATTAGTAACCCTGTATTTAGGTGGGATTCATGTAAGGGTAGTGTGTGAGAGAGTGTGAAGAAATGTTTAACATTGTGCAAAGAAGCAAGGACTCGCGACTGGAACTTGCGGGTGGCTCGCGACTGGCAAGCTGCCAGAAGATGGTCATGTGTCAAGCATGCGGGAAGATAAAGCGTTATGCCAGCTGTTGCACTACAGGACAAAAATTCCAGACTGGCAATGCAATTACCTCGCGGCTTGAACTTGTGACTCAGTCCAGTTGCGAGGCCAAGTCGCTAACCAACTCTGTTTTGAAAAAATTAACTCTTCGCGTTCCAAATGCACACCACTATATATGGACCCTTATATCCACGAAATGTAGAGAGCTTTCAGAGAGAATTTTGAGAGAGAAACCCTAGAGAAAAACAAGATTGATTCATCCACAATCTTCATCTAAGAGACTCTTCAAATTCCTCAACTCTCACCCTCTCCATTGATACGTCCTTGAGAGGTTCTTAGCCAAATCCTTTTCTCACCATGCCCATATATGTGAGAAGGTTTATCTGGTGCTTTGGGAAGTAGTTAGGAAGGGACCAATTCATATTGGTTGATGCTACGGGCTATAGCGGAATCCGGTAAGCTAGAAAAGAAAAAGGTTTGGCACAATCTCGTTGGAGCAGGAAGCTTGGAGGGCTTAGGTACACTGGGTAGATTAGGCTTGGAGGGTCTATTGCTGTTCATGTATCCCAACTACATTTTCTAGTGGATTATTGACCGCTTGGAAGGTGGCGGAGAGGTTTTACGCCGAGGGCTTCGGTTTCCTCTTCGATAACACATCAGGTGTTGTCCTTGTGTTTGCATCTCTCTTCCCTTAATCTTTGCCTTTTATTTTTTGCTGTGGATGTGATTATATTTGGCTTAGATTGTTTATCAATTATGTGTTTGGCTTATGTTGATGTTCCACTCATTTATTGTTTGATAATAAACTTGAATTGATATTTTGTAATTTGGGGTTTAAATGTTCAAGGTTGTTTTACACATATTTTTGAGCATATATATATATATATAAATGTAGAGATCTTATGTGGGAAAGCATGTGGCTCTATCATGTGGCACATTATCTGACATCTTTCTCATTTAGGCTTCCACCTCATCTAAATTTAGCATTTATTTCAAACTATTAACTAATGGTAAATGCATTTATTTCAATGTATTAATAAAATTAAAATATTTGTATACATTTATAACTTTGCATGCTTTGAATTGATACAAATGTATTTAAAAAATCATGGGAAATGTAGGAATAAAATTCAAAGAATTTGTATACATTTATAACTTTACGTGCTTTGAATTGATACAGATGGATCTAAAAAGTCGTGAGAAAGGTAGGAATAAAAAAAACTTCTCAATTTACTGCATAAGAGTAACATCAATGCAAAATTCCAAGAGTCGAATTCAATGAATTAGACAAATATTATATCTCCACATCAATATATATATATATATAAGTAGAGACCTCATGTGAGAAAGTATGAGGTTCTGCCAAATGGCACATTGTATGACATTCTTCTCATTTAGGCTTTCCACCTCATCTAAATTTAGCATTTATGTCAAACTATTAAGTAATGACATATGCATTTATTTCAATGTATTTCAATGGCACATTGTGCCTTTGTGTTAGAACTCCTTTGCCTCTCCCTTGTGTGTGTGTGTGTGTTTTGACAGGGTTTAGACCCCTTAAACCACAAACAAATTGCGTAGCCTAGATTAATTAGCCAAGTTTTTACTTAGTCAAATTAAGCAATTCTAGGTTAAAACAATTTCAAAATCATATCATGCATGTAAACATATAAAGCAGCGGAAAGTAAATAACACAGTGATATGATCACCCAGGAAAACCAAACCGGTAAAAAACCTGGGGAGGATTTTACCCACCGATCCTCAAGGCAAAACGGAATCCACTAAGAAAGAATTGAAGTTGTTACAAAAGGACTTACAAGCAACCCCGCTTGACTTCCTAATGCTACCCACCAGTAGTAACTTCTTGACACGACCACGCGCAGGCTCCGAATCTACGGACTACTTCTTTCTTTTGTCTTCCTTCAATCAGGTACAAGCTCCTCACTTGTTAATCTTTAAGTTCCAAAGGCAGCAACCAAGTTGATCATCAAGATGTAGAAGAATCTCAATCTTGAAAACCCTAAGTTATGTGTAAAGGAAAGCTCCTCTAGATCTCACAAGAGATTTACACAAAACCGCAATCTATGAACAACAACACAACTTGTGCAACTCTTAAAAACGTAGCTAGGGTTTGCCTTATATACCTAGGGCAAAAACATAAAACCCTAAACGTTTAAAGAGTTAGGGCTGAGTTGGAATTCTGCAGAAAAACGCATCTGGGCCGATTTTCGATCGATCGAGAATTACATTCGATCGATCGAGCCAGGCCGAGAAGCTCCAATGCTTCTGCAGTCTCTCGATTCCAACTTTACAAAATTAAACCAACTTTGAGCAAGCCTAAACAAGACTAAATACATTGTTTTGATCATGGTTTGCCAACATTACAAATTAGGTTCTAAATACATAAAATCCTAAGACCTTAAAACCTAACATGTTTGTTTCTCCAAAAAAAGAAAAAGAAAAAGAAAAGAATGGGTAATTGTTCCACATTGCTTAAGAGAGTGTGTTATGTGTAGTATAACTTGCCTCACACTCCCTTAAAAGTTACCATGGCTTTTGAGTGGAGTTGTGGTGTGCTTTTGTGTTAGAACCCATTTCCCTCTCCCTTGTGTGTGTGTGTGTGTTTGTTTCTAAAAAAAAAAAAAAAAGGGTAATTGTCCCACATTGCTTAAGAGAGTGTGTTATGTGTAGTATAACTTGCCCCACCCTCCCTTAAAAGTTACCATGACTTTTTAGTGGAGTTGTGGTATGCCTTTGTGTTAGAACCCCTTTCTCTCTCCCTTTTGTGTGTGTGTGTTTGTTTCTAAAAAAAAAAAAATAATTAATTTTACACGCTTTCAATTGATACAGATGGATTTAAATCATAATGGGAAATGTAGAAATAAAATTCAAAGAATTTGTATACGTTTATAACTTTACATGCTTTAAACTGATATGGAGGATCTAAAAAGTCATGAGAAAGGTAGGAATCAAAAAAACTTTTTAATTTTCTGCATAACACTAATGCAGAATTTCAAGCGTCAAATTCAATGAATTAGACAAATATTATTTGTTCCACATCAATATATATATATATATATATAATGTAGAGATCTTATGTGGGAAAGCATGTGATTTTACCAAGTGGCACATTATATGACATTTTTCTCATTTAGGCTTCCACCTCATCTAAATTTAGCATTTATGTCAAACTATTAACTAATGGCAAATGCATTTATTTCAATGTGAATGTTCAAAATGTGTGTAAAACACAATGAACGTTTAGACCCCAAATTACAAATTATCAATTCAAGCTTATAATAAAAAAATAACTGTGTAGAACATGAACATAAGCTAAAACAAAATTGATAAACAATCTAAACCATAAATAATCACAACCACAACAGTAATTAAATGGCAAAGATAAAGGGAAGAGAGATGCAAACACAAGGACAACACTCGATGTGTTATCGAAGAAGAAACCGAAGCCCTCGGTGTAAATCCTCTCCGCTGCCCTCCAAGCGGTCAATAATCCACTAAAAAATGTAGTTGGGATACATGAACAGCAATAAATCCTCAAAGCCTAATCTATCCAATGTACCTAGGCCCTCCAAGCTTCTTGCTCCAACGAGGTTGCGCCGAACTTTCGTCTTTTCTAGCTTATCGGATTCTGCTATAGCCCATAGCATCAACCAATATCAATTGGTCCCCTCTTAACTGCTTCCCAAAGTACCAAACAACCTTCTCACAGATGTGGGTATGGTGAGAAAAGGATTTGGCTAGAAACCTCTCAAGGATGTAAAAATGGAGAGGGTGAGAGTAGAGGAATTTGAAGAGTCTCTTATGTGAATATTGTGGATGAATCAATCTTATTTTTCTCTAGAGTTTCTCTTTCAAAATTCTCTCTGGAAGCTCGTTACAATTCGTGGGTATAAAGGTCTATATATAGTGGTGTGTGTTTGGAATGCGAGGAGTCAGTTTTTCCAAAATAGAGCTAGCTGGCGACTTGGCCTCGCTACTTGACTAAGTCGCAAGTTCAAGTCGCGAGATAACTGCATTGCCAGTTTGGACTTTTTGTCTTGTAGTGCAACAGCTGGCATGACGCTTCAGCTTCCCGCATGCTTGACATGTGACCATCATCTGGCGGCTTTCCAGTTGCAAGCCACCCGCGAGTTCCAGTCGCGAGTCCCTACTTCTTTGCATAATCTTGAGCATTTCTTCACACTCTCTTACACACTACCTTTACATGATTCCTGCCTAAATACAGGGTTTCTAAATGCTAAATTACAAGCAAATTTGGCATGGAATAAAGCCAACAAAATGGTTGATTAAATTCAACCTTACACAATGTATTAGTAAAATTCAAAATATTTGTATACATTTATAAATTTGCATGCTTTGAATTGATAGAAATGGATTTAAAAAGTCATGGGAAATGTAGGAATAAATTTCAAAGAATTTGTATATATTTATAACTTTACATGCTTTGAATTGGTACAGATGGATCTAAAAAGTCGTGGGAAAGGTCGGAATAAAAAAGACTTCTCAATTTTCTGCATAAGACTAACTTCAATGCAAAATTTCAAGAGTCGAATTCAATGAATTAGACAAATATTATGTCTCCACATCAGTATATATATATATATATATAAACAGAGACCTCATGTGGGAAAGTATGAGGTTCTGCCAAGTGGTACATTGTATGACATCCTTCTCATTTAGGCTTCCACATCATCTAAATTTAGCATTTATGTCAAACTATTAAGTAATGGCATACACATTTATTTCAATGTATTAATAAAATTTGTATCATTTATAATTTTACACGCTTTCAATTGATACAGATGGATTTAAATCATAATGGGAAATGTAGGAATAAAATTCAAAGAATTTGTATACGTTTATAACTTTACATGCTTTGAACTGATACGAAGGATCTAAAAAGTCATAGGAAAGGTAGGAATCAAAAAACACTTTTTAATTTTCTGCATAACACTAATGCAGAATTTCAAGCGTCAAATTCAATGAATTGGACAAATATTATTTGTTCCACATCAATATATATATATATATATGTAGAGATCTTATGTGGGAAAACATGTGGTTCTACCAAGTGACATATTATATGACATCTTTCTCATTTAGGCTTTCACCTCATCTAAATTTAGCATTTATGTCAAACTATTAACTAATGGCAAATGCATTTATTTCAATGTATTAGTAAAATTCAAAATATATATATACATTTATAACTTTCCATGCTTTGAATTGATAGAAATGGATTTAAAAAGTCATGGGAAATGTAGGAATAAATTTCAAAGAATTTGTATACATTTACAACTTTACATGCTTTGAATTGATATGGATGGATCTAAAAAGTCGTGGGAAAGGTAGGAATAAAAAAGACTTCTCAATTTTCTGCATAAGACTAACTTCAATGCAAAATTGCAATAGTCGAGTTCATTGAATTGGACAAATATTATTTGTTCCACATCAACCAATATATATGTGAAAGTAGACACCTCATGTGGGAAAGCATGAGGTTCTGCCAGATGGCACATTGTATGACATCGTTTTCATTTAGGCTTCCATCTCATCTAAATTTAGCATTTATGTAAAACTATTAAGTATTGGCAAATGCATTTATTTCAATGTATTAATAAAATTCAAAGAATTTGTATACATTTATAACTTTACATGCTTCGAATTGACACAGATGGATTTAAAAAGTCATGGGAAATGTAGGAATAAATTTCAAAGAATTTGTATACATTGACATAATTAGTGAAATAGGCAAACAAATATGATGAAGATCAGTAACAACTCAGAATCAAGTGGGCAATGAGAATCACAAAGTCACAAGTGACAAAAATCGTGACAAAATATCAAGAACATGATACGAATGGAGCAACACATTCATGAAACACATCACAAGGCACAGACTCTCTATAGACAAAAAAAAAAAAAAAAAAATTCAAATGTCCATCAAAAACAATAACACTCAAACAAAGAACACTAAAAAAAATAAAGCAAACCCCAACACGAGCATGATATTTCACAAGACATAATGTCAACAACACAAATCAAGAAAATAATGTTCAAATCATGAAATATGAAGTGAGGGAAAGAAAACCCATACCTTTTTCTTGAAGATTGGAGAAGAAATGTAGTTGGGATACATGAACAGTAATAGACCCTTCAAGCCTAATCTACCCAAGTACCTAAGCCCTCCAAGCTTCTTGCTCCAACAAGGTTGCGCCGAACCTTTTTCTTTTCTAGCTTACCGGATTCTGCTATAGCCCATAGCATCAACCAATAGCCATTGGTCCCTTCCAAACTGCTTCCCTTAGCACCAAAAGACCTTCTCACAGACATAGGTGTGGTGAGAAAAGGATTTGGTCAAGAACCTCTCAAGGATGTATAAATGGAGAGGAAGAGAGTAGAGGAATTTGAAGAGTCTCTTAGTGAAGATTAGGGATGAGGCAATCTTGTTTTTCTCTAGGGTTTCTCTCAAAATTCTCTCTAGAAGCTCTCTACATTTCGTGGGTATAAGGGTCTATATATAGTGGTGTGTTTTTGGAATACGAAGAGACAGTTTTTCCCAAACAGGGTAAGTTGGCAGCTTGGCCTTGCGACTGGTCTAAGTCGAGAGTTTAAGTTGTGAGATAACGGTCTGGCCAGCCTGGGATTTTTGTCCTGTAGTGCGATAGCTGGCGTGACCCTTCACCTCCCTGCATGCTTCCCACGTGTGTTGAAGTTGGTGGCTTGCCAGTCGCGAGTCAGCCGTGAGTCCCTGCTTCTTTGCACAATCTTGAGCATTTCTTCACACTCTCTCATACACTACCCTTACATCAATCCCACCTAAATACAAGGTTACTAAGCACTAAATTATAAGCAAATTGGCACGGAATAAAGCCAACAAGATGGTTGATAAAATTCAACCTTACAATATCCTTTATACAATTACCTTGTGTTGTTGTATTGGCTGAGTGTTGGACAGGCAAATGATACTTTGCATTAAGCTTATTAGCTTGCATGTCATGATGTTTATTCCTTATGTGAATGATCATTGTGGTTACTATTTATAGTGATTGTTTGTTTTTGGTCAAGCCATGTTATATTACTTTAATTTTTTTTTTTTGCTTGATCGCATTGTGCTTGCTCCATATGTATTTCAAGTTTTCTGCTTTCAATGATCGTATTGTGTTGTTTTTTTTTCAAGAAATACTTGTTCGAATGGTTCAAGAGCTTCATAGATTCTAGAGTTAGGTGTGAGTGAGTTTTGTCCAATTGTTCCCAACTCACATGTTCAGTCTAGAGTTTGTTTTAGGTTTTTGTCACAGAATAGCCAAAGGGGGAGATTGTAAGGTTGAATTTGTTCAATCATTTTGTTGGCTTTATTCTGTGCCAAATTTGCTTGTAATTCAACATTTAGAAACCTTGTATTTAGGTGGGAATCATGTAAGGGTAGTGTGTGAGAGAGTGTGAAGAAAAGCTCAAGAATGTGCACTCAAGAAGGGCCTTGCGACTGGATCTCGCGATTGGCGAGTCACCAGAAAGGCACATGTGTGAAGCATGCAGGGGGAGCTGAAGAGTCATGCCAGCTGTTGCACTACAGGACAAAACTTCTAGTCTGGCCAGGCCGTTAGCTAGAAAAGACAAAGGTTCGGCATAACCTCGTTAGAGCAAGAAGTTTTGAGGGCTTAGGTGCATTGGGTAGATTAGGCTTGGAGGCTCTTTTGCTATTCATGTATCCCAATTATATTCTCTAGTGGATTATTTACCGCTTGGAGAGTGATGGAGAGGTTTTACACCGAGGACTTCGGTTTCCTCTTCGATAACACATCGCTATGTTGTCTTTGTGTTTGCATCTCTCTTCCCTTAATCTTTGCCTTTTAATTACTGCTGTGGTTGTGATTAATTTCGGTTTAGATTGTTGTACTAATTCCGTTTTAGCTTATTTTCATATTCCGCACATATACTGTTTGATAATAAGCTTGAGTGGGTAATTTGTAAATTGGGGATCTAAACGTTCATAGGTGTTTTACACACTTTTTGAACATTCAGTAATGTTGTTTTCTTAGATTGCATTTGTAATTATTGTGATTCCATTGAATTTAATTGAAAAAGTAACGAATTTGAGATATATATACTAAATTTCAAACATAGAAGGAGAAACTGTAACTACCCCAAATATAAAGAGAATGGAGAGTACTTGTTTTATATTTTGGTTTTTAATACATTTTTCAAGTGTTAAAGGCTTTAAAAACACTGTTGTCGCTTAGGAACTAAGCAGCCCAACAAAAACACTGAAAAGGTAGTCCCTAGCCAGATTTTTTCCTCTTTAGAAAAGCGGAAAACCCAATAATAATTAATGCAAATGCATAAGATCAATGTTAGAGATAAAATTAAATTAAATTAAATTAATACACTACAAGAAAAAAGATATAATACAACAAGTATTATTGCAACAAAAAAAAAAAAAAATGGATGTAATATATATACTATTGCATCTCTAGGTTTTTTTTTTTTTTTTTTTTTTTTTTTTTGGGTAATAGTAACTTAAATTTTTTACATCAATATGAGATTGTAGTAATAATTATTATGTTACATCGAAATGTGCTGTTGTAATAGGTAACACTTATTTTACATTGAGATATGTTGTTGCAATAGGTAATCTTTTATTTCACATCGAACTATATTGTTGTAATAGGATAGATTTTTATTTCACAAAAAATTTTGTTGATGTAATAGAGGTGAGTAATTGAGTAGCGGAAAAATTTAGGAAATTGGCGCTATTTCTCTCTTTTTTTTCTCATCTCAATACTTCTCTCTTACCCACACATGTCTTCCTTTTTTTTCTCATCTCAATTTCCCACTTTCTCTCACCACATCTATCTTCCTATTTTTTCTCATCTCAATTTTAACTATCACCCACGCCTAACTCTTTATTTTTTTTCTTTCTCTTTTTTTCATCTTAGTTTCCCTCTTTATCTCACCCACCTATATCTCCTATTTTTTTGCTTTGTTTTTTTTTTTAAATCTCAAATTCTCTCTCTCAATCTCACGCCTACCTTTTTTTTTTTTTTTTTTTTTCATCTTAGTTTCCCTCTTTCTCTCACCCACATTTATCTCAATGTTTTTCTCATCTCAATCTCTCTCTCTCTCTCTCTCTCTCTGCCCACGCCTGTCTTTTTTTTTTTTTTTTTTTTTTCTTTTCCTGATTTCAACTTCCCTCTTTCTCTTAAGCGTATCTCAAAATTCAAATTTATCTACTAACTACAAAACTTATGTCTTAAATTTCCATCTCACTCTCATATCTACTAACTCTCAATTTTCTCTGTCAAATTTCAATCTCTCTTAATTCATAGTCTCCTTGGAGAGACTCTTTCTCTGTTTAAAGATTTTCTCTCTAACTTTCAGGTAATCTTTTGGTTCTCTTTAAAGTTTAATTTGATTTTTCTTTGTTTAATTGCACAGTCTTCAAGTAGTATTGTTTTATATGTTTTTTTTTTTTAGAATCAATGACGGTGTATATTGGTTTCATTATGTTGTATTTATGCATATCTTTAATTTGTTAGTATAGTTCCTAGATATGGTTTTTGAATTGCAAAACAGGTTAATGAAAAAATTATTATTTAAAAAATGATTTATTTATTTTTAAACTTTTTTTTAATAAAAAATCAACCTATTGCAACGATATTTTCAAAGTAAATCATTGCAATATGTGGAATTTATTGCAACAAAAATACCCCCAAAAACCTCTAAAATGTCTAAAATATCTCCAAAACCTAAAAAATTATCAAAATACCCCCTAAACCTAAAAAAATGACCCAAATACCCCCAAAACCTTACCAAAAATACCTCCAAAACCTGAAAAATGACCAAAGTACCTCTGAAACCTATAAAAATGACTAAAATACCCCCGAAACCTGAAAAAATTACCAAATTACCCCGTAACCTAAAAAATGACTGAAATACCTCTGAAGTCCATAAAATTACCAAAATACCCCCTAAACTTAAAAAATGACCGAAATATCCTGAAACCTAAAAAATGACAAAAATCCCCCCTTGCGGAAACCTAAAAAATGACCAAAATACCTTCCTAAAACCTATAAAATGACCAAAATACCCCAAAAATATAAAAAATGACCGAAATGCCCCCGAAACCTAAAAATTACCAAAATACACCCTAAACCTAAAAAATTAGCAAAATGCCCACTAAACCTAAAAAATGACTGAAATACCCCTGAAACCTAAAAAATTACCAAAATACCCTAAAACCTAAAAAATGATCGAAATACCCCAAGACCTAAAATATGACTAAAATAACCTCAAAACCTAAAAAAAATGACCGAAATATCCCCAAAACCTAAAAATTACCAAAGTACACCCTGAACCTAAAAAATTACCAAAATACTCCATAAACCTAAAAAATGGCAGAAATACCTCCAAAACCTAAAAAATGGCAGAAATACTTCCAAAACCTAAAAAATAACTGAAATACCCCCGAAACCTAAAAAAATTACCAAAATACCTTGAAACCTAAAAAATAATTGAAATACCCCTTGCGGAAACCTAAAAAATGACCAAAAGGCCCTCCTGTTGACACTCCATTTTGCAACTCGTATTTAACTTCACATGGAGGGTAAAAAGGTAATTTTGTCTTGAAAATATGCATCTTAATTCTAGCCATTAGATCCTTAATCTCATTTCACTAAAATGATTTTGATGTTGTAACGATCAAATCGACTAGTCATAAGCCCTAATCGGACCACCAGATTGAAAGTTATCATCAAATCAAGTTTTAATGGCTGAGATGCACTATCACAAATTTAGTCCACTATATGTGATTATGAAGAATTGATTTCAATTGGTTATAAGTGTAATCAATTTGAGATTAATGACGTGTCATAATTTGATTGGTTAGGACTATATTTTATGGTGAGGTTGCATATACCTAATTAATTTGATAGTTAAACATTAATTATTCAATGAGTAATTTATGCAATTATCTTTTAATTAGAGTAAATTTGAAACCAATTAAGTCTGAAATGGGAGTGATTGGAGCCATTTAATGTTAATTGAGAGCTAATTTGGGACCTATTAATGTTAATTGTGCTGAAACCATTTTCTAACAAATGACCTCTGCTCACCATTTCATCAATATCTCTTAGAATATTTTGAATCTGTGAATGAGGTTAATTTTCCCAGAAACTAGACATCCGGGGCTTCAATTTGAGTACAAGAATGAGACAATTCCAATCAGAAATGGGTCAGATATGATTTTTTGAAGTTGGCTCTACAAGCTGTTACAGCAGCTACGGGAAAACCGAATTTTGGCTTGCTCTCCACTCCCACTAATCTTTCCATTTAATGCACCAGATTTTCCCCAAGGCTAAAATGAGGTCTAGGTTCATAATCCTTGTCAACCCTCATTAAATGGTCTTCCATTCATATTCCCTCTACTACTACTATATAAACCCTCCCCCTTCTTCATTCCAAGACACAAAAAAAAAACCCCTCTCTCTTCTCCTCTCTTGAGTTCTAGGGAAGTAGAGTAGTCTTGTCATATCTTGGTCTTCCTGAGACTCAAGGTATTGAGTGAGACTCACTATGCCTCTCCTAGTTCTTCTTTTTTTCCTCCACCCATAGGATCTCCCTCAAAAGTCTCCTCCTCCACCATATGGATCTTGCATGAAGGTATAATCCCTTTCCCTAATTGTTTTTTGTATTTCCATGATGAGAGTTTAGGATTAAAGCACGATAATAATTATTTAAATTCTCTTGAATATGTTTGAATGTTCTTAAATGTTCTTATGTGTTTTTCACATGTTCTTGGTTGTTCATCACATGTTCATGCATAAACACTAGTTTTGATCTTAAATCCACATCAAAAATATGAAAAACATGTTTGTTTCATAATTCTTTCAAATCCTTGAATCTAGGATATCACCATACACACACATTCACTAGAATTTATTTTTCAATCCAAATGCAATGCTTAATAAATTGGATTAGGGTTCATCACATGCACACACATTAAATTCAACATGCAAATTGATTGACATATTGGATGATATGATATGAATGTTGGCCACCATAGTCTAGAAGACCAGTTTCATCAGGCAAGGTGGGTGCCTAACACCTTCCCACTTTGTAACATAGCCTCTGAACTTAGATCAAATGCTTATCCATGTAATTTTCGATTTTTAGATTGTAACTAGGAAACAAAGCCATGTACTTTATCTTAGATTGTATCTATGACCAAAACCATATAATTTTCCTATGATCAATGTAAATTTCAAATTAATAAAATGAGGAATTTTTTTTTTCAATTATGGTTTTCTTATTTTTCCAATAATTAAATAAGTGACGACTTCATTGTTAACCCCTTAATCTAAAGAGGAAAATATAACTAGTCGAACCTCAATTTTGAGAGGTAATAACACGACTCCACTCATTCACGTGGGTTTGGCCCAACATCCTATAAAAAAGGGGGCCAGGGGCACGGTCTCTCACACCTCCCAAAACCTATAAAATGACCAAAATACCCCCAAATCTAAAAAAATGACCGAAATGCCCTCGAAACCTAAAAATTACCAAAATACACCCTAAACCTAAAAAATTAGCAAAATACCCCCTAAACCTAAAAAATGACTGATATACCCTTGAAACCTAAAAAATTACCAAAATACCTTAAAACCTAAAAAATGATCGAAATACCCCAAGACCTAAAATATGACTAAAATAACCTCAAAACCTAAAAAAAATGACTGAAATACCCCCAAAATCCAAAAATTATCAAAATACACCCTGAACCTAAAAAATTACCAAAATACTCCATAAACCTAAAAATTGACAGAAATACCTCCAAAACCTAAAAAATAACTGAAATACCCCCGAAACCTAAAACAATTACCAAAATACCTTGAAACCTAAAAAATAATCGAAATATCCCAAAACCTAAAAAATGACCAAAATAACCCCAAAACCTAAAAAAAAAAATGATCGATAAAAACCCCTGAAACCTAAATTATGAACAAAATACCCCTAAACATGTAAAATGGCCAAAATACACCTAAAACATCTAAAATTACCGAAATAGAGGTTTAGAGTATTTTGGATGTTTTGATGATATTTCAGTCATTTTTTAGATTCTAAGGGCATTTTAGTAATTTTTTAGGTTATGAGGGCATTTTTGTCATCTTTTAGGTTTTAGGGTTATTTCAATAATTTTTAGATTTTTTGGTTATTTCGGTAAATTTCTAGGGTTCAAAAGTATTTTGGTAGTTTTTAGGTTTTAGGGTATTTCAATAATTTTTTTAGATTTCGGGGGCATTTTTTTCATTTTTAGGTTTCGAGGGTATTTGGTAATTTTTTGTATTTCGTGGGTATTTTGGTCATTTTTAGGTTTCGGGGGTATTTTGGTCATTTTTTGGATTTCGGGGGTATTTTGGTAATTTTTTGGGTTTGGGGGGTACTTTGGTCATTTTTTGGGTTTTGGGGGGGGGGGTTATTTTGATAATTTTTAGGTTTTAGGAGTATTTTGGTCATTTTTTGGGTTTCAGGGGTATTTTGGTCATTTTTAGGTTTTCGGGGTTTCAATGGTATTTTGGTTATTTTAGAGATTTTGGAGGTATTTTGGTTATTTATTTGGTTTTAAGCATATTTGGTAATTTTAGAGATATTGGGGGTATTTTGGTCATTTTAGAGGTTTCAAGGGTATTTTGCTCATTTTAGAGATTTTGGGAATATTTTGGTCATTTTAGTGGTTTTTGAGCATATTTGGTAATTGATGAGAATGCAAAATGTCATATTTTTCTCCCTTAATGTTTAGTCTTTTATACTTATTTGGTGCCTAAATGTACTCATTATTATTATATTTTGATTTAGGATGCAAATGGAGGCGTTAAGTGCAAAGCGTAGTTAATTGGGTGATTCTGGACAGCTTTAACATTGCTTTGTAATCTGGGCATAACTCTCTCATCTGAGCTCCGATTGAGATGATTCAAGATGCTGTGGAACGCCAAGACAAAGTTCTACAACTTTCATGTTTTGCGTTTAGAGAGATATGGGCCTCATCAAGGTCAAAATCGAGCTTGAATTTGCTGCACCTGCACTGTTGACGTCCTAGAACATTCCTTAGCCTACAATTCTAATACGCAGATCTGATGTGGTTTATTTTCGGAAGTTTCTAGATCTGGTGCACGAAATTTCCCGTTGAAAAACACCACTTTCCTAGTTATATTAGGACTTTGTTTTAAATTTAATATTTTTCTTTAATTAGTCAGATTTGGATATTATTATTTAGAATATTTTTAGGAGATTTTGTAGGCTTGGGAAAGGGGGAATTAATGTGTAAAAGGGGAGGAAAAATCAAAATTGGACACACGCCTCTCTCTTCCCTCTTCTCTAATTTTCTCCTTCGAGTTTTCTGTCATGGCCTTGCGTAACTAAAACTTTTATACTTGGTCGAAGGAAACTGAAACCTCGGAATCAATAAAACTGTGAGATCTAATTTGCTTTTATTGTTCAATTTATGTTTTGAATATCAGATGGTCTACTGTGCCTATTTTCATGATTGTCTCGTTTAATTACTAGGAGGCCCACTAGGTTATTATTTGTTGCAATCTACTGCTAGGTTAGATATCAAATCCGTAATTGTTTGATCTCTCTAATTTGTGAAGCAACCAAGATTTAATGATTTGCTGCATCAGAAATTATTAGATCTTAGGAAGAATGCTTGACTAAATTTAATACAACCGCTTGTGTTTGTGTTGTTTAGCTTCATCGATCTCTCTAGTTCTTAAGGTTGCTACTAGATTAAACTTTTAGCGCTTGTTTTAGGTTGTTTAGTAGTTAGGGTTTATTAGATCGCTTGTTTTTTAATTAACTACGACTAAGGAGAGATAGGAAAATAGTTCCAACGGTGAATATTCAAAGTGTGAATTGATATATACTTGCATCAATGATCAGTTGTAAAATTCTAATGGTGGATGTTGACTTAGACCAAGGTTTGTTCTTTTGATTGACTTCGATACTTTAATTTGAATTGTTCCTTAGTTGTTTTTTTTTTTTTTTTTTTCTTAAAATTGTTTTCGTTATACTCAACCCTCCCCCCCTCCTTGTTCACTTAGCATAAAACTAGGCTAGATACTCTCCGTGGGAACTATCCTTACTCGCACTACAACATATATTTTTAGGAGTATGGATTTTATTTTTGGTTACCTGTGACAGCACACTAGTAATTTTAGAGGTATCGGGGGTATTTTGATTATTTTAGGGGTTTCATGGGTATTTTGCTCATTTTAGAGATTTTAGTGATATTTTGCTCATTTTAGAGATTTTAGTGATATTTTGCTCATTTTAGAGATTTTGGGGATAATTTTAGATGTCCAAGGGTATATTGGTAATTTTGGAAGTATTGGGGTATTTGCGTCATTTTAGGTATTTAAAGGTGTTTTGGTAATTTTGGAGGTCAAGAGGGTATTCAAGTATAGGGGTGGCAATTCGTGTTCGCATGTCGGGTTCGTGTCGTGTTAACTTATGAGTATTCGACTATATAGGTCAACACTAACTCGATATATTTATTAAACGGGTTAAGATTCCTCAACCCTAACATGACCTATTTATTAAATGGGTTAGTCGTGTTGACCTGTTTTTCAAATTTTATCAAAATGAAAAAAAAAATTATGAAAAAACAAACAAATAAATATATTTAATATAAAATTCAAAACTAACGAGTAATTACATCACAAATAATCATTCAAAAACTAGAGCATATCCCAATATTACAAATAATCAATCACGATACATCAAAGAAAATAAACTACAACAATTAATAAGTTTATATACCTAGAATTTGAAGGGTATATTGGTAAAATGTCATTTAATTAAATGGGTCAGGTGAGTCAAACGGGTTCTATGTGTTCAACACTAACCCAACCTATTTATTAAACGGATCAGCCGTGTCAACCCAAATATAATATAAACCTGTTAAGCCTCAATCCATAATCTGCTAATTTCATGTCATGTCGTGTTGGGTTCGCGGGTTGTGTCCAATTCTGTCACTCCTATTCAAGTAGTTTTAGAGGTATTTGGGTCATATTGGGTTAAATGGGTAGGTTACTAATTAAATGGGTTGGGTTAGTAATGGATAATTAATTTAGGGCAAATAACACTCCCCTCCCTTAAGGTTTAGAGAAATGACACTCACCCCCAAACTTGAAAGGAAAAAACACTCTCCCTCCTGAGATTTAAAAAAAATAACACTCCCCCCCCCTTCTGTTAATATTAGTAACGGAATATAAAGTATATTATAAAACATGTTGCTTATGTTGATTTTTTAGTCTCTTATAGCACATTTCCAATTGATTTTTTAAAGTTTGATGATCCTTTTAGATTTTTTAATAGCTCCTCTCTCTAACACTTTGGATCAAAATTTATGAAATAAAACAATTTGCTGAAGCTTTCAAGCTTTTATTGTTTAAAAATGAGTTTGAAATTTTCAAAGTCACTTATCAATATAAAAAACTTTCAGAGTCAATTTTGGGAATACATTATTAACCAAAGGGTACGTTAGTGCACAACATTTTTAACGCTAATTTAACAGAGTTTAGATAAATAAATGTCAAAAGGGGGAAAATGTTTTTTTCATTTAAGTTTGGGGGTGAGTGTCATTTTCCCAAACCTCAAGGGAGGGGAGTGTTATTTACCCATTAATTTATATATAAATGAGTTATAAATGGATTAATGGGTAATTACACCCCCAATCCATTTATGACTCAACATACCCATTTGCCACCCCTAGGTGTAAGTTTTTTTACTGACCCCTAGGTGGAAGTTGAAGTCAAAAGAAAACTATATATTCACCGTGCAAGTCTGAGAATTTTGGTCAAGCAAATTGTAGAGCAGTTGAGCGAAATCCGGCAAATTCAAAATATTGTAGGATATAAAGTTTTTCTTGGTATTCGCTCATCACCATAGAAGAAAAAAAAAAAAAAAAAATTCCTTTAATATTTTGTAGAGAGAGGCGAAAAAGAATTTCTTGGGAAAACCTTGCCAAAGCCAAAAAGTCTTTCAACTTCTTAATTAATTGGCATATTATCGACAGTACTTTACCACGAAAATACTAAAAATGACCTACTATGTGTTTGGAATATTGTTTTGAAACCACTAGATCAAGTAAAATTTTCAATCAGCCTTGAATTGGCCAAGAAATTGGTTAAATGGCAGACTTATCGACTTACCGCATCAAATAACTGTGATGACACAAGGCTGGATTCAGCAATTGAATGCAAGAGAGGAAAACTAGGCTATAGTGTCTCTTTACATATATATTGCAACAATCTTCATAGTGGATTTGGTTACACATTATTCAGGAAATTTGAAAATTTATATAGCACTTAAATTTTAAGGAAATGCTAGTGCAAGAAGCTGAAATATTGCTAACTAGTTTAAGCCTCTTCACATCTTCCATTTGTTATTACATTACCAAAGCGTAATACGTTATGAAACCCAAAAGTCTAATTTGTTTACATTTTCTTATAAGGAACACTTTTAAAGATCAGTGACTTCATGTGGTCCTCTAGACTTGGAAGGCGATGTTTCTCGTCATAACTGTACATCAAAGGAACCATCCTTGCAGCATTAAGAGAAGCCTTTATAAAAGACGCTGGAAATGGATTTGGGTTAAGGCAATCCTTGTTGAGTTGCTTCCATGCATTTGAAATCATTTTGATAACATGACTTTTTGCATCTTCAACTGAACAGCCTTGATGTTCTTTCGTGTAGCACTCAATATAGGATCCATCATGACCGTTTTGATCCTCATCCTGCAGATAATCCTAACCAGTTAGTGAGTTAACCTTAGAAGTTGCAAACATATACATATATATATATATATATATTATATAAAAATTTTAACTTTTTGTCTCATCTTTTACCAGATAATTAACATTTATATATATATATATATATGTTTCTAAAAATAAACTAATTTTTATCTTTTTTTCCCCTCACATTTAACAAATAAATTAACAAAAATTAGAAGATACTAAACTCACTTACAAATTTTTTTTAATAATTGTTAACTTTCCCTAATATGATCATTATAAAAATGATGTTAATAATAAATTTATATAAAAGTGAAGTTCTCTCATCTCATTTCACTTAACATTACACGTATTTCTATATATTTTTTACCCACACGTATTTTTTTTAAAATAAAAACAACATTAGTAGAACAACATTACAAAACATATCTTAAATTTCCCTCTACAGTTAGGAAATTATTATTTTTCCTATTTTTCTAAGAAAACTAAGATCCTTACATGTGGATGGCTGTGGTTAATGCGATAAAAAGTGGAGTACGAATGAAAGGACATTCCAATTTCCTTTGATTTCTAACATGACTTGTTGTATAAGAAATCAAATGCCGACTGTCCTATTCCTTGCTTCAAAAAGTAAAAGAAGACAAATTAAAATGCCAGCAACCTTTAGGCCACTTGATATCTATTATTGGTGGGATCACTCCCTGATTAAAAGACGACAAATTATGTGCACGTTTAACTCCAAATTGAAAAGTCAACTTATTTTTCTATTTAGTGTATTTTTATTACTATTTATGGGTCTCATTGTACTTTTTGGTATTATTCATTATAGGTTTCATTATACTATTTCAGTTAATTTTTACTTTTATTTATAGTATTTTTGGCAAAAAGTTTTTAGTTTCAACAAAAGAAACGGATCCCAAACAGACCAATAATGTGTGGCTTCTTGTAAATTTAATCTTATTCTCTTACCTGGGCATTTCCAAGGTCATCCCAGAGTCGAAGAATTGTGGCTATGGAAGATGTAATGCTAGGATTGTTGTCCAGAAGATCAACAGTCTCCTTGCTAATTCCCTCACCCAAGAGAAAGAACATGTGAACTAGCACCACATGCAATCCTGTACTCACATGTGCATTCTTCATGTACTCCTTTGCCATTGGCAAGTTCCCAGAAGCAAACCATTGTGCTTCTAATAGGAAGGCATTACACAATCTGGCCCACTGTAACAATCAATAATTGCAAAGGTGTAGCATGAGTTATCTCTTTAAAATTTTACTATTCACATGAAAAATATGTCAAAATACAATGTTTGTCCTTATGTGTCAGGCCAATAGCGATTTTCGTCCCTAAAATCTGACTAATCACTTTATGTCTCTAGACTAAAAGTGACCATTTTAAATTTGTTGAGAACTAAAACAATAATAGAAAATTATTAATTTATATTATATTATCAAAGTAAGATCTACATTGTAGACTATACAAATGTATACATTTGCATAAAAGTGTACAATGTTGTATATATTTATTTAATCTACAATGTAAATCTTACATTGATATTATAATATAAACTATTAATTTTCTTTTAATTTTTTTAGTTCTCAACAAATTTAAAATTGCCACTTTTAGTCCCTCTGAAAGTTGAAGTGATCGTTTTTATTATTTCAAACGTATCTAAGAGAGCAATGTCGTCACATTAGTTTAAGTTTAGTCATGTCATTCAAAGAATCTAAAGCAATCATTTTAAATTTCAAGATTTAAAATTATTGACAAACTAAAATTTAGGGACCAATATGTATTATGCTTTAGAAAGTAATTGTGTTTGATAGTTATTTTGTCAATATATATACCGCTTTCTTTAGGGAGTCTATAGGGTTCCATCCAGTCCTTTTGCAGACCTTGTAGCTGATTTCATTGGTAATGTCATAAAGAGCCACGAAACATATCTTCAAAGAGTCTGGCAATTTCTCAGATGCTAATAATTCCCATCTACATGCACAGAAAAACATAATAATCACGCATGGTGAAATGGTCAAAGAAAGCAAGTCATATTTTTCTAGCGTTTTTATTATTACACATTTTTTATTTCACATTTTTTATTACATCCACTTTTATTAGTTGAAATATGGACATTTTTAAAATATGAACATTCTTGCATCAATTATATATTAGTATAAAATGGCGGACTAAAACAAGCATGAAAGAGTATTTAGCAATTTTCCTATATGGAACAAGCACACGTACCTATTCACTGCATTTGTGAAGAGAGTGAGTTCATCTAGTGTTCCGTAAACATCAAACATGTCGTCTATCACGTAAACCATAGCTACAGGTTTTGTGAGCTCAACCCTTTGATATGTCAGGCTTGGATCTGTGAGGCAAGCCGCTGTCCACATGTACCATTTAAGTGGTTGATTTCTCGCAAAGTTCAACTTCTTAGCCAGACCTAAGCCTTTCCACCATCTTATAGGAGAAATGATAATTTAGAATAGAATCAAAGTATAGGCAATCTGAGTTCCAAAATAATTAATAGACAATCATAACAAAAATATACTAGAGTCTCATTGAACTTACTTGAAAATTTGAAGAAG
This sequence comes from Quercus gilva, assembly GCA_023621385.1. Classification (NCBI taxonomy): domain Eukaryota; kingdom Viridiplantae; phylum Streptophyta; class Magnoliopsida; order Fagales; family Fagaceae; genus Quercus; species Quercus gilva. Next base: position 70,574,476 of record CM042477.1, read on the forward strand.
TTCCTGTTGGTGTATGGACTGGACCATTTTGAAGTCCATCTTTGCTAGTTCTTGTAAATGTTTTACCCAACCCCTTGCCCCTTCGAAATTGTCTGGGAGGCCCTTAGCCATGAACCTCGGCAAACTCTTATGATAGGGATGCTCCAATGTGTTTAGAATGAATCTAGCCTGTTGGTGATCAAGATGTTTGATGTTTGCTTCGAGAAGGTGGCGACTGAAGTCTTTAGCTTCATTGAGTATGTCTTCGTCATCGATGCTTACCTCTGACGCTTCATATAATTCCATCAATCCACTTATGTGTTCACCTAACTCCAATTTAAAGTTTCCTTCCTTGTTCTTGAATTTGTTAAACACATCTGTGTGACACACAATTAGCAGCAATTTATTGACTTTCAAGGAATATTTATTTTCTACAATTGGCAAGTTACACATATCAACATTATCGAGTGAGTCTTGAACCCATAAACTTACTCTTTGTGTTTTTTGAGTTAGAGCTCAACTGTGAATAATTTTATTTTATCTTTTAATGTTTATCTAAAAATGTTTTTGTTCAACTTTTAGAATCAAACGCTATTTGCCACCCAATCCTTGGAGATGTAATTATAACCATGTTGTGATAATTACAAGCATAACGTAATTTAGGTAAAATGAAAAATATATTCTCACCAGCAGAAACATGATAGCCATCTTGTCTCAATAATCGAAAATGCAACGCAGCCTCATAAAGATCATGATCATGACCTGCATGAGCGCTAAAAATCTTATACTGCCTTTTTAGGATTGTTTCAATCTCCTCATGGAAGTGGTACTCAATGCCTAAGCGCAGGATTGCATCAACCATGTTCAAACCTTCGAAAGGATCTTCAACTAACTTGCTAAGTATATTTTTGAATTTCTTTAGTTTTTGCACGTATTCAACATAAAAATCATCCTGGAAAAAACAATATATCCCTCTTAAATTATGAAAAGTTAGGTCTGGAAAAACAGGAAAAAGAAATGGAGAAAATGGTTATGCAAAACTTAACCGTGGAACTGGGATATTCAGGAAGAAAATTGTAGTCTTCCGTGGGAAAATAACTGACGGCTTGATCTTGGGCAATGCTTCTTCCTTGTGCCTTCTTCATACAAGTATCATCGATGAGGTAAGTAATCTTTTCAGTATTTTGGTTATTTTTGAAACCATTTTGAGGTTTGGAGGAAGAAGAGGATGCACAAAAGAAGGCCATGGACATTGTGATATGAGTATCCCAATTAGTTTTGAGAGAGAGAGGTGTGTTGATATGATGAACTGAGATACCCAATTTATAGGAAGTTGGTAATATGAAGCCAAAGACACCCGTCCTTCTCTCAAGAAAAAAAATAATAATAAAAAAAAAAAAAAAAAAAAAAAAAATCTCCAACCATTCCTTTTTTGTTTTTATAAGTAAAATGTCTTCTTATTTTTGTGGCCGCCAATGTAGTCCTATAGTTGTATGTCACCAGAGGCAGCCCAACAAATTTGAATGCTGAAGGCAATATAATTAAATGGGGTCTTTTTGTTATCATTTAAATAATATTTAACTAATATTTAATATCATAAATTTTTTTGTAACAAAAATCTATTCATTTCATTTTGTAATATGCTTTTTTTTGGGGGAAAATGCTAAAACTATAACAAATTTTACTAAAAAATTTTTTCAAACGATGTAGAAATAAATGCGATTAATGACATTTCAAGAAGATAATAAACAAGTATTTGAATGAATGATATTAGGAATATTATAAATTTTATAACATGAGACTTACAAAGATATAATACTAATCACAAAAATTAATTCCAAAATGCATTTAATAGGTTATTGATGTTCACATATCATATTAATCGTCAAATTTCTCATTTCTTAACTACCAAATTAAAATAAAATAAAATAATTGTTAGGTTCTAAGGTCTTAGGATTTTATGTATTTAGAACTCTAATTTGTAATGTTGGCAAACCATGATAAAAACAATGTATTTAGTCTAGTTTAGGCTTGCTCAAAGTTGGTAAAATATTGTAAAGCTGGAATCGAGTGACTGCAGATGCATTGGTGCATTTCGGCCTGGCTCGATCGATCGAAAATCGGCCCAGATGCATTTCTGCAGAAATTCCAGCTCAGCCCTAACTCTTTTAAAACGTTTAGAGTTTTATGTTTTTGCCCTAGGTATATAAGACAAAACCCTAGCCACGTTTTTAGAGTTGCACAAGTTGTATTGTTGCTCATACATTGCGGTTTTGTGTAAATCTCTTGTGAGATCTAGAGGAGCTTTCCTTTACACAAAGCTTAGGGTTTTCAAGATTGAGATTATTTCAACTTCTTGATGATCAACTTGGTTGCTGCCATTGAAGCATAAAGATAAACAAGCGGGGAGCTTGTAGCTGATTGAAGGAATACAAAGAAAGAAGTAGTCCGTGGACTCGGAGCCTGCGCGTGGTTGTGTCAGGAAGTTTTACTGGTGGGTAGCATTAGGAAGTCAAGCGGGGAGCTTGTAAGTACTTTTGTAAGAACTTCAATTCTTTCTTAGTGGATTCCGTTTTGCCTTGAGGATTGGTGGGTAAAATCCTCCCCAGGTTTTTCCGTGTGGTTTCCTAGGTGATCATATCACTATGTTATTTATTATTTCGCTGCATTATATTTTTGATATGATTATTTGATTGTTTTAACCTAGAATTGTTTAATTTGACTAAGTAACAACTTGGCTAATTAATCTAGGCTACGCAATCTGGTTGTTTGTTTAAGGGGTCTAAACCGTTCAAGTGGTATCAGAGCGAGTTGCTCTTTTGTTTGAGATTTTTTTTCTCTGAGCTGATCCTTGACCCCGGTTGTCATGGAGCATGGACACTCTTTGTTTGTTCCTCCTCACTTTGATGGGAACAACTATGCAACTGGAAAGTAAAGATGAAAGCATTCCTAAAATCCATTGATGAGAGAATTTGGAACTCTGTTGAATATGGATGGGAGAAGCCCACTACTCCTATGAGTGAGTGGCAAACTTCTCAGAAAGAAGCAGCTGCATTTAATAGCAAAGCTATGAATGCCATTTTTAATGCTGTTTCAATGGAGGAATTTAAGAGGATCTTTAATGTTGAGGTTGCTTATACTGCTTGGAAAATCCTCCAAACTGTGCATGAAGGCACAAAGGCTGTTAAAATAAACAAATTGCAGCAATTAACTTCTAGGTTTGAAAGCATTAGAATGTCTGATAATGAAACCTTTGATGAGTTTTATGCTAAACTTAATGATATTGTTAATTCTGCTTATAATTTGGGTGAAATCTATGATCAACCTAAAATTGTTAGGAAGATACTTAGATCCTTAACTGAAGACTTTAGACCCAAAGTGACAGCCATTACTGAAAGTAAGGATGTTGACTCCATCCCTGTGGATGAGCTTATAGGATCGCTTCAGTCCTATGAGTCTGACCTACCCAAGACTACCAAATCCAAATCAATGGCTCTTAAGTCTGTTGATGATGTTGAGGCTGGTGGATTTGATGATGAGCTCTCTCCTACTGAGATAGCTTACCTTGCCAAGAATTTTATAAATTTCCTTAGAAACACTAATAGGAAGGCAAGGAATACCAACACTGTTGAACCTAGAAACTTTAGGAAGAATGATCCCACTAAGGTTAATAATTTTGAAAAACCTAGAGAACAAGTAAGTCAATCTTCAAATAATTCTTTGGGTCCTTAGTGTTTTGGTTGTCAAGGGTATGGTCATATCAAATCTGAATGTCCTACTTTCTTGAGAAATAAGGGTAAAGCTATGGCTGTAACCCTTAGTGATAATGAGGTTTCTGATGATGAGTCCGGTTGTGACGAGGATGGAAACTTCATTGCTTTCACTGCTACTGCTGTAGTTAATGAAAGCATATCTGCTGAGGAGAACCCTGCTGATGGGGAACTCTCTGAAGATGCAGATCTTCAAGAGGCTTACAACAAACTTTGCAAAATTGCTGCAAAGGATGCTATGAAAATTGACTTAGGCCTAAAGAAAATTGATGCCCTTGAGCTTGAAAAGAAAAATTTGCTTGTTAAACTGTTTGATGCTAATGAGCTTTTGAATAATATTAAATCTGAAAACATGCTTTTGCTTGATAAAGTTAAAACTTTGGAACATGATTTATCTGTTGCTAGATCTGCTAGTTCTAAACTTGATCACATGCTGAATGTTCAAAAGTGTTCTTTTGATAAATCTGGGATAGGATATGTTGAAAGCATCTTTGATTCTGCACCCCATTCTACTGTCTTTGTTCCTGCTTCTTCTTCTGTACCTTCTGTGAGTGAGGTTGTGAGTGAAATTGTTAAACCCCTTGTGAGTGAGGTTGTTAAACCTGTAGAAGTTTCACCACCTAAGAAGATTAGGGTAGACTTAAGAGAATCTAAACCTAAGGAGCCTACCAAATCTAAGGACAAGATGCATGGTAAACCTACTTGGGTTTATCATTATTGTGGTAAGTCTGGACATATCCGTCCTAACTGTTACAAGCTTCAAGCTGATAAAAGAGCGAAGAAACCAAAAGTGCCTGTGCCTCAAACACAAGATCCTATGGCACTAATTGGTGAATTGGTAAAGGAGTTAAACCTTTATTCCAATCCTGGAGTTGGGAATCACTCTAATGTGAATAAGAACTCCAATGCTCGTGGTGCATCTAAAAAGTTTTGGATGCAAAAGACTCGAACTAATTGAGTCTTTCTGACATGGTCCTTGTGCTTCTTTGTTCTATCCTTTGTGACCATTGTTCTTTGGTTTTTGTGTCTTTTTGTTCTAGGACTTGCATTGCATTACATCCATGCATTTCATTCTAGGATTTATTTGTTTTCTCTTTTAATAATAAAAAAAAAAAAAGGGAAAAGCAAAAACTATGTTTGACACTATTTTTCTTGATTTCTAAAAACAAGGTTGGTCAATCTTTTTACACATGTCATGTCGTGTGTACCTTGTTTAACTTGGATGAGCTTATTTACTGCACTTTACTAGTTGAAACATTGTAGTGCATGTTGTGTGGGAAAGATGTGTGTGGTTTTCAATCACTTTGCCTTAATCATGTAGTCACATGTTCTTTGACTGTCGGACTTGATCCTTTTGAGAAAGGCATAAATAACCATCTCACCACTGTTCACTAGCCAATCATGAACACCTTAGTGCATATCATAAGATTTTTTGCTCGAGAAAGTGTAGCACATGCACAAAAAGAACATAAGGTGTAGCCTCATTTAAAATTAAAACTGGTGTGTACTATTAGGCTTGATGCCAATTCACTTAATTCAAACCGGTGTGTACTATTAGGCTGAATGCCAATTCATATATAAATAAGAGGCAATAATGCAAGAAACTTACATGATTGCAAGCTTTTGTTCTAGGAGATGTGGGAGTTATAGGATGTAATTCTTTAGGTGATAGTCTCTTTTAAATTCTATGTGATGAATTGTGTAGACTTTGTGTTTGATTGCTATTCACATATCACCTCACATGTATCTCAAGTTTTTGCTAGTATCACACACTTCACAAGTTACTATTTGTTAAACACTGTACATGCTAGTGTGTGTGTTTTTGGTCTGACCAACCAAGTTTGAAAATATCTTGAGATTTGTGTACAACATATTTTGTTACTTGAGAAAATTGAATGGAGGATGATTGGTACTTGTTTTTTATGAAATTGGGATTGAAAATTTGGGTTTTTGAAAAAGCATTTCACTTCATACTCATGCATTTTGTTTTCATTGATCAAATACTTTGAGGAGGTGTTTTTTAAAATTGGGCTTGTTTTTCTTTCAAAACAGTGATTTTTCTTAAAATTTTAGTGAGTCTCTGCTCATTTCGATCGATCCAGTGTGATTTTCGATCGATCGAAAAAATGTCCCAGAATGTGTCAAAATGCACATTCGATCGATCGAATGTATTTTTCGATCAATCGAAGATCGTGGAAAAGTTTTTTTAAAAAAGTTCAGAACTGACTTTTTCAAAGAACTATTCAAACTTTTTCAAAACTTTTTCTTTCTCTCTCCGACGAGGCAAGCATCACAGTCAAAGTTTTGTCGTTTTCCTTCAAATTTTTTGCAAAATCTCTCTTTCCTCAAGCCGGTAAGACCTTTTTGCCCTTTGTTTTGCTTTTATTTTCATAATTTCATGCATTTTTCATGCATTTTAGGGGAGATTTTCGGACATTACATTTTGGGATTTTCTGATTGATTCAAGCTTTATTTTATGTAATTGATCAATGGGTTTTGGTGGGGACACATCATATACTAGTTCCTTGATGGTTAATTTGATCAATTTTGAGTTTTGTGAACAATTGAAAATTCTAGGGTTCCTATTTGATCCGAATTGGGGATTTTGTGAAATTGAGTTAAATTTGATGAAATTGGCTTTGTGTATTGATGTAATCAGGCATTATAATCATTGTATTGTGTTTTGTAATGCTTAATTCTTCAATTTGGTGCAAAATTTTTCAAGTGGTTTTCAAATTTTTAGGGTTTTTGTTGAGAAACTCTATGTTCGAGCCAATTTTGTGAAATTGAACTTAATTTGAACTTGTTACTGCATTTAGTTCATGCATCATAACATCGTTATAGTTCATGCATCATATAGATTTTTCATTCTATTGTTTTTGTGCTAACTTGCAGTCTGCCCTTGGTTTTGTTTTTTTTTGTTCTTTTGGTTTTGTCCTTGTGTCCTTGTCCTTTCCTTAGCACCATGCCTAGGAAGACTAGAGCTCGTAGGACTATTCCCTCTCGTTCTCCTTCCCCCCTTTCCTTTGACCGAGAGAGGTTTCCGAGCGAGAAAAACCAAGAGACCTATGAGAAGCTCAATCTTCAGAGGAAGATTTGGGCTGAGCGTTCTGTCATTCTAGATGAGCTAGATCCTACCATTAGGGCAAACTTTGAGCGTAGAGGGTGGTTGCCTTTGTTAGATGTGTCTGACCCTCCTCCTCCGGCTACCTTGATTAGAGAGTTCTTTTCGAACATCTCTATCCGCGTCTATGATTCCAACACTCTTGTTAGGAGTTGGATACGAGGCGTAGAGTACTCCATTACTCCTCAGGTAGTGGCTGATGCTTTAGGGGTACCGTTGGTTCGTGAGCCTGTCTATCCTTATTCTGAGTCTCCCGAGCTGAGCAATGTTTTGTCTTACATTACTGGGACTACTGTCCAGTGGGGTTCTGATCCTAGGATCACTTCTGCTGAGCTCTCCGGGTTACATTATCTTTTCTTTCGGATAGCCTGTCATTCCATCTGGCCCATCTCTCATGTTCACACCATTCCTCTCGAGAGGTGTGTATTTTTGTACGCCTTAGTCACAGATGCTCCTATTAGTTTTCCTCATCTTTTTCTTCGTTCTTTGAACGAAGTTTATAGGAGTTCATCTACTACTCATGCCCTTGTTCATCCTATTTTCATTCATAGGATTTTACTTTATCTTGCTCTTAGTGACTTCCCTTCATCTGAGGCTGTACATGTTATTGGTCCTATAGGTGCGTCTTTTCTTAGACAGAGGGCCGCTCATCTTCGAGCTGGTTCTAAACACCCTAGGTCTGAGCCATCTACTAGCGCTCCTCCTCCTCCTTCGTCTTCTACAGATCCTGCTGGTGAGGATATTCCTGATCCAGTTGGTGATGATGCTGCTGCTACTGATGTTCCTCCACCTCCTTCGGCCGACTTCGATGTTCGTCGTACTTTGGAGACTGTCATGACCGTTCAGGCGGCTCATGGTCAGATTTTGGTGGACCTGCTGGATGAGATTCGTGCTCTCCGAGCCGACCTTGCGCGTCTTCATTCACCTTCACCACCACCTTTTGATGGCGACTCTTGATTGCCCTTTGGCATTCCGTCACAAAAAGGGAGAATGGAGATATTGACTTGTAGAGGAGTTGAGTTTTGACTTTTTGAGGAGATTCTGTAGTTAGGGGGAGATATTTTTTTAGCATGAGATATTGTTTTGTGGAGTTCATTAGATTGTATCTAGGTGCTTCACCTTGTATATCATTTTTGGGGATATTCATGTTAGGGGGAGTAACATTGATATATTGATATACATGTTTTTATTTGATTCTTGTTGTCTTATGATTCACTGCTTATTGATTTATATCATTATTTTGTGTTTTGTGGGAATCTTACAAGAATATTATACCTGTTTATATACTATTTTCTGTCACACATGCGTTTATGCGTTTGTTGAGTATTTCAGGAATATACAGGTTGTTTCAATTGAGCTGCTGTTTACATTTGCAACCGATGGATAGTAGTTAGGATTGAATTTTAGTCTTTATGAGCATTATTTTTGTAAAGGGCTTTTCAATTGTAAACTTTGAGCTGTTAATTTGTGTTTTGTCACGGATTTCCAAAGGGGGAGTTTGTTAGGTTCTAAGGTCTTAGGATTTTATGTATTTAGAACTCTAATTTGTAATGTTGGCAAACCATGATCAAAACAATGTATTTAGTCTAGTTTAGGCTTGCTCAAAGTTGGTAAAATATTGTAAAGTTGGAATCGAGTGACTACAGATGCATTGGAGCATTTCGGCCTGGCTCGATCGATCGAATGTAATTCTCGATCGATCGAAAATCGGCCCAAATGCGTTTCTGCAGAAATTCCAGCTCAGCCCTAACTCTTTTAAAACGTTTAGGGTTTTATGTTTTTGCCCTAGGTATATAAGGCAAAACCCTAGCCACGTTTTTAGAGTTGCACAAGTTGTATTGTTGCTCATACATTGCGGTTTTGTGTAAATCTCTTATGAGATCTAGAGGAGCTTTCCTTTACACAAAGCTTAGGGTTTTCAAGATTGAGATTATTTCAACTTCTTGATGATCAACTTGGTTGCTGCCATTGAAGCTTAAAGATAAACAAGCGGGGAGCTTGTAGCTGATTGAAGGAATACAAAGAAAGAAGTAGTCCGTGGATTCGGAGCCTGCGCCTGGTCATGTCAGGGAGTTTTACTGGTGGGTAGCATTAGGAAGTCAAGCGGAGAGCTTGTAAGTCCTTTTGTAAGAACTTCAATTCTTTCTTAGTGGATTCCGTTTTGCCTTGAGGATCGGTGGGTAAAATCCTCCCTAGGTTTTTCCGTGTGGTTTCCTAGGTGATCATATCACTGTGTTATTTATTATTCCGCTGCATTATATTTTTGATATAATTATTTGATTGTTTTAACCTAGAATTGTTTAATTTGACTAAGTAACAACTTGGCTAATTAATCTAGGCTACGCAATCTGGTTGTTTGTTTAAGGGGTCTAAACCGTTCAATAATAATAATAATATTCTTATTTTTATTATTATTAGGACAAAGACAAGTGCACAATATTAAATTGAATACGTGCATTTTCAAGAATGGTCCTCGGCCTGAAACGTCAATGCATTTTCAACCCATTGAATTATGAAAATTGGATGAAGAATTCCACGGTATCAAATTAAACACATGCATCTTGAAGCATGCTAAACATGGTCCCACGGAATTTAACGTTTCTGAAACATCCTTAAACTTATCAACGCATTGAATTCTATAAATTGGATCAAGAATTGTCCGAAAGATTAGTCTCCATAAGAAAATCTTCCCTGCCACTCCTCTCTCCCATTTACTTTTGTTAGGACATATGTGATTCATGTTAAGAACATATGGCACTATTTTGTATAATTGACTAATTTTTTGACAAAACGCACTTTACTTGTAATTTGGTAGATCTAGGATGTGTTTAATACTTCAAGGAACAAGAGTTCAAATCTAGTATTGAAGCCATGCAAATTTGTCCAAGAAACAAGTGAAGTAGTGCTTATTCATTAAGGCTCGATAGCTTCTCCACAAATTTTTTGTAGAATGCTAGAAATAGTTTATGTAGAAAACAGTGAACAATTTTTATGAGAAAACAGTGAATAGTTTTACTTAATGCAAAAAACAGATTTTACGAATGCAGTAAGCAGATTCGAATATACAATAAATATGATGTGAAGAGAGCAAATTTTATTAATGTAGAAATAGATTTTATCAATGCAGAAAAACAAATTCGTTCATTGTGAAATTTAAACATGAAAAAACATTCAGATTTGGCTTTTAAATTTAGAAAACACGATTTCACTAGGTGTTTTATGAGAAAACGACGAACAATTTTTTAAATAGTGAACATAAAATAATTTATGCAGAAAAGAGAGTGAACAATTTTTTAAATAATGCTGAACAAAAAATAATTTTATGCAGAATGCTAGAAATAGTTTATACAGAAAACAGTGAATAATTTTTATGAGAAAACAGTGAACAGTTTTACTTAATGTAGAAATTAAATTCATATTTTGAAATTAAAATCTCTATATTTTACAATGCTTCTATTTAAATAAATAAAAACATAAAAAATCTACTTATTTTTATGTTTATGTTTATTTCTCGATAATCACCCCCCCCAAAAAAAAAAAAAAAGGAGTTAGAAGGTACTCGAGCTTAGTGAGCTGGAGTACTATAGAAATAAAATAAACAGATTTTTATGTTGATGTTTATTTGTCGATAATCCCAAAAAAAAAAAAAAAAAAAATTACAAGGTACTCGAGTTTGGTGTGCTCGAGTACTGTAGAAATAAAATTAACAACATTTTATGTTTATGTTTATTTGTTGATAATCCAAAAAAAAAAAAAAAAGTTACAAGGTACTCGAGCTTGGTGAGCTTGAGTACCGTAGAAATAGAATAAACAGCATTTTATTTATAAAAGGTACTTGAGTATTGTGTTGCATGGTACTCGAGTATACCAAACTCGAGTACCACATAATATTTTTTAATCGCCCAATTTCCACCTCAACAGTGCCACGGGGGTAAAACTTCTAGGAACTCGAGTGTCTTAAAATTGAGTTCGAAATGGTACTCGAGTTTGCCAAACTCGAGTACCATAAAAGTGGTATTTCCCTAATATGTTATGAAACAGTGCTTTTTTGCTACAAATTTCTAAAAATGGTGGTATTTGGCCATTTTCACTCTCAATTGTGAATTATTTTATTTTATTTTATTTTTTAATGTTTATCTAGAAATTTTCTTGTTCAACTTTTTGAATCAAACGTAATATATTCAAATTTTATAACCATGCTGTGATAATTACAAGCATAACGTAATTTAGGTAAAAAGAAAAATATATTCTCACCTGCAGAAACAAGATAGCCATCTTGTCTCAATAATTGAAAACACTGTGCAGCCTCATAAAGATCATGATCATGACCTGCATGAGCGCTAAAAATCATATACTGCCTTTTTAGGATTGTTTCAATCTCCTCTTGGAAGTGGTACTCAATGCCTAAGCGCAGGATTGCATCAACCATGTTCAAACCTTCGAAAGGATCTTCAACTAACTTGCTAAGTATATTTTTGAATTTCTTTAGTTTTGCACGTATTCAACATTAAAATCATCCTGGAAAAAACAATATATCCAGCTTAAATTATGAAAAGTTAGGTCTGGAAAAGCAAGGAAAAGAAATGGTGAAAATGGTTTTGCAAAAATTAACCGTGGAACTGTGATATTCAGGAAGAAAATTGTAGTCTTCCGTGGGAAAATAATTGACGGCTTGATCTTGGGCAATGCTGCTTCCTTGTGTCTTTTGCATACAAGTATCATCGATGAGGTAAGTAATCTTTTCAGTATTTTGGATATTTTTGAAACCATTTTGAGGGTTGGAGGAAGAAGAGGATGCACAAAAGAAGGCCATGGACATTGTGATATTAGTATCCCAATTAGTTTTGAGCTGTGAGATAGAGAAAGGGAGGGAAAGAGGTGTGTTGATATGATGAACTGAGATACCCAATTTATAGGAAGTTGGTAATATGAAGCCAAAGACAGGTTCTTCTCTCATCCAAAAAAAAAAAAAAAAAAATCTCCAACCATTCCTTTTTTGTTTTTATATGAAAAATATCTTCTTGTTTTTGTGGCCACCAATGTAGTACTGTAGTTGTATGTCACCCTGAGATAAGTTCACATGTAATTCTTGATAGATCAAGCTGTTGTCAAGCTATTTATTGAGCTTCACACTAAGTCTCGATAGCAGACATCTGTCGTGCTATTTGTCGAGACTTAATGAATTAGCTTTTCTTCACTTGTTTCTTAGACCAATCTTCATGTCTTTTATACGAACACTTGATATGCTTGAACAATATATTTCTTGATGTATTAAACTCATCTTAGATTTACTCAATTACAAATAAAGTGCTAGATTTACTCTTTTATACGAACACTTGATATGCTTGAACAATATATTTCTTGATGTATTAAACTCATCTTAGATTTACTCAATTACAAATAAAGTGCATTTTGTCAAAAAATTAGTCAATTACAAAAAGTATAACCCTAACACTTTAGATAACCTTTTTTTTGTCATTGCTGTATGGTATGTGGTCTTCAGACCATTTCCCATCTTTATTATTTGCAAAAGAGAATTAGTGTTGTTGTGTCCTATAGAAGCATTAAATTGCTTCAGAAATAGTTTTATTCAGAAATAGTTTTCTTTTTGGATAAGTCATATTCAGATATAGTTTTCATATTCCTAAACTAAATAATACTTGTTTTTGTTATGATGCACACTGGCTGACATAATTGTGAATGCATGTGCTTGCTTTTGGGGTTTAGTGGTACTGAAGTTTTGAGAAGGTTCACTGGATCTCGTTAAATGTTTCAATGGATCTATTTTTCACTTTCTTTTGGGGTGTACGGCCCTGAAGTTATTGTTATTGACATTGTAATTTTGCATGCAGTCCAGCATAGCAGTGGACACTTTGCAGGTCTTTGCTCCTCTAGTGAAGCTTCTTGGGGTGTACCAAAATTAATTCACTTGTATACTCTTTTGTCACAATTGGTCCAGTAATATTTTTTTTATATTGTTTGTTGATGCTGTCTCATCTGAGATTTGTCTTAATAATGGTTTTATATGCCATTGTAGGCAACAGAGGCAACAGAGGAGAGGTACAAAACTAAGGGGGCATATACATCATCCTGGAATCTCTTAACTTTGATAATCAAAAGTTTCTCACCTTTGAAGACGTTACTCCAAGGTCAAAGGTATGGAATATTACTCATTTGTACAAAATTTGTTAGAATTTTGGAACTATTGTAGACTATATATGTGGTCTTTTGTTATTTTGTTTTGATGTATTAAGTTTATCATGTCAAGGATTTTGGAGTTATTGTGTACTTGGTATTTTTCAAACAGTGTAAGTGTTGAATGCAGGTCCTGATAATTGGACAAGACATGAAGATAAAATCAAAAAAGATTGCATCCCAATGTGCTCTGCAGGTAGCTACTCTACACTTCGTTTTTCAGGGGGAAAAAAAAATGTTCATACTTTATACACTAAGACATAGCATTAGTGGATTATTAGGGCTCATAAAGTTACAGATTGTAATTATATTCTTGTTGTCAATCAATGTACTCACACTACAAAACACGCGGGTTTGAGGCCGTGTTTATAAAAACGCGGACATAGAAGTACTACAGCCCCGTTTTTATAAAACGCGGGGGCTTAAAGACTCTTCCCGAAGCCCCGTTTTAAATGCATGGCCATAGAACGAGTCTTCAGCCGCGTTTTATTGGTCTTGCGCCACATTTAAAATGCGGCCAGCTATGGCCGCATTTAAAACACGCGGTTCTAGGCCATTCCTATTTTATTTTTTTGGCAAACATATATATATATATATTATCTTAACTAGAGCCACGTTTATAAAATGCGGCTCTAGCTTTCCTAAAGCCGTGTTTTATAGACGCGGCTTTAAATTTGGTCTGAAGCTGCGTGTTCAAAACGCGGCTTTAACTATGGTCTAAAGCCATGCGTTTAAAATGCGGCTTTAGCCAGGGATCAGGCTGCGTTTCTTAAATGGGGCTTCAAGTTTTGCCTATAGCCGCATGTTAAAAACGCGGCTCTAGGCTTTGTATAAATAGCATAGTAAATAATGCTATAACCCTATTTCTCAAGCTCTCAGCTCTCACAGACTCTCAAACTCGAATCCTCCCTAAAATCTTATCCTTCACCGATTCCCATCATCCTCATCCACAAACTCTCACCGATTCATCAACCTCCTCACTGCCACCACTAAATCTCATGCATCATCGCCGACCCACACCACTAACCCAAACTTTCTTGTGAAGGAAGTTGTTCACAGTAGCTATTGCAACTAGTAAGATCAATACCAAAATCACTAATGGATATAAACTACAATATGATAATGTAATTGTCATATAGAATCTAACATAAAATATAAACTTTAATTTATTTTTTTACACCTAGCTTATTTTACTCAATTGCCCTCGATGATTTTTCATATTTTGAAGCCGCTGCATGATTTCTTCACACTCAATAGTCTTGAATATATCTTTCTCAATATATGTGACTAAGCAATCATTCATCCACTGATCTTCTATTCGATTGCGTAATCGATTTTTAATTATATTCATTGCTGAAAAAACTCTTTCAACAGTAGCTGTTGCAACTAGTAAGGTCAATACCAAAATCACTAATGAATACAAAACATCTTTTTTTATTTTTTTAATCCTTACCAAGTGAGACCCATGGTTTTACATTATAGTTGTACATTTAAAAAAAAAAAAATTCCATCAAGCTATTCAGCAAAAAAAAAAAAAAAAAAAAAAAAAAAAAAAAAATTCCATCAAGCTACTGTGTAGTGTGTTCAGACTCCTATCCTATTCAATGTAGAGATTTTTTTTTTTTTTTTGTTTAATCATTACTATGTGGGACCCATTGGTTTTATATATTATAATTGTAGTAGGAGGAGAAGTGTACTGAATAAAGGAACTGTGAATTTTTTTTTTTTTTTTTTTGTCTTTTGTGTCAAGGGGAGGCAAATAAGGCATTCTAGCTCATTATAATATTATTAGTAAAAAAAATTGAAAGTTCAGAGGAGGCACTTGCCCCCCCCCCCCCCCCCCCCTCTCTCTAGATGATGCAACCTTTAACAAAATAATTTTATTTAGTTTCCCCCTCCCCCAAAAATTAAAGTAATATAAAAAGGAATTTTCATTGATAAATTATTATTTACCTCAAAATTTATCATGTTATCAAAGTAATAGGTCTTGATTTTTTTTTTTCTTTTTCTTTTTTGAAACAAACACATACACACACAAATAAGAGAAAAGGCAGTTCTAAATTCTAACGCAAAAGTATTTCACAAACTTTACTCAAAAACTATGATTAATCAGTCTTGAATTTAAACCTTGAATTTTCTCACCTTAGCTACTATCTACTCGAAGCACTATATAGTTTGTATCTGAATATAATACAATATAATGATTTAATTGAATACATTAAAGATGTCAATTGGCATTTAGTTACACGCTTTTTTTTGCTTCTGGTTCTCGTTAAAGACAAGTTGAACTCTTATGTGTGAGAATGTTACACATTTCAGAAATTAATATGAGTGACATGGTATTATTATACATGAAGAAGAATGACACACCAAATTAAAGAAAAACAACAAACGTAAATCAAGCCGCCAGCCGCAATAGGATTAGACTGCGTTAGGTCATGTGGATAAAAAATTTTGAACACACAAAAAGTACTGAAAAGTATTTTTGGTTAAGATTTTAGGATTTGGTTTATTTTTAGTACTTCATTTTGTTTTAATGAGAAACTATTACATCATTTAGTACTAACTAAATAAAATGTGAAAATTAAAACTCAATATTATTTGTTATTATATATTTAAAACAAAATGATATATCTAATTAAAAAAATATTGAAAATAAATTAAACTCAAAATTTTAAGTTACGTCCAGGGTACGCATTCCTAATTTCTGGGTAAATGTTTGTTGAAAGACGACTCTAAACTACAATTATTGCATGGTTCTGTACTCAACTTGCTATTCCACATGCAAACTTTGTCCAGTATGGTCCACCACCTAATCATGATGGTGTACGAGGTTGGTAATACAATTGCGGCCCTTATTCTTTTGATAATCACAACACTAATTAATGACACTAGTGGTGATCATAACATGTCAATGATGCGTAATCGGTAATGGTGCCAATCATAGTGTGTAGTCATTTTGCTAAATTTTATGACAAAAGGTTTGGTACATTTTTAGACCCTTTAAATACAAACAGATTAACCTAATTATTTAGCCAAGTGATTAACTTTGATAAATTATTCAGATCTAAGTTAACACAAGTAAATCATATCATTGAAACAGTGCAGAAAGATAAAGAATACAATAATATGATAACCCAGGAAAACCAAACTAGTAAAAAACCTATAAAGAATTTAACCTAGCTATCATCAAGGTAAAACAGATCCACTATGAAAGAATTGAAGTTTTACAATAGCAACTTAGACCACTAACATCCTATTGCTACCTCGAGTAGAAAACTTACTATCACGACCATGTGACAACTCCGAGTCCACGGCCTACTTCTTTCTTGGATTCACAATAACTACAAGTACTCCCACTTGTGTTTTTCTTTAAGCTCTTTATGAAGGAGTTTACAGCTGCTTTTCTGTTAGAATAAAGTCCTAGTTTTTAGGTATATTTACATGTATTTGATTTGTTTCAAGTCTCTGTTACCACTTAGCTTTATTTCTGCTAAGTGGGCTGCTTTTTCGTTTCTGTTAAGATCGTGTATTGAATGGCTATTTAAGCCAAAGTTATTGTTAATAAAACCAAGTCATTCAATCTAGCTTGTTGTGTTCTTGTTCTTAGTTTCAAAGTTCCTAACAAACTGGTATCAGAGCTCCCACTGGGCCTGATAAATCAAAGCAGCAGTCTTTGAAGTTCTTGCAGCAGCACAGAAGATGACTACGAAAGGGAGTTTTATACAGCCAGCCATTCCTCGCTTTAATGGTCACTATGATCATTGGAGCATGTTGATGGAAAATTTTCTACAATCTAAGGAATTTTGGGGGCTGGTGGAGCCTGGCTATATTGAGCCAGCAAGTGAATCGGTGCAGACAGATGCATAGCGAAAGAAGAATGATGAGATGAAGCTGAAGGATCTAAAAGTGAAGAACTATCTCTTCCAGGCGATCGACCAAACCGTTCTTGACACCATTCTCAAGAAGGATACTGCCAAAGATATATGGGACTCCATGAAGAAAAAATTCGAAGGAAATGCAAGGGTCAAGAGGTCTCATCTTCAAGCTCTCCGTAGAGAATTTGAAACTCTTGAGATGAGGTTCGGTGAAAAAGTGACAGAGTACTTCTCTAGGGTCATGACAGTGGCCAACAAAATGCGAACTTATAGAGAAGATATGCAGGATGTTAAAGTGGTGGAGAAAATTCTACGCTCTTTAACTAAGAAGTTCAACTATGTTGTATGTTCTATTGAGGAGTCAAAGGACATTGATGTCCTTATTGTTGATGAGTTACAAAGCTCATTAATAGTGCATGAACAGAAGTTTCAAAGACGAAATGGTGAGGAACAGGCTTTGAAAGTGACATCTAAAGAAAAATTTCAGAGACGAAATAATGAGGAACAAGCTGTGAAAATGACATCTGAAGGAGGAAGAGGTCGTGGTCATGGTACCTACAGAGGAAGAGGTTGAGCAGACTTCAACAAGGCAACTGTGGAGTGTTACCGATGCCATAAACTTGGACATTTTCGGTATGAATGTCCTTCTTGGAACAAAGAAGCAAATTATGCAGAGCTTGATGAGGAAGAAGAAATGCTTTGATGTCTTATGTGGAGTTGTATAAGGCCAGAAGAGAAGATGCATGGTTCCTTGATTCAGGGTGTTCTAATCACATGAGTGGCGATCGAACTATGTTCAATGAACTCGATGAAAAATTTCGACATTCAGTAAAATTGGGGAACAACACTAAGATGGATGTGATGGGAAAGGGAAGTGTGAAACTGTTGCTGAATGGAGTCAATCATGTTGTTGTTGAGGTATACTATATTCCAGAATTGAGAAATAATCTCTTGAGCATAGGACAGTTGCAAGAAAGAGGCTTGGCTATTTTGATCAAGGAAGGGATGTGCAAGATATTTCATCCAGAGAAGGGTTTGATAATTCAAACCAACATGAGTGCCAATTGAATGTTTATCTTGCTGTCTCAGTCTCAAGCTCCCTTTCAAGTACAATCTGATCAGTGCTTTCACACAAGAACTCAAAACTTGTTTCATCTTTGGCATCGGAGGTATAGGCATTTGAGTTACAAGGGTTTGAGAACCTTGCTATACAAGAACATGGTACGTGGACTTCCTAAATTCACTGCCTCAAGTGTGACATACATTGATTGCATCACTTGGAAGCAACACCGTGACCCTATTTCAAAGAAGAGTACTTGGAGAGCAACTCAGAAGCTGGAACTTATTCATGCAGATATTTGTGGTCCGATCATTCCTACATCCAACAACAACAAGAGGTACATTTTGATATTCATTGATGATTATAGTAGAAAAGCATGGGTGTATTTTTTGGTAGAGAAGTCAGAGGCTTTAAACTATTTTAAATGCTTTAAGACTACGGTTGAAAAAGAAACAGGGTTATTTGTTAAGTGTTTTCGCACTGATAGAGGAGGAGAATTCAATTCAAATGAGTTCAATGATTTTTGCAAACAAAGTGGGATCAAGAGGCAGTTGACCACCGCTTATACTCCGCAATAGAACGGTGTAGTTGAAAGGAAAAATAGAACCGTGATGAACATGGTTCGTTCCATGTTATCTAACAAGAACATTCCCAAGACTTTTTGGCCAAAGGCAGTGAACTGGACTGTTTATGTCCTAAACAGGTGTCCTACATTGGCAGTCAAGGATGTTACACCAGAGGAGGCTTGGAGTGGAGTGAAACCCTCAGTAGATCATTTCTAGGTTTTTGGTTGCATAGCACACGTTCATGTTCCAAAAGAAAGGAGGACTAAACTTGATAATGGAAGTGTTACTTGTATGCTATTGGGGGTTAGTGAGGAATCAAAAGGTTACAGGCTATTCAATCCTGTTGCTAAGAGAGTTGTTGTGAGTAGAGATGTAATTTTTGAAAAAGAAAAGCAATGGGATTGGGATGTGAGTTATGAAAAACAAATAGTAGTAGATTTAGAATGGGGTGGTGGTGAAGATGATGAGAATGAAGAAGGGGTGAGTGAAAATGGGAATGGAGAAAATACTGATGGAGAGGTAGGAGAGACTCGTGATGAGGGAGTTAGAGAAGAGGAAGATGGCTCTAGTGAGGGTGAAGAGAGAGTAAGGGAGTTGAGGCAATCTCGTGAGAGGCGACCTCCTACGTGGATGGGTGATTATGTTAGTTGTGAAGGTTTATTTGAGGATGAAGTTCATATGGCATTGGTGGTGTCAACTGATCCACTGAATTTTGAGGAAGCTGTGGAGAGTGCAAATTGGAGATTGGCCATGAATAGTGAAATCAAATCCATCGAAAAGAACCAAACATGGACACTCACTGGGTTGCCAGTTGGGGCCAAGAGAATAGGAGTGAAGTGGGTTTACAAAACCAAATACAATGAGCATGGAAAGATCGATAAGTACAAGGCTCGTTTGGTTGGTAAAGGGTACTCTCAGAAGTATGGAGTGGACTATATAGAAGTTTTTGCACCAGTGGCAAGGATGGATACAATAAGGATGATTATTGCTTTAGCTGCACAGAAGAATTGGATGATTTTTCAGCTGGATGTCAAGTCGGCTTTTCTCCATGGTGAGCTGAGTGAAGATGTTTATGTGGAGTAGCCAAGAGGATATGAAAAAAAGGGTAGTGTGCATCTAGTTTACAAGTTACACAAAGCCTTGTATGGATTAAAACAAGCTCCACAAACTTGGTTTAGTTGAATTGAAGCACATTTCATTAGTGAAGGGTTTTAGAGGTGCAATAGCGAGCAGACATAATTCACAAAGAGAAGTAGAGAAGGAAAAATTATCATTGTAAGTATTTATGTTGATGATTTAATTTTTACTGGTAATGATGAAGTTATGATGTTTGAATTTAAAAGCTCTATGTTAAGAGAGTTTGATATGTCTGACTTGGGGAAGATGAGGTTTTTTCTTGGAATTGAGGTGCTACAAAAGTCTGATGGTATTTATATATGCCAAAGGAAATATGCATTAGAGGTTTTGAGAAGGTTTGGTATGATGGAAAATAATTCGGTGGGCAGTCCAATAGTTCCAGGTTTCAAAATAAGCAAAGACCGAAATGGAGACTTTGTTGATGAGACATATTACAAGCAACTGGTGGGTAGTTTAACGTATCTCACTGCCACAAGACCTGACATGATGTTTGTTACTTGTCTCATAAGTAGATATATGGCAAAACCAATGGAGATTCATCTACAGGCAGCTAAGAGAGCACTTCGATACTTAAAAGGAACTGTGAACTATGGAATTCATTATAAGGAAGGAGGAGATGGTGAGTTGTTGGCGTTTACGGATAGCGACTATGTTGGAGATATGGAAGACAGGAAGAGTACATCTAGTTACGTGTTTTTAATGAATTCAAGTGCTATTTCATGGTGTTCAAAAAAATAGCCTATTGTGACTTTATCAACCACAGAAGCTGAGTTTGTGGTAGCTGCAGTCTGTGCTTGTCAAGGAGTCTGGATAAAGAGAATTTTAAAGGAGCTGGGACATTCTGATGGAGGCTGTACTACTGTGATGTGTGACAACAGTTCAACCATTAAGCTGTCTAAAAATCCAATTATGCATGGTCGCAGCAAGCATATTGATGTGAGGTTTCATTTCTTAAGGAATCTTACTGAGAAGGGTACAATTGAATTAGTTCATTGTGGGAGCCAGGATCAGGTGGCGGACATAATGACCAAACCATTGAAGCTTGAAGTTTTTCAGAAGCTTCGAAAGCTGTTGGGCGTATGTGAAATTTTTGGTATAAACTAATTGCTTCACAACACTTAGTTTAAGGGAGGGAATATAGGAGCTTACAGCTGTTTTTCTGTTAGAATAAAGTCCTAGTTTTTAGGGATATTTACACGTATTTGATTTGTTTCAAGTCTCTGTTACCACTTAGCTTTATTTCCGCTAAGTGGGCTGCTTTTTCGTTTCTGTTAAGATCATGTATTGAATGGCTATTTAAGCCAAAGTTATTGTTAATAAAACCAAGTCATTCAATCCAGCTTGTTGTGTTCTTGTTCTTAGTTTCAAAGTTCCTAACATTTTATGCAACAACTAAAGCGATCACCAAGTTCTCGACAGCAATCTTGATCTTGATAACCCTAAGTATGTCTTAGGGTACTTTTTTTTAACACCTAATTTTATTTGAGTACCACCTATTTATTTTCAAATACCACTAATAAGTTTTTGGGTTTTCCCAAATATTTTTTGCTCTACTACTATTGTTAGGTTCTAAGTACTTAGGAACTAATGTATTAGAACTCTAATTTGTATTGTTGGCAAACCATGATCAAAACAGGTGTTTAGCCTTGTTTTAGACTTGCTCAAAGTATGTCTTTTATGTAAAGTTGGAATTGAGTTAACTGCAGAATTGAGTGTGCAATTCTGACTGGCTCGATCGATCGAAAGTCTGGTAGGATGTTTTTTCTGCAGAATTTCCAATTCATCCCTAAGCCCATATGACATGTAGGGTTTTATGTTTTTCCATAGGTATAAAAGGGAAAACCCTAGCCACGTTTTTAAGGTTGTTGATAGGCCATAAACTGAATGACTCCTTGTGATTAAATCAATTAATTAATTAGCCAAGTTATTAATTAATCAATTTAACATGCAAACACGTGGTAGCACAAACAAATCACTAGTAAACTAATTATGCAGCGGAAAATAAATAACATGGTGATTTGTTTACAAATGGGGAAAACCTGACGGCAAAAACTCCACCGGGTGATTTTCAGGTCACCACTCCTGAAACTCCACTATTATCACAACAAGCGGTTACAAGTAAAGGAATTCCAAGTACCTTACTAACCTACAGTTGAACCCTTACCCCAATACCTAATTGGACTTGTTCTGTAGTGATAGTTCCCCCTTTTGATGTACGGTTTCCAAGTACGAGACTAACCAATTGCGCGGATCCCAGTACGTGACTTCAATCACCAACTAGAAAGAGTTGTTAGCTGCAAAGTTCTTTAGTTCATCCACGATGAAGATCAAGAAGATGCTTGGTCACAAAACCCAAAGGTGCACATACACAGCAACTTCTTCAGAAGAGATGAACTAGGGCAAAACTTTGTCTCCGGTCACAATTTGCTTGAACAGAGTTTGCTCAATGCTTATGCAACTTGTGAACACTTTGACGGCCCTTAAAACAATCCTTTTATATGCCTAGGGTTAGAAGAAAAGAAGGCCCAAAAACATATCCATGGATCCCAAGAAATCAGATCAGAAAATCTGATTTTATAAATCTCGATAGATAGAAGCTATTGAGAAGCTATTGAGCAGGTGTCGAGTTTTAATGAATTTGCACTTCTTCAGCTTGTTTCTTGGACAGACTTGATGCCTTCAACATTTGATCTTGAAACCTTTTTTCTTGAAGTATTAAACACATCTAGAACTACCAAATTACAAGTTAAGTGCATTTTGTCAAAGGATTAGCCAATTACATAAAAGAATGACATATGTTCTTTAACAAGTGAAACCACATATGTCTTAATAGTTGCTCTATTTGCTGTGTGTGTGAATCTCTTGTGAGATCTAAGAGGTGGTTGCCTTCACACATGCTTAGGATTATCAAGAAGGAGATTTGATTGAAAACTTGATGATCATTTAGTTGCTGCACTAAAGAGTTTAAAGATACATAAGCGGGTGTGCTTGTACTTGCTGGAGAATCCAAGAAAGAAGGAGTCCGCAGTCTCAAAGCTTGCACGTGGTCGTGTCAGTAAGTTTTCTACTGGTGGGTAGCAGTAGGATGTTAGTGGTCTAAGTTGTTATTGTAAAACTTTGATTCTTTCATTAGTGGATTTAGTTTTACCTTGAGGATAGCTAGGTTAAATCATTCCTAGGTTTTTTTACCAGTTTGGTTTTCCTGGATCATCACATCTTTCTGTTCTTTATATTCTGCACTTTACATTGATATGATTATTTGATTGTGTTAACCTAGATCTTTAATTTGGACTAAGTAATAACTTGGCTTGTTAACTAGGTTAATCCAATTGTGTTTTAAGGGGTCTAAAAACAAAAAACTATGTTAATAACAAAAGTTTCATATCTCATCGCTTAAATTGGGTTATGATATAAATTATCACAAAAAGCCGAAAAACTCATATTTTATCCAATTTTATTATCATTATTTAGCTAAGCCCAAAACCGACCCTATGAAGCCAATACACACATCCTATTCTATTTAAAACCCAAGAATACTTATGCTTGACAATATTTGAAAAGCCCATAATTCAAATCCATGGTAAAACAATTTTATCAATGGAATTCAAATCCATAATTAAAGCCCATGGTTTAAACTCATGGCAATTTATTTATCCAAAACCCAATTGACATTAACAATATCAAATTCCAATTCTCATTGACAATATCAAATCCCAATTCTCACTGGCAATATTTAAAGCCTAATTTTCATTGGCAACGTCAGAGCCCAATTCTCATTGGCAATATCAAAGCCTAGTTCTCGCTGGCAATATTTAAAGCCCAATTCTCATTGGCAACATCAAAGCCTAATTCTCATTGGCAATATCAAAACCCAGTTCTTGCTAGCAATATTTAAAACCCAATTCTCATTGGTAATATCAAAACCCAATTCTCATTGGCAAAATCAAAAGCCCAACTTACGTTGGCACTATTAAAAGCCCAAGCTAACTACTTGGCACTATTTATCGAAAGCCCAAGGTTGTCAATGCTTGGCAAAATACTATATCATAATTATTTCACTTAAAAGTCCAATAATGAAGAGTATTTTAGATCCTTAAACCTATTACCTTAATATTACAAGCTCATGGAATTTATGAATTATCTACTCTCAAAACCCATGGCAATCATCTTATAAAAGCCCATGGAAAGATATGTTTATTAGACCCATGACATTTATTTATTTCATATTATAAACTCATGTTCACTATCCATCTTACATCACAACATTCATAATATTTATTACCAAAACTCATGGTAATTGTTCATCCTACATGTCCATTATGATTATCTATAGAGAAACTCATGAGAACATCACATTATTCCATTATAGTGGTTGTTACCATATTTATTTAAAACTCATGGTAAATATTATTCTCAAGAAAAATATTGAAGGTCATTACTTAAAAAGCCCCAAAGAAAATATCATTTACAAAGAAATCCATAGCAAAAATTAGGAGAAACTATACAAGTTGTTATTTAAAGCCCATGGAAATTAATACCCAAAATCTATCATAAATATTTATTAAAGCTCATGGATTCATTTTATTTTTGCTAACAACTAAAGCCCATGAGGAGTTAAAAACTCATGACAAAGCATGTCTTTAATGCTCATTTTGTAGGCCTAAGAATCTCATGGAGTAGGGAACAAGCCCAAGCAAAGAAAAGGCCATGTGGCCCAACTAAAAGTGCTGAAATGGAGCAAAGTTCCAGCCCAAAAAGGTCCCAGCAAGAGGCTTGAAAGTGAGCAACCAGCCTTTGTTCATCCCTAACCAAAGAAACAATTAGGGACCCCTACAAGAGGACTAAGCCTTTGAGGATGAACTAGGGGCTATCCCATCAGTTTTCTGCCACCCTCTGCCTGACGTGAACAGTGTCCAAGGGTTGTCATATCAACTAAAGTCCAAAGGATGATGGGACTCCATCATCTTCCTCAATACTGCACCTCCAGCGGAAGAGGAGCTGAAACCAAATCATCCAAACTTCAACAAATTGATGCTATAAATGTTAAAAGCATTCAAGACATGATTCATGAGCCAAGCCCATGAATCCTAAAGGGGAAAATTTGGGAACATGTGGTTTGGAGGGCATAAAGGGATCTCTAGTGGAATCCTCTAAAGTGGGCTTAAACTTTGACACCTGACTTGGGGTGTTGAATCCTACTTCCTAGGGTCCAAATCTCAGTTGCAGCATTAGGATTCATTCTTGATACTTGCCTTAATCCCATTGGTTGAACACAATCTTAGTAATCTTAGCATTTAATGCAAGATTACCCTAAACACTCCAAAATCCCACCATTACCCAAAGAAGTAAGGCAGCCCCAAAAGCAAATCTCCCATTTTTAGGCCAAATCCAGGTTATTAATGCAGTTGTCTGGCTCCCCTAAATCAGGCCTACGTTTTTTTTTGGATTCTTGTTAATTAATACTTCTCTAAAACTCCATTATAAAGGAAAAAGCATCTCAGCCCATAAGGGGGAATAGACTCCCTCTGAAATTCCTGATCTATTTGCCATTTTACTGGTGGTTTAGCTCTCTTTAAGCTCACTACTCATCCCCTTCAGCCCGCACTCATCTAACCTCAGATATTCTTTTCTCTCCTTTACACAATCATCGCTTATAAATGTCTCCCAATTAGTCATAGATAGCTACCCTCTCTGAAACTCTTGATTTATTTGCCATTTTACTTGTGGTTTAGCTCTCCTTATGCTCATCACTTATTCCCCTTTAGTGCATTACGCATTAAAGCCTTAACCTCAATGTTAATCCCATCCCACTCACTCAGAACAACTCACATTACCTCGTTCATGCCTTATGCACACATGCTCATCAAAATCATAAGTTTAATACTTGCTGCACTAAGTTGGGATCTCTCTCTCCCTTCATTCCATCCTATTTTTCCTCTTTTATTTGTAACTGTGAAGCTTTTAATCATTGTTTAGTATTATTATGATGAAGGCCATAATGTTTTGGAAATTATGAAAGTTTTCCCTTATGTTGACTTAATAATAATGAGGAAAAAATATGATTTTTACCATGTAAACACACTTACTAACCTGAAATTACCATACCATTGGAGATAATACCGTACCACTAGTGGACTGATTTGAACTATCGAACCAGGACCATTAATGTACTAATTAAGTATTGTAACATGTTTTTCATTAGGTTTTTGTTGTTGTTTTGTCATGTGCAGCCTTTGTTTCTTGCTTAAGTAGGCTTTATCATCACACTGAAAACCTTTGGGTACCATCTCAAGAGCGCATAGTCGAGTTTTGGCTTGGCTTCCCAACATCTTAGATAGAGGCATCAATTTCACCCTCAACAGTATGTATGAAGGCAAACACCTCTAGATCTCACAAGAGATTCATACACACAGCATAAATAACCATTATAAAATGTGGCTAGGGTTTTTCCTTTTATACTTAAGGCAAAACATAAAACCCTACACGTCATACGGGCTTGGGCTGAGTTGGAAATTTTGTAGAAAAAACAATCTGCACAAGCTTCGATTGATCGAGTCTAATTTTTTATCGATTGAGCCTTTGCAGATTTACATAATAAATCTTGCAGTACACTTGATTCCAACTTTACACATAAACACACTTTGAGCAGCCTAATTCTAGACTCTAAGTTTTGATCATGGTTTGCCAACATTACATATTGAAGTTCTAATACATTTAGATCCTAAATCCTTAGAACCTAAAAAACTTCCCCTTTGGCAATCCGTGACAAAACACATAATAATAAAAAAATGCTCAAAGTTACAAAAACAGCCCATTACAATAAAAATTGCCTAACCAAAAACAATTCACCCTAACTACTATCTATCAGTTGCAAGTGTAGACAGCAACACGACTGAATTGGCCTGTATATTCCTATAACACTTAACAAATACATAAATGCATGTGTGGAAAAGTACACGTAAAACAAAATAAATTCTTGATTTCACATAACATAAAAATAAAAGACATATATCATGAATAACCTCATAAATATAAATCAATAGCCAATGTAGCATAATGTGAAACAAGAAACAAAAATAAGAACATAATGTCTCCCCCTATCATATACAACTCATAAAAAATAAATACATCATGAGCCAAAAAATAAGTACAATGTGAAGCACCTAGATACAATCTAAAACTCCAAAGCTCCAAAAAAAAAAAAAAAAAAAATCTCCCCCTATCTCCATCCATACGTACTCCCCCTTTTTGTGACAAATTGCCAAAGGGCAATCAAGACTCATCATCAAAAGTAGGTGACGGAGGTGACCATCTAAAGCTCACTAAATCTGCACACAAAGCTTGAAGTTCTGTGAGCACGTCCACCAAAAGCTGACCATGAGCCGCCTAATGGTCATGACAGTGTCCAACATATGACAAATGCTAGAATCATCTGAAGTAGAAGGTGGAGGAGCAGTAGCAACAGTCAGATCAACATACACATCAACAGTCGGATCACTTGTAGAAGAAGGAGAAGAAGGAAGAAGAGGTGCAACACTCGAAAAAGAATCAACTCTAGGGCGTTTAGAGTTAGCTTGCATCTGAGCAGCTCTCTGCCTAAGGAAGGTGGCACCTATGGGAGCAATAATATGTACAGACTCAGAAGCAGGAAACTCATCTAAACCTAAATGCAACAAAATCCGATGAATAAAAACCGGGAAGAAAAGAGCATGAGAAGAAGAACTACTCCTATGAACCTCAACAAAGGAATGAATGAAAGATGAGGAAAACTCATAGGAGTATCTATCAGAAGGGCATACAAAAATGCACATCTCTCTATAGGAATAGTGTGCAAATGAGAGATGGACCAGATAGAATGGCAAGAAATATGTAAAAATAGATAATGAATCTCGGTCAACTCATGAGAAGTGATCCGCGAATCAGTACCTCACTGGATGGAAGTACCAGTCAGATATGACATAAAGTCATCGAGTGGAGGAGACTCATCATAAGGATACACAGGATGTTGTACCTTAGGCACCCCAAAAGCAGAGGCCACTACCGAAGGAGTAATGACATACTCTTCAACCCATATCCAACTCTTCACAAACTAAGTGTTGGAATCATTGAAGTGGAAAGAGAGGTTCGAGTAGAACTCTCTGATCAAGGTAGCCGGAGGAGGATGGTCTATATCCATTAAATGAAACCAGCTCCTACGCTCAAAATTTCACCTAATTTTTGGGTCAAGCTTATCTAAAACAACCTTTCTCTCAGCCCACATAGTTCTAAGAATGTTCAGCTTCTCATAGGTCTCTTGGTTTTTCTCACTAATAAACCTCTCACTATCAAAAGATGGAGTAGAAGAGGAGGTGGATGTCCTATGGGCTCTAGTCTTCCTAACCATGATGCTAATGGTTGGAAAGGACAGACAAAAAATAGACAAAAGAAAAAGAAAAACCCAAGGGCAGACTGCATCAGACATGGTTAGAGCACAAAAAAAAAAAAAAAAAACAAAAAAAAAAAAACAAAATTATGTATGATGCATGAATAAAATAACCACATGATGCATGCTCTAATGCTTTGAGAATAGTCCAATTATACTTGAAAAACACAAAATTGGCTTGAACAGAGAATTTTAGAACAAAAACCCAAACTTTGAAAAACCCAATTTCAAAAATCCCAACAAATTGATCAATTTATCATTACACAAGTTAGATAACAGTATATAATGACATAATTAATCAATTACACAAGGCAATTTCATCAAATTAATCTTAATTGAAAAAAAATCCCCAATTTCAGTGAGTTTCAAGCCCTAGGATTTTCAATTTTTCCCAAATCACCAAATTGATCAAATTAAACTATGAGGAGCATGTTTACATCATCCAACAACAAAAACCCTATTGATCAATTGTGAAAGAAAACATCACAAACATCAAAATCCCCAAAATCCAATAGGTCCGAAAATTTCCCTAAAATGCATGAAAAATGAAATTAAACCGAAAAAGAAAGGGTAGAATGGTCTTACCGGTGCTAGAAAACAAAAACCTTGACAAAAATTTGAGGGAAAACGACAAAAATTGATGTTGAATCTGGATCGGTTGAAGAGAGTGAGAAAGCTTTTGAAAACTTTTGAAATAGTGAAGAACACGTGAGAATCTCATGTTTTTAAAAAACTCTCTGACCGATTTTCGATCAGTTGAAAAATAGGTTCGATCAATCCAGCACCAATCGAGCCAGGCAGATTCAAAACAAATTTTTAATCGCAATTTCAATCAAATGAGTAACAGATTCAATCGATCAAAAATTTGGAAAAATGAAAATTTTGAAAAATAGAGTATTTTAATGCAGAAACTCCTCAAAGCACAATGTTTTATGAATAAAATGTATGAGTATGAGATGAAAAGTTTTCCAAAAACCCTTGAATTTAACCCAGATCTTCCAAAAAAAAAAATTATTATTATTATTATTAGGACAAAGACAAGTGCTCGGTATCAAATTGAATACGTGCATTTTCAAGAATGGTCCTCGGTCTGAAACATCAATGCATTTTCAACAAATTGAATTCTGAAAATTGGATGAAGAATTCCACAGTATCAAATTAAACACATGCATCTTGAAGCATGCTTTAACATTTCTGAAACATCCTTATACTTATCAACGCATTGAATTCAATAAATTGGATCAAGAATTCTCCGAAAGATTAGTCTCCATAAGAAAATTTTCCCTCCCACTCCTCTCTCCCATTTACTTTACTTGTGATACTCATTCTCTATGGCTTTGTCTATTAAGCCCCTCTTGCTTCCTACAATCCTCCAATTGCTCCTAAGAGGATTCCACAAGCCACCAATTCAGACCACTTCAGCCAGAATTCTTTGCCTCTAGTGCTCACAAATTGAGCACTGCCCATGATCACACATTGTCTCTCCCTTTAAAACATCACAACTACGGAAGCAAACATGATGCTGTAAGTTGATGTGTCCTTTCTTAAAGCCACCAATACGATCAACTACCATGGAGAAAGTATCCGTTAAAACCATTTTATGAGGTGTCCTCATATTTGATAAGCCTCACACCCTTGTGGGATTTACACGTTTTGAGAGGGCGCTCCAAGAAACCCTCTCATAAGTTAGTCTTTCCATTGTTATAATCACTAAACTAACCACTATTCCCTTGAGAGTAAAAATTATTTATCCCTATTCTTAGAAGTTTCACTTAATGTTCTACCAAGTGTTGTATACTATGTCTTTGAATTTTTTGTTTTTTATTTTTTATTTTGATCTTTAATTACTTTATAAGGGTAAGAAATGATACATATGACAAACTTTAGTTAGTGAAATATAAATTGAAAAACTCAGTGTGGAATAGTGGATTTTTATTCATCCCGCAAAGTCTATTTTATATATGATAAAACCATTTTTATTAGGTTGCGATCAGAAGCCATGAGATCACTATGCAAAATTTTCATCACTACCACTTGTTCTCCTTGTGTCTTTGTTTTTTTACCTTGTAATATTTTAATATCTTCCATTCTTAACAAAAAAGGAAGTAAAAATATAATAATCTTTCTTAAACTTTATGCTAGAGATGATGCAACCTTTAACAAAATAAATTTATTTAGTTTCCCCCTCCCCCAAAAATTAAAGTAATATAAAAACGAATTTTCATTGACAAATTATTATTTACCACAAAGCTTATCATGTTATCAAAGTAATAGGTCTTGATTTTGTTATTTTTTGAAACAAACACATTCACACACAAATGAGAGAAAATGTGGTTCTAAATTCTAATACAAAAGTACACCACAAACTTTACTCAAAACCATGATTAATCAGTCTTGAATTTAAACATTGACTTTGCTCACCTTAGTCAAGGTTTTGAAACCCGGATCATTCATTGAACCATAAAAGGGAGAGGTTCATGGGTTTTGAGGTCGAACTGAGGTTGAACCAAGGTCGAATCGTGATGACGTCATAATTAATTTAATAATATTTAAAATATAAATAAATAAATTAAACTTAAGAGAGGTGTATTCTTATTATCTTTTTCTTTTCTTTTTTTTTGTTAACTATGGACTTATTATAAAAAAAACGTGTAGTGATTTTCTGTTTTTATATTTTCAGATCAACGTGACACTCTAATTTTTATAAAACTAAATAAAAGAAAAAAAATGTTGGATAACTTAGAAATCAAAACATGGCATTGTCATTTAATACCCCACCTACCTCCACTTTCTTTTCATCTTATTTGTTTACCTCATTGTTCTCTACTTTTCAGTCTTTTCTTTTCTCTTCATCAGTTTTTAAGTTTAACTCTACTCTCTCTTCTGCAGATACGGAAGACTAAAGCATCAATGGCGACGCTAAGATGTGATCTACCAAAAAAATATTACCTTCTATGTTGGGGGGGCATAAGTAGGATTTCTTTCTAGTAATTTACTAAGAATGTTTTTCCCTTTTTTTCCTTAATTTTATTTCTATATATGGGTCGATTTTGAAAATCAGCTCCAACTGTGTCACCGCACCAGCGTCAGAAAGGTCATCAAGTTCCGTTTGTCGGCATCAACTCATTCAATCGACCCAAAGCTTGGTACGGTTTGGTTGGTGAGGATCGGTTTTGTTGGTGAGGTTTAGTCATTGCTCACCCTTACTCTGAAGGGAGCTGAATGATGTACTCTAAAGCATGGTTTTTAAACTCGGACCGGACCGCACGGTCCGACTGGGTTAACCATGAACCGTTGATGAAAACGGTTTTTTATGTACAAGAACCGGGCATTTAAACAATATGAGAGAACCGCTTGAACCGAGGTCTAACCTGAAAAACCGTTCAAACCGTAAGCCGGTTCAACCGCATGTCTGAAGAAATTTGCTTTCTGATCTGAATTCTGGCATGGATCTGAAGTGAGAAAAAAAAAATAATAAAAAGAGAAAATGATGAAGAAGATCCAAAAATGAAGCAAAATATATAAGAAGCACCGATGGTATGTTAAGATTTAAAAAAGGAGAAAAAAAAAAAAAAAGAAGAAGAAGAAGGAGATGAGATGAGTCGCAGACGTGAGGAGGAAGAAGAAGATGTGCTAGGAAACTGTGTGAACTGTGAAGGAAGTAAAGCATCAGAGTAATAATGTGAAGAGAAAATTTTGAAATGACGTGGGTGGGTGGGTGGGTGGGTGGGTAGGTGGGAGTCAGAATGGTCAAATACCCATTGTACAAGTACACTAGTAGTGCTACTTTATTTACTAAAAATCCTGAGTTTTTACTCTCTTTTTTTTTTTCTTCTTTTTTATTTATTTTTAAATCTCATCATCTCTACTCTTATTTGGATTTTTTTTAAAATTATAAGTAATTCATTAACTTATATCATTTAGGTATAATAAGAATAAGTAATAATCTTTTATTTGAAAGTTTATTTCAATTTTTAAAGATATTTTTGTCAAATTTGCTAATATTTATAAATTTAATATCTTTATTTTTATTTTATTTAATTATTAAATTAATTATGACATCATCACGGTTCGACCTCGGTCGAACCTTGGTTGAACCTTTAAAACCTTGAACCTCTCCCTTTAACGGTTCTTTGAACGGTCCGGATCTGAAAACCTTGCTCTAAAGGGAGTGGTTCACATGATTCCCTGCTTTTTTCCCATAAAAGCGGTTCTTGAGACTAAAAGAACCACAAAAATGAGCAATTCGAGGTTTTCCCGGTCGGATCGTACGGTTCGATCCGGGTTTCAAAACCTTGACCTTAGCAACTATCTACTCGAAGCACTATTTAGTTTGTATCTGAATATAATACAATATAATGATTTAATTGAATACATTAAAGATGTCAATTGGCATTTAGTTACACACTTTATTTTGCTTTTGGTTCTCATTAAAGACAAGTTGAACTCTTACGTGTGAGAATGTTACACATTTCAAAAATTAATGTGAGTGACATGGTATTATTATACATGAAGAAGAATGACACCCCAAATTAAAGAAAAACAACAAACATAAATCAAGCTGCCAGCCGCTATAGGATTAGACCATGTTAGGTATGTGAAAATTTCAAGTACATACTGTTTATCATGTGGATAAAAAATTTTGAACACACAAAAAGTACTCAAAAGTATTTTTGGTTAAAATTTTAGGATTTGGTTTATTTTCAGTACTTCATTTTGTTTTAGTGAGAAACTGTTATATTATTTAATACTAACTAATTAAATAAAATATGAAAATTAAAACTCAATACTACTTGTTATTTTATATTTAAAACAAAAGAATATATCTAATTAAAAAATTATTGAAAATAAATTAAACTCAAAATTTTAAGTTACGTCCAGGGTACACATTCCTAATTTCTGGGTAAATGTTTGTCGAAATACGACTATAAACTACAATTATTGCATGGTTCTATCCTCAACTTGCTATTCCACATGCAAACTTTGTCCAGTGTGGTCCACCACCTAATCATAATGGTGTACAAGGTTGGTAATACAATTGTGGCCCTTATTCTTTTGATAATCACAACACCAATTAATGACATTAGTGGTGATCAGTACGTGACAATGGTGCATAATAGGTAATGGTGCCAATCATAGTGTGTAGTCATTTTGCTAAATTCTATGACAAAAGTTTCTTTATAATTAAAGGAAAATTCTTAATTTATAGTGCACTAACAATTTAAAATTTATATTGTAGATTAAAGGAATGCTTACTATTTTATACACATTAGTAAAAAGTGTACAGTATATTTATTTTATGATATAAGATTTACATTGCTAGTACAATATAAATTTATAATTACTCATAATAAAATTGTTTCACTGTGAATGTTATTTAAGTTCATTTGTAACCGTTTGGTGTGAGTTGAAGTTAGAAGAAAACTATATATTCACGGTGCAAGTCTGAGAATTTTGGTCGAGAAAATTGTAGAGCAGATGAGCGAAATCCGGCAAATTCAAAATATTATAGGATATAAAGTTTTTCTTGTTATTCGCTTGTCACCATTTAAAAAATAATAATAATAAATAAATAAAACCTTAATATTTTGTAGAGAAAAGCGAAAAAGAATTTCTTGAGAAAACATTGCCAAAGCCAAAAAGTCTTTCAACTTCTCCATTAATGGCCATATTATCGACAGGACTTTACCACCAAAACACTAAAATGACCTACTACGTGTTTGGAATATTGTTCTGAAACCACTGAGATCAAGAAAAATTTTCAAACAGCCTTAAATTGGACAAGAAATTGGTTAAATGGCAGACTTATCGACTTACAGCATCAAATAACTGTGATGACATAAGGCTGGATTAATCAGCAATTAAAAGTAAGAGAGGAAAACCGGCTATAGTGTCTCTTTACATATATATTGTGTTAGGACATATGTGATGCATGTTAGGAATATATGTCAACATTTTATATAATTGGCTAATCCTTTGATAAAACGCACTTTACTTATAATTGGGTAGATCTAAAATGTATTTAATGCTTCAAGAAACAAGGTTTCAAGTACAAGTGTTAAAACCATGCAAGTCTGTCCAAGAATTAAGTCAGAAAGTGCAGGATTTTAAAGCTTGATAGCTAGCATCTATCGAGGTTTAAAAGCTGCTGAAGCCCGTGGCTCGACAGTTAGCTCAATAGATAGGGTATCTGTTGAGGGTTATGAAACTCAATTTTTCAGGACTGTTTTCATCCAATCCGTGAGTGTATGTTTAGGCTTTCTTTTCTCACAACCCTAAACATATATAAGGATTATTTTAAAGGCCATCAAAGGTAGCGCGAGTGTGAAGCAAAGTTTGTTCATGCAAATTGTGACTAGAGACAAAATTTGCCCTAGTTCGTCTTTCTCTTGAAGAAGCTGTTGTGTTTTTACACCTTAGGGTTTTGTGACCAAGGAGCTTCTTGATCTTCATCATGTGATGAATTGAAGAACTTTGCAGCTAACATCTTTCTCAAGTTGGTGATTAAGTCATGTATTGAGATCCGCACATCTATTGTTTAGTCACATACTAGGAGCCGTGCATTGAAAAGGAGAGATTGTCACTACAGATCAAGTCCAATTGGGTATTAGGGTAAGGGTTCAACCGTAGGTTGGTATAAGGTACTGAGATTCCTTTATTTGTAACTGCTTGTTTTGATAATAGTGGATTCTCAGAAGTGATGACCTTAAAATCACTCGGTGGGGTTTTTGCCGTGTAGGTTTTCACCATTTGTAAACAAATCACTGTGGCAATTTATTTTCCGCTGCATACTTTAGTTAATTGGTGATTTGTTTGTGCTGCCATGTACAATTGCATGTTAATTTAATTAATTAATAAACTTGGCTAATTTATCAATTAATTTATCACAAGGGGTTAATACGTTTTTGGCCTATCAAGTGGTATCAGAGGAAACACACTCTGATTAGGTTTTAATTTTTGCTATGTGATCCATTGACCCCTATTGTCATGGCTGGAACCGACTTGAAGAGATCTTTGTTTTCAAATACGTCTTGTTTTTCTAATCTCTACTTGTTTGAGTGTATCAGAAAATGTAAGTCTAATAGTTATTTGAATTCTATTATGATGACTATTGGAAAAGATTTCAGTTTGACAAAGAAGAAACTAGACTATCTCAGAATGAAAATGTGAAAAGGAGTTCATCTAAGAAGAGTGAAAGTCAAAGGTTTAGCTCATAAAAGGCAGATGAGAGAAAACACCATTCCCACTGATCTGTCATCTAAGCACAAAGTGTGCTTCATGATGAAGTCTACATTTAAGGTTATGGACATGTGTTTGTGGTATCTTGACAGTGGTTGCTCAAGACACATGACTAGAGACCGATCTCTCTTCAAGGTTTTCAAGTCTAAGAAAAGGAAAGGGAATCATATCTCTACTTGGACTGCCAGACATTGCTAATGTTCTATATGTAGAAGGTCTGAGAGTGAACCTGTTGAGCATAAGTCAAATATGTGATCAAGACTTCATGGTACTATTCTCTAAGGGAAAATTCCTTGCCATGGATGAGTCTGGAAAGAAGCTCATAAGTTGTGTTCGCACTTTAGACAACTATTATGGCTTGGTTCTTGATGCTGATATTGTGTGCAATAGCATTCGTTTACCAAATGAAGATCTATGGCACCAAAGGATGGGACATACTAGTTACAAACATCTTTCAATTGTATCTAAGCATGAGTCAGTTTTGGGGATACCAAAGCTCAGTAGAGTGAGCAATGTGGTGTGTGAACCATGTTAACTTGGGAAACAGACAAAAGCTAAACATCCGGGCACTTAGATATCTGCTACATCCAGACCATTGGAGCTACTACATCTGGATCTTATGGGTCCAACCATAACTGAGTCTCTTGGTGGAAAGAGATACATCATGGTTTTGGTAGAAGACTTCACTAGGTATACTTGGGTCATTCTCCTATGATCCAAGTCTGATGCTCCTAAGCACATTGAAGATTTGTGCACAAGATTGTAGAATGAAAAGAGCCTAAAGATTGATCTAATTCGAAGCGATCATGGTAAAGAATTTGAGAACTCATATATGGAGTCCTTTTGTACAAGATCAGGTATATCTCAAGAATTCTTTGCTTCTATTACTCCTCAGTAGAATGGTGTAGTAGAAAGGAAGAACAGGGTTATTTAAGAGATGGCTAGAGCCATGTTTCACAATAAGGATGTGGCTAGAAACTTATGGGGAGAAGCCGTCAACACTGCTTGTCATATGGCTAATAGGGTGTACTTTAGACCCGGTACCAAGAAGACTCCATATGAGTTATGAAAGGGAAGGAAGCCAAATGTTATATACTTTAGAATCTTTAGAAGTACTTGTTTCATTCTCAAGGATAGAGAGAATGTGGGAAACTTTGACTCTCGGAGTGATGAATGAATATTTCTAGGATACTCCTCTACAAGTAAGGCTTATCGGGTATACAACAAAAGAACCATGAAGGTAATGGAAACAGTAAATGCTGTTATTGATGAATCTTCAGATTCCAGTTCTGAGAAATTTGGTGAGGAAATCCCTAAAGAGATTCTTCCTACCGAGCCCAGGGAAGTTCAAGAAATTGTTGAACAAAAGCCTGCATCTCCTAGTACTCCAGATACTCCAAGTGTTGTAGAAGATTTAGTAGACTTACCTACTTCACCTGATTCTGAAACCCATGAAGAGAAAAGACCTTCTTCTAGGATCAAATTGAATCATCCTCCTGAAGTTATTGTGGGAAACATGAATGAACTTACACTAAGGAAACGTACAGTTGATAAATATGTTGTTAACTTTGTGTCTTATTCCTATTACTTGTCGCAGGTTGAACCCACTAAAGTTGAGGAAGCTTTTCAGGATGAAAGATGGGTTAAAGCTATACATGATGAACTGCTTCAGTTTCAGAGGAATTGTAAGGTTGAATTTAATCAACCATTCCGTTGGCTTCATTCCGTGACAAATTTGCTTGTATTTTAGCAATTAGTAACCCTATATTTAGGTGGAAATCATGTAAGGGTAGTGTGTGAGAGAGTGTGAAGAATTGCTCAAGATTGTGTAGTGAAGCAGGGACTCGCGACTGGAACTTGTGGGTGGCTCGCGACTGGCAAACCGCCAGAAGATGCTTACGTGCCAAGCATGCAGAGAAGTTGAAGCGTCATGCTAGTCGTTGCACTACAGGAAAAAAAGTCCAAACTGGCCATTCAATTACCTTGCGGCTTAAACTCGCGACTTAGTCAAGTCATGAGGCCAAACCGCCAGCCAGCTCTGTTTTGAAAAAACTGACTCTTTGCATTCCAAACATACACCACTATATATAAACCCTTATACTCACGAAATGTAGAGAGCTTTCAGAGAGAATTTCGAGAGAGAAACCTTAGAAAAAAACAAGAATGACTCATCCACAATCTTCATATAGAGACTCTTTAAATTCCTCTACTCTCACCCTTTCCATTATTACATCCTTGAGAGGTTCTTAGCCAAATCCTTTTCTCACCATACTCATATCTGTGAAAAGGCTTTTTGGTGCTTTGGGAAGTAGTTAGGAAGGGACCAATTCATATTGGTTGATGCTATGGGCTATAGCGGAATCCGGTAAGTTAGAAAAGACAAAGGTTCGGCATAACCTTGTTGGAGCAAGAAGCTTGGAGGGCTTAGGTACACTGGGTAGATTAGGCTTGGAGGGTCTATCGCTATTCATGTATCCTAACTACATTTTCTAGTCGATTATTGACCGCTTGGAGGGCGGCAGAGAGGTTTTACGCCGAGGGCTTCGGTTTCCTCTTCGATAACACATCGTGTGTTGTCCTTGTGTTTGTATCTCTCTTCCCTTTATCTTTGCCATTTAATTACTGCTGTGGTTGTGATTATTTATGGTTTAGATTGTTTATCAATTCTGTTTTAGATTATGTTCATGTTCCGCACATTTATTATTTGATAATAAGCTTTGTAAAGTTGTTATTTACAACTATGTATTTTGTTGGCTTTTATTCCGTGCCAAATTTGATTGTAATCACTTTCAATCATTCATACCCTGTATTTATTGTGGGATTTGTTGTAAGGGTTGTGTGATAGAGATAGTGTGTAAAGACTCAAGCATTTGGAAGCTAAAGGATTCTTACGGGTATGTCGCGACTTAGCTTCCTGCGAAGTGAAACATGTGCCTTGCACATGCTGGAATGCGAAGAGTCAGGCCAGGTGGAGACAGCTGTGTCTCACGAGTATCTCGCGGGTAAGGCCTTCCCGCGAGACACCCGCAAGACATTCTGTTCTGCCAGCCTGTACTGACTGACTCACACTTTTTGCACCTATCCTATATATACCCTCATTACCCACAAATGTTGAGGAATGCTTCAGAGAGAAAACCCTAGCCAAATACATTGGGAATTAGAGATTGTCATCCCCACCTTTCTCTATACACTTGCTTGTGGTATTTCCTTAACTCTTCCCTTTCCATTTCCATACCATTGAGAGGTTGATAGCCCAAACACTTACCTCACCTTTTGAGTGTATTGAGTGACATTTTGGTGCTGCTGGGAAGCATTGGAAGAAGCCTGGAATGGCAGATGCAACATGGAGCTTGTTGCGGGATCTAGAGAGCTAGACAAGACACGGTTCCAAGAAGCCTTGTTGGAGTGGGAGCTTGGAGGGCTTAGGTGCATCGGGTAGATTAGGCTTGGAGGGTCTCTTGCTAACCCATGTATCCCAACTGATTGTCTAGTGGATCAATTTCTGCTTAGAGAGCGGCGGAGAGCTTTTTCGTCAAGTTCTTTGGTTTCCTCTTCGAAAACACGTCTTGGTGTTTTCTGTGTTTGCATCTTTCTTTCGTACTCTTTTATATTCCATTATATTGTTGTGTTACTTAGTTTATGGATTAGAGTAGCTTATTTGCTTATCCGCTCTCATTTACACTATTCTGCACTTTGTATTAAGTTAGTGTAAAAACTATCGAGCCGTAACTTTAATTGGGGGTCTAAATTGCTCTTGTGTTTTCAACACATTTTCGAGCTTTCAATTGGTATCAGAGTGGGTACACTCGCTGTGGTTTAAATACCTGAGTGTGATCCTTGACCCTATTTGAGATGGACCGGTTTTAATCGCTCAATGTTCCACCATTTTTCGATGGGAACAATTATACCTTCTAGAAAGTCAGAATGAGAGCATTTTTATGCTCTATAGATGATATCGTTTGGGATGCAGTTGAGATTGGTTGGACCAAGCCGACAGATCCTAAGTCCACTTGGGATAAGGCAGCTCTCGCAGCAGCTAATGCTAATAGTAAAGCGTTAAATGCTATTTTTTGTGGTGTGTCTCCTGATGAATTCCATAGGATCTCTCATATGACAGTAGCCAAGGAAGCTTGGGAGATTTTGGAGACGACATATGAGGGTACAAAGAAAGTTAAGGACACAAAGCTTCAAATGCTTACCACCAAATTTGAAGAGTTCAAGATGGGGGATGATGAACCATTTGATTCATTCTATGGGAAGTTCAATGAAATTGTAATTGCTAAATTCAATTTTGGGGAGAAAATTGAAGATACTAAGGTGGTGAGAAAAATTTTGAGGTCCTTATCGGAGAGCTTTCGGGCAAAAGTCACAGCCATAGAGGAAAGCAAGGATTTGGATGAAATTAAGATCCAAGAGCTCATTGGATCACTTCAAACGTATGAGCTTGGACTACCTTTCCATAAGACGAGTAAATCGCTTGCTCTTAAAACCATCTCCAAAAGAATGGATGATCCTTTCGAAGAAGATGGAGTGGAGAAAGAAGTAGTATATCTTGCGAAAAACTTTCGAAAATTCTTGAAAATGAAGAACAGTGGAAAACCATTCAACAAAGGAAAATTTTCATCTTCAAGAGGTGATAGGAAAGAGTTTACAAGGAAAGAAGGGAAGGTTTCTCAACCTTCTTTAGACATTGTGTGCTATGAGTGCAATGGCCATGGACATCTAAAGAAGGAGTGTCCAAATTTCTGAAAGGAAAAGGCAAGGCTTATGCCACGATGCTCAGTGATTCAGAATCTTCTGATTCTGACTCGGAAGAGAGCTGTGACGGAGAGGGAAACTACTCCGCCTTCATGACCATTGCTCATGTGGAGTCATCGAATGATTTGGGTGCACTTGTGAAGGAGCTTGGTGAGCATTCTGATTCAGAGTCTATTGGGATTGTGGAAGAATCAGATGCTGAAGAAGAAGAGAATACAGCTAATTTTCAAGAAAATTACTCCTTACTACTTGAGAAGTCGGGAGAGTATTCCAGAGTAGCCAAGGCAGCTGTAAGGAAAATGAAGAAAGCTGAGAAAGATTACAGAAGTCTCTTGATCAGATATAAAGAGGCTAAATGTGAGATTGAAACACTAAATGGTGAGCTGTCTGAAGCATATACGAAGGTGAGATTTCTTGAGCAAGAGGTTGTGCAAGCTCATTCTAAGATAGAGAGAGTCTCCTCTCAGAAGTTAGAAGATGTTATATCATCTCAAAAACTTTCTTCAGACAAGTCCGGGTTGGGATACACTGGAGGAAGCTGCTCATCAGCCAAAGTCACCAAAGGAGTAAAGTTTGTGAAGGCAAACGAGACGGTTGTTGAAGAGCCCATTCTTGAGAAAGATGAGGATGTAAAAAGGGAGAATGTGGCTGAGCAACGAATGGTGAATAAGCCCCGAAATCAGTCTATGGCTAGACATGAAACTAGAGGAAGATCTCTCCCAGGATCACAATGGAGTTCCAGAACAGATTATGTGTGTCATTATTGCGGATTGCAAGGACATACCAGACCCAATTGTCAAAAGCTGAGATCAGACAACAATGCAAGCGCACCTCGGTCACGAGGAAGGAGAAATGACATAAGATCTTGGGGTGGTAAGCAACCAAGAAGTCAAAATCGTGATCTCGGTATGATGGATGTGATGAAAATGATCGGTGCCTTCACCACTTGCTTGGAGAGTTTCACCAGAAGGTTTGAAAGTCCAAACTCTTGTACCCAATGCCTCAAGGATATCACCCTAAACGTACGTGATGTGTGGGTGAAGAGGGGTACTTATGCATAAGCATTATAACATGTCCATGCATAATTTTTTTCAATGTTTAGGGACATCTGCTGTTGCATCATTTCATGCATTGCTTTCTTTTTGCTGTTGTTCTTTTATCCGATTGGTTTGTACCAACTGTTTTTGTTGATCTTACTTGTCTTGTTCTGTTTTGGGTGTGTTCAAAAAATTCAAAAACCCATAAAAATTGAAAAATCTCAAAAGTTTGATCACCTTTTTTGTGTATGTCACATGTGAGTTTGGCCTAGTACCTTCGTAATTATGGCATAGTGCATTTACAATCGTGGCTTGTCTTATGTGCACTCTGTTCTTTGTGGGAGAAATCTTGAACACTATGTGTGACTGTTGTAAATAGATCTTCAAGCTTGTCATGAATAATTGGTCAATAGTCTTGTTGGTCTTGATACTTGCATAGACTTGTGTCTATATCTCTTCCCACTTTATTTTTATGTTTTGCAAAAAGAGCTCACCAAATGTAAATCTCCAAATGAAAAGAGATATTGAGCTGCAAAAGTCTGTCGCACACACTAGTATTCGACTAGGAAAAAGGGAAAGCGACTCTTCTTAATGTGTTTTATATGGTGCTCAAAAAGGCCAAAGGCTAATCATCAATGTTGAAATATCATAAATTTCAAGCACCAATCTCAAAAAGAGATGCTCTTGTCCAAACAAAATTAATTGGACCTTTTGTTATGCTTTTTGTAGAAGCCAAATGAAAAGCTTCTAGGTTTTGTATTCAATGTGTGGGAGGTCATATATACTCATTTCTATAATGGAGATTGTCCACTTGATTTCGTATCTGTTGTGTATGACTCGATTGAATTGATCACTGAAGCTTTGCTCTGGTCTATAGACTATTCCACATTTGATATTCACACACAACACACAAGACTTTGATTCAATCAATGCCTATCTCATTTGTGTGATTGTACATGTTCAAATGTGATGTGTATGCTCAAGAACTAGTTAATCAAACCCAAAAAGTTTTTTGAGTGTTTTATTTGTTTTTGGAAGTGATTTTATACTTTCGTGTCTTTTGTTTTTATTCAAAATGCATTTTTGTGTTTTACTTCAAAAACTGGTTCAGGGGCTGTTTCGCGAGAAGCTCGCGACTTAGAGCTTCCCGCGAAAAAGGCTTGAGGGAAATAAGTTTTCATCTTGTCACACAGAAACTTTCGCGACTGTATCGCGACTGTCTCGCGACTAACAGCTTCTCTTGAAATGCTGTTTGGCCAAAAATTGGATTTTTTCAAAATTCAGACAGAAACTCTCGCGACTGTATCGCGACTGTTTCGCGATTTAAAGCTTCCCGCGAAAGCTTTTGTGCTTCAGTGGCCATTTTCGCGGTTGTCTCGCGACTGTGTCGCTACTCTCTAACCTGCGAAAAATGCATGTTTTCAGTTTTATATTGCTGATGTGACAGTTTTTCAAATCTAAACCTTTTCCCTCGCTCAAACCCCTTCGAACCCTCTTCAACCCAAATCACTATTCCATTCAATCCCCTTCAATCCAAGCGTTTTTTTTCTGCATTTTCCTCTACAAGGTATGTTTCTTAATATTTCTTTTTAAGTTTTTTCTTAGATTATGCAGAATTTTTGTTAGGGTTTTGATATTTGGGGATTTTCGAAAATATGGGTTGGTTTTCAAAATTGGATGTTTTTTTGTCAAATCTTTTAATTGGGCTGTGTCCCATTTGTTGGTTGTGTATCTGTGTTGGCTCCTTGTGGCATTTTATCATGTATTACGGATAGATTCTCTCTTGTTCATGCATTGCTCATACTTATAATGTTTTTATGCATATGAGGTGTTTGATAAAATGTCCGAGTGACATTTTTGTGCCTAATTCTTTTCATGTGTGTTCCAATTTGTGTATTTCCATATGTTTAACCCTTCTTTACTTGCTTTGGTCTTTGTTCATGAGTTTCCTTCACTTTGCTCATGATGCACTCATTAGGCACACACCTAGGCACCCTTTAGGCACACCCCCATGCATCTCATGCTACACACACATGCACTAGCATATGCACACAGATGCACACACATGCACAGTTACTTACTTGCATGCACTTTGCTTATTTTTCCTTGCTTTATATGTTGTTGCTTGTTCCTTGAGTTGATTATGATCTTCTTTAGGTTAGCTTTCACGTGCTTTGGGATTAACTTGAATCTAATCAAGTGTTTTTGTTTGTGTGCTTTGTTTTGGTTTTTGTGCATTTGTTCCCTTCCTACTTTGTGAATTTGTGCAGATGTCTCCCACCAAGCATGCAGCTAAGAAGAAACCATCCTCAAAGCGTGCACGCACTGATTCTGATCACTTCAAGTCCGCAGAAGCAGATATGAAGTACAATGACTGCTATAAGGACAAGACGATCATCATGGAGAGAGTAGTTCAACTAGAAACTCTTGAGGACACTTTCATCCCTGAAGTGTTCAAAGACAGAACTTGGACCAAGCTGCTAAACCCGACTGGGGTGGTTTATTCAAAGATTATCAAGGAGTTCTTCTCAAATGCCACTGTCAACGGAGACTGTATTGAGTGCTGGGTAAGACACAAGGAGTTTGTGATTACAAGAGAGA
Source organism: Quercus gilva (assembly GCA_023621385.1). Lineage (NCBI taxonomy): Eukaryota > Viridiplantae > Streptophyta > Magnoliopsida > Fagales > Fagaceae > Quercus > Quercus gilva. The sequence goes on from CM042477.1 coordinate 70,618,242, forward strand.
TCATCCAAGACTTTTTGGAAACTCGTCCTCCATCTCAGCCAATCATAGTTGCATATGAGGATAGATTGAGCTCTACTGCTGAGATGATTACAGCCCTTGGTGGTGAACTGAAGAAATCATCCATGAACACCATTAAGTTCTCTCCGGAAATGAGGACACTAAGCTATGTGATGATTCACAATCTGTATTCGGTCACCAATCTCACCACTTTATTTGCTCCGAGAACAAGATTCCTGTATGATCTCTTTACTCATAAGGAGATTGACATTTGTGGCCATATCATGCATGTCCTGTAGAAGAGCATCACAAAGCAGAATTCACAGACTGTGATGTCGTTCCCCTTATTGATCATGGGATTGATTGCCAGGGCAAAGCTCAAGCTACCCAGTGGCCTCACAGTTGTTCAGAGGGACTACCCCATTGGTGGTCATACACTGACTCGGAGCACTGCACACATCAAGGGCTCCAAGACTGGTGTGCATACCATCCTACAGCCTCGTGTTGAGCAAGATGAGGGTGGAGATACAGAGGAGGAGATTAATAGGTTCACCTTGACTCCAGAGCCATCTGCACAGCCATCATCTTCTGCTCCACCACAAGGCTTGAGCAAACTTGATCTATTGCTGGCTAAAATGGATCAAATGTCTACAGTGCTGGATTCTCATGTACAGCACACCGCGCACCAGTTTGCATACCTTCAAGGACAGATCACCGCGCTCTCTTCCCAAATACAAGATTTATCTATGGAGCAAGGCTCGGATTCAGAGTTAGATCAGTTCTAGCCCTTTGGCCATTCCGGTCAAAAAGGGGGAGAAAATTTTGAGGGGGATTGGAGAAGAGCTTGCACAACGTTAGGGGGAGCATAGTTTAGAAACTTAGTAACATTGGTTATTGGTTTTTCAGACGGTTTTATTTAGTTTCTTTTAGTCTTTATAACTATTTTATTGCTTATGTTTTAAACAATCTTTGATACTCTGTTTTTATTTCAGTATAATTTCAGTAGTTCTTTTATGATATTGTCTATGTTATGCAGCATGTCTAGTTTGTGCCCATGTTGCTTTTGTAAGCTTTTAGAGTTTGTTTAATTGCATGGTTTGTAGGCTTTTATGGTTTGTGCCATGCATATGCAGTTCCTTGCGTGTGCAGCCTTTATGTTTATGTACTTGAAGTTTAATGTCATACATTTTACTTCGATACAACACTTTTGTGCCCTAGTAGGATTGTTCCTAGATGTAAATACTTCGTGTATTTCACATTGGTTGAGTGTTGGATTTGAAATGATACTCTTCAAATGAGCTTATCATCTTGCATATCCGGATGTTCATTCCTTGTGTGAATGAGCATAGTGATCGCTTTTGTATAGTGATTGCTTGTTTGATCTTGCCATGATCTAGTGTTTCTATTTCATTTTGCTTGATCATGCTATTATTGCTCCATATGCTTTTCAAGTTTTCTGCATGCAATGATGTTATTGTTTTGTTGTGTTTCAGGAGATACTTGTTCATATGTTTCAAGAGCGTATCAGAATCTAGAATTAGGTGTGAGTGAGTTTTGCCTTTGTTCCCAAACTCACGTTTAAGTTTAGAGTCTGTTTTAGGGTTTTGTCACGGAATAGCTAAAAGGGGAGATTGTAAAGTTGTTATTTACAACTATGTATTTTGTTAGCTTTTATTCCGTGCCAAATTTGATTGTAATCACTTTCAATCGTTCATACCCTGTATTTATTGTGGGATTTATTGTAAGGGTTGTGTGATAGAGAGAGTGTGTGAAGACTCAAGCATTTGGAAGCTGAAGGATTCTCGTGGGTATGTCGCGACTTAGCTTCCCGTGAAGTGAAACATGTGCGTTGCACATGCTGGAATGCAAAGAGTCAGGCCAGGTGGAGACAGCTATATCTCGCGAGTATCTCGCGGGTAAGGCCTTCCCGTGAAACACCCGCGAGACATTCTGTTCTGCCAGCCTGTACTGACTGACTCACACTTTTTACACCTATCCTATATATACCCTCATGACCCACAAATGTTGAGGAATGCTTCAGAGAGAAAACCCTAGCCAAACACATTGGGAATTAGAGATTGTCATCCCCACCTTTCTCTATACACTTGCTTGTGGTATTTCCTCAACTCTTCCCTCTCTATTTCCATACCATTAAGAGGTTGATAGCCTAAACACTTACCTCACCTTTTGAGTGTGTTGAGTGACATTTTGGTGCTGCTGGGAAGCATTGGAAGAAGCCTGGAATGGCAGATGCAACATGGAGCTTGTTGCAGGATTCTGAGAGCTAGACAAGACACGGTTCCAAGAAGCCTTATTGGAGTAGGAGCTTGGAGGGCTTAGGTGCATCGGGTAGATTAGGTTTGGAGGGTCTCTTGCTAACCCATGTATCCCAACTGATTGTCTAGTGGATCGATTTCCGCTTGGGGGGCGGCGGAGAGGTTTTTCGTTGAGTTCTTCGGTTTCCTCTTCGAAAACACGTCTTGGTGTTTTCTGTGTTTGCATCTTTCTTCCCTACTCTTTTATATTCCATTATACTGCTGTGTTGCTTGGTTTATGGATTAGAGTAGCTTATTTGCTTATCCGCTCGCATTTACACTATTCCGCACTTTGTATTAAGTTAGTGTAAAAACTATCGAGCCGTAACTTTAATTGGGGGTCTAAATTGCTCTTGTGTTTTCAACACATTTTCGAGCTTTCAAGCTTGAATTGGTAATTTGTAATTTGGGGTCTAAATATTCAAGGGTGTTTTATACACATATTGAACTTTCAATTGGTATCAAAGCGAGTGCACTCTTTGTGGTTTAAAAACCTTAGTGCAATCCCTGACCCCGTTTGAGATGGATAGGTCTTAATCTCTAAATGTTCCACCATTTTTTTATGGTAACAATTATGCTTTTTGGAAAGTCTGAATGAGGGCATTTTTGTATTCTATTGATGATGCTGTGTGGGATATAGTTGAAGTAGGTTGGACTAGGCCGGAGGCTGCTAAATCCACTTGGGATAAGGCAGCTCTTGCGGCAGCTAATGCTAATAGTAAAGTCTTGAATACTATTTTTAGTGGTGTCTCTCCAGAAGAATTTCACAGGATTTCACACATCACTATTGCTAAGGAAGCACGAGAGATACTGGATATAACATATGAAGGAACAAAGAAAGTGAAAGACACCAAGCTACAGATGCTGACCACTTGCTTTGTGGAGCTCAAAATGAGTAAGGATGAGTCCTTTGACTCTTTTTATAGTAAGCTAAACGAGGTGGTCGTCGGCAAGTTCAATTTGGGGTAGAAAACGGAGGATTCTAAAATAGTAAGGAATATCCTTTGGTCATTGCTGGAAAGCTTTTGTGCCAAGGTGACAGCTATTGAAGAGATTAAGGATCTTGATGACATCAAAGTCCAAGAGCTGATTGGTTCACTGCAGACGTATGAATTGTTATTGCCCACACAGAGGAAGAGCAAATCTCTTGCTCTTAAGACAATTGATGAAAGGGTAGTAACTAATGACTCATTGGATGAGGATGTTGTCAATAAAGATGTGGTGTACCTTGTGAATTTTTTTTGGAAATTCTTAAAATTCAAGAACAGTGGGAAATCTTGTGATAAAAGGAAATTTCAGAGTTTCGGGAAGGAGAAAAAGGAATTCAGAAGAAAAGATGGTAAGGAATCCCAATCTTCATAAGGAATCATGTGCTTTGAGTGCAACAGACATGGACACTTCAAGAAAGAATGTCCTAATTATTTGAAATTGAAGGACAAGGTCTATGCCATAACTCTATGTGACTCGGATTCATCCAATTCTGATTCAGAGGAAAGCTGTGACGGAAAAGGGAATTACTCCGCATTTATGGCTACTGCTCAGGTTAAGTCTTCGGAGAACTTGAATTTGCTTGTACAAGAACTTGGGGAGCATAGTGATGAAGAATCCATAGGGATTGTTGAGGAATCGGATGCTGAAGAGGATGAAGATACAGCTGGTCTTCAAGAGAATGACACCTTACTTCTTGAGAAATCAGGAGAGTATGCAAGGGCGACGAAGGCGGCTGTGAGGAAGATGAAGAAAGCAAAGGAGGACTACAGAAGTCTCATAGTCCGACATAAGGTGGCAAAGTATGAAATAGAAAAGCTGAATAGAGAGCTATCGAAAGGTTATTTAAAAATTAGATTCCTTGAGCTTGAGGTGGTCCAAGCAAATGCCAAGGTAGAGAGGGTCTCCACCAAGAAGCTAGATGATGTCATTTCCTTTCAAAAGCAATTCTCTGATAAATCTGGATTAGGATATACTGGAGAAAGTAGTGCAGCTATGAATATTTGCAAAGAAGTAAAGTTTGTGAAGGCTAAAGAGCTGGTTGTAGTTGCCACCACTGTGGAGAAGGTGAAGGTTGAAAAGAAGAAAGTTGTGGCTGAACAAAGGGTGTTGAATAAGCCTTGGAACCAATGTGGTCAAGACTGAAGCAAGAGGGAGATCTCTTCCAAGATCTCAAAGAGGTCCGAGAATGAACCACTTTTGTCATCATTGTGGTCTTCAAGGACACACCCGACCCAATTGTCATAAGCTGAGAGCATTGAAGAATGCAACTGATCAAAGGTCAAGAGGACCAAGAAATGACAAGAGAACTTGGGCTGTTGAGTCATCAAGAGGTCGAAATAGTGATCCCGGTGTGATGGACATGATGAAGATGATCGGTGCTTTCACCACTTGCTTGGAAAGCTTCACTAGAAGGTTTGAAAGTCCTAACTCTCGTACCCAATCTTACAAGGATATCACCCTAAACACACGTAATGTGTGGGTGAAGAAGGGTACTCATGCATAAGCATTACAAGATGTCCATGCATTAATACTTCCCATGTCTTGTGAATATGCTTGGTTGTGTGCTTTTTGCGAGCTTGAGTTGAAAAATTGTCTGTTTGTTTGTTTTTGTTTTAAATTGTTTTTACATTGTTGTTTTTTATCAATCTTCTTCTTACTTTTGTGTCAAAAATCCAAAAATACATAAAAAGTAGAAAATCCAAAAAGTTTGATTGCCTTTGTTAAGTTTTTTCTCAAAGCATGTTTTGCCTTGTACCTTTGTACTAATGGTTTTGTGCATCTACGAGTTTAGCTTGTTTCCAATGCACTCATATCATTGTGGGAGAAATTTTGAAATCTATGTGACTGTTGTAAATAGATCTTTATCCTTGTCATGAATGATTAGTGAATGGTTTTGTTGATCTTGAGACATGCATAGACTTGTGCCTATATATCTTCACACTCTTTATTTTATTGTTTTTGCTTAAAGAGCTCACCAAATGTAAAGAGATATTGAGCTGCAAAAGCCTGTCGCATATACTAGTATTTGACTAGAAAAAAGGGAAAGCGACCAAAAATAAATTGTATGATGCCCAAAAAGCCAAAGGCTAACTCATCAATTTGAAATATAAAAAATTTCAGGCATCGATCTCTCAATGAGATGTAAAGATTCAAAAGATGCCCAAAAAGCCAAAGGCTAACTCATCAATTTGAAATATAAAAAATTTCAAGCATCGATCTCTCAATGAGATGTAAAGATTCAAAAAGAACAAATGATATGATGTATATAGAGTCAAATGAAAAGCTTCAATGTTATGTTATCAAGTTTATGTGCAAGGACATATATGCATATTTCTATAATTGAGATTTGTCACATTATCTAGTGCTAATTGTGTATGTCTTGGTTGAATTAATCATTGAAGCTTCACATTAGACTAAGGACTATCTCATTTTTTATACCCACACACATCACACATGTCTATGATCAATGAATGCCATATTCATTTGTGTGATTATACTTGATTAAATGTGTTTTCACATGCTCAATCTTTGTCGATCAAACATAAAAAGATTTTTAACTTTTTAGTTGTTTTCGGAAAGTATTTTGTTTTTACAAAAAAATTGTCAAAATTTCAAAAATAGTATTGCCCTGTTCTAGCAACTCAGTCACGGGTTGGTCCAGTCACATACCCCAATCACGAGCCCACTCAGAGATTTTTCGCAACTCACTGGTGGGTCAATGTCCCAGTCGTGAAAAATACTAAGAATATTTTTCAAAATTTGAATCTTTATGATTCTCACAGCTCATTATGGTGACTTGTTCGTGGGTGGAAGGTCCAATCACAAGAAGTACTCAGAGATTTTCGCGGCTTACCTCGCGACTCTCTTGTGGGTAGACCTTCCAGTCACGTAAAACACTTATAAAATTTAAAAATTTTTTTTGCTTTCAAGTGTTTTGGCGGCTAGACCTGGCGACTTTCACGCGACTTGACTTAGTCACGAAAAACACGTGTTTTTATCTTTAAAGGGCAGTTTTAAAACTTTTTAGTTTTCCCTTGAAATTTTGTGACTATTCAGTGTCTCCTCATTTCATCACTCTCCCAAACACACTGTGCACTCAACCCTAACCTCCATTGTTGATCATCTCTCCAACCTCATTCTCCAAGAAAAAGGTATGTGTTTTTATTTTCTCGCTCTATTTTACATGTTTGTAAGTGTATTTCTTCATTTTGTGAGATTTTTTTGAGTTTGTGTGTTTTGCAATGTTCGAACATGGGTTTGCTTAAAATGTTGGGTTTGGTTGTTAAGGGTTGGTTGTTTTTGTTGCTAGGCTGCTGAATATGTTTGCTATCATGATTAAGTTTCATTAAGCTAGTCTATATTTTGACCTTTGTTGTTTGATATATTTCATACCCATGAGATATATGTGTTTGGGTTCTCTGTGATTTACTCTGAGTGTGAGTATGGTTGTTTCAGAATGTTTGAGTTTTTTGATTGTTTGGCTAATAATGATTTGATTTTGTGTTGCCATATCATGTGTGTGCTTTTGTCTTGAGGGTATGACTTGAACATTTCATATTTATTAAGATATGTCTCATAGACATATGCTTACTTTTGATTGAATGTGGTTTACACTGTCCAAATATAGCTGATTAGTGCTTGTTATAGTCTACATCAGCACAGAATGTACTTGATTAAGTTGTTGGGTTTTGATTTGAGCTATTTTTCTCTGGTTCTCAACTTTGTTTGGTCTATATGCTGCCTTGACACTCTGTTACTCTCTATATAACTAACTTGTTACTAATACGTGTGTATTTCCACTTATTGTGTTCTGCTTTTGTTGTGGCATTTTCTGCTTGTTTATAGATGGCTCCCACACCTACAAAGAAGAAGACTCCTGCTAAGAAGGCTAACAAAAGGCTGAAAATGGACCATAACCTGTTTAGGTCTGTTCAACACTTTGAGAGATACAAAGATTCTTTCTTGAAGTGAACCATTATTCAAGAAAGGTTTGTAGACTTAGGGGACTTGAAGGACACCTTCATTCCAGATTGTTTTGAGGGCAGAGGATGGGATAAGTTGTTGAGTGACCTACCTGCAGTTTGTGAACCTTTAATAAGGGAATTCTATGCAAATGCTATTATAAGGGAGGATGAGCTAAATTGCTGGATCAGAAGACATGAGTTCACCCTAGATGCACATGATATTGATGAGGTTCTAGAGCTTGAGGGTTTAGAGGATCATGATTTCACCAATTACAAGGACAAGATTCTATCTATAGAAACTATCCAGAATCGCATTGGTGGATAGAGAAAGGGAAGATGTCTCAACACTACAGCATTTCCAGTTGACATGAGGTGCCTCACCACCATCATGATGTTCAACTTGTATCCAGTAAGAAATTTGACTACAATCAACAATGCCAGAGCTATCTTCCTTATGGTGCTCAAGGAGAAAATCTTCATTGACATCAGCTCACACATATTTGACACAATTGTGGATAAGACTAGAACCACCTCTAGGCCCAAGCTAATCTTTCCTAGCCTTCTCATGAGGCTTTTTAAAGAAAAAGTTGTTGCAATCCCTCAAGATATCAACCACATGTCTACACCTTCAGCCATCAACAACATGACCATCATCAGGATACAAGTTCGTCTTCTAGGTGATGAAGAGGAGGGTGACCAAGGAAAAGGTGATCCAATGGAAACTGAAGCAAAGGTTGCAGGTCAGACGTCCATATCCAGAAGCAGAGGCAAAAGGAGCAGGGCTTCAACTTCATTAACTGTACCTCCAGATGCATTTTAGATCATCCTGGAGAGGATTGATGGACTCAGAGAGGTCCAAAATGAGCATACTGACAGGATGGCAGCAATTCAGGATCAGCTCAACATACTTTCAGCCAAGTTTGACAGCATCAACATCCAGCACTGACCTTTGGCCATTCCGGTCAAAAAAATGGAGAATTTTTTGAGAAGTAGCTCTTAAGGGGGAGTGCTAGCTTAAAGGGGAGTCTACATAAAACTTACTTTTAGTTGTTTTTACTTCAAGTTTTTACTTTATGTTTTTGCTGGATAATGTTGTCTATATTTTAGGTTTACTACTCTTTGGTTAATATTCTGGTATAAACTCATGGTTGTTTTTGTTAAATCTTTTGAAACTTGTGGTACTTTGTTTTATATTTATATAAGATGTTATTCAGTTTATTTTTGTGTATGGTACTTTTGTAACCATTTGCTTTTGTAAGCTTTTAAGTTTTTGTACCCTTACTTTGTAGCTTAAGTACTTGTTGCTAAATGTTATGCATTTTCTTCAATACATCACTCTTGTGCCCTTTGTTGGATTTTGTATCCTTAATGCAATTACCTTGTGTTGTTGCATTGGTTGAGTGTTGGACATGCAAATGATACTTTGCAAATGAGCTTATTAGCTTACATGTCTAGATGTTCATTCCGTGTGTGAATAAGCATTGTGATCACTATTTATAGTGATTGTTTGTTTCTGGTCAAGCCATGGTTTATTGCTTTATTCCATTTTGCTTGATCGCATTGTGCTTGCTTCATATGCATTACAAGTTTTCTACATATCATGATCAAATTGTGTTGTTGTGTTTCAGGAGATACTTGTTCTTATAATTCAAGAACTTCTCAGATTCTAGAGTTAGGTGTGAGTGAGTTTTGTTCAACTGTTCCCGACTCATGCATTAAGTCTAGAGTTTTTTGTAGGGTTTTGTCACGGAATAGCCAAAGGAGGAGATTGTAAGGTTAAATTTAATCAACCATTCCGTTGACTTTATTTTGTGCCAAATTTTCTTGCATTTTAACAATTAGTAACCCTGTATTTAGGTAGGAATCATGTAAGGGTAGTGTGTGAGAGAGTGTGAAGAATTACTCAAGATTGTGCAGTGAAGCAAGGACTCGCGACTGGAACTCGCGGGTGGCTCGCGACTAGCATGCCGCCAGAAGATGCTCACGTGCCAAGCATGTGGAGAAGCTGAAGCGTCATGCCAACTGTTGCACTACAGGCCAAAAAGTCCAGACTGGCCATTCAGTTACTTCGCGGCTTGAACTCGCGGCTCAGTTAAGTCGCCAGGTCAAGCCGCCAGCCAACTCTGTTATGGAAAAAATGACTCTTTGCATTCCAAACACACACCACTATATATAGACCTTTATACCCACGAAATGTAGAGAGCTTCCAGAGAGAATTTTAAGAGAGAAACTCTAGATAAAAACAAGATTGACTCATCCACAATCTTCACATAGAGACTCTTCAAATTCCTCTACTCTCACCCTCTCCATTGTTACATCCTTGAAAGGTTCTTAGCCAAATCCTTTTCTCACCATACCTATATCTGTGAGAAGGCTTTTTGGTGCTTTGGGAAGCAATTAGGAAGGGACCAATTCATATTGGTTGATGCTATGGGCTATAGTGGAATTCGGTAAACTAGAAAAGATAAAGGTTCGGCATAACCTCGTTGGAGCAAGAAGGTTGGAGGACTTAGGTACACTGGGTAGATTAGGCTTGGAGGGTCTATAACTGTTCATGTATCCCAACTACATTTTATAGTGGATTATTGACCGCTTGGAAGGCGGTGGAGAGATTTTACACCGAGGGCTTCGGTTTCCTCTTCGATAACACATCGTGTGTTGTCCTTGTATTTGCATCTCTCTTCCCTTTATCTTTGCCATTTAATTACTGCTATGGTTGTGATTATTTATGGTTTAGATTGTTTATCAATTCTGTTTTTGCTTTTTCGCGCATTTATTGTTTGATAATTAGCTTGAATTGGTAATTTGTAATTTAGGGTCTAAACGTTCAAGGGTGTTTTATACACATATTGAACTTTCAGGAATGATGTCTGGACTTTGGTACCTAGACCAAAGGGTGAGCACATCATCGCTATAAAGTGAATATTCCGCAATAAAACTGATAAGGAGGGTAATGTGATCCATAACAAGGCTCATCTTGTAGCTCAAGAGTACTCACAAATGGAAGGAGTAGACTATGATGAGACATTTGCTTCGGTAGTGCGTATGGAGTCCATCAAAATTCTCCTAGCCCTGGCATGTCACTTAAGGTTCAAGCTCTATCAAATGGACGTGAAGATTGCATTCTTGAATGGGCTGCTTAAAGAAGATGTCTATATGGCTCAACCAAAAGAATTCATTGATCCACACTTCCCGAATCATGTGTTGTACCTCAAGAAGGCACTTTATGGGTTAAAGTAAGCCCTTAGAGCTTGGTATGATCGGCTCACACAATACTTGGTGTCACATGGGTCAACTAAGGATGAACTTGCTCATAGCTTCTCAAAACTCATGTAGGCCGAGTTCGAGATGAGTATAATTGGAGAGCTAACTTACTTCCTTTGATTGCAGATTCGTCAACAAGATTCAGGTATATTCTTATCTCAATCTAAATATGCTTAAAATCTTGTGAAGAAGTTTGGTTTGGAATTTGCTAGTTTTGTTAGAACCCCTATGAGCCCAAATGTTAAACTCATTGTTGACTTGTTAGCTAAAAGTGTAGATTCTTTTCTCTATAGAAGCATGATAGGTAGTCTTCTTTACCTTACTACTAGTAGATCTAACATTGGTTATAGTGTGGGAATGTGTGCCAGATATCAGGCTAATCCCAAAGAGTCTCATATGATTGCTTTGAAAAGAATCATAAAGTATGTTAAAACTATTGCTGACTTTGGTGTGTGGTATAGCAAGGACACAAATGATGTCTTAGCTAGGTATTCTAACGCTGATTAGGTTGGGAATGCTGATGACAGAAAGAGTACTTTGGGGGGTTGTTTCTATGTGGTAATAATCTTGTTTCCTGGATGAGCAAAAAGCAGAATTCCATCTCATTATCCATTGCAAAAGTTGAGTACATTGCTGTTGGTAGCTGTTGCACCCAACTTCTATGAATGCAAAAACTCCTCCATGATTACGGTATTTGTCAAGAGCATCTTACCATCTACTGTGACAATACCAGTGCCATCAACATCTCTAAGAATCCGATTCAACATTCTTGAACTAAACACATAAAGATTCGACATCACTTCATTAGGGAGCTTGTCGAAGATGGTACTCTTACTCTTGAGTTTATACACACTAATGATCAGAAGGCTAACTTGTTCACCAAACCTCTTGACAGCAAACAGTTTGAATTCCTTTGCCAAAACATTGGTGTCATCTCCATGGATTGATCTCCTCTTCTCTTCCTCCTTCCTCATGCATTTGCATCTAGTTTTATGCATTGCTTTGTTTTATTTAACATGTTTTTGTTTGGTTAGTTTTTAGTTTAGTTTTATTTTGTTTTTCATAAAAAAAAAAATTGAAAAATTGAAAATACAAAAATAGTGTGTGTTTATGTACATTGGTACTTGTGTACCTTGGATGGCCATTGAAACAAAGTTTTCTAAACTTTGTATATTTTGTAGCGTAGATGAGCATCTCTACACATAACTAAGCAAGTGAGTTTTGTGGCTCATGTTTGTGATGAGTAAGAATTAAATAATCTCTTATACATAACACTCGTATCACTCTTTTTGACGAAAGGACTAGAAAATCTTAAGAGAAAGGCATACATAACCATCTCACCACTGTTGCCCGCCAATCATGAAATGACATCCGTATGCTTCGGCATAGCAAAAGTGCAATGTCAAATGCTTAACATCATTGGGTATTTCTTTTCTCTCTCTTATAGGCCCGTGCATAGTTTGCTTAAAAAGAAAATATGCAAAGAAAAAAAAAACAAAAATAACAAAATGCTTTATATATGATTGCAAGCGTGTATTCTAGGAGATGTGGGAGTTATAGAATGTACCTTGAAGATGATAGTCCCCATCAAACAGTTATGATTATGTGTGAGTTAAAGTGATTCACTCATATCTCAAATCATCATAACATGTAGACACTTATGCAATCTTGCTATGTTTTCACACACAACACGCAATATTCTTTACTACTTTTGATACATGTGCAAGTAAAATATGATTTGGCCATCACAAGGAATACATGTATTAATGTATGCTCACTAAACTGTCTTAACTTGTTTTTGAAATATAAAATTGGTTAGACTTGTTTAGTGTGTGTGTGTGTGTTTTGGGATCTATGTGCTTACATTTTTCTTGATTGAGAAATGTTTTTGAGAGATTAAAGTGTTGATTGGATCCTTGGTTGAGTTACATATTTGATTGCATTCATGTTTGTGTTTTTCTTTTCTTGAAAAATTGTTTTTAAGCAATCTCGACAACACATCGCTGTGTTGTCTTTGTGTTTTCATCTCTCTTCCCTTAATCTTTGCCTTTTAATTACTGCTGTGGTTGTGATTAATTTCGGTTTAGATTGTTGTACCAATTCTGTTTTAGCTTATTTTCATATTCCGCACATACATTGTTTAATAATAAGCTTGAGTTGGTAATTTGTACATTAGGGGTCTAAACGTTCATAGGTGTTTTACACAGTTTTTGAATATTCAGTAATGTTGTTTTCTTGGATTGCATTTGTAATTATTGTGATTCCGTTGAATTTAATTGAAAAGTAATGAATTTGAGATATATACTAAATTTCAAACATAGAAGGAGAAACTGTAACTATCCCAAATATAAAGAGAATGTAGAGTACTTATTTTATATTTTGGTTTTTAATACATTTTTAAGTGTTTAAACGCTTTAAAAACACTATTGTCGCTTACAAACTAAGCAGCCCAACAAAAAAAAACTGAAAAGGTAGTCCCTAGCCAGATTTTTTCCACATTAGAAAAGCGGAAAAGCCAATAATAATTAATCCAAATGCATAAGATCAATGTTAGAGATAAAATAAAATAAAATAAAATCAATACACTACAAAAAAAAAAAAAAAAAAAAAAAAAAAAGATATAATACAACAAGTATTATTGCAAAAAAAAATAAATAAATAATGGATGTAATATATATACTATTGCATCTCTAGGTTTTTTTTTTTTTTTTTTTTTTTTTTTTTTTTTTTTGTTTGGTAATTGTAACTTAAATTTATTACATCAATATGAGATTGTAGCAATAGTTATTATGTTACATCGAAATATGTTGTTGTAATAGGTAACACTTATTTTACATTGAGGTATGTTGTTACAATAGGTAATCTTTTATTTCACATTGAACTATATTGTTGTAATAGGATAAATTTTTATTTCACAACAAATTTTGTTGATGTAATAGAGGTGAGTAATTGAGTAGAGGGAAAATTTAGGAAATTGGCGCTATTTTTTTTCATTAATTTCTCTCTCTCACCCATGTCTATCCCTTTTTTTTCTCATCTCAATATTTCTCTCTTACCCACACATGTCTTCCTTTTTTTTTTTCTCATCTCAATTTTCATGTAAAAGGGGGAGGAGAAATCAGAATTGGACACACACCTCTCTCTCCCCTCTTCTCTAATTTTCTCCTTCGAGTTTTCTGTCATGGCCTTGCATGGCTAAAACTTTTATACTTGGTCGAAGGAAACTAAAGCTTCAAAATTAATAAAACTGTGAGATCTAATTTATTTTTATTATTCAATTTATGCTTTGAATATCAGATGTTCTTCTCTAACTATTTTCATGATTGTCTCGTTTAATTACTAGGAGGCCTACTAGTTTATTATTCGTTGCAATCTACTACTAGGTTAGATATCAAATCCATAATTGTTTGATCTCTCTAATTTGTGAAGCAACCAAGATTTAATGATTTGTTGCGTTAGAAATTATTAGATCTTAGGAAGAACGCTTGACTAAATTAAATACAATCACTTGTGTTTGTTTTGTTTAGTTTCATCAATCTCTCTAGTTCTTAAGGCTGCTACTAGATTAAACCTTTATAGCTTGTCTTGGGTTGTTTAGTAGTTAGAGTTTATTAGATCGCTTGTTTTCTAATTAACTGTGACTAAGGAGAGATAGGAAAATAGTTCCAACAGTGAATATTCAAAGTGTGAATTGATATATACTTGCATCGATGATCAATTGTAAAATTTTGATGGTGGATGTTGACTTAGACCAAGATTTGTTCTTTTGATTTTCTTCGATACTTTAATTTGAATTGTTCCTTAGTTTTTTCTTTCTTCTTAAAATTGTTTTCATTATACTCAACCCCCCCCCCCCTCCCCTTCTTGTTCACGTAGCATAAAACTAGGCTAAATACTCTCCGTGCGAACGATCTTTACTCGCACTACTACATATATTTTTAGGAGTATAGGTTTTATTTTTTGCTGCTTGCGACAGCACACCAAATTTTGGCACCGTTGCCAGGGAGTGATTATAGTTGATTTTTTGTGCTTCTTGTGAACCTTATTTCATTCTTGAAATTTTCAAAAAAAAAAAAAATCGTTAGTTTTTGATAGTTACGGTTTTGGCAAAATTCAAATTGCGGTAGAACTAGGCCTTGATAGTATAGGTTTTTTAAGGTAAACGACGTTTTAAGCAAGACTAGTTAATCCTTTGGATTACTAGCCCCACCCGCTCAAGGCCAGATTTCACTGTTTTCTAGGGTTTTTAGGCGTTTTTTTGTGTGTTTTAGTGTAGAATTTTGATTTATTTTCATTACTTTAGATTGTTCCTGATTTTTTTTTTCATGGTTTATTTGAGTTTCCTTGATTGTTTATGACTGTAACTCGATCTTCTAATCAAGGTGATTTGCAGTCCGATCCAAAAATAGAGAGAACTTTGTGCAGGTTAAGGAGGGAAGCTAGGAAAAATTCTGAAGAGCACAATCTGGCTCTTGATTCCCTGTTTGCTAGCGATTCTGATTTAGAAAAGGAGGAAGTCATGGCTAGAAATCAAACTTTGAAAGAGCTTGCTACCCCTGATTTGAATCAACAACCTTTATGCATAACATTCCCTACTTTAGATGCTACTACTACTTTTGAATTAAAATCTGGACTAATACATCTCTTGTCCACTTTTCATGGCCTTGCAGGTGAAGATCCTCATAAGCATCTAAAGGAGTTGCATGTGGTATGCACAAGTATGAAGCCCATGGGGGTGACTAAAGATCAAATTTGTTAGGTTCTAAAGATTTAGGAATTTATGTATTTAGAACTCTAATGTGTAATTTTGGCAAACCATGATCAAAACAATATGTTTAGTCTTGTTTAGGCTTGCTCAAAGTATGTTTATTTGTAAAACTGGAATCAAATGATTGCAGATTTATTGTACTAAATCTGTAAGGCTCGATCGATCGAAAATTAGACTCGATCGATCGAATCACGTACAGATTTATTTTTCTGCAGAGTTCCAGTTTAACCCAAACTCTATTTAAACATCTTGGGGATCAAGTAAAACACTCATATATATAAGGAAAACCCTAGAACGTTTTTGGGACTTTTGATGAGAGAAATTAGAGTGCCTCTTATGCCTCCTTTTATTTTTAGGGTTTTGTACCCAAACCTCTCTAAGTCTTTATTGCTCATATTTGTAGTTTGTGTGAATCTCTTGTGAGATCATTGAGGAGCTTTCCTTCACATAAACTTAGGGTTTTCAAGGTAGATATTATCTACATCTTGATGATCAACAAGGTTGCTACCATTGAAGCTTAAACAATATCAAGCGTGGGTGCTTATAGCTGATTGAAGAATTCAAGAAAGAAGGAGTCTGTGGATTCGGAGCTTACACGTGGTCGTGTCAATAAGCTCTACTGGTGGGTAGCATTAGGAAGTCAAGCGGGGAGCTTGTAGTCATTTTGTATGAACTTCGATTCTTTCGCATAGTGGATTTAGGTTTACCTTGAGGACAGCTAGGTCAAATCCTCCCCAGGTTTTTACCGTGTGGTTTCCTAGGTGATCATATCTTGTGTTATTTATTATTCTGCTGCTTTATATGTTTGATATGATTATTTGATTGTTTTAACCTAGAATTGCTTAATTTGACTAAGTAACAACTTGGCTAATTAACTAGGCTACTTAATCTGGTTGTGTTTTAAGGGGTCTAAATTTCTAACAAGTGGTATCAAAGCAGGTAGCTCTCTTTGTCTGTAGATCTTTTGATCTAAAAGCTGATCCTTGACCCCTGTTATCATGGATAATTTGAAGTGTCTTTCTGCTCATGTTTGTGATGATTTGAATAAAAAGGACACTATTGTTTCTGTTGATTTTTTTTGATGCTTTTGAAACTCTTCGTAAGGAATTATCTAAATCTTTGAAAAATTCTAAGAAATTCAAGGAAGAGTTAAAATTGGCTAATCTTGAAAAAGAGGAATTGGTTGTTAGATTAGATGAATCTAATAAAAAAAATAAATTTTTGAGACATCAAATTTCCTCTCAAGATGAGAAGATGAAAATTTTGGAACAAAAGTTAGCTGAGGCTAAAGCTAAATTGGAAAATTGTCTAATACCAAACTTGCTGATGATAACAGAAGTGTTTCTGTTTCTCTTAAGCCTAAAACTAAGAAAGTTTATATCCCTCATTTCAAGAGGAATAATAAAGAAAAGACTTATTTTGCTAGGTTAGACAAAGGTAAAAGTTCTGATGTAGACGCTGAAGTTTCTAAACCTAAGTCTAATCCTACTATTAGAGAGCATAATAAATCTGTTTTTGTGCCTACCTATCACCTTTGTGGTGTTGTTGGTCATATTAGACCAAACTGTTCTTTGTTGAGGCAAAAACCAAAATCTGAGACTAGATTTGCTGTTAGGAATACTGATGTTCCTAAATTTGTTCCTATTTGTCACTTTTGTGGTGTTCGTGGTCACATTCGTCCTAATTGTCATAAATTGAAATTTAAATATTTTGTATATCAATCCAGGATATGTGATGATATTTCTCCTGCCATAAGTCCATATAAATTGTTTCATATTCTTTTGAAAAATTTGAGCTTGTTGGCTTGTGAAAGGAATTTGCAGGATTTTAGTCTTTCTCAGAAGATTGGTGTAATTTCTCAAATACACTCTGCTTCACATGGATTTTCACCTACAAAGCCGAATACTCGTGCTAAATGGGTGAGAAAAGATTCTCCAAGGTGAGTGTCGCTAACTTCTCCTTGATTTAATTCTTTCAATTAATTGTGGACATGTTTTTTTTTTAGTTTTTGGTTGTTTTATTTTCTTTGATTGTCTTATTTTAAAGAAAAATCCAAAAAAATTGAAAATTTTCAAAAAGACAAAAATATTTTATTTTGTCTTATTTTATTTTTCTTGAGGATTACATGAGTTATAATATCTCTCTCTTGATTTAGAATATGCTTGACATTGTGGAGAAACTTGAATAGTTTGTGCTAAGCTATTTTTTTTTTTTTATTTTGTATAAGTATGTACTAGTTTATACATGTACTCATGGGTTAATTAAGAAATTGATATTTCTTGTCTGTGTACCCTCTATAGCTTAGTTAAGCACTGTCATGCATTGCTTTTGCATTGTTCATTTAGCATAATATGTGCTTTTTGTTTTTGGTCATAAAGTTTGTTAAAACCAAAAAGATTTTTGTGCTTTGTATTATAGATTTTGGATTTATAATCAAGGTTGGCTACCTTATCTTTACATAACTAGTTTATGTACCTTGTTTAGCTTTGATGAGCTTATTTATTGCACTTGACTAGTTTGAGCTTTGTAGTGCATGTTGTGTGGGAAAGATGTTTATGGTGTTTATCACTTTGTCTTAATCTTGAAGTCACATGTTATTTGACTGTCGGACTTGATCCTTTTGAGAAAGGCATAAATAACCATCTCACCACTGTTCACTAGCCAATCATGAACATCTTAGTGCATATCGTAAGATTTTGTGTTCGAGAAAGTGTAGCACATGCACAAAAAGAACATAAGGTGTAGTCTCTTTAATTGCTTAATGCTTAAAATTGGTGTGTACTATTAGGCTTGATTTTCACATAATTTAAACTGGTGTGTACTATTAGGCTTGATGCCAAATTTCACCTAATAATGGGGCAAAATTCAAGAAACTTACATGATTGCAAGCTTATGTTCTAGGAGATGTGGGAGTTATATGATTTAACTCTTTAGGTGATAGTCTCTTTCAAATTCTATATGATGAATTTTGTAGACTTTGTGATTGATTGCTATTCACATATCACCTCACATGTATCTCAAGTTTTTGCTAGTTGCACACACTACACAAGTTACTCTTTGCTAAACTTTGTACATGTTATTGTGTGTGTTTTTAGTCTGACCAACCGAGTTTGATAATACTTTGAGAATTATGCAAAACATTTTTTTTGCTTGAGAATTTGAAAGGAAGAATGGCTGAAATTTTCTTTGAAGAAACTGGGATTAAAATTTGGGTTTTTGAAAAAGCATTCCATCTCATACTCATGCATTTTGTTTCTGTAATTTAATGCTTTGAGGAGTTATTTTCAAAATATGGTTTGTGTTTTTCAAAACTATGATTTTTCTAAAAAATTTTTTGAGCCTCTGCCCATTTCGATCGATCCATTTTGATTTTCAATCAATCGAAAAAGTGCTCTAATTTGTTTCAAAATGACTGTTTGATTCGATCGTTCGAATGTGTTTTTCGATCAATCGAATGTCGCGAATCAGGTGTTTAAACACTGTTCTTTGATTGATTCCAAAACACTTTTTCAAAAGTTTTTTTTTCAAACTTTCTTTCTCTCTCTAACGATGCAAGGCTCCACAGTCAATTTTTTGTCGTTTTCCTTCGAAATTTTTGCAAAATTTCTCTTACCTCAAGCTGGTAAGTCTGTTTTGTCCTTCCTTTTTGAGTTTATTTACATATTTCACGCATTTTTGCTCAAAATTTCAGAACTTTTTCTTTTTAAGATTTGTCTTGATTCAAACCTAATTTTGTGAAATTGATCAATGGGTTTTTGTGGGGACATACTATAAACATGATCTTGATAGTTTAATTTGATCAATTTTGGGTTTTGTGAAAAAATTTCAAATTCTAGGGTTTCTATTTGATCCAAATTGGGGATTTTGTTCAATTGAGGTTTAATTGATGAAATTGGCTTGTTGTATTGATGAAATTGGTTATTCTAATATGTTTTCAACCTTGTGTAATGATCAATTCATCAATTTTTTGCAAAATTTTTCAAGTGGTTTTCAAATTTTTAGGGTTTTTGTTAGACACTCTATGTTCGAGCCAATTTTGTGTAATTGAACTTAATTTGAACTGTGTTTACTGCATTTAGTTCATGCATCACAACATTGTTATTGTTCATGCATCATATAGTTTTTTTTATATATTTTTTTTGTGCTAACTTGCAGTCTGCCCTTGGTTTTGTTTTCTTGTTCTTTTGGTTTTCACTTTGTGTCTCTGTCCTTTCCTTAGCACTATGCCTAGGAAGACTAGAGCCCATAGGAATGTTTCCTCACCTTCTCCTTCACCCCCTCCCTCCTTTGACCGTGAGAAGTTTTCGAGTGAGAAAAACCAAGAGATTTATGTGAAGCTAAACCTTAGGAGAAAGATTTGGGCTAAGCGTTCTGTTCTCTTAGATGAACTTGATCCTGCCATTAGGGCAAACTTTGAGCGTAGGGGCTGGTTACCCTTGGTGGATATTTCTGATCCTCCTCCACCTTCTGCCTTGATTAGAGAGTTCTTTTCGAACATCTCTATCCGCATCTATGATTCCAACACTTTAGTCAAGAGTTGGATACGGGGCGTAGAGTACACCATTACTCCCAAGGTAGTGGGTGATGCTCTAGGGGTACCTTTGGTCCAGAATCCTGTCTATCCTTATGATGAGTCTCCCGAGTTGAGTGATGTCTTGTCTTACATCACTGGGACTTCTGTCCAGTGGGGTTCTGATCCTAGGATCACCTCTGTTGAGCTTTCTGGGTTGCACTATCTTTTCTTTAGGATAGCCTGTCATTCTATCTGGCCCATATCTCATGTTCACACCATTCCTCTCGAGAGGTGTGTATTTTTGTACGCTCTTGTTACTGATGCTCCTATTATTTTTCCCCATCTTTTTTCTTATTTCTTTGAATGATGTTTATAGGAGTTCATCTTCTGCTCATGCTCTTGTACATCCTATTTTCATTCATAGGATTCTCCTTTATCTTGATCTTGGTGGCTTCCCTTCCTCTGAGCCCGTTCATGTTATTTCTCCTATAGGTGCGTCTTTTCTTAGACAAAGGGCTGCTCATCTTTGAGCTGGCTCTAAACACCCTAGGTTTGAGCCTTCTGGGTCCGCACCTCCTCCCTTTTCTTCTACTGGTCCTTCTGGTGAGGCTGTTCCTGAGCCTGATGCTGGTGCTACTGCTGATGTTCCTCCACCTCCTTCGACCGACTTTGATGTTCGTCGTACCTTGGAGACTGTCATGACTGTTCATGCGGCTCATGGTCAGAT